>OX638306.1:20477078-21077078 GCA_951812265.1 Taphrorychus bicolor | reverse complement strand
TCCCCCAAACTTACCTTGGACTTTCTGAAGGAAAACAGCTTGACCCAAAGCTGAACACAAAAGAAATGTTACAATGATGCTGTGTATTCTTCAGGTGATTTTAGAGTTGGAAGTAGTCTTGACAAAACTACTTCCCGGAATCAAAAACTACGTGAATAAGGCAGGTTTTTGGAATAAGGTGGGAGAGGCTCACAAAGTAACAAGTTTGCTTTAAAAGTTTTTTTGTTCGGTCCCTGCCAATACTAAGGGTAACTCTTACAACTATCAACAAAACTCCAGTTTAAAGATAAAACATCAGTAATGACGTAGATTATATTGTTAGTAACAATGCAGTTTACGTCAGTACTGATGTTTTATCTTCAAACTGAGGTTTTACTGATAGTTGTAAAAGTCACCCTAAGACCAACTGCATTCTATTGACAGCTAGCAGTTCAAACAGATTATATTTACATTGCCAATCTCAACAATCTTTTGGTTTCCATTCTTCAAAAAGCTCATCTAATTCATGTTTAATATAATCAGGGCCTATATGTAATTTGACAGGAACATGTGATTTAGTAATAAGTAGAAACTTGGATTTTCTGAGTCAAAACTTTTAATGTAAAGACTTGGATACAGCGTACTTAAATTTTCTAATCATTTGAAAACACTTATTTTTTGATCGTGAAGTGAAACCAAACCAGTTTTCTGCAGAGGTTCCCACAGACAGATGGCCGAGATTCGTACCCATACTGTCTGGGGACGACGTTCAGCAGAGTATGATGAGCATTTCTCTATCAGGCAGAGAAACGATAGACCGGTTTCGATCTTTTTGGAGTTAATCAGTATGGTGGACCTCACACCTGACAGAAACACGAGTTCGAATGAAACTTGGTCTCCTCTCTTGCTCAACCACTGTGTAAATATGCAAGTGGCGCCATCGGGCGACGGGAGGTGCTTCCACTGGGGCATGTGAGATAATCATGAAGCGAAACCAAGCCAGTTTTCTGCCGAAGTTGTCGCTTACCACAGACAGATGGCTGAGATTCGTACCCATACTGTCTGGGGACGACGTTCAGCAGAGTATGATGAGCATTTCTCTATCAGGCAGAGGAACGATAGACCGGTTTCGATCTTTTTGGAGTTCATCAGTATGGTGGACCCCAAACCTGACAGAAATACGAGTTCGAATGAAACTTGGTCTCCTCTCTTGCTCAAGGCACTGTGTACATATGCAAGTGGCGCCATCGGACGACGGGAGGTGCTTCCACTGGGGCATGTGAGATAATCATGAAGCGAAGCCAAGCCAGTTTTCTGCCGAAGTTGTCGCTTCCCACAGACAGATGGCCGAGATTCGTACCCATACTGTCTGGGGACGACGTTCAGCAGAGTATGAAACTCATTTCTCTATCAGGCAGAGGAACCATAGCCCAGTTTCGCTCTTATTGGAGTTCATCAGTATGGTGGACCTCAAACCTGGCAGAAACACGAATTCGAGTGAAACTTGGTCTCCTCTCTTGCTCAAGGCACTGTGTACATATGTAAGTGGCGCCATCGGACGACGGGAGGTGCTTCCACTAGGGCATGCGAGATAATCATAAAGCGAAACCAAGCCAGTTTTCTGCCGAAGTTGTCGCTTCCCACAGACAGATGGCCGAGATTCGTACCCATACTGTCTGGGGACGACGTTCAGCAGAGTATAAAACTCATTTCTCTATCAGGCAGAGGAACCATAGCCCAGTTTCGCTCTTATTGGAGTTCATCAGTATCGTACACCTCAAACCTGACAGAAATACGTGTTCGAGTGAAACTTGGTCTTCTCTCTTGCTCAAGGCACTGTGTACATATGCAAGTGGCGCCATCGGACGACGGGAGGTGCTTCCACTAGGGCATGCGAGATAATCATGAAGCAAAACCAAGCCAGTTTTCTGCCGAAGTTGTCGCTTCCCACAGACAGATGGCCGAGATTACCTATACTGTCTGGGACGCCGTTCATCAGCGTATGAAACTCATTTCTCTATCAGGCAGAGGAAACATAGACCGGATTCCCAATAATTGAAGTTCATTAGTATGGTATACCTCAAACCTGACAGAAATACGAGTTCGAATGAAACTTGGTCTCCTTTGTTGCTCAAGACACTGTGTACATACACTAACGAATCACCCGTTAACGTTTTCTATTAGAATTTTTATTATTCAATTAACTTTTTTGAGTTAATATCCAATAGACTTTACTAGTAACGACTTGTTAAACTGCCTCGAAACTTAAGACCTTTTTTAACAGATTCATGGATAAATGAGGTAGTCAAATGTTTATTCTTTACTTATCTGTGAGGTTGTTTACTTATCATAAGGAATCGTCCGAAGACGTGACTTGAATAGTCGAATTGGGCAATACTTCTTTTGTTCGGTTCTACATCGTCTGCAATTTGTATTTGTTATTTCTTCATTTAAAGTTTTTAGCTTACGGTCCTCGTACTACAAACTTGAATAGAACAAGTTCTAGTCGATGCAGGCTGCTATGGAGTTACTGATTTTTTTTTTTTAATTTGGTGTAGTATAATCATTACTACTACTAAGCAGTCTAGAATTTTAAAAATTACTCATACATTATTACATAAGAAGCGTAAGTAAAAAATGTGAGCATTTAACACTTAAACACACTTTGTTTCCAACAAATAGGCCGAGGGATACTATGCTCTCTTTCTCGAAATAAATACAGAAAACAAGGATAGAATATAAACTTTATGACTAATTTTTTACCATGTCGTTTATCTACTTACCGTATCTATTGAACATGTTCTCGGTAAAGAGAAATATTGGCTTACCTGAAAATGAAAACATACATTAAGTATATACCATACACAATTAGTAATAGGGAAATAAAAGAGTAACAGAGAAATAATCAGCAAGTAGGTCAATATTGGGCAGCATATACTAGATTCGCATTCAACAATATTTCATGGTTTGGAACTTTAGGTCAAGTTGGTTTTCATTTTGTATATTTTTTTTGTACCTTTTAGTTTAAATTATCTTTTATATTAATTTTTTGTTATACATATACTCCCTGTCCTTTTCAAATCTACAACGGTTTTTACTCATCTCTTGGTGAGAAAAATTTTGTCCCTTTTCTACTAGCAGGTTTTTTTGAATTTTTAATACTCCAAATGAAAATTTTCTATACTTTTATTTTATATCTAGTTTCACACACTCTTTGCGTAGTCACTAGAAGGTTAATAAAAAGAAGATAAAAAAAAACTTTCTTAATGAAAGTTAATCAGCAAAACTAACGTAAACATATTTCTGGGACAACAAGCGATCATGATGTCATATCCCTCATTTTAAAACATCTCACAATAATTATTCTAAAATGTAGCTCAATTTCCCCCACTTGAGAGTCCGAATCAAACTTTGTTACTTTTGTTTTTTGAGAGGAGTTTGAAACCCCCCTGTACGTTGATGATTTCTTTGTGTTTTCTGACTGAATGCATAAGGAAAATTTTCTTTTGCAGTTGTTTTAAAAGATATGTATATTGGTATCATTTCTCTACAAGCAGTAATATTTTCTTTGTATCTTATTGTGCCTAGGAGCATCCTGAACTATAATTTGGCGTACATTTCGTAATTCTCGCTAAAATCTGTACTCTGTTTCAAGTGCCTTGGACTAAAACTTAACTTTGTAGTCTGAAAAGAACACCAGCAAATTTACACAAAAAAATAGGTGTCAGCTGTAATAATGTGAGCATTTAACACACTTTGTTTCCAACAAATACGCCGAAGAATATTATGTCTTCTCTCTCAAAATACATTCAGAAAACAGGGATAAAATATGAACTAATTTAGGTTTAGGAGAAAAAAAAATAAAAAACTAGACGAATTCTGCTTAGACCTGTTGGTATATTGCGCAAGACTGGTAGTAATAATGTAATTATTTTGTTCATTTAGGTACAGTTAATATAAAGTCTGTAATTGAATAAAACTGGCTCACTAAAATAGGTATGTACTAACAAAATATCGATTTTCTCATGAAAACCCAAATGCTCAAGTAAATATGTGTATATCAATTCAAATGCACTTTACAACCTCGAAATAAGTTATTCCTTTGAAAGAGAACTTATTGAATCTCTATGAAGGAAATTTGAGTTTATTCTCAAATTGCCGTTCCCACACTGCGTTTGCTCGTAACGTTTTTAGCTTTCTAAGGGAAATACCAATTTGAATAGGATCAAACCCGGGATCAAACCCTTATTGTCGCAATTTGAATAGATTATTAGATCTGTGTGTTGCGTAATGGCTAAATAGCGCCGATTATTAGCTTCGGCTAATGAAAATTTAGTCAAAGGCAACTTTATGCAAACCAACCTAACACTGTAATCCAAAACAGTATAAGTTTGGGTGGTTTTAGATATGAAACTTTGGACAATAGAGTGTCAGCCCAACTTTAATTCTCTCTGAAAGTAAAATCGTGTTACCCCACTCCGAGTTTTCGTTATTCGTGTTTTTGCCTTTTAAGTTTATGGAATTTCCAGTCCGAGATTAGTTCGCAAGTAATTAGAATGGTTCCAAAGTGCCACATGGAGATACCGAACTTTCGAATGGCACTTCTCTCAAGAACTCAGTATATAATTTAATTTTTTGTTGACAAGGAAAGCGTTTCACAGCTCTATTCCGGCTAGTAAATTTCTATTTTTAACCACCCGGCTGGGTTGTTTATTACGGCAAGTCTCCCTGGAAAAGTAATTAATAACAATTAACATCAACCCCCGTCCTGACCCGGGCTCGTATTAAAAATGATAAACGCCGTATCGTTAAAATAATTGCGAATTTTTATTTCGAGAGAAATGTGGCCATATTAAAAATTTAACGACGACTGCCTGCCTGAATAAATATGATAAAAGCCTCGCGGAACTCAAACTTGAATATTAAAAGAATCATTGATATTTTTCTTGTTCGATACATATTTTAAAACAATGTTTAAGCTTAAAAAGGATTATGGTCCTTCGAGCAAAATTTTAAGATAATTATTACGGCAGTTTCAAATATATTTTTTCACTTATTGCTGCAAACGAATCTAGAGCAAGGCATTATTTCCAGAATATCCGAGGCTAGTTTCAAGAATAGCAACGTTTGCAAGAAAGGCAGAGGGCCAACCATCCCCACTTCCTCCCCACAAAAGGCGAATTTTGGGATGATTTATCGCCCCGCATAAATATGGCGGGGATTTAGACACGCTTGAATTTGTAGCTATGTTAATTAGGAAAATATTCTGCATCTGGAGAGATATTATTAACATTGTTCCGGTTCTGGAAGTGATCGATTTGCATATTGAAATTAGTCCTGGAGCGTAAGGTTTAAGGTAATTTTCAAGAGCGGTAAGGGGAGAGATGATACACAGTGATTAAGGGCGCGAGTTCTGAAATACGGAAATTTGTTATCCTCCATACATTTTTTATATCGAGTTACGTATAGCCGCACAAAAGTAATAAAAGTTGGCTTTCCTTAAAGATTGCCGGCTGCCGATGAATTTGTAATCCGCCATAGGCAATTTCGGGTAGGGGCATTAAGGCAAAACAGGTCTTTACCGTAAAAAATGGGCCAAGTTTTTCCGGAATACGAATAGCGTCCGACACGTGAAAGTTTCGCGAAGTTTCAATGTTTGAAAAGTTCTGGTCTTGACGCTCTTGACATTTGGCTTTATCACTTTTAATATTGTCATTCGCGAGAATGCGCTTTGATCAGGTCCTACATTGCGATTTGTCCAACTTGTCTATCCATTTTCAATGAGCAGCTATAACAATAGTCAGCAAGGTATTAAAAGTTGTCGTTACACCATACAATATTATACGTGGTGCTTTCTAATGAAAGCTAGTGCTTTCACACAAGACATGCAATATCATGGGTTCAATAAATCCAACTTATTTTTACTCAATTTGTCCCACGCACACGCCCACGAATTTGGAATGGCCACATTTCAACTTGTAATGAAGCTGACAGTTTTTAATGACTTAACAACAATTTGGAAAATCCCTTACGTTTTTTTGCCTTTTTTCCAATTTGGGAAAATAATAAAGTAATTTATAAGTAAAACAAAAGTAAAAAAAGTTTCTTTCCAGCTGGTTCCCAGAAGTTAGATTTTTCTCTTCCAGGTTAAGAGGTGGGCAAATAATAGTAAAATTTGCCTATTGTTTGGCCAAATTTCCACCTTGTTTGGTAACAAACATATTATATTATTTTCTTCATAGAAAAGGAGCGCACAGTAGACAAAACACAGCGCCTAAGGGTAAGGTGTGTGAGTTATTTGTACGTTTACATATAATGCCTCATGGTTTTTATCATGGAGAGACATTTCCATATCTAACCTAGGATTACCTGTTTTAGAGTAGCTAAATAATTTGATTGTGAATTTAATTTTATTGTCGAGAATATATCTGGTGGATCCAAAAAATGAGATTTAAAAATATTTCGTCCCTGGATCTTTTTTTTTTGTCAATTTTATTATAACCTCACAATCTTAACTGAATAACTAGCTACACATCAGAATTCAGTGTTATTTTGAATCTACAAAGATCTGGAATTAATTAAATTAAAAAAATATGAAAATATGATAATTTGACCTCATGGTTAAATTTTGAATTCTGATAACACCAAAGTTAAAACTTTAGTGTTATTTTGACTCTAGGAAGAGCTGGAATTAATGAAATAATGAAAATAGATTTCAAAATATGAATTAAGAAAAACAAGGCTAACAAATATGGCTGCCAAATGGAGGTTGACCTCGTGGTTGAGTTG
Organism: Taphrorychus bicolor; assembly: GCA_951812265.1. Classification (NCBI taxonomy): domain Eukaryota; kingdom Metazoa; phylum Arthropoda; class Insecta; order Coleoptera; family Curculionidae; genus Taphrorychus; species Taphrorychus bicolor. The sequence goes on along the minus strand of OX638306.1, from coordinate 21,070,310 downwards.
TCAAATTTTCATAAAACCAAGGTTAAAAAGTTCCTAGAATTTGTTATTTTTTCTAAACTATGACATGCAACATAGTTTTGCAGGCTTTTAAACTTGGCTGGAAAAAAACTGTTTCTTCACAATTACGTAAAATTGACCTTCCAAGTAAAGCTTAAATATCCTTAACCTTGCTTAAAAGCCAAATTTATAGTTAATTTTATTGTTAATGTTGACTAGAATTTGACCTAAATATTGCCCTGTAGACAGGAGTGTACCTGCTTGTATATGCTTTGTAAAAACTATCTCAGATTGAAATTTCAGCAAATGTATTTAGTATCAAGGCTTTTTGTAAGAAAAAGCGCTCAAAACTCAAAACATGTTAATAGTTTTTTAGCGATGGGTTTTCTAAAATAGTTTTCAACTTAGTTACCTAAAAACTACTCTTGTGGTCCCTACTAGTGGACGACCTTCTGCCTACTTTGGAACTAAGGGGAGTAGAGGTACAAGCATACGCGGACGACATCGTTATCCTTATAACCAACCACACAGACCAACAAATCTTCAGCACGTTTCAAGAGGTGCTGGATATTGTACACAGCTGGTGTGTAAAAGAAAACCTAGGAAAACGGCGATTGTGCCGTTTACCTGAAGGAAGAGGCTGGACTTCTTGAAACCGCCATCTTTTTCGGGACGACAAACGCTTTTACCAATGAAGTAAAATTTCTAGGACTCATCCTGGACAAATCACTCACATGGACTCCACATGTGACTCGTACCGTTAGGAGCGCAAAGCTCTTCCTTTGGTCATGCAAGAACCTGTGCGGAAAATCGTGGGATGGGACCCCAACAAACTGTGTGGCTATACGTGACGGTAATAAGACGTAAGGGGCCATAGTTTGTCATCGAAAGAGCAGACAGAGCTCTATCGAAGCTAAACCGTCCTCTTTGCAAAGTCAAATTTGTTTCTGCATCACGGGGCAATTAGAACTCCTGGGACGAGAGGCAATGAAGGCGACATACCGGCTGCAACAAGTAACGCACATAGGACCACAGCCATTCGATGGTGAGACCCATAATGTCCCGGCTGGCTTGGAAAGCCTTGCGATATTGAACATGGTCTCCGACCTAATGGCATTAAAAGGTCACTTGCTACGTCGTCAGGGTTCCCTCATGGCAGACTGGGACAAACGAGGTGAAGATCTGCAATTGACAGGAAGTACCTGGAACACGGGCTGATCGAAAACCTACGAAAACTGTTTGGAACTGCCACAGGACGCTGAACATTCTATCGCAGCAGAAGAGCGTCCCCTGGTATGGATCCCGGACCATCGTGGTCATGAAAGCAATGAGAAGTCCCAGGACTGGTGGGAGAACCCACTCGGACTACCACACTCCAAAAAATGTATCACGGGAACACGGAGGGCTCCTCAGATTAAATAGGAGAATCAGAGTGACCACTGCACGGTACACAGGACATAGCCACCTAAGATTTCACATGCACAGACTCGGAGTGTCCGAAGAAATAGAGTGTCGGCTGTACTTGGAGGACGATGAGACAGTTGAGGACATCCTACGTGACGGCCCGGCTATTGCCAGATACTCACTGTTCGGAAACACCATCATTGAACCTCCAGATGAACATTGAATACAACACAATACAATAGTTACATAAAAATAAAATTAGCCGTAAAAGTTTTTTTTTTAATGGAAATCATTTTATTTTAATTTTTATTACCAACTACCATTTTTTTTTTACCAAATATTTCCAAAGATTTACTATGGACGTGTTTGAGTGTTTTTTTTTTCAACAAAAACATATTCTGAATTTTTTTAATTCAGGAGGCTTTTGTGTTTGAATTTTAAAATGAATTTGTTCCAGACTTTTGTCGGTCACTGTATGTGCATCCGTATTAAGGTGTCTTTTTAAGTGCTCCCAGTATTGCTAGCTTTGAAACGGCATTAGTTACGAGGACGGTTAAATTAGCAAAAAATTGCCCTTTGTAGCGCCTTTCTAGCTATATGTACCTTTTTATATAGATGTGTATAGCCACATATCGAGTAGTTTCTGAAATATTTAGAAAAATGTAAAAAACGCCAAACCTTTAACAGCCACTAGAAATTTTTTTATTTGTTTCATTACAGAATTTTCTTACAAACTTAGCACAAATGATTTTTTTTATTTAATTTCTTTGCAAAATCTTTTATACAGGCATTATAGATACCTGCTAATTGATTGTTATTTACACAATCTTTTTCAAAACCATCAAAAGATTTTCAATTTTAGATCTTTATTAATTTGTAAAAAATCGTTTTTCAGAGTCACTACAAGTAATTTTTTGTCCAGGACTAAATAGTTAAAATGTGTAAAATAGTAGATGAAATTTTGTTTTCGTGAATAAATCTCCGTAAAAAGTCAAGCAGCCAAATCCACGTGCTAGATATATATAGATTATATCCCCAAGAAATGGAATGACCTACTGCCCAGCAGTGAGCAAATTCAGTAAAAAAATAGAAAAATAAACAAGGCTCTTCACATTCCCAATCTTCGTTATACTGGTCACTTTTATTGCATTTTTAAAGTCAATTTAACGAATTTGGTCGAACTTAAATGACCTTCTAATTATAATCTAAAGTGATTTCCGGGCTTTGAAGCCCTGGTCCAATGCAATTTCTTCTTATAGAAATAATTTTATTTTAATTTTCTTTACTAACTATCACTTTTTTTCAATATGCAACGTTTTTCATGTAACATATTCTATACCTAGTTTGGACCGATTTCATAAAAAAATTTAGGTTAAAGAGGTTGTTAAACGAAAATCTTTTAAGTTTTGAAAGAATCATTTACATGTTAATGAATCAATTATGAATCAAAATGAATCATTTATATTTTTACCTTAGCCACGTAGCAGTGAGACCCTGTATCTGCAATAAATTACAAATTGAACTTTAATTAAACAAATAATTTATAAATATGAAATATAGTGTGTTAAATGAAATCTTTTTAGAATTTGACGAAGAATACGATAAGAATTTAAAAAATAATTAAATGTTTTATCGGAACTTTTTGGGTCATCCTATATAGTTAAAAAAATATTTCCGAGGAGTTACTATATACGTGTTTGAGCGTTTTTTTTCAACAAAAACATATTCAGAATTTTTTAATACAGGAGGCTTCGTGTTTGAATTTTAAAATGAATTTTTTCCAGACTTTTGTCACTCACTATGCATCCATAATCAAGGTGTTTTTTGTAAGTGCTTGCAGTATTGCTAGCTTTGAAACGGCATAAGTTCAGAGAGAACGGTTAAATTAGCAAAAAAGTGCCCTTTGTAGAGCCTTTCTATCTATATGTACCTTTTTATATAGATGTGTATAGCCACATATCGAGTAGTTTCTGAAATATTTGCTGCTAAAAATGTAAAAAATGCCAAACCTTTAAGAGCCACTAGAAAATTTTTTATTTGTTTCATTAGATAATTTTCTTACAAAATTAGCACAAATGATTTTTTTATTTCATTTCTTTAAAAAATCTTTTATACAGGCATTATAGATACCTGCTAATTGATTGTTATTTACAAAATCTTTTTCAAAACCATCGAAAGATTTTCAATTTTAGATCTTTATTAATTTGTAAAAAATCGTTTTTTAGAGTCACTACAAGCGATTTTTTAAATATTTTAATGCACAACGTTTCTTAGAGTTTCTAGAAATAGCTTTTATTTTTCTTCTCAACGAAAATTTTACAAAGTTGACACAAATGATTTTTAAGGTACTTTCTTTATAAAATTCCTCACAGAGGCATTAATAGTTTCTATTAGTTTATTCTTTTACATACCTATTTTAAAAACTACAAAAAGTTTTTTTTTGTTGTGATGATTATCATGTTCTTGTGTTAACACTTTTTTCTGTAAAAGCAGGTTTTCATCGTCACTAGAGTAGGATTTTTCAATCTATTTTTACATTTATTTATTGAAAGAGCTATACATTTTTTTTATTCGTCTCCGTACATCCTTCGAAATGTTTTAATGGGGTATTAAAATTATCTGCCCACTATTCTTACACACAATCTCTTACAAAACCACCAACAGCCCTTTTTTATGTTTTTTTTACAGGGGCTTTATTACTTCCTGTAAATCATCGTTTTCACAATCACTAGAATCTATAGCTTGAATATTTCTTTACAGAATTTTTTTTAAAATTCACTTCAAATGTTTTCTTATTCGTTTCGTTACAAAATCTCTTACAAAGTTTTTACACAAGATTTTCAAATCACATTCCTTACAAAATTCCTTATAGAGGCATTTTCTCGACACTATTCTTTAAACAGTCATTAGAAGTAATTTTCTAAATTGTACTTTTGCAGAAACTTTGCTACAGTTTGCCTTCAGAGCTATCTTTTAATCGACGTTTTTACAGAATTTAAAAAAACAAACTACAAAAGGTTTACTTTTATTATTTTTACAAGATCTTTACTTTTTCTTGTGAACAGATCGATAAACACCGCCATAGCCAAAGTTTGCATGTTTGCAGTTTTATGGATAACCAATGGTTATAAATTTTTTAGAAGAATCTGGTGATGCCTAATAAAGAAGCAAAGATTCCATAAAAAAAAAACACTATAAAAATTGTTGAAATCGTAGACAGAGCAATGTCGCTCTGATTTATAACCAGGTCCCTTAGCAAATTAGGCCTACCTAGATAGTTTTTTAATAAAAAATTCAATCACCGTATCACTACTAGCTAAAATCCCCTTGTCCAGGACTAAATAGTTAAAATGTGTAAAATAGTAGATAAAATTTTGTTTTCGTGAATAAATCTACGTAAAAAGTCAAGCAGCCAAATCCAACGTGCAAGATATATATAGATTATATCCCCAAGAAATGGAATGACCCACTGCCCAGCAGTGAGCAAATTCAGTAAAAAAATTGAAAAATAAAGGCTCTTCACATTCCCAATCTTTGTTTTACTGGTCACTTTTATTGCATTTTTAAAGTCAATTTAACGAATTTAGTCGAACTTAAACGACCTTCTAATTATAGTCTAAAGTGATTTCCGGGCTTTGAAGCCATGGTTTAATGCAACTTCTTCTTGACTGCGGTAGACATTATCAAAGGCGATGAGGCAATGGGCGAAGTGATCTCTCGTGCTGATTCGATTGTGGTGAGCTCCGTGGTATTTATTTCCACGTCGTCGCGCTGCAGTGGAGGCACTGGGGTGGGGATAGTGGTGGCGCGGGTTTTCGGCCTACTTGAAGTATGTCGTCAAACTCGCTTCCAGTCTGCTTAAAAAAGTAATTTCCCCCTTCCTGTTGAAGTTGTTGTCGTATTTAAAGATCTCAATGGCCTCTCTCGTTAGTCTGAGACAGAAACGCTGCGATTGATCTAAGATATCCACCTCGTTGGAAAGGATGTCATGACCTTCGAAGAGAGCGTGCTCTACTACTGCTAACTTTTGTGTTTGGCCTGCAACTCTTCTTGTGTTTCGTAATCCTCGTGTTGACACTGCATTTTGTGGCGCAGAGCTGGATGGAACTCGGTAAACTCCGGGTGCCGATACGGGATTTCTGCGGTCTTTGGCCGATCTCAAGCTCTGCTGTATTGTAGGAGTGGGTTTAAAGATAGTTTTAACATTGCGCTTTTCCAGTAGCCTGCTGATCCTGTCCGTTACTTTGTGGATCTATGGTAGACTCCTCCATCCGCGCATTTCTTCATCTTCTTCCGTTGTTCCTTCCTAGCACTCTACATTCCTTAGACGGACGGCCCTATCGAACTAGCGCTTGCTGTATCCATTCCAACGAAATGCTCTTTCCAGATGATTTATTTCCCATTCCAATTTAAGTTCCAGTCAAATTGACTACAACCTTGCGTTGACGCTTTTCGGATGGGAGGTGTAATATGTCCTGCGAATTGTTGGTGGCACTTAGCGTGCGACAAATTTCTCCCTTTGTCGGTTCGTTGCGACGGCATGGGCTGTAACCTTTCGTTCATGTGTCAAACGATCCACCTTGTCCCACAACCTTCTAATTCTTACAGTTTAAAAGGATGTACCGTAGCAACTGGATCACCCTGTATTTCGCAGTGGCCAAGTTGTCCTAATACAACAGACTCTTTCAAATATTACCTTTTTCAGCTAAACTTAGAGTTAATGTACAAATAATAATTTCTAGGTAATCCAATTTTTTCTTCGACAACAACCTCAAGCTAATTTGGTTGTTCGACTAAAACATATTTTCCAGGGAATTTTTCTATTTTCGGAACTCGAACAATTATTCAACGAATACAAACAGAGTCAAATGTCAGCTGTCGTGCCTGCCGATTCGAATTTTCCATAGTTCGTTTGCTCTTTGGATTTTATGATTATTTATTGGCAGGCCGGATTACTGCGCATCGTTACCCTTAGAATAGCGATGTTGAAAAAATCGGATTAAACATTTTATGTAGTGCAATCTCGTCTCTTATCGACACGTGCAGTTTTACGTAGCCGACTAGGACTACTGCAATTGTGAACTGACGAAAATAAATTCTGTGAACTCAGAAGCCCCACTGATCACATTATACCTATATTGCTTCTTGCTTTGATAACATTTGCAATTTGTAATTATTGTCAGCATTTGGTGGCATCTTTTAATGTCACAGCGAGTTTTGCACATTCCCGGGACGCTGCCAGCAATCGAATTTATCAATTATCCTCAAACGATTGTTTCAATAACGATAACGTTTTCCGTTAGATGATCAAACCGCCGATGACACGCTCAACAGTAACACTGTTGACACTCTGGCTAGGACTAATCGGAAGTAATTTCGATTGAATTAGTACGGTGTGAGATAATTGCATCTGAATACCCCATAATAAACCCTTTGTTTCCAATGCATTTGTCCCGAAAAAATACTGCATCGATGTCGTGGCAAGTAAATTTAGATCGATTTAAAGTAATTCCAACATTAAGCGACTCTATTATTGATTTTGTAATTTTACAAGGGCTTGATGTAGGTCTGCGGAGGTGCGTGCCGAGACCTTTGCTGCAGCCACAAACAATACTTCAATGCATAACAACTCGATCATTTGCTTATAGTTTCATGTAACTTTTTATCAGCACGAAGACTTTTACAAAATGCGATAGTGATATTGCAAAGGAGGCTCGATTTTTTTCTGCCATCCCTTTCTGCCAAATATTTATAGCCACCTAAATGAAGTTTTCTAGTGAACACCCTGTACTAATGATAATAAATTTTGCTTTCTCAAAATCATTTATTGTAACAGGTAAAGTAGATTACTTAATTCGTTTATGTCAGCTCAAATTCAGAAAAAAATAAATTTTCCAAGAAAATGTAAAGACCAAGCTATAGGAATGTTTAATAGTTTTGATAGGAAACTAAATTCGGCATCTAATGATACTATAAAATACAGGTGTCTGGTTGAAATTAAACGAGTTATTACTGTTTGAAGTTTGCAATAATTTGGTGTTCATTTATTGATATTCGGTGCACAGTGGTTAATATTTAATACACACCGCAAAAAAATCCAATGTACTATTAGCCCACCAGCCAATTTTGGTGGTTAAAAAGAAACCAAGTGCTGAGATTTTAAACATTTAATTTGTTGCTGCATTTTCACAAAATCACGAATATCTGAAGAACGGTGCGGTTTAGATGCCATAAACCTACCTTTACTTTTGTCCGTAGGTACCGAAAATACATTAATATACTAGGTGTCTCATTTAAAAAAATACAACTTTAATCAATTTTATACTTTTGGGACCACCTGTATACAATGGCAATAATTTTAAAGTGTACTTCCAATAGACCCCCATCCATTCCATATACAAAACTTTTTTTAAATCTATAAGTTTAACCATAATCTTCCGTGTCGAGTAACGTGTATCACCCTGTATAAAACGTTTTTTTCTTTAAATCAATATGTTTTCACTTTTTTCAAAATATACAACATTAAATTTTTTCGCGCAGTAACGAAATATATCGTCGCTGCGCTTCTCGGGATTTAATCTTGACGTGTGGTCAATAAAAGCCTTTGTCTGAACCTTGGTTAATAATATACTATTGCGCTTTTGGAATAATAAAGACATATGCATTTTGAAATTCTTTACTTAAATACCCTGTAACTTTTCAACGCAGCTCGATAGATAACACTGCTGTATGTCAGATCTGTTTTAATATCGATCAAAGAAGATGGGATTTGATTTTCGATAAACCATTATGCCCCCCCCCCCCCCCCTGTATAAATATCATAATTCTTGCCTACCCTGGTTTTAGATGTCCCGAAAAGTCTGGAACAGCATGCGACGCTCAATTTAATTCCAGGATACTAGAAATAATTTAATCAAATATCCTCAAGAAAATATGTAGCCAAACAGAAAAAAAAAACAATAATTAAGTGAGCAAGGCAAGCAGCAATTATGGAACCTAAAGTGACAGGAACAAGAGGGCCGCCAGCTTTTATACAGTGAAGACGGGTCGGGGTTACTAAAATAATTTTTTTTTGCTGTTTTTGATCGGAATGGCACGTTTGCAATCCCCTGAGAACATAAAAAACTCAAGTTCGAATGGAATTAACCTCTAAAAAGGTTTTTTTAAAAATGGTCCAAAAACCGATTCTAAAAGTGCCTAAAAATCGACCTCCGAAGGGGTCTATCTCCGGATAGACCCCTTCGGATATAGGAATATTGCATTTACGGAACTTCCGATGGTGGGAGGTGAAAGAGGGCATCAAGAAGAGGACAACACAGTTGGATTCCCTCTAAGCGGTCCAGGCGTTTTCAAGTTACAGGCGGTCAAAGTTGAGAACTGAGAAAAAAGTCTTAATACCCCCCCTTTGGAGATTTTCAAAAAAATTTCGGTTTTTTTTGCTGTTTTGATCGGAATGGCACGTTTGCAATCCCTTGAGAACATAACAAACTTAATTCGATTGGAATTAACCTCTAAAGAGGTTTTTTTTTAAAATGGTCCAAAAACCGATTCTAAAAGTGCCTAAGAATGGGCCTCCGAAGGGGTCTATCTCCGGAAATATTGCACCTACGGAACTTCCGATGGTGGGAGGTAAAAGAGGGCATCAAGAAGAGGACAACACAGTTGGATTCACTCTAATGGGTCCATGCGTTCTCAAGTTACAGGCGGTGAAAGTTGAGAATTGAGAAAAAAGTCTTAATACCCTTCCTTTGGAGATTTTCAAAAAAATTTCGGATTTTTTTTTGCTGTTTTTGATCGGAATGGCACGTTTGCAATCCCCTGAAAACACAACAAACTCAAATTCGAATGGAAGTAACCTCTAAAGAGGTTTTTTTTAAAAATGGTCCAAAAACCGATTCTAAAAGTGCCTAAAAATCGACCTCCGAAGGGCTCTATCTCCGGAAATATTGCACCTACGGAACTTCCGATGGTGGGAGGTGAAAGAGGGCATCTAGAAGAGGACAACACAGTTGGATTCACTCTAATGGGTCCATGCGTTCTCAAGATACAGGCGGTCAATGTTGAGAAAAGCAAAGAAAAAGAATTGAGAAAAAATATAAAATAAATACCCTCCCCCTTTGGAGATTTTCAAAAAAAATTCGGAAATTTTTTTTTGCTCTTTTTGATTGGAATGGCACGTTTGCAATCCCCTGAGAACATAACAAACTCAGTTCGAATGGACTAACTGCGTCCAAAACCCAAAGGTAAAACAAAACCAAAACCTAAGGTATAAATTAAAAAAAACCCCTGCAAAGGGTTAACCAGAATTACCGAAATGCACCAACCTCTCTCCCTTAAAAGTTACCTGATGTTTAGCGGGGCTAGCCTACCCAGACACGCGGTGTCTCAAATCCTTTAATCCGCGAAGGTTGGGGGCTGCGTTACATCAAATCACCAAACGGAACTTCCCTGTATGCCTCTCCCAAATGAATCCCTGCTGAAGGGGCCGTGGAGCAACTACTAAAACTCACTCATTGGCAAACTCAAATGGCGGTAGTTTGGGATGAGGGCTGATTTGGACACGATGGCTTCTAGGCGACGGTCGTGGAAGAAAAAGAAAAATGGCGAGTCTTCACCATCGGAAATTCGCAAATTCAACTCAGTAAAATCAAAGGTTGCCAAATTTATCAAAGAAGTCAAGAACATTCCGAGCCCCAATGCTCGAAAGCGAAAACCACACTAAAATCGAGACAACCTGTAGAAGGAAAATACAGATACATTCAGAAATGCAAGAGAAAAGCGGATACATCTCGAAAATTTCATTCACAAGGACTCAGGGAGCAAATGGGATCAGACATAATAATACGCAACTGAAAACATGCACACTCCGGCAACACTGCAAGTGACCAATTCACGGCCGAGATCCGTCAACAAGGAGACATTGACATTGCGACATAGTACTGCCATAGATCCATAAGTACATAATAAGTAATACAAGTAACAAGTCCTGGGAATTCAAGGTACATAAACAACAGGAAGAATAGCCAACGACAGGCAGTATCACTACTCAAGGTATGTTCACAAGTTCAAAGTGGCCAGCGCAGTTATGCTACAAATAGGTCAAGTGAGTTGCTAAAATGCATCCTTTTCCTTGCAGAAAAGCCCAATGAAACGCTAATCGTTGGCTGAAGTAAACTCTCAAATCAATCGACAACCTAGCAAAACCTGCTTGTGTCACCGAGGCACAAAACTATCAATAGTTGTAGAAATACTCGATAAACATGAAATCTACCTTCTACATAGATGTGAAGATTTCCCCTTCATCGAGAAATCATAGGAACAGCATTATTATCATGCAAGGGAGGGTTCACGACAACATGGGCAAATTTGAGGACTGGACAGCCTTCAAGGAAGTAATTTCTTTCAGCAAAAGTGCGGGTAATCCTTTAAATTCAAGGATGAAGACAATTCTAATACCGCATAGCTAGTGAGTGTATTGTTATTTAAATATACAGTTTGTTCTAAATAAAACTGTGACAGCCAGCTGTACGAAAAGCCTAAATGTATTGTAGTTCATCTCATGAAAACCAAAATTCTTGGAAATTATGAGGAGTAAGTTTTAAAATGAAATTTTACCGTTACAACCACTAAGTGAATCACGTTAAGAAATAAAAGTGAAGTAAAGAAAAGAAAGAAAACGCTTTTCTCTAGTGTTTGGTAAAGAGTCATTGACTTACCTCCTTAAAGTCCAAATTTGCAAAACTGCTTCAATGTCTAATTTTGAAATAAAAAAAATTGTATAGTCTTTCTGGAGGAAAGAATTTAAGGTTTATCAAATGCTGATGCCTTCACTGAAAACTAGTTTTCTCTCGTCCCACTATCTAAGGTCAATTCGACACTCCGCAGCGCATCTGGATAACCCGATTATCCAGCGAGAGCCAGATGAACAAATGTCGCCTTATGCATTTTCATCATCTCCGGGATTAAATTCGCCCCAGCTCATTTGCCTGAACTGTTCTCAACCGTTTTCGTTACAAACGTAATACTGTTTCTTACTCCGTCTAATCTTCTTATTGTGGGCGATCTACAATTGTCTACGCGGTTTCACATTAAATTAAACGCTGAAGCCGCCAACTTTAGTCTGTTTCGCTTTATTATAAATAATAATTTAGACAGAGGGGAATATGAGTGCGGCGTATATGCACCGATAACGACCATTTTGGTTTCACATCGCAGACTATGAATATTAAAAACTATGGACTGTGTTATTTGTTTTATTTCGCGGCCGAATTGGTTTCAGCTGGAAGGTAATTTCCGCTTTTTTTGGGATTTTTATTCGGGCAGCATTTCTGGAAAATCGAACGTTTCAATAATTCCTCATGTAAAGTATACGCGGCGAAGCAGAGCAATTTATTGGCCCTAGAACCTTATTACGCGTTGTTTGTATTTAACTCAAAAAATCAACATTTGTAGCTACTGTTGTTGTACAAATCCTGTCGCAGTATACAAATATTAGATTGGTTAACGTTATTTTTCGATCAAAAAAGCGACGTATTTTTTGCACGAAAAACAAACAAGAGCTTTGCAGGAAAAAATGTTCGGCTAAATTTAATATTCAACACATGTTTCCGGGAACACAAAACCGCGTAATCAATCCAGCGAAACAGACATTAAAATTAATTGTAGCTATCGCTATAGCGTCGCTGGTTGCTTTCAATCCGGCGTACGTGATTATAAATATCACGTAAAACTGAAATAGGGTCGCGCTATTAGGGAACTATTGTGCGCGTTTAAACACGTGCATGGTTTTGGTGACGGGGGGCTTTCAGCTAAATCAGCTTTCAGTAGTAGAAGACAAAACGCGGCATCCAAACTAGCCTCGGAGAAAAATAAAAATGGAGAAAACAAATTAAATCCACCGGAATTCTCCGGGCTCTTTTCAGATATTTCCCATTCAATTAAACCACTTCAAGATGCTTGTAGAGTGTATTTGCCCTGGAAAAACAACCTTTCAGGCATTTCGGTACATGCACCTAATAAAATTCGTTTTCCAATTGAATTTTAAATCTAATTTTCGCTCAGTAGGTGGTTCCGTTTTCCCTTTTCTCGTTTGCGTTGCCTTTTATCGACCGTTCGGCGGTTTTGTCGGTTATCGATTCGATAAGAGTTGACAAATCAATGGTTTTGAATTAGCTTGTGAGGTTTCAAACTATTATTCAAAATTTGGACGTAAGGATCTATTATTCACGAGTCATTCTAATCAATAAATACTACGTTAGACCGTGAGGTCAAAAATTAATTATCCAGACTAAAGTATATAAAGCTTTTCATTAGGTTTCTCCGAACAGTTGGCCATAGAAATCTGACAGAATACCCATGTATAAAATTTGAACCCTAACCGTGTATTATTTTAATAACACAATGTCGAAGAAATTTATTTGGATTACTCTTTGTCAAACTGATTTGATTTCCTCTTTGTTAAAAATTCAAACTACATGAAACTGTCATAACTTGTGGGAAATTATTAATGCCCTTTACAATAACCTCCCTTTAATTTACTGGTAGAGTCCTGTCAATCACGTATTTGGCAAATCAGCTTATAGATAACTCAACCAATAATAATGACACTGTTGGAAAAATTATACAGGAGGCAAACTGTCAGATTGAAATAGCCAACAGCTGTTTGGAAAAACATAATGAAACGGTTTATAGAACCGAAGCTTACCTACAATACTTAATTACTAAATTTTTAAATTTAATTCGGTCTTAAGGCCGCTGTCAAAATTTGAGGAATTTAGGCACGCCGATAAAAAAATTACGTTATTGCATATAGTGCGATACATATAGTGTGTTCCAAATTAGTGCTCCATGTGTTGCAATTTAGGAAAATATAAGAGCTTTGAGAATAGATAAATGGGGAAAATTATGTTAGTAACGTAATGACAAAAAAGTTGTTTTTGTAAAAAACTGATATAACTTTTTTATTTTAGAAAATAATCGAAATTTTTGGGAACATTTGTGAAGCACTTATTGAGAGAATAACACCTGTAAAGGTAAAATTTCAATACAACATTAAGGTTTTACGGAATCAGCATCACTTCAATTCCTCCATCGTGTACTGTTCTGCATCCTCGATGTCTATGGCTTCGCCTCGGTTCAACCTACCCCTCTCCTTGGGAGCCTGCGTTTTTCCTGTTCGTCCCGGTTCGTATACAGGCCCTGAAAATAAGTGGTCCATTCGGCTGCTGAGATGTTATTTAATTGTACTGTGTCACTTATTTCCCTCTTTGTTGTTCTGAGCATTATCCGTATGCGTTTTTGGGTTCATAGAAGTTACTTTCCATTTCTCTACTGAAGTTCTCCCAATGCTCTCTCTTTATTTTCCTTATACGGTTGTTTACTCTGTTCCTTGTTTCGATGTATTTGATGTGGTTTCTCGGAGTCTTGTTGGCTATGTATATTAGATGGTCTTTTTTTTTTTCACGGGCCAGTATCTTCACCTCTGGTTTCAACCATGGTTTTTTATTTCTGTGTTTTGTCGTTGCGTTGATTGTTCTTTGTTGACTGTGTGTTGTGGAGGATGGGGTTGCCTTTCAATTTTTTGGGATATGCGCCGCTTGTACAGATCCAGTGTGCTTTCTGTTTTTAGTGACTCGATATGTAGCTATAGTTTTCTTCCTCTTGATTGATGGTTTTGCCATGGTAATTATTCCCATTACTAAGTTATGATCTGATCCGTTGTTTGCCGATGTTAGTGATCTAACATCCTGTATTTGCTCTGGTTTGATAGCTCTATTCGCTATTATGTAGTCTATTGTGGACGATACACGATGGAGGAAGTGATATCCGAGATAAAGCATCTGAAAAATGGTAAATATCCAGGCCCGGACAACGTTCCCAATGAACTGCTGAAGTGCGGAGGAGAAGCTCTGTCGTGACAGCTGGCCGAACTATTCAACAAAATATTGAAGGACGAAAAAACACTAGCAAGATGGAGACAGTATCACAATCCCTATATTCAAAAAGGGCAAAATCTCAAAAACTACCGAGGAATATCGCTTCTAGACGCGACCATGAAATTATTCACCCGTGTGCTACAACAACGTATTCTCAGCTACACCACAATAAGCGAGGAGCAGCAATGATCTCGGAAGAACCGTTCGAAGATTGACGCAGTGTTCGTTATCAGGCATATAGAAAAGGCAATAGAGTAACCAGCATACCTGTTGCTTTATAGATTTGATGAAAGCGTTTGAGAGGATAAGGCTGGAGGACGTTAGAAACGTGCTGAATTGCAGTAGAAATCGACGTACAACTAAACCTAAAACGTCCTAAAATGCGTTTTTGAGTGTTATCAGTGGTTTTTTTGTGTAAATTTTTATTTTCAGTTATAACCAGAAGAATTCGACGTAAAACGACTTAAAACGTTCTAAAATGCGTTTTGTGTTATCAGTGGTTTTTTGGTGAAATTTTATGTTTTCAGCTAAAATCGGTAGAAATCGACGTAAAACAACTGAAAACTTACTAAAATGCGTTTTTGAGTTTTATCAGTGGTTTTTGGTGAAATTTTATGTTTTCAGGTAAAACTAGTAGAAATGGACGTAAAACGACTTGAAACGTCCTAAAATGCGTATTTGAGTATTAGTAGTAGTTTTTTGGTGTTACTTTGTGTTTTCAACTAAAACCAGTATAAATCGACTCGTTAGAGAGCTCAACGCAAACAACACCACAACAATGCGATCAAAATTATCAACGGAAAAAATAGAGCCAAACACAGGAATACGACAAGGAGACAGTCTCAGCCCACTGCTGTTTAATAATATACAGGGTGAGTCATAATGGGAGGACGAAATTGAAATCTCATATTCTTTTGCCGATTTTAAGAAGGGCTTGTCACACATTTATGTTACCTATCGAGCTTCGTTAAAAAGTTACAGGGTGATGAAGTTAGAATTTGAAAATGCATAAGTCTTGATTATTCCGAAAGGGTAAGAGATATTTTAATGAAGTTTGGTATGTTTTGACTACTATGAAAGGCGCACACTTTGCAATAAATTTTTTTTTTATTTCCGCCAGTGGCGTGCGTACCAGCACGTTGACGCATATTATTTGAGAAAAAAAGATACGCCACTGGTTTTTCGAAAAATGAAATTAAATTTTTCAATCTTCATCCATCTCTGAAGAAATAACCCCTCTTCAGATTTTTTGAGGAGCAAGGCAGGTATATATTAGTAAATTAATAAAAATTACTGCTATACCGCCATTTTAAGTGGTCTGAGAACAGCATTAAAGTTTGATGTGGCGCGCGTACCAGCACCTCAACGCATATTACTTGAAGAAAAATTGGTACGCCACTGCTTTAGAAAAATAAAATCTAATTTTTATTTAGAGATGGATAGGGAAATGAAACCCCATCCATCTCTAAATAAAAATGCCCTCTTCAAGTTTAAATGTCTTCAATATTTAAATGTGTTTAAATGTGTTTAAATGTCAGAGCTTGGATGAATGAACATTTTACACAGGGGACGTACTGGACGTGCCGGTCCAGTACCTTGGCCGCTAAGAAGTCCCGACTTAAATCCTCTGGATTTTTATCTCTAGGGACATACGAAGCAATTCGTGTACAGTGTGAGAATAAATACACGCCCTCAACTCATCCAAAGAATCCAAGATGCAGCTGAGGATATTAGAAATAATGTAAACTTTAATAGTGTATACCATTCCCTCATTAAACGGTGCCATGCTTGCATTAATGTTGAGGGAGCACACTTTGAGCAGATTCTTTGATGTTTTTATTTGGAGATACATACCATCAGAAGAAATGGAATTTTGATATTTTAGATTTTTCATCAAGCTTAAATACGTTGGGCAAGACTAGGCTACATTACAATGCATGCACATACATTACAATGCACAATACAAATTTATCTACTGAGAAACAGTGCGTCGTACTGAAAAACCTAAAGAGGACATTTTTATTCCGAGATGGATGGAGAAGTGAAAAATTAGATTTTATTTTTCGAAAACCAGTGGCGTACCAATTTTCCTTCAAGTAATATGAGTCGAGGGGCTGGTAACTGCGCCACTCGCGAAAATACAAAATAATTTTTTTATTGCAAATTATGCGCCTTCTAAAAATGTCGAAACATACCAAATCCCATTAAAATATTTCTTACCCTTTCGGAATAATCAAGATATATGCATTTTGAAATTCTAACTTCAACACCCCGTAACTTTTTAATGAAGCTCGATAGGTAACACAAATATATGACAAGCCCCCCCTTAAAATCGACAAAGAATAAGAGATTTCATTTTCGTCCTCCCATTATGACTCACCCTGTATTGTGGACAGAATAATAAAGCAAGTGCACAAGGTAGACCAGGAATACAAGTTGGGAAATGAACAACTTAAGATAATATGTTACGCAGACGACGTAACGCTATTCGAGGCCACGGAAGAGGGGCTGCAATGGCTCTTACAGGCATTGGGCAAAGACTGGCAAAAATACAGCCAGAATACAAAAACCAGCATCCAGCATCCACCACAGGCCGAAAATGCGCTTTAATCATGTAGAACAACCCTACAATAACTTCATCCTTTAAAAAAAACACGAAATAGTATAAGTAGTAGTAAAGTGTTTTCCGGGCTTTGAGGCCGCGGTCCAATGGACTTTCTTTCTGGCTGCCGCAGACATTATCAGAGGCAATGAGGTAATGGGCGAAGTGATCTCCCGTGCTTCCCGACGTTGACTGATTCGACTGGGGTGAGCTCCATGGTATTTATTCCCCCGCCGTCGCGCTGCAGTGAAGGGTCTGGGGTGGGAGTAGTGTTGGCGCGGGGTTTCAACGCACTTGCAGTATGACGTAAAACTCACTTCCAGTCTTCATTTAGAAACGTAATTTCCTCCTTCCTGTTGCAATTGTCGTAGGGTTTAAAGATCTCAATGGCCTCTCTCGTTAGTCTCGGATAGAACCTCGTTGAAAAGGATGTCGTAACCTTCGGAGAGCGCGTGTTCTGCTACCACTGACTTTTGTGTTTGTTCCAGCCTGCCACTTCTCTTGTGTTCCGTAATCTTTGTGTTGACAATGCGTTTCGTGGTGCCAATGTATACCGAGCCACAGCTGCATGGAACTCGGTAAACTCCAAATGCCGATAGGGTATCTCTGCGACTTGTTGGGCGATCTCAAGATCTGTTGTACTGAGCGAGTGGGTTTAAATACAGTTTTAACATTGTGCTTTTTCAGAAGCCTGCCAGTCGAAGGCTAGTAACGACAAATTATTTCCGACTTTATTCAACAAAACAGTTACTAAAATGGGCTCAACATTTAACTAACCTGAACTAACCAAACTACTATAATATTACTAACGCGAAAAAATAGTTTTTATACAGGTCGAACCAAGAAATCGAGAAGATGGTTGTATATTGAAAAATTTTCGTTTTACAAATATGAGGAAAAAATTGTATTATAAAATCGACAATGAGAATATGCTTCAAATTATGTTTTAATTTGTAGCTCTAGCTTGAGAGGGCGCACTTATCATGGCATGATGGAAAAGTAGAGTTATTGCAAAAATGTGCCCTATAAACTTAGTTTGAAAGTTAAAGCATTAGAATGCTAAAGCAATACTAGAAAATGTATGCTTACAAAGTTTTGCTCAATCTGACAACGAAAAGGAAATAGAGAGGGATGAATATACAGGGTGGACCAGGTTTTTGGTGCCAAAGTTTAAGGGGGTATTCTACGTCCAAAAATAACCCTAGTTTGCTATATAAACCATAGTCGAAAAATACTCCTTTACGGAAATACAGGGTGTTCAAGTTTTTTTTTAAAAACCAAAAAATTTAACTTTTTCTGAAACTGCCAGAGATATGTTAATGAAATTTTACAGGTGTCAATAGCGATGAAAGACTCAAGTTTTGCAATATAAAAGTCTTTTCAGCGTCACCAGTGGCGTGCACTGCGGCTCGTCACTGACTATTTTTCAACAAAAAAGTGGTACGCAACTGGTTTTTCTGAAGATAAAAATAATTTTTGAGGTCCTTGTTCAATTTGAAAGAAAAAAGTTCTCTTGGTTTTTTTTCGTACGGCGCTCCTGTAAATAAATATTAAATGACTTAAAAGCTTTTCAGTGTTTGCCTTTTAATAGATTATTAATTTTGTTACTTGCGTACCGCCAGATAATCAATATTTGCAACGCCTTGTTGGCGTAGGTTTTCATGGCAACCTAAAACAGCCCAGCTTATTTTTTTAACTGTTGTTGTAACAATAATTATTTTCAGAATTAAAAACTAAAAGTAACTAAAACAATAATTTGAAAACATAACAAAAACAGTTATAAAAATTGTTCAAAATGGGAACCATTATTTTCAATGCACAACTGGCATCGACGTATAATAGACCAACTTAAAGGTGCTAGATGTGGTAATATTTGATTTCAACTATATCTTATGCGATTCATAAGTTCATCTTCCGTATTGATAGGAGTCGCATAAACTTTCTCTTTTAAAAAACCCCACACAAAAAAGTCTCATGTAACTGGACCCCCTCTACCAATCCACCTATCCGGAAAATGATTGTCCAGACAATTTCTGACAACTGAGTGAAGGATCCACCTACAATAAGTAATTCTTTTTTCTTGGTCTCCTGGATGTAGCCCTTGAACAGGTTTCAGGTGAAATGGACGCCGGTGATCTCGTCTAAGAGTACAAAGTATATTGGATTTTGAGGTGCGAAGAATACGAGAAGCAATACGGGAACTCGTTGTTGGATTTCTGTCAAACTCATTTAATATATGCCGAGAAATTCTTCTCTGTGGTTGGTTTTGGTTTGCATCTCGATCCTCATGCAAATTCCTTAAACCTTTCTTCATTAATTGCGGATGGACACTTGCGAACATTTTACGACTAGGATGTCTTCTTTTCGGATATTTCCTTCTGTATTCTCTGGCGGCCACCCTTGAGTTTCCGTTAGCAAATCCATACACAAAATGGATATCCGCTATTCCTCTATTTGAAAATCTAAGCGGCATTTTGACACTAATGAACTTTACAGAAATTAGTTATGTTAAACTGGTCTAATATTGTCATGAAAACTGACGCCAACATCATCAAGGTGGTATGCAATTATGAAATAATCCATTTAAACACAAACATTTTAAAATATTTTATTATTATTAAACGGTGTGCCCTACGAAAAAAAGCTAAGAAAACTTGTTTCTTTCAAGTTGAACAAGGACCTCAAAAATAATTTTTAGCTTCAGAAAAACCAGTAGCGTACCACTTTTTTTGTTTATTCAAAAAAAACTTTAACACCCTGTATTTCCGTAACGGAGTATTTTTCGACTATGGTTTATATAGCAAACTAGGGTTATTTTTAGACGTAGAATATCCCCTTAAAGTTTGGCACCAAAAACCTGGTCCACCCTGTATAATAAAGAAACTTAATTTATTAGAAGTTGGAATTCTTGGATAATGTTGTGAGCCATCATTAGAAATGAAAGGCCTTTTCGTGGTATATAAAATGATGCATATGAAGGTTCGTATAGTTTGAGGTGCAAATTACTAGAGAGCATTGTGTGACAAAGTTAAGCAAAAATTCAAGATTAACAAAAAACTTTAAATTGCAGTGTTAATTTTGATCAGCTGGTTCAAAAAATCGTTAGATTCTGTTTCACCCAGCATTTCACCCGACGTAAATAATTTGGACTGTTACTGAATATGTTAAGTCGAAAAATACGATGCCCTACAAACTTCGGTGGTTTAAATTTTAGGTATTACTTACTTGTCATCAATATAGAATACACCAAGAAGGAAATAACTGACAAATTATAAGATTGAAGGCTTTCAGGGCCGGTCAAAATATAATCTAAAATGTTTTTCGGGGTTTGAAGCTGTGGTCAAATGGAATTTCTTCCTAACGGACACTGTTAGATCCCACCACCTACAAGATGCAAACTCGTGTTCTAACCGCCCGGATCCTGAGGGCCACCATCAATTTAATCAAGGACGTGGCATCGGATGAAATGACTGAGCTTAAAAAATCAGAAGCGTGCTACCTAAGGTTGTACGGTTTGCCAAAGATCCACAAACCGTATGTGCCACTGAGACCCATCATGAGCACCATAGGAAGCTTTTGACCTACGAAATCGCAAAACACCTCACAAAACTGCTGCCACCTAAAAAAGGGAATACTGACAGCTTTACAAAAAAACTCCACTCATTTCGTCGAAAAGCTGCATTATTTGACTCTTTCTCCAGGAGAATCTCTCTAGCTTCGATGTTGTTTCGCCCTTCACGATGGTACCCATTAAGGAACCCATGGAACATATTAACTAGGAATTTTCACAAAATTGCTTTGTTCCAAATTGCCAAATTGATCCAACATAGCCTAAGAACTACATATGTTCAACGGACGGAAGATTTATACAAACGAACTGATGGTGTAGCTATAGGAAGCTCTCCTAGTCCAGTAATATAAAACTAGTTTTTGGAAATTTTCGAGGCCAAGGCAAAGTAAATAAGAGGCGAAAGTGCTAGTTCCGATTTGTTATTTGGAGCCAAGGTGAGGGCGAACTTTAAGACTCCTTACACCTTAAAGGAAATTCACGTTCGTACTTGCCGTAAAATTCCGCATACGCAAAAAGTTAAATTGTATGTAGCTAAATAAGGCAGTTTTCGTTGATGGGTAAAATAGTGCATCGTTGAAGTTCGTCGCTCGGAGTACATCCACGTGACGTAGAAGTTTGTGCGATTCCAACTTCCGACGTACAAATCAGTACGAATCCATATGTATCTGACAGATGACAGATAATTTTGACACTTCGCATTTATTATCATCAGTCATCACTCATCATAAATTTTGTTTATATAACTTGATATAAAAAAAATTAAACTTTGATAAAAGTAGAGAATAAAATAGGTGGTTTGGGTTGGAGAGTGGAGACAATTGTTTTGCTATGCCCCTAAATAAATTCAAACTTATCGAAATGGTCCAGGCCCATCCCGTAATATGGGATACAAATTCTATACAATTTAGAGATAAAAACTTGAAACTGGAAGCCTGGAATTTTGTTGCTCTAGAAGTAGGAGACTCAGGTAAATGTTTGACAACCATTAGTGTAATAATTCATACAATCTATATATTTTTTAATATTGCAGTAGAAAATTGTATGTCTACTTGGAAGAAGCTGAGAGAACGTTATACTCGAACAAAACGACAGATGCCCTCTGGGTCTGAAGGTGGCAGGAGAGAATGGGATAAAGCTAAATTTATGCAGTTTCTAGACAGGGTGATTATATGCAGAAGGTAAGTTTATTTGCTCTACCCTAGATCAAGGCCTTGGAGCTGTAGGTTTGCCAATTTTATAACATGGGGTGAAATGACATCTGAAACATTTAACCTTTATATGCTACAAAAAGTTGAAAAAGTTTAATCATAATTACTAGGTACATATAATCATATATAACAATACGAGATAGGAAGTGTTTCATTACTCTCTGGAGATAATGTTCTCAAGAGAGTAATGAAATTCTTCATCGAGTATATGTATACCATTTTATTTGCAACCACTAAGTACCTACTTTCAGAATAACATTGTGTTAAAAAATATGTTTATTTTACGCCCTTCACACTGAAACAACTAGCAGAATCCGGGTATTGCCTTACAGATTTATACAATAATGTAATAGGGTGTTTCATACAATAGATCACCTACACACAGCTATTCTCAAAAAAATATATTGTGTTGGTATAATGTAATACCAAGAGTCAGGATAATATCTTTAAAATACTATTTGCCACCTGTTTCCAGTGTTAGTTGTTTATTGCTAATTGCTTGATGTATCATTCAATATGACTGCTTTATGTTTCTTGTAACAAAGGCTTTAATATATAATGTTCTCAAGGTTTATTGAAGTTTATTGCCTTAAAATAATTCCAGCTATCACCTCCTGGAATTTGTCAGAGTACTTAAGAATCACTTAATGTAACATCAGGTGTTGAAGAGAAAAACCCATCAAGTTATGGCTATTCATTTTGGCAGAAAAGGATTGAATAATAAAAGTAGCTGACATTTGTGTTACTCCATCCCCTTTTATAATTTAAATTTTTTTTCTATTAAGCTTAAACACCCCATATTTTTACAGAACAGCAAGCAATACAGCTACAATACAAGAAACCTCACACGAAACTATACAGGAAACTAACCCGCTCTGAAGATACTATGTCGCCTCAACCAATAATGGTTATTGAAAGTTCTGAATTGGACGAAACTTCCCAACTTGAAACCATAACAGTAGAAGAGCATTCATCTTCATCTGGATTTCCTTTTCCCCACCTACTAACATCAGAATTATTAAGAATACAGCAGGAATCTAGCATTTCTATCAGTGATACGCAAATCAACACAGCAGAGACAGTATCAACACCCATTTATAAACCACCTACAAAATCAAGAAAACGAAAACATGAAGAAAACGATGTAGGAAAGTGTTTGATAAATGCAATTAAAAAACTATCCGAAACGGATGATGAGAATTCACTAATTTCAATATTTGTTAAGTACACGACTGTACAAATCGCCCAACTGTTAACCAACAAACCTAATGTTGTTCAGCGGCGAATCAGATCTCGGATAAACAGTTTTTTAGAAGAACTGTTTGATGAATTTGGCGAATATTTTTAATTAATTCAACAACTTTATTATCTTAATGTTTATGTTGTTTTTTGTACATGAATAAAAATGCTTTAAGAGGCGTTTCTGTTAGGTATATTATATTGTGTTTTCAAAATTTCAAATACATACTCCTAGATTGTAGTTACAAGGACCATTTTGAATGTCTTCAGTTCAGTTATTAGCAAAGATAGAAGGATTTTGAGAGAATTTTAAGAACTAAAAGATAGCCATTGTAAAAGCCTCGCCGTTTTGAAAACTAGCTATTTTTATATATCCACTTATTCTAAATTACACATTAGTAATATTAAAAGTACCCTATTAGTTTCTTTGGCATGTGACGTGCAAAAATATTTGGACGCCATTTTTTATTAAAAGATTTGTCATTGATTGTGAACCCTCTAACTTCTTATCTCTGCTAATAACGGAAGTACCATTTTTAATAAACACAGGAGGGGAACAAATTGTTTTTTTTATCTCAAAACATTTAAGTGATCAATAAAAGTACTTAAACATTTTTCGTCTTATTTCATTGCCAGTTCTACATGAATCTATCAGTGATAAAGTCATTTTGTTTCAACGAAAACGGTTGACGTTTTATGTCCTTCTCAAAATTCAACATTTGTTTTTTTGGGCTCTTTTATGAGGGCTCTTTTAAGAAAGCTTCTAATTTTAGAGATTAATGTACTATGATGAATTTGTATCCAAAATGCAGGGATTATTCCTCAAAATGTCTAGAAGGTCATTAGTTTCAATTGGAATTGGCAATGCTGTAATAAGAAAAATATTTTTAGTGATTTTATAATATAAAAAGTTGTGTAGCACTTTCTATCATTTAAGTTGACTGAGAGTACTGAGGCAAAGTCGGCCATCTGCCCTATTGCTTCCACACTCTGCACATATTAAATAATTATAGCGCTTCTGAACTCTCCCAGGGCACTTTCCCTACATCTGAATTAAAGTATTCACACAATTTCTCTCTGATTGTCATGGATTTTTGAGAATAATTTCGTGATCCTTGTGGAGTTATGTCAGCTAATTGATGTCCTTCCTTGCGCCAGAGCCCTGGTGTTACCTATTATAATGCAAGCAAGTGTAAAATAAATTGTTCAAACTTCATAAAACAACAAATTTCTCCATAGGTATTGTCAACATCAGCAACATACTTGATAAAAGGGTCATGTTGACGCAAAGTTCTCAAAAAGTTATGGAGCACTGTTGTGGCTTTCACTATAGCATCAACTGTTTTGGGATGTGCTATTATTGCTCTACGTAGAATTCTCCATCGTGAAGCTAAGATGCCAAAAGAATTTTCAATGGACGCTGAGCCGAAAGTGAGCTGGAAATTAGTAAAACCATTTTGCTTTCTGGCAAAGCTGTGCTCTTTGGGGTATTGATGCTCATATTTAATATGGCTGCTCCAAATTCAGAATTTCTGAAAACTCCACTATCTCCACATATTCCTGTAATGGTAATTATAATATAATTATTTCAGAAATGTGCTGTGTTCTTGTATAAGTAAAATGACTTTTGTAAAAAGTACTATATCAGATATAGAGAAGCTAAAAAAAAGTTAGAAACATTTGATAAAAGTTGTGTAAAATCATAGTAGTACAAGGTTTCTGAAATTTGGTAATGGCCTAGTTGTTGTTTCTGTAAGCAACTTTCTTAACAACTTTAAACTTTATTTTGTCGGAAAAGAGGTCAGTTCAGGTTAGTTGAAAACTTAAATTATGCTAGAAATGGATTGGTGTAAAAAATCAGGACTAAACTCCAAAAAGATACATTTTAGATTCGCATTTTTTTACTTTTTACAAGTCATTCACCCTCGTATTCACCTATCTGGATTCCACTATATGTATTTGAAGTCAAAAACACCAAAAAGAAATATTGAAAAGTCATTTACCCTGGGCACCAATGTCTACAAATGTAAATTTGTAATCTGCATCACAAATCGCCATTAAAACAATACTATAAAAATGTTTGTAATTGTAAAATTTTGATCCAGATTTGCAAGGGCATTGAATTGCTATATGTTTATCATCTATAGCACCTAAGCAGTTAGGCATATTCCATCTAAAAAATAACACTGATTGTTATGAATTTGTGTTTCAAAAATATTTCCTTATGTTTGAAAAACTGACCTTGTCAGATATTCTTCTGCTATTTTCTTCCATGTTTCTATGGTTGGAGGCTTTATGTACTGAGGATGCAGGACATCCCATAAGACATTACAAGTTTCTCGAATTATTTTTCAAACTGTTGAACGCCCAGTTGAAGCCTGTGAAGTGGCAAGGTACGACCTTGCCACTTCACACATTTGACTTCCTTGAGCTAAGTAACTGAACAAAGTGTTTTGTATTTCAAAGTATATTCTATGCATCCTCGGCACATACTCTGAATTAAGGTTATTCATGATCGAAGAGCATAAGAGACAAGATGCTATATATTTAAATCTAAAGCATTTTGAAACAAAAACTTAAATGCTTAATCACAGTTGCCTTAAATTAGATTAGCATTCATTGTGCATAGTATGATCCTAAACATATGGGTAAGTAAGTGCTTTATACAAAAGGTTTTTAATAGTTATGTTCTAACATGCAAATAATTACCTTAGTGTAATTGCTACTCGCTCTTCTACTGTGATTGATTTAATATTACTTCTTTTAGTCAGCCTTTCTTTTACTAAGGAAACCAAATATTCAAAGTCCTCAGGACTCAAACGGGTGTATTTAAGAAATTCTTCTGGATTTTGCAGCTTCATGACAGATGTATTAAGAAATCTTCCAGTTTTCTTCACGAAAGTATTAACTGGTCGGACCAACCACCTTTTCTTCGTTTTCTTTTTTTTTTTAAAGTAACCCCAAATAATCGCTATCAATTGCTAAGAGAAGGAGCGTTTTCACTTTTGTCATCTTTTAGCACTAATGCTAATATAATATGAATATAGTTACTTGTGATGTAATGGATGTAAACCGTCTTCTAAGACACATACACTTTTTAAAAAAAAAACATTTAAAAATTAAAAATTTTTTTCATTTTTCTTAAGCATTTATTTATTTATTTATTTATTTACTGCACATATTGACGTTTTGATTGTCAGCTTGACTTAACTTTGTCACTTGTCACTTGTCACAAGTCGTGCCCATGGATGTGATGAAATCGAAAATCCGCGTACGAAGAGAAACGGCAATCTGACTTTTAGTCATTTCTACGTAGATTCGCGCTAAAAATGTGTACAACTTTTGCAACAAAGAAGTTTCAAGTGCGAACGTGAATCCGCCTTTACACCTCAACTCGATCAACCCAAAAATTCAATTCACTCTGGAGATAGACGGAAGGACGCCTACCGTTTTTTGGATGTTTTGGTATCAAAGAGGCCGAATTGGAAGCTGGCGCACACTGTTTATAGAAAACCAACACACACTGACCGATAGCTCAATAACGGATTAAATCATCACACCAGACAGAAAGTCATAAAAACTCTGTCTGTGAGAGCCAAGAGAATTCGTGAGCCGGCTCAATTGGAGAGAGAAATGAAGCATCTGGAGAGAG
Source organism: Taphrorychus bicolor (assembly GCA_951812265.1). NCBI lineage: Eukaryota > Metazoa > Arthropoda > Insecta > Coleoptera > Curculionidae > Taphrorychus > Taphrorychus bicolor. The sequence continues at coordinate 21,043,702 of OX638306.1, read as the reverse complement.
CCTTTGGTTGGAATGGACACAGCAAGCACGAGTTTGGTAGGGCGGTCTATCCAAGGAATGTAGAGCGCCAGGAAGGAATAACGGGAAAATATAAAGAAAAGCGCGGATGGACTAGTCTACCATACATCCACAAAGTAACGGAAAAGATCGGCCGCGTGGCAAAAGCACAATGATAAAACAGTTTTTAAACCCACTCGTACAATACAACAGATCTTGAGATCGGCCAAAGGCCGCAGAGATGCTGTATCGGCACCCCGACTTTACCGAGCTCCATGCAGGTGTGGCGCGGTATACATTGGCACCACAAAAAGCAGTATCAACACCAGGATTACGGAAAACAAGAGGAGTTGCAGGCTGGGACAAACACAAAAGTTAGCACTACCAGAGCATGATCTCTCCTAAGGTCACGACATCCTGTTCAACGATTTGGATATCTTATACCAATCGCAGCGTTTCTATCGGAGACTAACGAGAAAAGCCATTGAGATCTTTAAACACGACAACAATGGAGGAAGTAAATTACGTTTCTAAATACACACTGGATGCGAGTTCCATTACATATTTCAAGAGCGCCGAAACCCCGCGCAACAACTACCTCCACTAAACTCCTTCCACTGCAGGGCGACGGAGGGGAAATAAATACCACGAGCTCACCACAGTCGAACCAGTCAACGTCAGGAAGCACGGGAGATCACTTCGCCCATTGTCTCATCGCCTTTGATAATGTATGCCGCAGCTTTAGAGGAAACGTCAGGAAGAACTTCCATTGAACCACGGCTTCAAAGCCCGGAAAACAGTTTAGATTGTAACTGACAAATTCATTCATTAAGAAAAGGTGACAGATAATGTTGCAATAGCGAGGTCCATTTAACTTGAAAAATCAATATATTTCAAAAATGACGTTTTCTATGAATAATTCAAGAATTAAAACTTATCAGCTTCGAGGATCAAATAAAAAAAAATCCTAAACTTAACAAACAGAAAATCTATACGAATATACGAAACGTCTTTTCGTTAGCTACTAAATCAAATTATCCACTTACAAAATCAATTCATTTATTGAAGCAAACAGCAGGTTTAAAAAAAAATATATGTTAAAGATACAGGTTGTTAGGTATGATGCTAAAATAATACTGGTGATTCTTCGAAAAATATGTGGAGTTTACTTAATAAGTTCGTGGGCTAAACCCAAGATATTAAGATACAGGGGATACAAACGAATGTTAAATGTGTATTAGAGGGCCAAAAAAAACAACTGTTGAAGTGTACAACATCAAATAATCGCAATAAAAATTACCAACTAATACCCTTGCCCTTCGCCTTTTTTCATCCGAGCAATTTATATCACAAGGGTCCAGAAAAGTGCTGTTAAATTAAAATTCTTACAAACTTTTTCATCAAATATCAATTCCGACTGCGCATCTAATTGAATAATTATAACTCGAAAGCCATCGAAGAAAAGTTTCTCACGCGCCCTCTTGTGCAGGGTGCCCGACTCCAACCTACTTCTGTGTTTGTTTGTCCATGGGCGTAGGTCCTTATGACAATCAACGATTTGATTGTAAATCTTTTGGCAGGGTGAGAAAACAAAACATGTTTCGCTTGGGTATAGAGCGATTGGGGACGAGAGTTTTTAAACATTTTGAAAGAGGTAGCTAAAAGAGAAAGATTGATTTTAGGGACGTCACTGGCAGCGACCCCATAGTCGAACGATAATTACCCTTTTTTACGATTTTGCGATGTCGAGGCTGCCTAATACCCTTAATTCCTCGCAGTCTTAACTTTTCGACACGAAAATAAACGGTCGATGACAATTTTTCACTTTATTGACTCGTTTCATTGCTATTCGTTCAATGCGTTAGGCTAATTGACGAATCCTGTCTTAATATTATTGTTATAAAAGAAAAAGTGAAGAGTCCCCAAAGACATGATTACACTACGGAAACTTTCCAAAGCTCCCCGGACATCGGTCTGATTATGCAAGCTGTCCCCGGCATGTTTCTTTCTTCCTAATTCCATTTGATCTTAAATATTTGAGCAGCGAGGGAAATTAATGAGAAAATGAACTTACTTTCTCGTGTTTTTTAATAAGAGAGCCGAGAGACGAGGCTCTGGGCCTGTTTGTCGCGTCATGCTCAGTCCTTTCGGGACAGCCATGTTGTATAATTACTAGTAATTTATTCAGCTACACGGTGCAACTTTTGAGGCGACTTGGTAAAAAATCTGATTCAAACCTATGAGGAATTTATAAGAGAGAATTCTCTTGCGGCGAACACAAAACAGACAGCAAAAGGGAAGCGAATTTAAAGAGAGCGGCAAAAAGCCTGAAATATGGGGTGTGTTGGTTGGTGAGTCGGTATCGACCCCCGGATGTTTACAGCGTGTTCGAAATTCGCCGAAACTCATATAGTTCGTGTGTTTACGATTATTGCCGACTAAATTCTGGTCCCGTAACCGTTACGACTTCGGAGTAAGTGAACTGATTTCGCACCGCGCTGCCTACTTCGGGCGTAAACTGTCGTAAATAAGTACTGCTTCAAGTTGGCGGGGGTTTTATTGCCGCTCCACTTGTCTGTTTTCAGCGCAATTTCCACCTTCCTGATAGACAAAACGGAGGTTACATTTTCTTATCATCTGAGGCAAGAAAAAAGGAAGTGAATTCGGCTTTTGGGGAAACTGAACATATTCAACGTATATATTCTCTGCTCAACGAGTCTCCAATATGAAGTCGTATCGTCGTCAAAATGTAGAAAGTAAAAAAATCATGATTAGTCGTATCTAACAATAGTTGATACAAGCAGCGAACCCGGACGGAGGAAGGTCATGAAAACGATACAGAATACCATTGGCTAATCAGTGGCAAGTGAATGGTGTACTATAGGCTATTCCAGATTTTAGCAGAATGATAAGTTCTCCATCGCTAAATAATTGGTGGTTTGCCCAATGTATGGGATACTTGTATACGACTCCTGATGTTTTTAGTGCTGCGTCTTTGTCCTTTAGTTTAGTGTTGAGGTCTCCCACACTAAGAGGATTCCTTGGAGCTAGTCTTAAGTCTAGTGTATTGCGGAGCAAAGTACTGCCTTTGCTATGCATCTCTTTGATTTAAGGAAAAGAGAAGTATTTAGCTCTAGGTTCAGATGTTGTATGTATATTAGTCAAGTCATTGCTTAAGTCCATGTCTACGATCTAGAAGATAAAAAATCATCCTCCTCATGTGATGAAATGTTGGTTTGTTGCGTTTGTGTGGTGTTTAACAGTAATTTTTTTATTAATTTTAGAGGGTACGAGTTTTCAATAAGGATGCTCTTTAGATGTTCTAGGTTTTGGGCTCTGAAGAAATGATGTGAGATTTTTTCAATTCTATTCTTCAATGCAAGTACCATGTTGATTTTTGTTTTTGGGTTGCGGGTGGAGTGGAAATTAAGACATCTATTGGAGTTAGTAGGTTTCTGGTACCAGTTTAAGATAATTTGTTGCGTCTGGTCACCAATGTGTCAAGGAAAGGAACTGAATTGTTAGCTTCTTCCTCAGCTGTAAATTGGATATGTTGATTGTAACTATTAAAAACTGTCAGTGTGTGGTTGATCTGATCAGTTCGAACATCTGTGATGATGTCATCTACGTATTTCTTCAAAAATGAAACCTGGAAATTTAAGTTTTCCAAGCAATTATCGAGTAAGTCGTCCATTATATATTGGGCTATGATTGGAGACAGTGAGGCTCCCATAGGGATGCCCACGATTCCTCGAAAGTGGTGAATTCTTTGATCTCATTCCAGTGCTTGTGTATTGCATTGGTTATTAATTCATACGCAATATTGCTGTAAAGAGAGACGACTTCGAAACTAACCAGAACGAAACCCGCTGGGAGGCATAAGTCGTTGGTGAGTTCAGCGAATTCAAAACTCCTCGTCCTTGATGAAATAGGGATTGTTTTTGTTGTACGCATTTGTAAAAATTGAGGTAAGAGCTGATAGCTTGCTATTAGGGCATTGAAAGAGGAACTTATGGGCCTCAAAGAGAGTGTGGACTTATGGATTTTAGGCAGTCCATAAAACTTGGGAGAGCTGTGATTGTATATTCGAAGGTGGCCAGCTTCTTCTTGGGAAATTAGGCGTCTCTTTTTGAGACTCGAAACCAATCTGTTGCATCTGATTTGATAGGTGGGATCACAAGGAAGAATAGTGTAACTAGATTCATCCTTTAGAATGTTAATGCTCTCTGCAAGTACATGTCTCTGGGAATCAACACAGTTACATGGCCCTTATCTGCCCTGGTCACAATGGTTTCTTGGTGATTTTTCAAAAAGTGTCTTGTGCGAAAATACATTAAGTTTAAGGAACTAATGTTGACAGGTGACTTGAAAAAATTTGAAGAAAATACATTCTTTACTACACATTCAAAGCTAGTCAATATTCACTTGCATGATACATTTTGCCTTGTACTGGGAAACTTAGATCCCAGTCCAAGAAATTGCTTAATGTCAACCGGGATAGCCACATTAGTCAAGTTTTTAGTCCAAGTTTCCTTAATGGGAATGTTATATTGATAGTGGTTGTGTTTTAAGTTGTTTAGTTTTTGAATGTTGCACTCCCTGATGTAACGAAAGCGCCTCTCATTACTAACCTGGCGTCTTCTATAATCCTCTTCCAAGGTGTGGCAATCGATGATGTTCCCCATGAGTTCCTGTGTTTTTTTTTCATGTACCTTGTCTCTAGTTTGAGGTTATCGTTGGTGACCTCTATTTCTAAGTTTAGGAGGTGCTTTTGTGCCATGTTTTTGAGGTGGTCAACTCGCTGTCCTACCTGTCCGTCTCAAAAGTTAATCTGAGTGCCCCAGTTGGAGGTGCTGTTGGTGATATGCTTTAGCATGATGGCCCCCTTCTGCATCGCAGTAAGAAATTCGCCCTGTTTTGCAGAGATGCGACTTTGGTGTTGTTTTTTGCCCACTGTTTGAGGAGTGAGACCCCCTATGAAACAATTGCCGAAAGTTCGGTTAGCTGAAAAGTTTCTTTTTTTAATGCCCTGACCGAGTACCTGAGAAAATCCTTTCCTTGTCGATTAACGATCGAGAACAGCATCAATTTTTTGACTAAGAGTAACACAAGGATTTTAACTGTCTGTAAATAAGTACTGCTTCAAGTTGGCGGGGGTTTTATTGCCGCTCCACTTGCCTGTTTTCAGCGCAACTTCCACCTGCGTGATAAACCGAACAAAGGTTCGTTTTCTTATCATTGGAGGCAAGAAAAAAGGAAGTGAATTGAGCTTTTGGGGAAATTGAACGAATATTCAACGTATGTATTCCCTGCTCAGCGAGTCATATTGTCGTCAGAATGTAGAATGTACGAATGTAAAGAATTCATGATTAGTCGACTCTAGCAATAGTGATACAAACAGCGAACCTGGACGAAGGAACGTCATGAGAACGAAACAGAATGTCATTGGCTAATCAGTGGAATGAGGTGCAATAAAACTGTGAGTAGACCTGGCTCTGCGAGAAAATGCTCTGAAAATACTATAGGCTATTCCAGATTTTAGCAGAATGAGTTTGGAGCTAAAATCAAACGCGTGGTGCCACTGGTTCGTGGTCATTTTGCAGTAATTCACCGATTAGTCTCTGTATCTGCAACTTAACTCTCGTCTTAGCCAGTTTGGAGTTTAAAGCTGCCGCCAGGAATGTGTCTTAGAAGAACGACAAACTCAGGACCCAAACAGCACATACATGTCTAATGGATATCAAATTTTAGTCCAAATTAGGTCCGAATGTGCACGGACACACTCTGGACATCTTTTGTATTTAGGACATCTTTTGGAGGCACACAATACTACAAATTTATGGCAAATGAATTTTTAATAATATAGCAGACATACAAAATAACTATATTACTAGGAATAGAAATTTAGAATAAAAACAGGTAAAATATTTTTGCAATTATAGATTGATCTCTATAGCTGATTTTCAGGCAAACGGATTGAAAATTAATGACAAGAGATTCAATCGGATTGGCTAAAAATCATCTGATAGTAGTCAAGACAATCTGAATTGCTGTCTCCGGAAAGCGCTGATATGTCCTGATAAAGTTCATGTAATTAGGCAGTCCAAGGACCTGTTGAAGTCATTTGTGGACATTTTTGTTAGGACAAACAACTCTTGTTTATCATTTCTTTTGAGGTTTTGTACGTTTTTGATTAATATGACTACAAAAAAGATCTAAAAAGTTATACAAAGTTGAAAAAAACTGGATTGAAATCGTGCACACCTACAAAAAAAGCAATGATAAACAAGGGTTGTTTGTCCTAACAAAAATTTCCACAGATGACTTTGAGAGGTCGTTGGACTGCCTGATAAATATTTTGACGTTATACAAAAACGATTCAGCTGAGAGACAAAATGTTAACAGTAGGATGTCTTTTGGATACTAAAAGGACATTTCCATCAAATGTAGAAATTCGTGCCCTCTGTATAACCCATTGGACGGTATATCCACTGGACATGCGGGTTTACAAAAGTATTAGTCCATTGGACGTCCGTAGGATTAGGTTGTGCTGTTTGGGGAAGGCTAGTTTTAAATCATTGATAACCTGAAGATGAGTTTTTTTGCTCTGGCCGAGGCATTAGTTGAATTAGGTAAGTGATTTGATAGTCTTAACATAGGCTAGAAGCGACAACAAAAAATGTTATATGAACGAATGTTCAACGTACTCTCGAATGTTCTCTGCTCAGCGGGTCTCCAAATGAAGTCATATTGTCGTCAAAATGTAGAATGTAAAGAATTCATGATTAGCCTTCTCTAGCAATAGTGATACAATCAGCGAACCTGGACGAAGGAACGTCGTGCGAACGAAACAGAATATCATTGGCTAATAAGTGGAGTGAGGTGCAATAAAAATCTGAGTAGACCTGGCTCTGCGAGAAAATGCTCTGAAAATATATATTTCATATCTCATTCCAGATTTTATCAGAATGACAACTACTCTAACTCTAATGCAATGAAATTGAGGTGTGCTGGAAGGTAACGCGAAATTAACATCGGACACGTTGTAAGGGTTTGGAGCTAAAATCAAACCCCTGGTGCCACTGGTTCAGTTAAGTTCTTTTGCGGTAATTCACCTATGAGTCTCTGTATGTGCAACTTGTGCAATCGCCCTAGCCAGTTTGGAGTTTGAAGCTGCCACCAGAAATGTGTCTTAGAAGAACGACAAACTCAGGGAGGCTAGTTGTAAAAGATTAATAACGTGAAGATGAGTATTTTGATCTCGCCGAGTCATTAGTTGAATTGGGTAAGTGATTTGATAGTCTTAATACAGGCTGGAAGCGACACAAAAAAGGTAATAGTTGTGTTCACAAAGAAGACGTTAAAATACCCAGAAAGAGGTTTATGATTAAGAGTAATACAAGGAGTTTAACTGTCGTAAATAAGAACTCCTTCAAGTTGGTAGGGGTTTTATTGTCGCTCCACTGGCCTGTTTTCAGCGCAATTTCTATCTTCCTGATAGATAAATCGGAGGTTACATTTTCTTATTATCTGAGGCAAGAAAAAGGGAAGTGAATTGAGCTTTTGGGGAAAGTGAACGAATATTCAACGTACGTATTCTCTACTCAGCCGGTCTCCAAATGATGTCATATTGTCGTCAGAATGTAGAATGTAACGAATTCATGATTAGTCGTCTCTAGCAATAGTGATACAAGCAGCAAACCTGGACGAAGGAACATGATGAGGACGAAACAGAATATCATTGATTAATCAGGGGAATGAGGTGCAACAAAACTCTGAAACCTGGCTCTGCGAGAAACTGCTCTGAAAATACTAAAAGCTATTCCAGATTTTAGCAGAATGACAACTACTCCATCGCTAATGCAATGAAATTGAGGCGCACTAGAGTCAGCTAGCAGGTAACGTGCAATTAACATCAGAGACGTTGTAAGGGTTTGGAGCTAAAATCAAACGGCCTGGTGCCACTGGTTCATCCACAACCCCTGAGTTAAGTCGTTTTGCACTAATTCACCGATTAGTCTCTGTATCTGCAACTTAACTCTCGCCTTAGCCAGTTTGGAGTTTAAAGCTGCCGCCAGGAATGTGTCTTAGAAGAACGAAAAACTCAGGAAGGTTTAAAACATTAATAACCTGAAGATGAGTACTTTGCTTTGTCCGAGACATTAGTTGAAATAGGTAAGTGATTTGGTAGTCTTAACACAGACTAGAAGCGACAACAAAAATGTTATAGTTGTGTTCAGAAAGAAGAAGTCAGCAAGAACTCTAGACAGAATATTAGTTACGAAGCCGTTGGTAAGTTTGCAGTCGCAACAGAAAATATCGGGAAACCTCAAATATTATACAGAGGTAACCTGTAAAGCTAAATACCCAGAAATACTTTTATGATTAGGACTTAGGAGGAGTTTAACCGTCGAGGAGATGCACTTAACCACCGATGTAGCGCAACCTAAGCCAAAGTTTTAAAAAGAACAAAGTAATGCAAATATTGGCAGTCAATCAAACATTTCGAGATGTCAAGAAGTCTGTAAAGTTTTGGGAATGTTATAAAAGGAAGTTGACGAACCAGGATGTGTCCAGCGAGAACTTGGATGCAAGCATCATGAAGGGTAAATAATGGAGACTCAGAAGTTATATGACACATGAAAATAACCAGTCACTAGTCTGAAAGAGGCAAAAGGTCTGAGAGCATGCTGAGACATGATCTGATGGTGAAGACTCTACCCTAATTTGCTTGGTCTACGAACTAACCTTAACCGCAATTAAATAAGAAGGACCAGATGGAAAACGTTTTTCTCTTGTGACAATTGGGTCTAGCTCTTGTAAGGAAAGAATTGCCTCAAGATCTACGTGCTACTGTATCACAGATAAATGAAAAACCGAAGTCAGAAGTCATAGAAAAAGCGACTGCACTCATAATATGAGGAAAGTACTTACTTCGAAAGCATATCTTCTTTATAAAGTTTGCATTTAGATCTAATAGAGATTTCAACAGTAGAATAAAGGAAAGTTTGCTTAGCAGTTTTTTAATAAAAAATAAGTTTTAATAAAAGGTAATGAATAAAAGTTGTGTGAAAAAAAAGTGTCTTTATGCAACTACGCACAAACAGAAGGACAAAGTTAATAACAAAGACGTAGTAAAAGGTCCGTTCAAGCTGAGAAAGGAAAGAATATGTTTGGTAACCCGACGACAAGTAATAATAATAATAATAATAATGAACACTCTTTATTCCGAAATTATAGACATAAAACGAAATAACGTCAAGTTACACAATATACAAAACATAATATCACATAACCTGGAATAGACACCAAACAATACCTATTTAAAAATTAGTACAGTTTTAACTGACTATAATTTTCTTTCAAATTGTATGGTTGCATTTCCAATAACAACTTGAACAGAGCTTTTTTGGTAGGCTTTATATGGCTAACTTCTTTTATTTTCTTTGGAAGCGAATTGTCCAGTTTTATATAGTTATAATAAGCACCTGACTCATATGTTAACCTACAGTTTAGTAGTCTTGCTAGACTATAGTTTAGTGTTCTAGTGTTATAAGCATTCTGAGCCCGGTTTTCACCAAATAACCTCCCATTTTTTAGAAAAAAAATGTCACATTCCTGTACATAAATACCTGTCACGGTAAGAATCTTATTTTGTTTGAATTTACCCCTACACGATTTCCTAAAATTAATGCGCAATATAGTTCTTAACGCTCGTTTTTGACAAACAAAATTCTATTTATATCTTTGCCTTTTCCATACAAGATTATACCATATCTAATATGGGTTTCAAAATTAGCGTAATATACAATTTTCCTATTGTCCATATTTATACCGGGTCTCCAGCACAACCCTGGACATGGGAAATCGGTTTTTCTTTTTTTGCGCCTGTACGGTTGAATTGATTGAAAAACTTTTAAGAGTAAAGTTGTAGAGCGCATGGTCAGCTATCATCCTGTAATTTTTTCAATACCCCAGTTTTGGCCGTTTTTTAGAAAAACGCCTCGAAAAGTGCAAAAATTTGAATTTGGCGCGTCACCAGGGCCATGCATGTGCAGTGTCGCCAACATAATAATTTCTTATGTCAGATTCAGAGCCGATTTTCCTTTCTTATTTATTTTGAGAGACTATCATGTAGTAATTAACGTGATTATGCAGTGAAAATATGTTGGCGACACTGCACATGCATAGCGGGGGTGACGCGCCAAATTCAAATTCTTGCACTTTTCGAGGCGTTTTTCCAGCCAAAACTGAGGTACTTGAAAAATTACAGAATGATAGCTGACCGTAAGCTCTACAACTTTACTCCTAAACATTTTTCAAACAAATCAACCGTACAGGCGCAAAAAAATAAAAACCGATTTCCCATGTTAATCTCCTATGTCCAGGGTTCTGCAGGTATAACAAGATGTTATTTAATTTCATAACCACATAATTAACATGTTGCGTCCAAGACAATTCACTATCCAGAATTACACCCAAAAACCTTGTTGAGGATTCAAACGTCAAACCAGAGATTAGTGTTTCTCCACGAATTGTGAATAACATCATCTTTGTTTTGTCTTGATTTACAACGCTCGTAAACAATACAAACGCTCGTAACTAATACAATCTAAAGTATTACGTATAGGTTCGATAATAAACCCGCTACAATGGCCTCCAACTACATGGGTATTAGAAGTACAGATATGTGTAAAAGATGGGAAACCAAAGGAAGAAAGATTTATGTGGAAGTGTCAAGGCCAGATGTAATTAAAAATTACAATTTGAATATGGCTGGGGTTGATAAACTAGATTTTCTAGTTACTATCTACAGGATATGTTTGAAGACGAAAAATGGACACTAAAAATGTTCGGTCATGCGACCGACATTTCAGTCACGGACGGCTGGCTAGAATACAGAAGAAAAGCTGTTCTTCTGGAATTGCCGAATTGGATCTACTAAATTTCAGAGCGTATATTGCGGAAGTCCTTCTAGAGACAGTCAAGAAAAAGAGGTCTTCCAAGAGGCACACCTTTGCCCAAACCGCCACCAGAAACCAAGAGAAGAAAGTCCTGTTCAAGAAGTATGGCTAGATCGACATGTCATGGAAAATCTAGAATAATGTGCCGGAAATGTAAAGTTCATCTTTGGTCAAACAAGGTAATTGTTTTGTTAAATTTCATATTATGTAATTTCTAATTTCAATAAATAATATGTTGATGTATTTGTTTTATCTTAGTGGAATTGAGGATTTTGTCCTCTACCCTTATCTGTACAATGAGGACTATGCCAATTATCCTTATTTGTATGATGTCTACAATTGAGGACAACCCCTGTAGGTCTTAGATTTGGTTTTCACCAATGGAAATGGGCTTAAAAAGTTCAGATTTTTCTCTCAACAGACTAAAATTCGTGAACGAAAGGGTTAGCCAGAACTATATAGAACTAACCCAAGCTGACTTGAGCTAACCTAAATTAAAAAGGCTAACAGGACGCAAGAGAGCTTTCAGTTTCTAGCACAAGCTTCTAGGTTCCGTTATCCTCTAATCTGAACTAAGTTGAATCAGCCCGAACTAATTTGACGTAATGACCGTAACAGGCTGCAAAGTCTTCTATTCTCCTATCATTTAATCTAAACTTGTGTGTTGTTCTTACGAACACAATTTGAATAACAGCTATACTGAGCACAAACTACTTATAGTATTTGAAGATTTTAAAGGTATAATTCACATAAAAGATTTTTATATTTATTTGCTAAAAATTACGACCTTCTATCTATAGAAGTCCAGAAGTTTAACCTTGGTTAAATATAAGACAAGATATAAGATGATTTCAGAAATATAGAAAAATATCCAATTTCTGATATACATATACTCCAACCAAAATATCCAATAAAGTTGGAAAGAATATTTCTAGATATAAATTATTCACTCATATTTGACGTCATGTCAGGTAGATGTAAAAAAAATTAAATTTTTTATTTTTTTATATCTACCTCCTTTCGGCACATGTTGAGAAATAAATAATGTCACATCAGACTTCCAACGCCTACTTGATGTCTATAATAATTGAAAGCTTTATAAGTAATATGTATGATTACAGAGACATAAGAGAACTTAAAGTCAAGGCATCAGGAACAGGCAAATTGCGTTCTATGATTGAACTAAATAAGCTGAAAAGACAAATATATTAACAAACACACATAGCCATGGAGAATGTCGAATAAAAATGTTTTGTAAATAATAAAGGAGAATAAAGGGGTGGGAATAGGGTTGAACAAGGAAAGCATGACAAAAGAGATCTCTCATTTGTTATGCGACTTTTATTTCTGTCTCTATTAGCGGTATGAGAAAACTGCCCTACTAAGCCTAAACTTTATTATCCTGGGCAAGATGAATAGAGCCCCAAAGTAAACCAATCTCGACTAGTTACCAGGGTTCCATTGAAATTGGTAAAATTACCTGAGCTACGCTCCGACAAGCCGCAAAATTAATGCGAAATAATTAAGAAATCGGGTTAATAAGTCATTTCCGGGGTAACCGGGAGCGGGAGACGGGATTCGGGAAAAACTGTCCGGGCCCATTTGCGAAATTAATTTTAAACTTGCCAAGTTTATAAATTGACTAACCCGGAAAATTCGATAAACAGGCCCCGGAAACGAGGCGTATAGATATTTTAGATTTTGATGGAGGTGTTTAATAGTTTGTGTAAGGTGACGTTGGTCTCGGCCGTAAGAAACAATTCAACGTGTACTAAAACTTTCTTGCAAACTAACTGCTTAATAACAGACTAAGAACGGTACGTTTGTTTTGCTGTTCAACCATCAGGACGAGACGTCTCTGCCTGACAGGCAACACTGCGAAAGTGTTGTTCGTTAAGCCAATTATTAGTTTTGAAGCAGCTAACTTCTCATTAGTTGCATAACTTGGATGGCGATAACAGCCTGTACTAATGGCTTCAAGCTTGCAAGATATTTTATGTAAGAAAAAATAATTTGAGGAACGGGCGATACCGCTTTAAATTTCATAGCTGAATGGGCAGCATTCATCTACGTTATTCTAATAACACAACACGTGTAACTTCACACAAACCTGCTATTTTTGATGCTGCGGGATGCGGTGTATTTAAAATATCGCCTGCATGGCAGCTTCCGTAAACAATTATGAGTTAAATCTGACTCCTGGCTGATGGAGACTAATATATGCCATGCGTTCATTCCGTTTACCATTCTTTCTCAACGGGAATCAAAGACACGCCCGCCACTGCCGGTACATCAAAACCGCAAAATCCGAAATCTCTGGGATATTTAAAGGAAAAGAGCCAGCAGCTGTTCCCGTGGTTTCCGGTTCTTTCTCATATTTCACGTGGTGGGTTTCTTGTTATTTGTTGACAAGCAGCCAGTGAAAGCAAAAGAAAAATATCCACATTTTGAACAGGTTAATTTTGCAACTGACAGTGCAACGGAGATGCGTTGGCACCTTGGTTTAGCATAAACGCTGCAGCGGCGGAACCTAGGGGGGGAAAGCGCAGAAACAACTGCGTTGATAACGTTAAATTTCGTACACAGCAGGCTATCTTTATCAAAGTTATTAAATTGTGAAGGTTTTATAGAAGCTCTTGGAGGGAGATTGGGCGACATCCGACTTTATTGCGATTTGTCTAGGAGGGTATCAAAGCATTAAAACGCAAAACTGTGCTCGCTCAATAAGAAGATTTTCAGTCCATACGATTTAGATGAAGTTGGAAGCAATTAAGTAACGACCTTTCAATTTGGATGTAAAATAGTCTCTTACAAATTTCTTCCAATGAGCTAACAAAAAAAATGGTATTTTGCAAGGCGTGCCGTAATCTGCAATATTTTTTTATAATTGTGACTCTGCAAAAAGTTGTTAATATAGTACCTAACGTGTTAACCCATTCTGAACATCTCAAAATTGTGGTTGGTAAGGTTTATGCCATCTTGATTTTCAAACTTTTTTCTTCCAACCACTTCACTGAGAAATAATAAAAAAAAATATAGTAAATTTATGTCAAAACTGATGAAAAAGCTCTCCAAACTAACAGTTAAGATGGATTTATATTTACATTGATGTCAAAGAAATGGTTTATTATTAGGTGCAAGTATGCGATCGCACATAGAAATGGAATAAAACAAACTTATGTGGAGCTTCCTGTTACACCTAAAAAACCAAGTGGAATTAAGATTTGTTTGTCAGTAAAGAGATGCAAGAAAGGTCTTGAGGGTAATGTTAGTGTTATATACCCCACTATTGAAGACATCATTGTAGAGAACACTGGAGAAGGCGCAAACGGTAATAAAAATGCTGAGAAAATGCAGAAATAAGAAAGAAAAAAGAGAAAAGGAAAAATTTACTGCCAGTGATGCTGCAAAAGGAAGCAATAGTAAAGAAAAACTAGACAGCGAATATGAAACAGCCGAAAAGCAAGATAGTGAAATCGAAACTGTAGGATAAAATAAAGAAAACATACAAGAAAAATCCGCAATAAAACTGGTGGATACTAGTTCAGATGATGAGACACAAAACAGGACCTTTCCACTCCACCCCTCGACTTACTCTAAACAAACAGAAACGAACCTGGACGGATAACTGAACTAACCTAACCAAAGGAAATTTAAACTTGAAAATTTGAACTAACTTGAACTAAGAGAGAAAGTATCAATAAGTCAGCTGACTGCTAGTTCAAGAAGGAAAATGCAAATTGTAATTTTTTATTGATATATAATTTTTACTCTGTGAGGCGTTTAAAAATCTAACTTACAATATAAGCATTGAAAACTACCTGGTTTGTGTGTCTTGTGGCCACAAAAGAAGAAGGAAGGAATACAAATCCAAAGTATGAGTAATATACTCCGATATCCTTATTTTTCTATAATTTTCCACAGAACGCAACCACCCAGGAATTTTCTTACATTCATCGGTTAGCTTTAATATAGGCTTTTTTAAGATACCGAAATTAATGCAAAAATTGAGATGAGAGTTAGTAAACGATAGACCACACCCGCAGGGTACAATTGTTGGTGACCCCGCAATTCTTGTATATATCTCACCTGACTACCTAGAGCTTCGAAGTTATCCCCATTGCAATAATACCATTATGTCAGGAAACTCACCAGATCCAAACACAGCAAATGATAAGACTTGAATGGCCAATGGCACTCATTCTGGCCAGACTGATGAACCTCAATTAAAGCACCTTTATTCTGGAAAACAGATTCTAAATTTGGATTTCTGCAGCTAAAAGTCCAATGCCAGAATGACACGACAAAGTTTATTTAATGTGGTTAGTCCAATCGGTACTCCTATTGAGACAGGTTAGCGAGTTAGTGCTTACCCGCCCCTCCCCCCGTTAACTAATAAATACAAAGATATTAAGGCCGGGTTTATGCAACTTCTCTATTCTGAATTCTTTGTTATTAATTTGTAATAGCTAATTCTTAAGGAGTTAAATAGCGCAGTACTTATTATACCGTTTATACAAGTTCTTAATTCTTAAGTCCTAATTTTCGTTGCTAGTGCATAACCTTGAAAGTTCCTAACTTTTAACTTTTTACGAATTAGGAATTAAGAATTAAAGAATTATTTCATAGCGCATGCGTAAAGCAATAGAATTAGTCGTCTTTTCCCACCAATATTCGAAAATAACCTCAATTTGTAGCACTTAATTTTTGAATTTGATTTGCTGTTTAACATGAGCTTGACTAAAAAAAGGGGCCTTATTTCTTTTGAAACATGAATTTTATCCAAAAACCAAATAAAAAAGTCATATTATCGGCTGGTTTTCTGTACTTATTATTGAGCGTTTCATCATATGCAATATGCATATCTGCTATGGATGGAAAAGGCCCTTTGCAGTTCGACCAATTAACAGAAAAAGGAATGTGGAAGGTATATATGTGACGCTAATTAAAGATATGTTGCATTCAGAATGGGATGAAGATCAATTTTTCCAATATACTAGAATGACAAAGGCACAATTTTTCTATTTACATAAAATCATATTTCCTCTTATTCGAAAAAACTTCAAAAACTATCATATACCTATTGAACAAAGGCTAATAATCACTCTGCAGTAAGTACACTGGATATCTAAGGTTGAATGACAATAACATTATTAATGTATTAACATGATATTGTGGCTATCTCTCCGAAGGATGTTCAATGCAGGAAATAGCATGGAATTATCGCATTGGAAAAGCTACGGCTAGAAATATAATTGTGGAAACTTGCAGAGTTTTGTGGGATGTTTTGAGCCCCACAGAACTTTGCATCCCTACAGCCTTTGACTTTAGGCAGATTAGTGACGAGTTTTTTAAAAGATGGAATATTCCGAATTGTATAGAGGCAATTGATGGAAAGCATGTGATCATTAGAGCTCCAAAAAAATGGATCAGAGTTCTACAATTATAAGTCTTGTTCTGAGGGCATCATGCGATGCCTATCATAGGTTTACAATGGTGGATATTGGAGCCTCTGGTGGAAACCATGATTCAACTGTATTTAAAAATAGTGGTAAGGGACAAGCCTTGCTGCACGGGGAATTAGACCTACCTGGACCTCGATGCTTACCTAATTGTAACATAAAGTTGCCTCATTTTGTCGTTGCCGATGCAGCCTTTCCTTTACATAGAAATATAATTAGACCTTACCCTGGCAATAATTTAGGAGAGAGGAAAATCATTTTTAATTACAGAATTAGTAGGGCACGACTTACAATAGAAACTATCTTTGACATTCTTAGTCAACGCTGGCAAATCTTGCGAAAACCTATATATGCATCAATTGTAGTTTGCGAAATCATTGTACAAGCCACTGTAGTTTTGCATAACGTTTTGCAAAGTTGTGAGAAAGAAATTTTTTTGAGACCATTTTAATAAATATGTTTAAATACCATTGGATTATGTTTTGAAGGATTCGTTGACAGTATAAATGAGAGACGTGAGTAAATGCCAGGCACTTGGAGAGATAATGGTCCAGTCTTACAAACAGTGAACAGAATGGGGTCAAATAATGCAAAAGAATCAGCAAAGAATCAGAGGGACCTGCTTGCCACCTACTTTACATCCCCACAAGGTTCTGTTCCCTGGCAAGAGAACTATGTTCTTAGAGGTTCAATTCCTACATAATTTTGTATACAGTTCCACTCAATGATAGTGGCAGAAAATTGCTCAAAGTCAAATAAGCATTTTGTAAATAGCACAAAGTACAGTAAACACTGAAATAAAAGAGGAAATAAATTAGCCTGTTTCAATTAAAAACTTTATTTTAAAGAAGTGTAATTGGTGAGTGGGTATTGTTTTTTAAAAAGTCAGAATATAAAACATTGTCACACACTTCCACCAGAATTATCATGTAGGTGGTATATCTGGCGGAACTTGACCCTTTATGTGCAATTTGCATCACTTTTAGTGGGGTTTGCACCACTTTCCCTTAAAGTTAAGCGAAAGGTGAACCTCAAAGTTTGCCATATAAAATGCGTTGCTGTCAAACAAATTTTAAGTGGCAGATTGCTTGACAGCAATGTGTTCTATATGGAAAACGTTAAGCTCCACATTAGGCTTAACTTTATAGAGAAGCGATGCAAGCTGCACTTATAAAGTTAAGCTAAAGTGGACCTTAAAATTTGCCATATAAAAAGCATTGGCGTCAAAAGAATTTTAACTGACAGACCATTTAACAGGAATTGAATCTATATGGAAAACTTTAAGGTCCACTTTAGCCTAAATTTATGGAGAACTGGTGCAAACTGCACTAACAAACAGTTGAATGCATTGTGTCAGTCTTCATTTTGTCTAGTTCATCAGCAAATTGTATTAAAAAATTTGCTTTTAATCTGAACATTTTCTGGCAAGGGTGATATTGAATGCAGCATC
Organism: Taphrorychus bicolor; assembly: GCA_951812265.1. Taxonomy (NCBI): domain Eukaryota; kingdom Metazoa; phylum Arthropoda; class Insecta; order Coleoptera; family Curculionidae; genus Taphrorychus; species Taphrorychus bicolor. The sequence goes on along the minus strand of OX638306.1, from coordinate 21,025,829 downwards.
GACAAAAGAAAATGATAGTCGGAATTATTAAGTTCCCCATCATCTCTTTTCTGCATTACCAAAGATTCGAAGGTGTCCTCCATTTTTCTTTTTTTAGGAGCTTTAATAATTTTGGATGCTCTCAGAGCAGAAGTATTTTCCTTCAAATGTTGTGTTCCTGTCTTATCTTCATGTTTTTGATATTCTTCTGGACCTCGGCTGGAGGATCGACACAAGTTAGAATGGTGTTTACGTCTTCACTGTTTATGTCAAATTGTGTATTGGAGAAGTTTTCCCCAATGGTTGTAGGGTCATGTTCATCAGATACTTCTTCTACTACAATCTGATCATTTAAAATTATGGTGTTTTGTCCCCAGTTTGAACAACCTGCACCTGCCTGAACTGTGTTTTCAAATTGAAGAGTAGATTGTTCTGATTCTTCTATAACAGAGTATTGGCTCTGACTATTGGCGATATTTCCACGAGTTCTAAAACAAGTATTAGTCCTTACTGCCCTTACTGAGTTATTTATCTAGCTGACATTTTTATAAGGATTTAAAATTTCTTGGTTTCTCTCAAAGTATAGCATAAACTCACATTCTGCTTTGTGTGACTTTGTCTAAAAATTCCAACTTTTGAAAAAATAGCTACTCGGCTTTAAGTAGTCCAGATCCTGATGGAATACTTTTCAAGTCTCGTCTCTAAAACAATACTAATGCAGTGAGTTCATTCAAAATATACAGACATGAGTTCCTTACCACTTTTTTCCATTATACAGGCAATCGCTTGCCAGGCATTCTCACATGCCACCTTATCTTTGTGTAAAGAATTTTTTTTGTCCCAAATATGGGGAAAAATTTGCACTAAACCTATTAAAGACTCTTGTTCTTTAATGTCCATATCTCTTTAATTTGTTCACAAAAAAAAATAAAATAAGTCGAGCAAGTCAAGGGATACAATAAACCAAGGATAATACGCACAAAGTTCATAACAATGTGACATATTGAATTAAAGAAAAAAAATATCAATTATATGTCGTTTTCACATGCCAAGAAGGTCAACTGCCTTCAAGTGTCAACTATCAATACTTAATAATTAAGAATTAATTATTAACTTAATAATTAAGAATTAAAAACTTGCATAAACCACCCTAAGAATTAAGAATAAGGATTACAAATTAACAATTACGAATACGGAATAAGCAATTACAAATTAAGAAGTTGCATAAGCCCCGCCTAAGGATATTCTCTGTTCAGCGAGGGTTCAATATATTCTTATTAATAATAAAACCACCAGCTAAAGTCAGTTTGACAGTTTGAAAAGAGTGTAAAATTTTGTGAAATGGGTTGGCGCTACGGTGAAAAGGAACAAATTTTGATATTAAGACTCGTTGACTACTTTCAGCAAGAAAAAGTGGCACGAAAAGCATTGTAGATGCAGTGTTCAAGGTAAGTACTATTTAATGTATTTTCGAAGACAAAATACCATATTTTTTAACAGTTGAACTGACAGTTTATCAGAGACAGACGTTTTTTTTGTATAACGTTACAATTTATGACGTAATATTTAACCCTCGCTGAACAGAGTATAGGTTGATTGTTATTTCCTCTAAATCAAATGAGAAACAAATTTAAAGCTGATATGGCGTTGAGTAACAAAGGCCCTTCCCAACTACTTGGGTATCATCAGATTCACGGCGTGAACTATAGGCTTAAAACATTAAGATACAATGAAAATAAAATCGAGAAATTCAATTAAAACTATTAGAATCGAGAATTTTTGAAAAACAACTTTATGAAATGCGTAAACATGGAAATTTAACGGTACCTGAGGAATTTCTAAAAACCTTGTGGTTTCAAAGTCTTCCAGTAAATGTTCGAGCTATACTATACCCAACAGTCGATATTGAGCAACCTCAATGCTGAGGCCTGAGTTGCATGAGCTTCACAAAGAGGGAAAACTAACCACTCAACCACTAATCACTCATTAAGGGGTGGTATCACCCGCATCACTGTGAGACCCAAAATTCCTCAGTATTTTGAGGAGTAACCAGATACAAGGAGCCGGAGGAATCGACTCAGAAGCCTTTCACTTTTGAGAGGTACTGCAGATGAATAAGGCAATTTATTTTAGCACCAATGACCTAGAAGATAGCTCTTTGGCTAGAAGTACGCTATTTTTGAGGGACCCATGACGCAATTTCATCATCAGAGGACATCGATTGGCGATTGACGATTTCGAATCAGTTGACGTAAGACGTCAGGTGACTTCAATTTGCCGGGCTAAAAAGGGGGCCAATACCGTAAAACAATAGGGTCTCTCCAGATGTAATATACTACTTTTGATGCTTGATACAAGAGCTTGAAAATGTGTTACACCCTGCAAGTTTTTCTTTACGCGACCACGAAAAATTTCTGGAATTGGGAGAGGTTATGGACGACGATTTATCAATGTGATGTAGACACCCATCCACTTCACAGCTCTTCAGCTAACTTCAAGCAGCAGCTATTTCACATACTTCACATAGACGGTGTATCGCAGATAAAATATCAGTTATCAAATATGTAATTGACACTGGTGCAAATGTTTCTATCTTAGCTAAAAGTAATTTGAAAATGGAACCATCTGCCCTACATATTTATGTTGCTAACCGTTCCATTATTCGTACACATTGCATTAAGTATGTTACTCTCACTCTAAATTTAACTCCCTAAACTCTAAAATTTACCTGAAAATTTATTTTTGCTGATGTTGACAAAGCAATTATTGGCGCAGTTAACTCGCATCATTTTGGTGCAAGTTAACTGCTGGTGCAAGTTAAATGGCTGACCTCAGAAACAAATCATCCTATCAAAAGACTGGTATTAGAATTGTTGATCCACAACACCCCCATATCCTTAAAGAATTTGCCAATATTGTTAGTTAATTTATTCCAATATCTAGCAAATATAATACAACTCATTTTATTGAAATACATGCTCCACTAATTCAGTTCAAACCTCAGCGTTTAACAACAGATAGATTGGCAAGTTTTAGGGCAAAAGTGAATTTTGGAAAATGTTAGAGGTTGAAGTTTGCCGGGCCTCTAAAAGCCCACGGGCAAGCTCCTGCAGCAATGTGCAAAAAAAGAATAGAGAGTGAAGAATATGTGACGACTATAGGAGCTTGAATGCGGCCACTATTTCAGACAGTTACCCCATTTCTAACATCCAAAATTTTTCAAATTAGTAAGAAATTGTTTTGACCATTGCCTTAGAGTGTGCTTTTAATCAAACTTCTGATGAAAGCAAACATGTTGAAGAAAACTGCTCTTTTAAAATCTTTTGGTCTATGTGATATTCCAGAGATGACCTTTGGTTTGAGGGGTCAATTAATTCAAAGATTGCTTCAGGAATTGCTCAGGGACTTCGATTTTGGTGTTTTGTATCAAAATGATACCCTCATTTGCCTCACGCAATCATCTACTTTCAACAACTGCTTAAGTACCAATCTACCCAAGTGTCTTTTCCTGTACACCATTTCTTCAAAATAACTACAACCATTTCAAGAGAAAGCAGAAGTTATAACAAATTTTTCTCTTCCCAAAATTGCAGCAGATTTCCAAGTGCCACTGAAAGTCAAGAATTACTAGGCACCGAATGCACCAAAATTGCAAGTAATTTAACCGTGTTTCTCTTAAATGGTCATAATTTGCTAAAAGTTAATTTAAGACTGCTGTAGCCAATTTTACTCATTTGACTCGCCTTTTTTCCACAGCACCCGTGTCAATAGCTATTGAGGCTTCTGATTTTGGCATGGGTGCTGTCATATAGCAGTGTGAAGAAACCACTTTTATTATTTTTCCTTAAACTTTGTACCGTTAAGACCAAGTATACACACATATGACAGTTATGACACAAACACTAAGCCATATACTCTGCAGTTTTTGTCGACATCACCTTGAAGGTAAACCTTTTAAAATATTTCCTGACCATACGCTTTTACATATACTTTTCAGCAAAAACTTGAAAAGGCATTCCCCCAGCAAAGGCGACACTTGGACTGCGATGGCTAGTTCTCTACTAACATCGTCCATACTCAAGGCAAGAATAATATTATTGCTGATACTCTATCACAAAATTAGTAGTACTACTGTTTCTTCAGGCACTGACCATGAAGTACTCCATAAGTATCTATTAAATAATTCAGTTTGCAGGATCTTATCAATAATCCTGGTACCACGTCTATAAATTTTCAGCAAAGTTCTTATGTAGATTCATCAACGCTCATCTAGTGCTATATCAACAAATCAGGAATTAGATCTTATGTTCCTTCTAACTTTCGCCGGAGACATATTAATGGAGCTTGAAATAAAAAAATGATTTCTGGTTCTTGACCGAGTTGTTGACCCTAATATATATAGGTAAGAAGTGACATAGTACATCTAGCCTGTGTCCAGTGCATATAGGCCTATCTATTAGAGAAAAATGATCTTCCATAACCCAGTGAAAAAATTCACCAAAAGGTTGTGTGAGGTCATCAGAGCATTACCTCCCAAGACGAGATTTGCTCCCACTAGAGCTGGTCAGTTGGGTTCACTCTGATGACGTCACACAGGAAAATAAATTTAAATTTAAAGCCAAAAGCCCACTTGGCTATGCCTAAGCCTATTAACAATTGAGTGCGAGGTGCAAAAACCACGCGGTCAATATGGACCTCGTGGTTGTGTCTCTCTTCCTGAACAAGCTCCTGAACATATTCGGATGCTCGTTACGGAACAGAGACGACTGCGTAGATTTTACCATAGAGGCCTCTCAGAGGACAATCACACGCTGCTTAAAGAAAGCACCCAGCGATTGAAACAGTCGATGTTGGGATGGTAAGCTAGAGCTGGGCTCGTCTGGCCTCTGGCGGCTGCCAAGAAGCCTCAGGAGCGAGAGAAACACCGTACCACATGCGTAACTGCTGCACAGCGTAAATGGTACAGAAACGATGATAAGGCGGAAGCATCTGGCCAAACACTCGAAAGAGAGTGTAGGCTAAATGATTACTCTGACAATGATGATCGACACATCCTGGCGGTTGAGAGAGAGCCGTTCCACACCTAAGGAGCGAGGACCCCAGGGGTCAGCAGGACCGTTTGGACCCGGTTCCCCCCGGGGTAGTCAGCGACATCTTGAGGACCCTTGTGGAACGAAAGGCTAATGGGCAGGGCATGTCCAACAAGGTACTGAAAAACTTGACTAGAAAGGTGCAGCGCTGTGACACTCTGAGGCTACGCTACTTTCCATCGAGGTGGAAACAGGGAGCGGTGATAATGCTGAAGACGGGGGGCAAGAATAAGAAATTTCCACAAAACTACCGGCCCATTACATTACTGTGTGGGGCTGGGAAGGTAGTGGAGCATATTATTCTGACTGTACATGCCTAAACGTCGTGCCCGTCGAACAATATGGGGCTGCGTTCGGCAGAATTGCAGGTTAGAAGAAGCCATGGGAATTGTCGCGGAAGGCAGGAACGCCAGACTGACTTCTTGATTAGTCCTGCTGGACATAGAGCGTGCGTTCGATAGGGTCTGGCACGAAGGCCTACAAGCTGAGTGCTTAGGTTTGTCGGCAAACATTTGCCAACTTATCGACAGTTACCTCACAGCTTGGACAGTCGTTGTAAGGGTCGGATCCTCCCTGTCGGAGCCCAGAGCGCTAGAGACAGGTGTCCCCCAAGGGTCGCTATTGTCGCCGCACCTGTACACGGTTTACATGAGCGACATTCCTAGAATACCAAGGCGAGTGGCAGAATCTGCAGCTTGCTTTAGATGACTTCCAGGAGTGGCTAGTATGTTGGAGGATTAAGATTACCTACCAGGCAATCCTCGTAGGTATGCCATCCCGGATCAACTTGTTAACGATGGCATTTGACCAGAAACTGTTTGACGGGCATTATTGACTATACTTGCTGCTAATACCAGAGCATCAGTATTTGAATCGAATTGGGTATTCCGTTTTTGTACGCCTGTGAAAATATCTAGAGATTAATGCATACAATTCGAATGCTGTATTTTCAAAGCTCTGAATAATATTCTTTGATGTAAAAAGGTGCGTATCACATCTACCGTAGCCAAATGGCTGGATTGAAACATGGCATCGCTCCCTCAAATCAGCTAATAAGGCAATTGAAAATCCTAAATGATCATACTTTTCTCATAGTTCTATTAGGCATAATACAACTCGTGAAATATCTGGATTTTCATCGGCAGAAATGGCACCACTTTAAGATTGCTATGAGAATTCTTTGAATCTCTATCGTCCTCCTGCTGAGGCTAATGTTATTTTATTTTCTCTTGTAGAATTGAAAAGAAACATGGAATCTTGTGTTTTACCAATATCAAATCACGTTCCACCCAATATTTTTCTTTCCTGAGATTTCAATAAATGTGGCTTTCTTTTCATAGAACAATATGTAACAAAAAATATATTTATTATATATTTTTTTTACAGGGTGTTACAGGACGAAATGTACATATTAATATGGGAGATAGGTTTTGACCATGCCAACACATATTCTGTACAAAAAAAGTTCGGAACTCCTTTTTTATTGATATACCTACAGGGTTTTGTATAAATTTTGTCCAAAACACAAATCAATCATATTTCCCAGAATTTTTGCAGAAATGAATTCAAATTGCATGTGCGTGAGACGTTAGAGGAGAACAACTCTGGAAGGTATCAAAAAGTTATAAATTTCCAGAGCCAGACTAATAGAGTTGTTTTTTTTATGATGCCGCAAAGCAACACTCAGTATAATTTCTTTTTAAACGTTTGCAAAAGATCTGAAGTTTACAAACTCCAGGCAATAAGAAAACGGAACCATTTTAGTTGTCGCACTGTTGTTTTTTTTAATTATTTTTTTTTTATTTACAGCATATTTCATTATTTATTAATATTTATGACAAGAAGAGAAATAAAACCAAGAGATATGATAAAACAGAAATTCATAATTATTCTGTTTTGATTATTTATTTCAAATTTACAAATTTAAATCTTAGAAAAAATGACAAATAAAAATCAAGATTATAAAACTCTTTCAAAATTAAGGCCTCCATTCTCTTTGTATTTCTCTTGTCTCTTGAACAAGTGATTCACAGACTTACGGTTTTCCTGTGGATTATTTTTTATGTAGTCACAACAAGTTCTAATTTTTTGAATCAGTTACATTCTATTCTTAATTTGTTCAATATAAATCTTTGACTTAAGGTGACCCCATAAAAAATAATCTAGAGGAGTTAAAATTGGACTCCTTGGGGGCCAAGGGTGCGTACCTCCTCTTCCAGTCCATCGATCTTTTCCATTCCTCTTTGTTTTACTGTTTGTTCTTCTAGAAGACCCGGTGATATGTTTTGCAGGAAATCGAGATAAACAGGTCCTGTGGAGGGCCTTCCAAGAAATGAGGTCCTACCAGTTTGTTGTTGAAGATACCACACCAAACATTTACTGAGAATCGATGTTGGGATCTGGTTTCACTAATGGCTTTTGGGTTTATTTCACCCCCAACATGTTCTTTGCGATGGTTGTTAATCCCATCTCTAGTGAAAACTGCGATTCGTCCGAGAACAGCGTTCTGTAAGTCGTGGGACTACGGGTCACAATCCAGTCGCAGAAAGCCAAATTGCGCACACTGTCACCGGGTTCAAGGCGTTGGATTGCTGAATGTGATAAGTATAAAGTCCTTCTTGTTTCAGAATTTGTATTATTAAATTATTTTATTATTATATAATCATAAATATCAAGAAATGGTACAATAAATAATAAGAAGTTACACAAATTTAAACCTAACAAGTCATTGGTAACACAAAACGCAGTTGATTGCAACTTTTAAAAATTGTAAAAAAAACAAAAATGCGACAACTTAAATTGTTCCGATTTCTTATTGTCTGGAATTTGTAAACTTCACATCTATTGCAGAAGTTTTAAAAAATTGTATACTCAGTTTTTGTCTTGCGGCATCATGAAAAGAACAACTTTATTAGTCCGACTCTGGAAATTTATAACTTTTTGTTTCCTTCCTGGGTTGTTCTCTTCCAACGTCTCACGCACATGCAATTTGAATTCATTTCTGCAAAAATACTGGGAAATATGATTGATTTTTGTTGGATGGTCAAAATCTATCTCCCATATTAGTATGTACATTTCGTCCCGTAACACCCTGTATACAAACAAAGGACCAATTCTTGCTATTAAACGATATAAGCAACATTTTTCTATTCTGGTAGGTAGCCAAACATTTAATATAAATACGATGTGTCATAGAGCTCCAAAAGGAAAACTCTCTTCATGTTTGGAAATACAACTAAGGACAAACAAAAAAAGTAGACATCTAGAACTGAAATACAAAAACGGTAAACTTTAGTTTCTGCTGCAAGTTACAATTTTTAGAGACAATTACCAAAGACTAGACAGATTATTCTCAAGAGTTTCCTGAACTTTTTTAAAATTTAGTTTTTCTCCAGGTACCTACTTGTTGCCGTTTTGCAACCACTCCAGCCTAATGTCATCTGTTTTCATCCTTAGATAGCTTCAATGGCATTTTGGTAAAAATAGCAGGATATCAATTTCTAAGCTTTTGCAAGCACAACTCTAAAGGCCGCATGAAAACTTCCATTTCTGAAATCTGTGATGTCAACATAATCCAACATATTTAATGAACGAGAAGTCAGTTTCGCGAAAACTAATAATTGGCTTAATGAACAGTGTTTCTAAAGTTGTCTGTTAGAGAAACGTTTGTTTCGGCTTGATATTACTTTAATTAACTGCATTGCTGAGATTCGAAGCCAAAACTGGGGAGGGCGTGTGCTGTTAACGTGAAGTGATAGGTAGGTAGTAGTACAGGTGATACAGGCTTTGATGTCATGTCGGATTTGTGTTTGATTCTCCTCTGATGGTTATTAAACTCGCGAGACTTGCCTGAAGGAGCTTCAGTTAGAAAACGGTTAATAAAGTCAAGCCGGAGAGGCATAAATTATCAAAAACAAAGAGTAACCGACCGATCCATCGTTTAAGCGAAAAAACTTCATTATAGTATATTTAAAGTGGCGCTGGATATCAGAAATGGCGGCTTAATAAATTCTCGCGACTTTTCACTTTAGCGCCGAGTAATGGAGAAATATGGCCAATTAGGGGTTTTCCCGGCGAACGACAACAGAAAAACCTGCCCGGGAAAATTCTATCCTGCCGGGATACTGCGGTTATTTGGGCTGTAATTTCATTTACTTTGGGATTCCGAGAACTTAGTGTGTTGGCCCCGGACTGAATAAACGAATTACATAAATCCGAAATACCAGCTTTAGCAAACCATTTTCCGTAATTTACTACAGTAGGTCAAAGAAAACATTCGGCTGGTCACCCTGTACCAAATTGGAACATTACTCATCTTTGTTCTCTGCTTAAAAAAAAAAGGCAAATTTCGGTGTTAAAATTGAGCTTTTACTAAAAGTCCTGATTAATATGAAAAGTGACATAGAGCAAAATGTGTGTCATAATTCATTTTAAAGAGAATCTTTCTGATTTTTTCAAGGTGTCACAGTTAATGTTTTATATAATCTTTCTTTATTCATTTAAGGAGATAATTTTGAAGATTTGGGTTACAATATTGATTACCTTTAATTGCTTTATCTTATTCTGAATTTAAACGTTAAGATACTATGGAAGTAACTGTCCATATGACAAAAAAATCACAGACGGTAACACCACACACAAATATCTATTATCTATAGAAGTATCCACGATTTTCAGTGGGATTGTCCCTTAGTTTAGGTTAGTACAGAGACGTGTACATTTCTGCACAAAACATCGATTAAGAGTTGCGGGTATAATTTTTTATATTTCTTTAATGCAGCTAACCTCACTTGACCTACAATTGGTGCCGAAACTTCATCTACAGGCTGGCTTCTTTAAAAGATACAGTTAATTATCTTACAAATCATAGCAAGTACACAAAAATTGGTCAAATAAATAGTGTGTACCTTGAAGGGGGAAAAGCGAAAATAATATCAAACTTTCGATATATGGCGCTACTAAAGTCATATGGATAACCACTATAAATTTTTAGTGAATAAACATATATTTTTTATTTCTGAATTGGATTCAACAGGAAAGCTTAAACAGAAAAAGTATTAAGATATGTATGGGCTAAAACCATCAGAATACGAAATATCTACAGGGTGAGTTTTTTTTTCGATTTTTAGTGCAGGGATCTCAAAACCAGCAGAGTTACGAAGCTGGGTTAAATGAGGAAAGAGTTACAGTTTTAGGAGATTAATTCAAAACGTCTCCACATTTTTCAAAAATTTTATGAGTAGACAAATTGCAAAAATCAAATTTTCACATTTTCTTTACATCAATTTAGCTGAGTTACTATTCGTTGTAGCAAAATGATATAAGAACCAAATAGATAATTTCATCCTTGTCAGACATTTTCTGACAACTGTCACTTTTAGATTGTACTATAAGCTACTTCCTTGACAGGGAAAGATACAAAAGAAGTATGTTAGGACAAAAGGTCACTTTGTTGGCTTTAAATTGATGCCAATAAGTGGACAGTTGCTTTTCAAAATATCGGACATTTTTCTTAACAGGTCATGTTAAATGAGAGTTATCAGAATAAAAATAGATGTCAGAAAAAATGTTACTAACACATCTTATTCAGGGCATACTACATTATTTCTCTAGAACCAATTAGGACAGATTGTTATAAAGAATTAGCAAAAATAAATAAAAGTTTGAATAGATACCTATTTTTAAATCGACCGAGCCAAGTTATTATTAGTTATAGAGAAATAATGTAGACACAGACATTTTAGATAATTTTACCCTAAATAGGATGGATCAATCAGATTTTTTCTGACCGTTATAATTTTTTAATTATATAACGTGGAGAGGGAATAAGTTATATCAGGAGTGAAGAGAAATTTTCGTCTTTTTTTTCATCCGACAATGTTGTTATTCTACTATAGGATGTATGTTTTAAACTTTACTTGCGGAGGCAGCCATGATATATTTCCGTCAGATTGGCACGCCTGAATTTTCAGCTTTTGTTTGCCAACCTTCTTCTTAAGACGAATCCGTAACCATGTTCACAAGGAGATGCGAAATCAAAATCCTCCAATAAAAATAAATTTTATCAAAATTCAACCTATCGCCTTGAACGTATCCTTCAACCTATGAAATGGATTTAATGTCAGTGTCAAACTGGCTGCCAGTAATCACTTTCGGAATATTAGCCGTTGTCAGTGACCTAGCAGATATGGACAAAGCCAACAACAAATGTCAAAATTTTCCTAAAAATGGCTCCCCTTTTTGGCAAGAAGTCCGTCGCTTCAAAGGTTCCCTGACGTAATGCTGTCGTCAGCGCACGTCATACAAACATCATAGCAACTTAAAGCGGGACCGGATATTGATTGTGTCGATTGTTTTTGTTTTTTTGCTAGGTTGGAACTTAAGTTTTAGAAAACCTTGGAGCTAGGTCAGTCAAGAGCTAGGAGCCCTAAGGCTCTAGCTAGGAGATGGATATAAGTTCGATATTTGATTAAATTGGGCGTCATGACGTCACCGAGATGTCACTTCCTCCCCAAGTCGTCATCAGTTAAAAGGTTCCCACTGCTAGAAGGGGGGGGGGGCAAAACTGTAAAACAGGAGGGAGTCTACAGACTAGCTCGATGGACGTTTTTTAGTTTTTAGCTGTTATAAAGTGTTTAATTGTCATAAATTGTTATTTTACAGGAGAGGCATTTTCAAGTTTTTGTTTAATAGGTGTCAATATCAAAATATATGAATTCAAAAGCGAGTACCTTTTTAACAGAACAAGATAAAAATAAATAAAAAATAGTGATAGGTAGACCATTTTAGGCATATTGACTTAACTTTTATCACAATTTCGTGAATTTGTGACTTAACATAGTTTGGCTCTGAGGTACAGATATAAAGTTCTTCCTTCTGTGTGGCTATTCGAAGAAAGACCTATAAAGACGATCACTCCAGAATTATGTACCATCAACTGAGCAAATCGTAGTAAATGTAACTAGTATATGATCGGCAAGAAATACAGCTTCTAATTATCCAGATCGACGATTGAACTAATTCTTCGTTCACAGATTGGGTAGCTACACCAAAGGGAAGTACAATTTTCAAGAAAAATACAAATTTCATCGTTTTTGCTACTAATTATTGTCGCATGGGCTTGGAGTCTTGCAGAACGAAAAGAAAGACGAAAGTACGCTGAGTTTATTCGATGCAGAACCAGAATCCAATTTCGAGTGGCGAATTCTGCCACATCTTTCAAATATAGAAACACCTTTAGGCAATCGACAGGAATAGTCGGGATAATATAAGAAACCACAAAAAGAAAGTAAATGTTAGGAAATCACAACATCCAGACTCGGAATGCTAACATAGTAGAATACATTGTCTAGAATTATTTTTAAACTTACATCTTTAGTGCCGACTTACAAGGCCAATCTCTCCCACACTCACCGCACGCAGCATTCAGCAAACTCTCTCTTCACTTATTGCAACGTGGAATAATTTCACACATATCACTCTCTGGTTCCAATCTCGGCAACACTGGCATATCCTCATCACTCACCTCGCTCAAGCAACAGCAACACAACTTCGTCCCTCAGTGTGTATAGAGAGCATCGCTTCTCTCCCATCATATATCCTCTGTCCTCGTTGACACTGGGAGGGGAGTATTGTGGCAGAACCTCATCCACCGACTCAAAGGTGGCAGTATTAATCGAAATCCTTCATAACAGCACACCGCCTTTCCTGCGCCAAAATTGTCTTCAAATGCAAGTTGCAACTCTGAACTCTCACACCAACGTATAAGGCAGGGGTCTACCACGCCTTACTGACGAGTCCAAGGTAGACCTCGGGACGAAACACCACATACATAGGCTACAACGATTACCGATCGGCCCAGTGGTGTGTCCCTGAATAACAAAAATCTTTTCTGGGACTACATTTCCCATCAATGACACGTCATATTATCCACGTAATACTTCTGAAGGTGCTTACCTTCTTATTATGTTGGCGACCACTTTTGACTATCTTATCCTATTCCCTACAGCTCGAAATAGTTCAGTTGGTGTTAAACCAGTCCACTTTGTAACTTCAGCATCCAGGGCCTCCGCTCTCAATCTTGTCCAGTAGGAGCATTTGGGGAAGTTGGTGCTTTTCATTAGGCATAAAGTGGCCAAAGTAAGTCAGTGTCTTGTTTTTTAATAATATAAAGATAATACATTTTCTTAGCCTTTTCAAAATCTTGACGTTTGTTGAATAGTGCATGTATGAAGTTCGTAGCATGCGGTAGCACCATAGTTCAAATGCCTCCATGTTTTCAGACTTCCACTCCGAAGAAGGAACACGGAAGACGAAGCATCGCAGAAGAAATCTTAGGAAGACTTCTGGCTTTTTAAATGCGGGTAGCATATTTTCTCTGCTCTATCCAAAATTTGTATCCTTTGCTGTAAATTGGGCGATTATATTAGTATTCTTACAAATAGTCATTGATTTAGCTTTTTACAGTTTAGTTTTAGTTCGTATTTGTTCCTTGTCTCCACAATAGGATCTATCATACTCTGGAGACCCTCCGCATTATCTGCGAAGAGCACTGCGTCATCTGCAACTTTAATATTGTTGATAGGCTATTTAGTTTATCGTAATACCGTTGTCTAACTCATCCAAGGCTATTTTAAAGATATTTTTGGAATAGATATTGAATAATGTTGGTGATAAATATGCCTCCTTGCCACTCGCTTTCCGACTGCGATATCGGATTGTGAGTATTTAGCTATGTATTTGTTAGAGTGCCCTTTTTCTCGTTCCTCCCTCAATATCCAGAAACTAGGCCCTTTCGGAAGAAGGTAGTTATGTATCGGATCCCGCAATGGCCCTTACGTTCTGACGGCGCGACCCAAAGGCAAAGTAAAACTCTAGTTCAGTTTTACTTTGCTTTTGGTTAAGTTGGTTCAGGTTAGTTCAGTTATGCTTTTCCTTTGGTTTGATTTTTCCCGGTGTTAGTTAGATTAGTTCAGTTTTATTTTGCCTTTGGTTAGTTCAGGTTAGTTTAGTTCTGTTTTTCCTTTGGTTTAGTTAGTTCAGTTAAACCTGTCCTAAACGACAGGTTAGTTCAGGTTAGGACCTCAGGTTCAGGCCTCAGGAGCTTCCGTAAACGGGGGCTGCCTCAGGAGCGCCTTTGGACCTGTTGGTCAGGTTAGTTTAGGTTAGTTCAGTTCTATTTTTGTTTTGGTTAGGTTAGTTTAGTTATGTTTTCCCTTTAGTTTGGTTAGTCCAGTTGTACTTGTACTTATTGAAGCGGCCAGTAAGGGCCGCCTTTGCCTCTTGTGGCAGCGGGCCTTTAGGACCGCTACAGAGCCTGTTGCTTGCTACACATTAAGTATGAGATCTGTTGGTTAGGTTAGTTAAGTTTTACTTTGCCTTTGGTTAATTTGTTCCTTTGGTTAGGTTACTTTAGTCATGTTTTCCTTTGATTTGGTTAGTCCAGTCTTACTTCTCTGTTATGACAGTTGTTGTTCAGGTGAGTTCAGTTTCCTTTTTAGGTTAGCTTAGGTTAGTTTTGATTATATCAGGTTAGTTTAGGTTAGTTCAGTTTTGGTTTAGGTTAATTTTTGATTAGCTCTACTTAGTTCAGATTAGTTCTGGTTAATTCAGGATAGTTCAGGTTAGTTTTAATTGGTTCAGGTTAGTTCAGTTTTGTTAAGTTAGTTCAGGTTAGTTCGGGTTAGTTCAGGTCCCTCGGGGGAGCCTGTAACCCCTAGAGGGCGCGTCCCCAGGTGGCGGATAGGGGAAGGCCTCTCAGATATGAGTGGTAGGAGGGAAATCAAATACCTCCCGCGGACCAACAGGTACACCAAGAACCCAGAGAGAGTCTGACCCGGAACGGGCGGCTATATGGTCGGCGATTGTCTCCAGAGGAGCAGTTGTTTTTAATATATGATGGGTGTGCATGTGGATGAACCTGGGAGTGCCTTTGGAGGCTGATGTGAATTTGCTCTGCCGACGGCGAAGACGCATGCAACACCAGGGGGGGGGGGGGGCACTTCGGGCCTTCAAAAGGAAAACCCAGAAGCTTTCGTGCTAAAAGAGGCAATGACCGTAGTTATGAAGCTCAGCAAGGAACTTGAAATAAACATTGAAAACAACACCAAAAAAGAGATAAAGGCCATAAGCCGACGGCTAGCACGCAATGTGGAGATTTTCGGCAAAATCTCTATTGCTAACTGGATACAGAATCATCAGCTTGAAAAAGTGAGACCACTGATGATCGATTCCGACATGCAAGCGGGCCAAATGAAACCTGACATGCTACGGACGAAAGAACAAGCAACTCAGACATACAAAGACGGGATGGAACCCGCGCAGATTCGAAAGGTTCCTTCCGAATCTGCGCCGAATCCGAAACCTTCGAGGAATTCGAATAGCTAGCTCAGAAAAAGTGGGATGAAGAAACTTTTACAAATACAGAGGTCAAAGTAGTCAACCCTTTGGATGCTAAAGCAACTGTTATTAAAGTACTTCTGACAGGGCCAGATACTGATAGACGAAGGTATATACAAAGTGTAGAGCCGATGATTGATGATATCCAAGAGGGCATGGGACTCATCGAGCATAATTACAAAATAATTAAGTCTGGCGAAGAGCAACTATTAACAATCAGGGTGTATAGATTAAATCACGGGGGCGTAGAGCTGGATTTGTTCTCCAGCCTTCAAAACTATTGCAAGTGACAACCAAATCGCTACAAACATCGCATTGTATGCCAATAGTTATTTTCAACCGGACAGATTCAGGAAAATATGCGAGAGCATTTTTCATGACACAAATGCGTTTGTAACAATTTATACAAGGCCATCAGATATGGCAAAACAAATCGGTAAGACAAGGAAAACATATGCAATCATGGTAGACAACAATACAAAGGGATACAAGGACAATTTACAAGAAGTAAAGGCAACACTACAAAATATCAAGGATAAAAAAACATTTATCGGCATTCGAAGCATAAAAGAAGGTAAACTCCTTATTATCACGGAAAAAAATGAAGAAGCAGTTAAGAACATCCAGGAAACACTACGGGAAAAAATAAAGGGCAACATCTATAATAATAACAATAATGATAATAATTGCCTTTATTGAGGGAAAAAAAGCTACTCAAAACTTAACCCATATATAGAATGAAAAGGAACGAGGACCTCGAGACACTCCACCTGAAGGCCCTTGATGCAACAACGACCGTGGAAGATATTAAGACAAGCATAACGAGACAGTTTTCAAGGGCCATCGACCCCAACCTAAAGATAGGACCTCTGAGACCAATGGCAAATAACTTACAAACGGTCACCGTGACCTTAAAAAAAGAAATAGCGACTGTCCTGTTAAGTAATAGATTTTTGAGGGTAGACTTTGCTAGCTGCAGAGTAGAGAAACGAATAAATCTTGAGATGCTTAAAATGTTGGAAGTACGATCACGCTACACAAAGCTGCACAGGAAATACAGAGGTCCTCTTAAAGAATTGTTATAAGTGTGGGAAGCTCGGGCATACCATGAAGCAATGCACAGAGAACGACTATTGTCCTTTATGCAAAGAGAGCTATCACAAGGCAGGAAGCGGAAAATGCAAAATTTTTAGAAGATGCTTGTCAATAGCAAGAAAGGCGGACGAGAACATGAGCCATCTCTAGTCATGGAAAAATCCCTCGCAGTCTTACAGGTCAACCTCAATCGGTGCAAAGCGGCGCACGATCTGCTGCATCACACCTGCACTGACAAGAAGATAGACGTAGTCATCGGGCAGGAACCAAATAAAAATGCTGCAAAGCATTTTACCTTCTGTGATAAAAATTCTGATGCTTTTATTCTAGTGTTCAATAACTTCCTAGTTATAAAGAGCCTCTGTGGAGTGGGCTATGTTTGCGTGGATTTGAATGCTTTTGTCTTGGTGTCATGCTATTTCTCTCCTAACGGAGAGCTGCAGAAATTTCAGGATCTTCTGATGGATATCCAAAGATATATTATCCAGGGTAATAAAAATGCTATTGTGGCGGGAGATCTCAATGCTAAGACCCCACAAATTGGATCGGGAACCACAAATGATAGGGGGGCTGTACTAGAAGAAGGGCTGGCCTCAAATGATCTGATTGTGGTAAACATGGGCGAAAGCCCAACCTTCAGGAATTCTAGAGGAAGCTCTGTGATTGATTTTACTGCAGCAACCATAGATGCGGCCCCCAAAATCTTCAAGTGGCGCGTGGAGGAATCAGAGGAAAACCTAAGTGATCATAATAACATCCATTTTTCTCTAAATGCAGAGGCACATGTTAACTCAATAGTACACAATAAAAATGGATGGAGAATAACGGCGGACGCCTTTCAAAGATTACAGGACGTCCTGAAAATTCGAAAATTAACCGCAAAGACACCTGAAGAACTCGCCATAGGCATAGCTGCTATATGCGACAGACATTTTAGAAAAAAACTCCAATAGCAAGTCTTATCGAAAATCTGCTTACTGGTGGAATGAGTGCATCTCAAACAAAAGGCGGATCTGCATCGAAAAGAGAAGAAAACTGACACAGCTTCGATCAAGGACAAACTGCCCACAGCTAAACAGTGCTGTAGAGGATTACAAAACCGCCAGGAAGGAGCTAAGAAAGGACGCTAGTAAGATCAAACACTGGAGGACCCTGTGCAATGAATTGGATGGGAACATTTGGGGGAAAGCCTTTCAAGTACTTACCAACAAAATAGGGCGCGTGCGACAGATTCCGACCGACAAAATCAAGGAACAAATAGAACTGCTTTTTTGAAGATACCCGTACGTAATATGAAATACCCGCTTTGATCTAACATATGCACTTTTTTTTTAGAAAAAAAAACGGTTATTAAAAGCGTATATAATTAGCTATTATAATTCACGTCATCCTCTATTATAATATATTAAATTTTTTTTCTAGAACAAATATGGTTCATCCGCAAATTTTTTTCTATAAAACAACTTAATTTAATGCCCTCTTTCTTGAGAATTTCAAAAAACATCGAAAATCCGTAGTACCTAATATCGAATAGACCCAGAAGTGTTCCGGCAACAAACCAGGCAGTCACAAAGCAATGGCGATTTCACCAGTTATCAAGTGTTAATATATACAGAGTTCCAATATATACTTCTCAACATAATATGCGCTTATTTAATAAAGTAGGTAATTTTTTGCTCCTAACAGTACTTTCGTCTAAAGAGTTTTTACTAATTATTTGAGAATTAAAAAGATACTTTGAATATATGTGTGGATGAAAAATTTTCGTATATTATTTGCTTTACGCACTTACCGTTAACGAAAAAAGTAAAGCGTCCCAATGAATAGTTGTTAGGGCCAGCCAAAATAAACGTTTCTGTCAAATTTAATTGTTTGCATTTAAATTTGCATTTTGTAGTAAAGTTATTCGAAAATAATCTACAAATATGTTTTGAAAACTTATTGCGAATAAAAGATGTCGCTCCATGTCTTTGGTCACTTTCCAACAAAACACTCTGAACATAATGCACCGTCCAACTAAACACGCTTATTCCATTTACAAATTCAGGGACAGAAAACAAGGAAAAGCAAACAACCCATACGTAAAACCCTCCCGGAAATATTAGTATATTGCGAAATGTAATTTTAGAGTCCATGAGGTGGCAGATTTTACGACGTCTTTCGGGGAGAACGTACACAGGTTGGGCTTTGTTGTGTTGTTCTACTGTCTGGACGTAACTGCGAAAACCCATTCCTTTTATTAGGGTTTGTCTAAATGATATTACTTATGCTGATATGCAGTGACGTTTCTGATTTCACGGTGGAACCAGTGGCGGCTCATCCCCTCACCTTTTCACTATGGGGCGGAGAACGTGAATATATATTGTATAAGACAAGAAAAAGCTTGTAAAAAACAGCATTAGGAACACGAATCCCGATTTTCATTTCGCTTCTTGTTTCGAATTGGTTTTAGGGAAATACACATGAGGAGGAGCAGGACGTAAAGCATATTTTTCTTTGAGACAACGCACAAATCATTCGGGGAAAAAATGTACGAGCCGCTTTGGGATCGGCACGACTTGATATGGGTGGGCTTTGAGATCTTTCCGAACTCGAAAGGAAAATTCATATTCAATAAATCGAGGAGTTTTTGCGCCAAACTTTTACTCACGTGATGTTGAAGTTGTCACAGCTCCTTACCTGAAACAAAAATAGAACGAATTCATTAATCTGAAATAGCTATACCCGGTGTCATATCTCTTAAAGGAGTCATATGTCGCATGTTAACATGCACAGCACCGCTGACAGCTAATCTAAATTATGTCGCTCGCAGGGAATGTATTTCTGTATCTTAATGATTCCTCCTTTTTAACTTTGTTTTTGTTTGGGTTTTAAGTTACGCTTTATCGGCGTTTAAAAGCCATTTGGGATTTTCAGAAGTTTTTAGGTTATTTATTTTATCTAGTAACGACGTAAACCGTAACGACGAGAAAGCAAAAGATGCAGTGTTGTTCCACTTTTATTACTCATGCATACTATAACATTTTAAATTGGTCGAAAAACAAGTAATATGGTTTCAAAATCTGAATAACACAAGTTTAATGTTGGAAGAATGGACGCCCCACGTCGAAATTACTCATCGCAAATGGCGGCTGTAAAACAGTCTTTTAATTTTATTCTCTGTTGACACATTTAAAATAACGCCCTGTTAAATTATGACTTTTCACAGTCCGGAATTCTTGAGGAGAGTTAAATTAGGCGAGCGTTCTGAAAGCTTAATGAGAGCCTAAATAGATGGAAAAAGACGAGAAAAAATGATACAGTAGTTAAGGAGACAGGGACGTGTCTTTGGTAATTTTTCTTCATGAAGATGGATACGTAATTACTGGGAATGCTAATTTAACGTGGAAAGGGCTCGGACGAAAACACCTAATTGACGTGTCGGCAACTTATCTATTGCCTCCGTCAGAATTACGTAAAAGAAGAAAAATTCTAGAATGTCAAAATACAAAATTATAGGTATCTATTTAAAGGATTTAGTTATTAGTATTGATATCTGTGATTCTGAAAATTGCATAGCTTTTGACATGAAAGTATCTATACAGGGTGAAAATCTGCAAGATGACCCATCATTGGTCTCCTGGAAACGGTAATAGTTAAATGGATAAAAAGTTCCGTTATTTAGTGCCCGTTTAGAATATGACTTGAAATCTAATATATTTACAGAGGTTATCGAACTAATACAAATTTACTAAAACCTTGCATTTTCTTTTCTTTTGTAAATATGTCATTAACCGTTGACATTGGAACAAACTGTCAAGTACAAAAAATGGATGATATTCTTCAGGCTATCGCCTGACATTACGGAGATAGTTTTAGAAAATTATGTCTAGGTCCTAGAGGGCGCTACTTTTGTTTTTCTTATGGACGTATATGACGTATATTTTAACTTTTTTTTAAGGGTTGGGGATTCTAAATCTCTCGCTAAGCAACTACAATAAAATCCCATCTTGTTTCCAACTTATAAGCATTTTGTTTTTTATTTATTTATAACTGGAGAATAACTAACTATGAGCACACCAAAATAAAGCACCACCAAAATTAAGCAGTCTAAATATGTTCAAAATGTCCCCCATCATTTTCTTCCCACCATTTCATTTTCAGTACATAGTCTAGTTCTCCTGTCCATATCTCTAACTGCTTTTTTAACCATTTGCGAGGTAACCTTTTGCACTGCGTTTTCAACTTTCATTCGTTATTCCTCTTCGGTATTACTCGGCGTAAAATAAACTTCATCCTTTAGATGACCCCACAAAAAATAGTCCAGGGGATTTAAGCATGGTAATCTTGGAGGCCAAGTTTTGGGCCCTTGTGATCCCATCCATGATCTAGCTAGTCTCTGACACAACGAGCATTATGGCCGGCACAACCATCTTGCTAAAACCCTCTTACGAGTCGCAAAGTATCTAGTGGCAGATTATCTAGGGCGTCCTCTAATCTGTTTGAAAAATTTCTAAATACACGTTTTGATTTAAATTTTCTTTAATGATATAAGGACCAATTGGTCGTTTAATAAAGGGCATCAAACATTGATTTTAAATCTAACTTGTGGGTGTATAGGATGTTTTAAATGAGGACTTTCAATGAATGTCGTAGTAATGCTTGGTCTTGCGGTTGAAAATGCCACAATTTGTAAATGCAGATTCGTCACTACACACGATTTTTGACGAAAAATGTGGATCTTTCCGAATATTGTTTCTGTACCAGTGGCAAAAGCCTAAGTGTCTATTGGAATCACCTCTTTTTAACTTATGCCTTTTTATATTTTTTTCCATACCTCTGTCCGATAAGCCGCACTCCCCTGCAATAGCTCGGCTACTTGTTCCCTGGTTTATGAAAATTTGGGCAAGAACATCTACATCATTTACCCCTGGTCTCGTACTGCTTTTCTTGTTTCGATTACTTAAATTTCCATATGTGGATAGATTTCTGCAGTTACGGCTCTGCGTTTTTCTTGTTGGCTGCCTTCTTTCCGGAAATTCTTCAAAATACCGTTGCAATTACAATTCCTTTGATTTCTAATGTATATGTGGTACATATCTTTTTTTTCTTCACAATTATATTGAGCCATTTAATATCAAAATCTTTTTCGTAATGTAACAAGAGAAGTGATGGCCGCAGAATGATGACAGTGTTAACCCCCAATCAAAATATCAGCGCCAATAATTCATAACCAAAATACTTAGTATTGAATACCTATTTCAAAATATCAATCTAAGGGCCAAATGCAGAAACGACCCTTAAGGGTTAGTGTGCCCTCAAAGCTCACTCAAATGATATTGTTGACATAAAATACAAGGGAAATCTGTCAAAGATATCAATTGAGTCGACACACTTAAGTGTGGTTTCTGAATTTGGATCTAAGTGCAGGATTAGCTCTAAGAGCAGCGTTATAACCGTAATTCAAAAACGCATTAATTTGCAGACAAGATGAGATTTTATTGTAGGGGTTTAGCGAAGGATTTATAATGCCAAACCCTTAAAAAAAAGAAAAAAACCCCATACGCGTCCATAAGAAAAACAAAAGTTGCACCTATACATAATTTTCTAAAATTATCTCCGTGATGTCAAACGATAGCCTGAAAGATATCATCCATTTTTTAAATTTGACATTTTGTTCTAATGGTTAATGACATATTTACCAGCATATTTACCAAAAAGTTAAACACAAGATTCTAATAATTTCGCAATATTTCGTAGATAACTTGGATATCAAGACATAATCTGAATGGTGCAACTTTTTCTCTATTTAACCAACTCTGTAACTATTACCGTTTCCAAGGTCCATGTGAACCCAGTGATTCCATCCCAATGATGAGTCATATTGAAAGTTTCCACCCTGTATATAATAAAAATTGTTCAAGTATTGTCTTTTTTTGCTTATTTAGTTTCTGTATTGATTTGGTCTCATATTTGGCTGTTAATTAAAGCATTTTTTAAGTAAAACAATTTTTATGTTTCTTTTAATTTTCAAAATTATTTTTACAACCCTTTTTTTTATCATAATGGAGTTATGTGACTTTAAATCTAAGTACCGATCTCTATGTGTGGCTGTGCGATAAACAAAAGTTTCAAATATGTCTAATCGTTTTTGTAATTAAATATCTAAAAATTAAAGCTTATGATTTTGTTCTTTTGTAATTGTGAATTTTATAGTGGGTTTTTGTGTACTACCATACTGATACATCGAAAAAACATCATAAGTATCTCCAGAAAATTAAAGGTTTAAAATTA
Source organism: Taphrorychus bicolor (assembly GCA_951812265.1). Classification (NCBI taxonomy): domain Eukaryota; kingdom Metazoa; phylum Arthropoda; class Insecta; order Coleoptera; family Curculionidae; genus Taphrorychus; species Taphrorychus bicolor. The sequence goes on along the minus strand of OX638306.1, from coordinate 21,002,994 downwards.
TAATTAAAAAACTTTTACTATTTATTAGTATTATACTTAAACTATTTCATTTAGAATTCTCCATAAATCCAATTATTAAGTATAGGAGATATTGGAGATTAATATCAATCATTTTTCTTTAAATATGTCCTGTTTATGCATAATGTTAGTAATTCCATAATAGTGTTTATGTTTAATCTGTTGCGTTCCCCAAGCTTGATGTAATTTTTAAGTAAACTTTTACAATAATTAAAGTCTTGTCAACCGGTAATAAACCACTCTATTTCTAACTGTAATGCAGAAAGTATCAAGTGTAATTCAGGATAGTCAAGTGTAATTCAGAATAGTCAACTGTAATCACCAAGTGTAATTCAGAAAGCAACAAGTGCAACTTGGAAATCGTCAAGTGTAATTCAGAAAGCAGTATAATTAGGAATTATTAACATAACTCTGAGGCCAAGAATTTTAAATTCATGAGAAACAATAACAGATTCTTTGGTTTGATAATTAACGTAGAAATTTAAAAAATAATATAAAAAACCTATGTTAATAAAAATCAGACCCCAACTCTAACATCCACCATATTTAGGACAACTTTATGAAAAGTCGTAGAGCGACTCTACCACAATCTCGACCAACAATTGTCTCAACAGCCGCAGTGTTCGTTTCTCAACCGCACCTTTCTAACTAAAATATTAAGAAAGATACAACCAAAAACCTTCGAAAATGAGACACTTGATGCTTTCTGAGTTATACTTGATCCTTTCTGAGTTACATTTAATGTTTTCTGAATTGCACTTGACTATTCTGAATTACACTTGATGCCTTCTGAATTACGCTTGAATATTCCAAATTACACTTGATCATTTCCGAATACAAGTGACGGTTTTTGAATTACACTTGATTATTCTGAAATATACTTAATACTTTCTGAATTAAAATTGACTATTCTGAATTACCCTTGATTTGTTCTTAATTACACTTGCTAGTTTCTGAATTACAGTTTGAAACGTTGTAGAAACATCAAAATTTGTTAATGTGTAATTTGGGTTTATATCCATATCTTTTAAATTTTCTTTTTTTTTAATTTTTTTTACTTTGACATTTAGACACGATTAGAGGCAAATTATTTATTTTTTACTACTTGCTTTTGGGCATTCCGCCTCAACACAATTTTTTGGACCATTTGTTTGATCATGGTGAACGAGTTTCGCATTATTCACAGTAAAGCTACTGTGAATACTTATTAAAAATGAGACAGTAGTTAAGGAGACAGGACGTGCCTAGAAAGACGCTTCTGGAGGTGTTTTACTGTTGTGTAGAATTCATTTAAATCTTTCTCTATCAGTATAGAGAAACAAAAGATTCTGACAGATAGCAATGCAATATGTTTGTTAAATCTAGGTAGGGATCAAACTTGACCTGTAAAAGTGGCACTTAAAGTTGTTTAGGTTACCTATATGCCTCTTAACGTCTGTAATTGTGAAAATTGTTTAGCTTTTGAAATGGAAATGTCATTTGATATAAATTGTTATTATTCCGAAAGGTGAAATAATTGGTTAATGTATTGTTTAGTACCCTGTTTTCATTAAAAGAAAACCGCAAGCAGGCCATAGAATTAGAAGAATAGGTCTGAGATGACCTCATAAAAACAACTGAAAGTCAAAACTTATTAATAGTTCCTACTTTCGACTTTTTTTATCAACTTATCTAAGACAAGAGTTTTAATGATAATTTATATAATTATAATTTATACCTGCGATAACCTTGCTTGTCACTTTTGATTTGTGTGTCAAAGTTAATAAATGTGTTCGCGTCTTTTTCGGTCAACTCTTAGAGGATGCTGACCACGGAGGTTGAGGTTTGTCGCCTCTACAAAGTAATTACGCAATTATTCCGTCCAAAAGAGGGTAGTAAGTACTTTTGGTTAACATATGCATTTAGTAACTTTGACCCACATGTCAAAAAGAAACTTTAATTTATCTTTAATGTTATATATTTTTTTGTTTTATTCTAGAGCACTTTCTTGTATTTCATCTATGCTTTTATGTGTGCTTTCTATAATATTTAAGCTTTGAAACAAATGGTATAATTCAATGTCGGTAGGGGTATTAGCCCTCGAAGTAGCTGTTTTTATTTGTTTCCTTCTTTATGTGTAACTACAAGGTTTTGGAAATGCCGAAAGCAGACAAGTTTTCAAATTTCCAAATTCTAATTATACATGTGCATTTTTCGCAAGTCTTAATTAAACTCTGGTTCTATATTCTTTGCAAAAAGCTTAATAACTTCTTTAATTTTGCGCTTCACAAGTCACTACCACTAGCTAGAAAAACATAAAAATGCCTCAAACCTTTTATTTTTTCCAACTATTGCTATTCAAGTCCATTACTTGAAATGTATCCCTCGACCCGTTTCTAGACAAAGGTATTCCCAGACAGTTTAATGTAAGGGCCCGGACAAAACCCCCAAAAATCCCGAAAGCTTTCAAATATCTTCCCCCTTAAAAAATAAACAATGCACTAAAGGCGGCAAATCAATCAGTGGCTAAGGGGACGTTGCTTTGATTATAAAGGAAAAAATTGAATTAGACACGGAGGGGTGCAAACCGTAGTAAAAAATGTTTTATCGATAATGTTTAACTTCTTAAACGAAAGAATCTGGAGCGGCCGACGTCTCTCCCAAACCAGAGCCCAGAGCAAACAAAGTACTTTACATAATGCGGCACAACCCCAAATGTAGAATTACCATAATATTGGCTATTTATTTCCTGCTGCTGCCTCAGTTTCTGACTTAATGGCCTCATCATTCCTGTCAGTGGCACGTCAGCCTTCATTTTTTTATTCACCCTCCCGCAGCCATTAACAGCTCTAGTTATGCCTTGAAGTGTAAAGACTTCGGTAAGACGCGCCCTCCATAAATTTGGCTCCATTTTCATCGGATCAAATCTCGAAGATCATCGAGATTGTATTTCTATGCCATCACGTATTCCGGGCGAAAACAGAGGGCCATAATAGGAAATATTTCGTAGCAGTTTTCTAGTCGGTTTGTTTGGAAAATTGCATGCATTTATAGTTCGAAGAGGACGGAAATTCAATCCACTTTCCCTCTGGTCCCCCTTTGACGCCCCCACCGACCACCCTCTCGATACGTATCGTATTGTTTTCCTATTGGATTGCAAACACAACATGTGCTTTTCTCATATGTATTTGTCCTCGGAAAATAGGAAAAACGCTTGAGAAAATACACGGAAATATCTCTATTTAGTCTGTGGCTCTTCTACTCTGTTAATTCGACCGTATATATTGGAAAAAGATGCAGGTAAGTAAAATTGATGTTTACTTCTATTTATCGGAAGAGTTTACTGCTAACATCCCATTGTAAACAATGAAAATACCGCGAAGGACAGAAGCAATGTCTCCAGCAGCATTTATATTTTTCTTTTTTAATAACATAACTTGATAAGTTGATAGTGCAACCTGCAACCTGATGACAGTTATTCTAAAAAAAGATTAGTAAATGTCTAGTAGGTGTTCAATTTAGTAGGTTTGACAATATTTGAAATTTAATAAATGATGCCTTAGGTATGAGTGGTTCATTCGCAACAGTCATCTAGAGGGCTATGCATTTTTGACAGAAGGATGATGTAACCAAAGTAAATTGACTTTTGTTTCTCCATCATCTTTTTCTTTTGACATTTCATAGCGTTTTTAAATGAACACCCTTTACTCATTTCGATCTGGTAAACTCAAATACATTTTGAAGAATCCTGTTCGAAAAATTAGTGTTTCTAATAGATTCGATGTCATAGGGAACTAAGAATCTGCCCTTAACCTGTAAGTAGAAATATCTAGAGGAAAAGTGGTTGTGATGGGCGACTCTAGCATTAGAAACTATTTTATTGTTCGTGAGATGTTGTACAGAGCAGGAGCAGGCGACATCCACCAGCGAATTTTAGATCCAATACTGCATGGCATTAGGATATTTTTGCACTAAAAACCGTAGGCGTGAAATACGAGTTTTATCAGCCAAAATGATGAAGATATATGGGCAGATGACAAACATTTGGGTTCATATTTTGTAGGCAACCAACATCGCAATTCCGTGAGAGCTTATTTATTTAGCTAAGTGTAGTACCATAAAATGGATCAAGATTCGAGTAGACATACCAGTATAATTCTATATTTTTTTACTGACAATCACAGTCCGAAGATTTGATTAATATTCAATGGGTGATCCTGTTTTTGTTTCGTTTATTCCTTTTATGGTTTTTCAGAGTATTCCCTAGTCTCTATCCCTTAGGAGTTGGGGTCTACTCGGTTCTAGTTGGATCGTAAGGTTTGTGTCAGTCGGAGGTTGGTTGTATGTAGTGAATACTGAGTAGCATCACTGCCGTAAAAGAGCCGCAATTTAGGACTTGCCAAAACCGTAATTTCCGTAATTTGGCAATCTCTGAACCGTAATCGCTTGTAAGAAATCTGGCAACCCTGATCAACGGATGCCATACCGAAGACACGTCGCAACTTGGTTTACTAAAGACGTCCTCATTGCTTTCAACGAAGACTGCTTCTTTAAACTTTCATTTGTTCTGGTGCTGTTTCCTATGCACAATTTTGGCTTCCGACCACTTAATATTATGGTGTTCAGACCAAGCTTGCTCTGCAATTCCCGATTTTGTTGTTTCTCCTCTTATCGTATGAGTTCTCTGTTCCTGAACTCTTACACGCAAAGGACGCTTGGTTTCTCCTATGTACGACATGCCACACTCACACGAAATCTGATTCTTCTTTAGAATTCGTTTTTAATTACTTTCGTAAGAATACCTTTCTCAATATGTCTCATATTCTAATGTCTTGGAAACCTCTTCAACTGTAACCATTGTTTGAGCCTTTTACTTTTCCCTCTATAGTAACAACTTTCGTTTTTTTTCATCGCCTTTCTGTTTCTTTATTACTCGTTTTTTGACACATTTTCTTTCGGCACTCCTTTTCTGTTAAAATTATTTTGGTTTATTCCTGTGGCAGTTCTTCAACAAGATATTGCGGCGAATAAGTAGGGGGTGTTTATTTGAAGACGTCATCTAGTTGGCTGTGAAACGTGAGAAGAAAAGGATGGAAGAACAAAAGTATGTCATCCTTTTCTGACAAAAATTCAGAACCTTCTAGATGACTTTTTCTAATGAACACGGAGTTTGTTCCTCTTGTAAGTAAACAACAAGATACCAATGTTTTTGTAAGTTGGGGACACACCTTGTCCTTATTTTTCTTTTATCGAATTTTCCTTTATCTTGTTTTTATTTTTCATATTTTTCTATTATTCGTTCTTATGTTTCGTCTAATTTTTTCTTCTTTATATTATAATACTTATAACAACATAAGAACGAAAAACTGTTTTCAATGCATTCATTTGGTCTCATTGGGTAAAACAAAGAAACACCCTGTGATATTTTCATAATTGAGAAAACCTTCTATCAGATTATCCCATCAAAATTGGAAATGAAAATGTACCAGAAAACTAATGCTAAGTTCTCTCTTTAATAAAATTAAAGCAGTTTGTAGCAGTTTGTTCCTCTCATTTTGAGATAAGTTTGATATTGAACAAAGATCTATGCTAGCAGCAGTACTGACAGTGCACAGAGAAGTGACGTCTCTCACGTATAAAATCGGACAAGTAGAAAAGGAAAATATCATTTTACGGAGCAGCTTAGCAGATAAACAACTTGGTCGGAGTGATACACATGAATATCCGGAACAAATTGACAAACAGAACAATAATGCACATAGCCACAAAACTTACAGTGATGCATTAAAAAGCAAAGAAGACTCTAATTTAAGACAAGAAGGGCGCAACGAATGGAGTACACCTCCACAAATAAAGAAAATTGAAACTGTTATAAAAATGAAAGGTGAAATAAATGCCAGAGCTGTAATGACAGAAATTAAGAAAAATATCCTGCTAGATCAGACATCAAGAGAAACTTTCAAAAATGTAAAATGCCTTCTTAGTGGAGCAGTAATAGTTGAATGTCAAAGCAAAGAACAGGAAGAAAAATTGAAGAAAAGCCTTGTAGGTACAGATTTGGAAGTGAATGAAACTCAAGATATGAGTTCTACGATTCAAATTGCGGGAATTTTGAAGGGACCAACACCTGAGAATTTTGTGCAAAAATTCATAATCGAAAATTCCGAAATATTAGAAACATTTCGGGAAGAAGTAAAATCGCAAATTCGATACGTAGCAAAAAAAGAATGTAGAAAGAAGTTAAAAGAAAATTGGATCTTACAAACAAGTCCCTACGTTTTTAAATAATTGATGCGCTCAAATTCCCTAACTTTCGATTTAAGTCCAGTGTACATACAGGAGTATACCAATGTTATAATATGCTTTAAATGCTGCAGTTTTGGGCACTCTGCGAAATATCCTGCAAGGAATGTTGCCACAAATGCAGCGGAAACCACAATGGTAGAGAATGCTCATCAGAAGCCCTTGACTGCCCAAATTGCAAAAAGCTTCGCCTAGAACCACGAAACCACACGGCTAGAGATCAAAAATGCCCAGCGTATTTACAGAGGGTGGAGAGATTAAAGCAGAGTATAAACTATCATACTGAAAATTATAATTCCAAGCTTAGGACTCCCAATAAGAAAAAGATTAAGACATGGTAGCCCAGCGCATAGCCACAATAAAACAACTAGAAATCAGTTAAGAAATGACATGAGTATAATTCATCAAAATGTTCAATCTATAGGAAACTCGATCAATAAATTAAGCCACTTGTTAGAGGAACATCCCGAATGCATATGTTTATGTATAACAGAACATTGGAAAAAGGAAGAAGAGCTGAACATATAAAAAACTTTAACTTGGCGTCTGCCTTCTGCAGGAATGGAGGATATGGGAAAGCAGCTGTATATTTGCGAGAAAACATTGAGTGCACAAAAATTTAAACAACTTTTGCAGACGAGGGTGTGTTAGAGTGTGCGGGTGTTCAGTGGGTACTTAATACAAAAAAATACATTGTAATTTCCCTGTACAGACCACCAAGGAGAAACATTAAGTGCTTTTTGACGAAACTGGAATCTTTGCTACAACAGAGAGTGAAGTACAAAGACTGCAATTTTTTTATATCTGCCGATTTCAACATTGATCTTATTAAGCGTCATAATTCTAGAACTCAATTATTATCACTTATGAAATCGTTTAACTTGTATGCTACAATTCTTGAGAATACTAGGGTATCAGCCGCCTCAACAAGTTGCATAGAAAACATCTTTACTAATCTACCGCTGAATGACGTATCTAGTTGTGTTTTGAACACGGTTATATTTGACCACAGAGGCCAAAAGCTTCTATACAAATATTTAAAGCAAGTAAACGTTGCAAAGGATTGTGCTTATAGAAGATGTACGGGGTGTTCATTATAAAACTTCATCTAGTTGGCTGTGAAATGTCAAAAGAAAAGGATGGAAAAACAAAAGTCCATTAATCTTGATTATGTCATCCTTTTCTGTCAAAATTTCATAGCCTGCTAGATGAAGTTTTATAATGAACACCCCGTATTAATGAATCTAGCCGAAGTTATTTTTTCCGAAGGTTTTCAGGAGAACAATAGCTAGATATTTTTGAGTTGAATCATTCAGATGTGAATGGACAATGGACAGCTTTTATGGACACCTTTTTGTTATTCTTTAATGAGTCATTTCCAAAAAAAAAATTATAATCCTAACTTAAAACAAAAACACAATCTATATAAGGATAACATAGGGGGTGGAATGGGTAAAACATGAACTGGATGTATTACTAAAATTGTAAAAAAAGAATATGATAATTTGTTGAAAAAAGTGCGATCCGAACACTACCAGAGCAGAATTCAAAATGCAGAAAACAAAAACAAGTGCATGTGGTCTATCTATAAAGAAATTGTAAAAACTCCAAACAATGGAGGTGAGCCCGCCATGGTTGGACATCCTGAAGAAGTAGCAAGTCAGTATAACGATCTTAATACATTGGTACCTAACTTGATAAATCAATTGAGTGCGGCTGATTGGAGACCACATCTTCATAACAATGGGAAAATATGAAAATTCAATTGGTAACAAAAAAAGAAATATTAGATTTAACTAAACAATTGAAAAATAAACATAGTTCTGGAGATGATGAAGTTCCAACAAGCCTTCTTAAGGAAATCGTTCCTGCTATAGTGGATGCCTTGTGCTATATAATAAATAATTCTCTTAGGGAAGGCATTTTTCCGAAAAGCCTTAAATTGGCAATAATTAAAGAGATATACAATAATATAAATGTGATTGCAAGCAAAAACATCTTTAAAAGAAAACTGAGAAATATTTTGATAGAACTTGAGCCCTATACTCTAGATGAATTTTTAAATATGTAAGAGTGTTAACGACATTATCTTATTAGAGTTAGCCTCATTGTTTCAATAGGTATAGGTTAAGTACCTAGAAGTGTAACGCGATTTCATTTTATAATCTGTAATTTGAAATTAAGAAATAAAGAAACAAACAAACAACGAAGTTTCTCAGTTACAGAGCCAGAACCACACATATCGTAGTTACAAACGACAAATACGTGGATGACACCTTTGTTATTTGGAGCCATGGCGCGGGCAAACTTCAAAACTTCCTCTTACACCTCAACTCTATCAACCCAAAAATTCAATTCTCCATGGAGACAGAAAAGGAACGCCTACCGTTTTTGGATATCTAGGTATCAAGGAGCCCGAATGCAAACTTGAGCACACCGTTTATAGAAAACCAACACACACTGATCGATATCTCAATAACGGATCAAGTCATCATCTCAGACAAAAAAAAGAGAGTCATAAAGACTCTGTCCATGAGAGCCAAAAGAATAAGTGAGCTGGCTGATTTGGAACGGGAAATGAAGCATCTGGAAAGAAACTTTGGTTGGAATGGTTACAGCAAGCACGAGTTCGATAGGGCTGTCCGACCAAGGAATGTAGAGCGCCAGGAAGGAACAACGGGAGAAGACTAAGAAAAGCGCGGATGGATTAGTCTACCATACATCCACAAAGTAACAGTGAGGATCGGCAGGCTACTGGCAAAGCACAGTGTTAAAACTGTTTTTAGATCCACTCGAACAATACAACAGGGCTTGAGCTCGGCCAAAGACCACAAAGATTCCCTATCGGCACCCCGAGTTTAATGAGTTCCGTGCAGCTGTGACTCGGTATACATTGGCACCACATAACGCAGTGTCAATACGAGGATTACGGAACACAAGAGGAGTTGCAGGCTGGGATAAACACAAAATTCATCTAAGCACAGCATGGTCTCCGAAGGTCACGACATAATTTCCAACGAGATGGATATCTTATATCAATCGCAGCGTTTCTCTGCGAGACTAACGAGAGAGGCCATTGAAATCTTTAAACACGACAACAATTTCAACAAGAAGGAGGAAATTTCGTTTCTAAATGCAGGCTGGAAGCAAGTTCTACGACATACTTCAAGTGCACCAAAACCCCGCGCCACCACTACCCCCACCCCAGTCCCTCCACTTGACCGCGACGGCGCCAGCTGGGGAATAAATAGCACGGAGCTCACCACAGACGAATCAGTCAACGTCGGGAATCACGGGAGATCACTTCACCCATTGCCTCATCGCCTTTGATAATATCAAACGAGTCACGGTTGATCCCTGCAAGTTGCTTGAAGTTGTGTCATTCGAATAATTTTCACTTCTACCGCCCAACTCTGTAGGTTTTTGAAGTATGCAGGTACTCAGACTTTATAACCCGACATAACCAGCAATATTTCGTGTTACCTTACTATCTAACCTTACATTTAAGACAATTACGGGGAATTCATTTCATAATGTGATCTAGAAGACATCTTATTTTATTTTGACATTTTACTGCCAACTAGTTAACGTTTTTTAAATGAACTGTGCAAATTAGGAATATTATTAAAATATAAGATACTTTACTTTTTGTTATTCAATATCTCAGTAGTTGCTGCCGAGGAGCACAACTTTTTGGCATCAAACGAACATCTGTTTTCAGCACCTAATACCGGAAAAGCGGTGAATTTTCCTCATCCAAAATGCAGCGACCGATCAACTTTAATATTTCGACAAGTTTCACAACACGTTCAATTGAAAAAGTTCGTGCCATCGCCGTTTTCATAACGGGATGGAAAAGTTGAGTTGACCGATTATGTGGTAAGTTTATATCGGAAAGTGCATCGACATGTACCGTATCCAAACTTTCCCGGAAAATTAATATTCGATTTATTATTCCGATACTTTTTCCTTGAACGAAAGCTGATTTGCATTCGACTGGAAAAACGGTCACGAGCTATTTGTTTTGCAGTCGGCCCTGCTCCTACAAATAAAAATCAAATATATAATCACAGAAAAACACATCCGGGACGAGCGCTAATGCTTAAGCCTTAAAAGCATGGCAATAAAAACCGAAAAGTGAATAGAAAACTCGTCGCCCATATCTTTTTGTATGCAAATTTGTCCCGCTCGGGCTTATAGCGACACCGCGTTTTACACTTAAAACTTGCGGTGTAAAGTTGTAAATGTAACACGCCCTTAATTCCCCCTTATCTTGCTCGCAAATGAAATCCACGAAGATTCTAATCTGAAGAGTAATTAGCTATAGCTAACTGAGAACGAGTGTCTGTACACTTTATTAAGGCGAATGGTGCAAAAGTCTGTTTACTGAGACAACAGGCAAAGGTGGAAACTTAAAAACTTGCCAGAAGTCGTTAGCATAAGAAAGCTGTAAGTGGATTTGGAAACCTTGAAGTTTGGTAAAGTGAACGCATTACTTGTATACTGGTTAAGTAAATCAATTACAGTTGATTCTATTTACTTTCTAAAACTGGCAAGTCCACGTAGTCTTCTGACGTCACGCTTTATTTCGTTTTGATGAATTTAATTTTCCACAGTATAACGAATAACACACTATATAGCTACACCATCAGTTTGTTCGTAGAAATTCTCCTTCCATTGAAAATATGTAGTGGTTAGGCAGTGTTGGAACAACTTGGCAATAGCTTGTGGAAATTTCTGGTAAATATGTTCCATGGCTTGGAAATGATATTTATAAATGTCTTTTATAAAGCTTTCAGTATTTCCTATTTTAGGGTGCAGCAGTTTTGTCACACGAGTTAGCTTCTTGTAGGTGGTGGGATCCCTAACAGTGTCTTGATTTTTTCCTTCGCAATCCGATGTTGACGTAATTACTATTATTGCCTTATTATTATTAGTAGTCGTTATTACTATTAGTTTCCTTTATCTGCTGGTAAAATAAGAATATCCTTGTCTTCGTTCAAGGATTTCAGAGCTTCCTTTCTCCAAAGGTGAGATTGCTTTTTGGTGGTTCTGAGCGTTGTACAATTCGTGACGTCTCCATCCTTATCCGTTCAGCCGTTTGAATTGGCAGCTGCCGGATTCCGCTCTCCACGTTTGCTGTGATGTCTTCCAAAATTACCTCCCTTATTCAGAAAGCTCAGTTCGTTTGTTGACAGTTCTTTGTCGGTCAAATTGACTACAACCTTGCGTTGACTGTCTTCGGATGTGAGGTTTAATTAGAGCTTCACGAGACCGAGACCGAGACCGAGACTTACATACTCTCGGTCTAGGTCTCGAATTTATAAATAAGTCTCGGTCTCGGTCTCGGTCTTGTGCATCGAGACCGAGACTCGCCTAATCTCGGTCTTGGTCTCGTAGTAGATACTCGGAGATACTCTAGAGTCTCGGTCTTGAAAAAAAAAGGTAGTATCTCGAAAAATCTTTTTGCATGAATTGCATATTCAATTTTCTTTCCATTTTTGTGTATGAATGTTTACTTAAAATCAAAAAGTGAAATTATTGAGAGTTCCAATTTTCATTGTAGTGCGTTTCAAAATGCAGCGTGTTGCTTATTGAACGCTCGACGTATTACTCACGCTAGCTAGATTCTTAAAAAGGAATCATTTGCAGAACCTTGCAAACTACACTACTATCCTGTATATCTTTTGGCAGTTGACCACTTATTTGGGTCGTTAATTAGTTCAGGTTAATTCAGGTGAACTCGTTTGGTCATTAATTAAGTGGCTTGGATAGTAGGGTGTAGAAAAGTAGAAGAATCATTTTACCTTCTCTTTCTCTCGCCCTCCTCCCACTTCCAGGAGCAGAATCTTCCAAGTAGCACTATTACACTTAAACAACTAATCCTTACTACAATTTAAGGTTAAGACCTACAGTCACGAAATAAAGATTACAAGTCAACTGTTGGAATATGGGGAATCTTAAATAAAAATGCAGCGTATTGCTTATTGAACGCTCGACGTATTACTCGCACTAGCTAGATTCTTAAAAAGGAATCCTATGGCTTCGCCTTGGAAGCACAAAAAAAGGGTTTGCATTTGTGTACAAACTACCTACGTGTGATTACACATTTGACTGAATAAGAAAATATAAGATGTAAGAGGAGGTATCTGTCGTTTGATTTTTGTTCATTAAATATAAGGACTCAAGTTCAAAAGAATTCAATATCAGCCAAACAGTGTCACTTCCGTAGTAGAAATTCCAAAAAGATATATAGGATTTAGGTTACTCTTTAAAATAAATTAGTTTTTTTGCAGTTATAATAATAAAAATCTCAAAAGAATGTGAGGAAGGGATCTTAGGGGGGGGGGGGGAGGCGAAATTCCCGACATTAAAAGGCATTTCTAAATTTCTAATTTCAAAACTCCTTCCACGTTTTCGAAAAATTTTATATCTTGATTTGAATTTCTCCAAAGACTCCAAACGGGCATTTGTAGGCGCTTTGACACTATAGACTCTAATCATAACCTGAATTATCCCTCCAAATTTTAATTGATCTTGGCCATTATCTTAATTTGAATTTACCCAAACTCTCTAAATTTCTATTTTTAAACCCCTTGAGTCATTTTTGACTCGAGTTTTGACCTGAATTGACCCAGACATTTTTAATCTCCATTTTTGACGTTTTGAGTAATTTTTAACTGATCTTGGCCTTTATCGTAATTTGAATTTCCCCAAACTCTCTAAATTTGGGTTTCTAAACCTTTTGAGTCACTTTTCACCGATTTTAGCCTTAATCTTAGTTAGACATTTTTGGACGCTGTGTGTAATTTCTTAATCATTTTTAACCCTAATCTTAACCTGAATTGGACCAGAAAATTTTAATCTGCATTTTTGACGCTTTGAGTAATTTTTAACTGATCCTGGCCATTTTCTTAATTTGAATTTCCCCAAACTCTCTAAATTTGTGTTTTTAAACCCTTTGAGCCACTTTTCATCGATTTTTACCTTAATCTTAGTGTGACTTTCTCGTAAAACATCAAAATATTAATTTTTAGAGAAAGTGGTGTCTTTTTTTAACCGAATTTAGTCCTAATTCTAATCTGAATTTCTCCAACGACTCCAAGTTTGCATTTTTGGACGCTCTGTGTAATTTCTTAATCATTTTTAACCCTAATCTTAACCTGAATTGGCCCAGAAAATTTTAATTTGCATTTTTGACGCTTTGAGTAATTTTTAACTGATCCTGGCCATTTTCTTAATTTGACTTTAGCACTTTTTGGAAATGGTGGTCCTGGATTGGAGTGCTCTCTACAGGTAGTTTTCAGGCAACCGGACTGATGACATGATAGTTAATGCGATTGGTTGAAAATGACCAGATAGTGATCAACCCAATCCGGATAGCAATTTCCAAGTGCTAATGTGCCTTTATCCCACATAACAGCAAAACTATTGAGAACGTACTTACACAGTGTGGCACATTCTTAACGCAGGTTTCGTGATATCTCAAAATATTGATTTGAGACAAAGGCGGTGTCATGTAGTAGGGTTAGAGCTTCATTTAGAAAATAGTGACATTTAAACAGGATGATTCAAAAAGTACCTAATGCCGATTCAAGCATAGGTTTTTTTTTAAGCAAGCTTTAAGCTTTAAGCAAGCACACTACTACAGTAGTACATTTTTTCTGTAGCAAATCCTATGACGATCCCTAATAGTTTTAGATATAATTGCGTCTTTAAAATTGAATTTTTTTTGCTTCAAGAATGTGTAGTTCCTAAGCGGCTTGAGATAGAGCCAAACGCAATGCACTTTCCTAATTTAGTTTTGAAAGATCTATCAATCAACACATTTTTTTTTTAAATTTAGAAGTTTAAAAAATGTGTTGAATTTTGGAAATTTTTAAAAGTAGTACAAACTGAGAGATCCTTATTTAAAATTTATAATCTAAGATATGAAAATGTAATCCGTTTGGTTCTACTTCAAGCCTGTTAAGAGCTACAGATTTTTAAAATAAAACAAATTACAATTTTTAGATTCAATTATCTCCACGTAAAAATTATTTCTAATTTCAAATACAAAAACACCATAATACCTTATGATATATCGTTTATAAAATACATGTTTGAATCGTAAATACTTTTTGGAACACCCTGTATAATGGTAACTATTTTTAAAATGTTGTTCTAACTCCTCTACATGATACAGATTTTGTCCAAACTTAAATTCTATATTAGCCTTGATGCTATCGAATCCTGCGTTAAGTTTGTGCCACCCTGTATCGTAATAAATAATAATGAGATAAACCCTACTCCGACTCGGAGAATTTCTTTTATTTTATTATAGTTATTGTAATATATCTAAGAAACGTGCAGTTATAAAGTTTGTAAAGGTACAACTCCAATACTACCAACTGAATTTATTGATTAAATGCTATACCTCAATCCTCAATAAACACTAAATTTTCCTCTAAATGACTCGAAATGAATCGAACGAAAGAAACGGCAAATTGATATCATTATTAACCAAAAAGATATTAAGTTATTTCCGAATTTTTGGCATTTGGCCCCACTGTGCGGTGTGGGAATAAATACCACGGAGCTCCCCACAGTCGAATCAGTCAACGTCGGTCTGCCGTAGCTGTAGACGAAACGTCAGTAAGAAATTCCACTGGACCACGGCTTCAAAGCCCGGAAAATACTTTAGGATTACGGTCCCTAGTCAATCATCCGCTTACTCACGCATAACAAGACATCATAAAAGCTTTTAATACAAGTACCTGACCTTATGGATCTTGAATCTAATGATCCTAAGAAGGTTGATAGTAGCCGAGGTTGCTCGGTTTAAAAAGTTATGGTTTAACTAATTATGAGTGGGTACTCGCGTGCATGACGTTTTATTAGAATGTCTTATTAATGTTTTATCTCTCCCCTACACCTCCGACAAATTTTCCGCAGAGTGATACAGTAATGAAATAAGCGAATAGTGCAAGTCACACAGAAGTAATTACAACGGGGTGAAAATGTAAGGGTATTTCGAAGCCATTATAGGGCTAAAACAGCCTTAATAGCGTCGAAAACGCATTAGAATAATATAGAATTGGTTTCAGCGAAATTAATTGGCCGCGAAATTACTGCCCTCGTGATGATGGGGCGTTTTCGCAAACATACGCCGGACAATCGGCTCGGGGGAGATCTCGCAGATCGATCGCAACGAGTAAAAAACCGTTCTCCCTGTGAGATTCGGTCCCGAATCCGGGAGCTTTGCAACTCAAAGCGCGGGGTGATTTATTGACTAGACAAAAAGTTAAACTTCTTCCGAAACGCTAATAGAAAACCAGGGAACAGCTTAAAACTACAAAAGGCGCTTTCAATAAATCTGCCGCTGTCAATCGCTCCGGGAAAATAAAACGCCACCGTAGCGGCACGTACTCGAACTTTGCCTTGCGGACGGCACCGATGCCAATATATAATTTTACTTGTTTAAAGTTGAAATTTATTGGTTTTATACACCCGTTCCACCTGCCGTTACATGGGAAATTACATTTCGAAAGTCTTTCGTGTCCTGACGTGCCCCGTGTCTCGAAACGCGAAACGAACTTGTTGAACTTACTGCACACGATTCTGGTTCTATCTAAACTTATTCTCTAGTTCATCTGCCATCCAACCTATTTCTATTCCCCGTAAGGACCAATTCTCCGATTCCAGGAAATGAATACCGTTGTCGTCATTGAAATTGAATTGAGTCTAAATCTTATGAAACGGAAATCGGTATTCTGTGTCATTGGTTCACAAACCTGGCTTCCATCGAATTCTGCTTAAAGGAATAAGAATTCACCAAATAACCATACAGCGCTTGGTCATTTTTTCACTTTTTTCTCTATGCTTTCAGCGTTTAGAGGAAAACATTAGGATTCAATTAGAAGTTTTCAAACCTTAAGGGCAGATTACGATTATGAAGAGATTACCCATCTCTTCATTTCCGAGATACCGAATGTCAAAGGTTCGGATTTACTTTACAGCTCCTTCATATAATGCATTCGGTTAGCAGTTGTGCACATTGGTGATTGAAAAGCCTAATTTGCCGCTCTAAAGTTTCTTGTTGTCGCTAAAATTAATTTTTGAGAAAGTAACAGAAACTTTAGAGTATTTTAGTTTAAAAAGGTGCTCTTGTGTATCCGCAATCCCCCAACACACCACAAAGCGCAGTCTTGATGATGGTGTGTGTTGATGATCACTGCGCTTTGTGGTGCCAATATATACCGAGCAACAGCTGCATGGAACTCGGTATACTCAGGGTGCCAATAGGGGATCTCTGTGGTCTTTGACCGATCTCAAGCTCTGTTGTATTGTGCGAGTGGGTTAAAATACAGTTTTAAAATTGTGCTTTTCCAAAAGCCTGCCGATCCTGTCCGTTACTATGTGGATGTATGGTAGACTCGTCTATTCGCGCTTTTCTTGATCTTCTCCCATTGTTCCTTCCATGCGCTCTACATTCCTTGGACGGACGGCCCTATCGAACTCGAGCTTGCTGTATCCATTCCATCCGAAACTCCTTCTAGATGCTTCATTTCCCTTTCCAATTCAATCGGCTCAAAAATTCTCTTGACTCTCAAAGACTCTCAAAAGTGGAGTCTTTATGACCCCACTTTTCCGTATAAGATGATGATTTGATTCGTTATTGAGGTCTCGATCAGTGTGGGTTGGTTTTCTGTAAACGGTGAGCGCAAGGTTCCCATTCAGTCTCCTTGATACCAAAACATCCAAAAACGGTAGGCGTCCTTCCTTTTCTATATACATGGTAAAATGAATTTTTGGATTGATAGAGTTGAGGTGTAAGAGGAAGTTTTGAAATTCGCCCTCGTCATGGCTCCAAATAACAAAGGTGTTGTCCATGTATCGGAACTAGTGCTTTGGCCTCTTATTTGCCGTTGCCAACGCCTTGGCCTCGAAATTCACTTCGCCCATTGCCTCATCACCTTTTATAATGTCTGCCGCAGCTGTAGTCGAAACGTCAGGGAGAAATTATATAGGACCATCGCTTCAAAGCCCGGAAAACACTTTCGATTGTATTTTAACCAGCCGTGAAAGGCTTCACAATCTTATAATTTTGTAATTATTCAAAAATAAAGCAAACAAAAATAATTTGATTTTGCCACCTGTTGGCTCTGAAACAACTGAAATATCATTTTTACATCATAAAACCGAAAATGTAAGAATTGAATCAACTAGAGTCAAAACCCCTTAAATCCACTTTTGGTAAAAAATGTGTTAATTTCATTTTTATTTATATACTTTTGACTTAATTAAAAAATAAATTATTCATACTAACGGTACAGATTAATCAGATCACTGTTAAAAAATGTTACAATTCACAACAAAACTATAGTTACTGTTAGAAATTATTTAAACATATTACCTGCTTTGCTGAAATTTACTTGAATTGGATTCATTAGGTTTTGATTCCAGTAGACTCAGTCAACACAACCTAATTTTGGTTTTTTAAAATTAAAAAAACAATTTAAAAAATTATAAAAAAATGTCAAAGTGCCATCTTCAAACAAGCTGCCTTTGGAGGTATTTTTGGAAAGATGATTTATCTCAAATAGGCATGATAACATTTTTGAATTTACTGTTTTCGTTTGTCGGTTTAGTTTTCGGACACCCTGTATATCTATTGCGAATCAGTATCTCCAGATAATCATATAGTGGATTCCTAAAAAGTCCACAACAGCCCTAATGGCGTACTGACGATGACGACGACGTCGAAGGTGACCCCATCAAAGTGTCATATTGCCTGAACTTGTCTTCACCAAAGGGTATGGAAATTATACACGGTGTGGGCAACTAAAATCAATATAAATTTTGCACGCTCATTTAATTTCTAAGTTATTAAAATTTTTGAACAACCGAAGAGCAAACCTCAGACCAGAATTTGGTACAGTCAGTGTTGCTAAACTGAAATGCTCGTATTTTTGTGTTGTTATTTAGAATTGTTTCTATTTTTGTGATGTTGCTTGCAATCCTCACTATTGCATTATGGTTTCCATAATATTGCTGCATTGCTTTAGTTTAGGGGTTTAGGGTGTGAATGAATCCACAATTTTCAATTAATTTTACTCCCTTATATTCTGAGGAGTTCTTTATCTTTATTGCTTTTTCTTTAGAAAACTTGGAAAGAAGAATTTGCGGGGACTTTCATGTATCACTTGTTTTTGTGGGAATCTTTTTGATCTTTTAGGTTTTATAGGGGAAACTTCTGGTCTAGGAAAGGCGACTATTTAGGGATATTTCCTGAATTGCCCCTCCCGCTTCAGTAGAAAAATGTTTTTAGTTCCTTAGACCCTTAGTAGATATATACCTCCTAATATCCAGTGATGTAAAAGCGTAAGCGGAGTAATGGACATTTGGCTAGAGGGACTTTTAGAAATTTGCTGACACTTTTATTTGAATTACTGAATTTATCCGAAGAATAAACCGCCAAACAAAGACTTCTTATCGTTTTAGCAAGTTGCAAGTTAATTTGCTTTTGGTGCAACCTTTATTTGACACCTTGTATCTCAAAAATAGTGCATCTGCAGATAGAAGTGTATAAGCAAAATTTTTATTATTTGGCGTCCTTTATAACTCTTCAACTCTACCTCTATAACCTTTTCAGTTTGACAACATTTCTCTGAAACGCCCTGTATAAAGAAAAATACTTGCTAATTTGAAGAGCTCTACTGTAAATTGTTTTCTTTTGTTTACCTATTTAAAAGGAAACTTACCTAGCACAAGTTATATTTTTAGAAACATTCTACAGTGTTGCCAAAGTCTGAGTGGTTTCCAAAACATCTAGAAAAATGTATTACAAAAAACTTTTCGATTTTGAAACTATTTGTGGAAAAAAGTCTAAATCACAAAGTTTTACAACACGCGCCGTCGAGCAGCAGTGGAGAGACCAGGGTTGTTATAGGACGTCAAGAAAGAGTACCCATAATGGCGGCTAAATTGTACTTTTTATCGTTATAGAATGTACTTTAGCTTGACGCATTCGCCACATTGTAAATATGTGAAGTTTGGCATTTTCAACCATTTTAATTTTTCTGATTCACTGATAGTTACACTTCCTTCGACTGCTCGTCGTGCTGTTGAATCCTGCTCCATTCCAAGTTTGTTGCTTGTACTATTTTTTGGTCAATTGTACTTGTGTAGGCCAATATGTGCATTTTTGAATACATCGTATAACTCATTCACTTAATTTTTACATTTCGTTATATTGGAAATCTTTTTCGTTTTTATATCTCCTTTCAGTACATGTAGAGAGGATGCGATAAAAATGTAAAAAAGTCAAATTTCCAACGCCTTTATTGATGTCAATAATAAGTGAATGGTTTATACATGGACGTGACATTTCTAATGTCAATTCGCTTAGTTTATTTTATGCCTGGTTGCCAAGTGTTTTTCTATTCGGGCCATTCAGCTTTTTCATGTGACATCTCAGTGAGTCCTTTGGTTACGTTAGTTCAGGGTGAGTTTAGTTAAATTTTTTCTCTGTTGGGATTAGTCCAGGTTAGTTCAGTTTATATGTTGTCTTTTGGTTAAGTTAGTTTAGGTTTCCTCAGTTAGGTAGGGCCGCGTTGTTTTCCTACGGGGAGCAAAGCGGACCGTAAGAACCACTCTGATTCTCTATGAGGGGCCCTTTGGTTAGGTTGGTCTAGGTCAGTTCTCTTGGGTTTTTGCTTGGTTAGTTTAGTTCAGATATGTTTTTTCTCTTGTTCAGGTTAGTTCAGGTTAAATCACTCTCTAAACAGCTTTCAACAAATTTAAATTTTTTTGAAAACTCGGTGTTTCTGTAGCCTTCAAAATCCCGGTCAGGAAATAGTTCGAACCTCGATGTCTCTGTAGTCTTTAAAATTTCAATGCAGTGTTTTCGAACAATTATTTAAGATTCCGATTAAGTTTGTGTTAGTTTCAATGGGATTTCTATGTTCTTTAGGCTTAGCAATGGATTTATAAACACTACAGAGAAATCCATCTTGCCCAAAATAACTTGCCCAGAGACGTTTTTTACTCTTGTTGTTGGAAATTCAGTCGATTACACTACTTTGAACACGTTTTAATATTTTTGAAATCTCGGTGTTGTAGGCTTCAAAATTTCTGTCAAAAACCAGTTCGAACCCCGACGTCTATGTACTCTTTAAAATTTCAATACAGTTATTTCTAGCAATTATTTGAGATCGTGATTAGGTTTGCGTTAGTTTCAATGGGATTTCACTGTTCTATAGGAGTCTAACTTGTCTAGAGACGTCTTTTACTCTTGTGGAAAATTCAGTCGATTACACTACTTTGTAAAAGTTTTATTTCTTTTTTAAAAATGGATATCTCTGTAGCCTTCAAAATCCCTGTCAAGAAACAGTTTAAACCTCGGTGTCTCTGTAGTCTTCAAAATTCCTGTCAAGGAACAATTCGAACCTCGATGCCTCTGTAGTCTTTAAAACTTCAATGCAGTTTTTTCAGACAATTATTTAAGATTGTGTTTAAGTTTGTGTTACTTTCAATGGGATTTCACTGTTCTGTAGGCGTTGCAATGGATTTAGAAAGACTACAGAGAAATTATATTGCCCGAATAACTTGCTTAGAGACGTTTTATTACTCGTTGTTGAAAATTCAGTCGGTTATACAACTCTGAACAAATTTTAATATTTTTGAAAAGTCGGTGTCTCTGTAGCCTTCAAAATTCCTGTCAAGAAACAGGTTGAACCTCGATGTCTTTTTAGTCTTTAAAACTTCAATGCATTTTTTTCAGACAATTATTTAGGATTGTGATAAGGTTTGTGTTAGTTTGAATGGAATGTCTGTGTTTTGTAGGTTTGGCTATGGGTTTAGAAAGACTACAGAGAAATAATTAGCCTGAATAACTTGCCTAGGGATTTTTTTTTGCTCTTGTTGTTGGAAATTCAGTCGATTACAGTACTTTGAACAAGTTTTAATTGTGTGTAAAACCCGGTGTCTTTGTAGTCTTTAAAACTTCAATGCAGTTTTCTCAGACAATTATTTAAGATTGTGGTTAAGTTTGTGTTAGTGTGAATGGAATTTTTGTGTTTTGTAGGCTTAGCTATGGGTTTAGAAAGACTACAGAGAAATTATTAGCCCGA
The DNA here is from genome assembly GCA_951812265.1 of Taphrorychus bicolor. Classification (NCBI taxonomy): domain Eukaryota; kingdom Metazoa; phylum Arthropoda; class Insecta; order Coleoptera; family Curculionidae; genus Taphrorychus; species Taphrorychus bicolor. The sequence goes on along the minus strand of OX638306.1, from coordinate 20,981,581 downwards.
ATAACTTGCCTAGAAACTTTTTTTACTCTTGTTGTTGGAAATTCAGTCGATTACACTACTTTGAACAAGTTTTATTTTTTTTTAAACCCCGTGTCTCCGTAGTCTTCAAAATTCCTGTCAAGAAACAATTCGAACCTCGATGCTTCTGTAGTCTTTAAAACGTCAATGCGGGACAATTATTTAGGATTGTGATTAAGTTTGTGTTAGTTTCAAAGGAATTTCTATGTTTAGTAGGCTTAGCTATGGGTTTAGGAAGACTACAGAGAAATTATTAGCCCGATTAACTTGCCTAGAGACTTTTTTTAATCTTGTTGTTGGAAATTCAGACGACTATACTACTTGGAATATGTTTTCATTTTTTTTGAAAACTCGATGTATTTGTAGCCTTCAAAATCCTTGTCAAGAAACAGTTTGATCCTGAATATGTCTGTAGTCTTTAAAAATTCAATGCAGTTTTCGGACAATTATTTAAGATTCCGATTAAGTTTGTGTTACTTTCAAAGGGATTTCATTGTTCTGTACGCGTAGCAATGGATTTAGAGAGACTACAGAGAAATTATTTGCTCGAATCACTTACCTAAAAAAGTCTTTTTTACTCTTGTTATCGGATAACTATTTAGGCTTTTCAGATATATTCAGATTTGTAATTAAGTTTGTGTTAGTTTCAATATAATTTCTATGTTTTGTAGGTTTAGTTATGGATTTAGAAAAACTACAGAGACTTTATATTGCCCGGATAACTTGCCGAGAGACGCTTTTCTACTCTTGTTGTTGGAAATTCAGTCGATTACACAACTCTGAACAAGTTTTAATGTTTTTGAAAACTCGGTGTCTCTGTAGCCTTCAAACTTCCTGTCAAAAAATAGTTTGAACCTCGATGTCTCTGTAGTCTTTAAAACTTGAATACAGTTTTTTCGGACAATTATTTAAGATTCCGATTAAGTTTGTGTTAATTTCAATGGCATTTCACTGTTTAGTAGGCATAGCAATGGATTTAGAAAGACTACAGAGAAATATAGTTGCTCGAATAACTTGCTTAGAGACTTTTTTTACCCTTGTTGTTGGAAACTCAGTCGATATACAACTCGTTCAGAGTTGTATAATAGGCCAGAGTTGTATAATAGTAACTCTGAGCAAGTATTAATATTTTTGAAAACTCAGTGCCTCTGTAGCCTTCAAAATTTCTGACAGGAAACAATGCGAACCTCGATGCCTCTGTAGTCTTTAAAAGTTCAATGTGTGTCAACACTGAATCCTGTTCCACTCCAAGTTTTGTACAAAGTACATAGGCGTAACATCCTTGGGAGAGACTGGGATGGAGATACAGGTGGCGCGGGGTTTTGGCGCAGATGCAGTATGTCGTAGAACTCGCTTCCAGTCAGCATTTAGAAGCATAATTTCCTCCTTCCTGTTGAAATTGTTGTCGTGTTTAAAGATCTCAATGGCCTCTCTCGTTAGTCTCGGGTAGAAAGAGCGTACTCTGCTACTGCGGACTTTTGTGTGGCCTGCAACTCCTCTTGTGTTTCGTAATTCTCATGACGACACTGCGTTTTGTAGTGCCAATATATACCGAGCCATAGCTGCATTGAACTTGGTAAACTCCGGGTGCCAATAGGGGATCTGTGTGATCTTTGACTGATCTCAAGCTCTGTTGAACTGTGCGAGTGGGTTTAAATACATTTTTAACATTGTGCTTTTCCAGAAGCCTGCCGATCCTGTCCGTTACTTTGTGGATGTATGGCAGACTATTTTATCCATACTTTTCTTCATCTTCTAAAAATCTTCATCTTCTCTAAATACCTTGGATGGACGGCCCTATCGAACTCGGTCAATGTGTGTTGGTTTTCTATAAACGGTGTGCGCAAGCTTCCCATTGATACCAAAACATCCAAAAACGGTAGGGGTCCTTCCTTTTCTATCTCCATAGTGAATTGAATTTTTGGATTGATAGTTGAGGTGTAAGAAGAAGTTTTGAAGTTCGCCCTCGCCATGGCTTGAAATCACAAAGGTGTCGTATACGTATCGGAATCAGCACTTTGGCCTCTTATTCGCCGTTGCCAATGCCTTGGCCTCGAAAATTTCCATAAAACAGTTGGCTTTTACTGGACTAGAGGGGCTGCCTCCAGCTACACCATCAGTTTGTTCGTAGAAATCTTCCTTCCATTGAAAATATGTAGTGGTTAGGCAGTGTTGGAACAACTTGGCAATATCTTGTGGAAATTCCTGGTTAATATGGTCCCTGGCTTCCTTAATGGGTACCATCGTGAAGAGCGAAACAACATCGAAGCTGACGAGAATTTCTCCTGAATGTAGAGTCAAAGAACGCTTTTCAAAGAAATTAGAGGGGCTGCCGGTATTTCCTATTTTTCAAAGCCCGAAAAACATTTTAGATTGTATTTTGAGCGGCCGTGAGAGCACTCACAGTATTAATTAAGTTCATATGTTTAAATATGGATCTGGAACTTTTATACTTATATAGATCATAATTTTTAAGATTCCTTTAGTCCTACTATAACAGCATTTAACATAATATGGTTTTTAAATGTTTATGTATAAGTTTGGTAGAAAATATTATACACAAGATTTCACAATATACTATTTAGCGAAACTTTAATAAATAGAGGCCTATAAGTAAATTTAATTACTTTCAGTAGATTTAATTACTACAGTTCCAGAAAAAATAGTTATTATAAATTATTGTATTTACTTTTTTTTTATTTATATGATGGATAGTAATGACGGATGATGGAAAGAAAAGTTAAACGAAATATTTCCTTTTAGCTCTTTATCTGAGACACAAAGTAATAAAAAAAATATTTACCCTGTACAAAAAACCACAAATGTCAAAGACCGTAAAACAAGGTTAGGGACTGTACACTTGTTTTTTTTGACAAGTGGAAAGAAAAATGTTTGCTCTTTTCAACAGTTATTGCTTCACAAACATATCTTATACGCAATAAAAAGGTTTTCTAGAACCAAACAAAGAAGTTGGTAATATTGTAATTACTAGGATAAATAACTTGTTACGTGAATATGCACAAATACCTCAATTCAACTGATACTGTACTGAGCCTCTTACGCTTTCAATTCGTAGGATGTACACTCCTACTAATTTTTAGGAGATATTTAAGAAATTATGACTTGCCTCTAGGTTTAAGTTCTAAGTCAGTACCTTGATGCAAGTATATTATCTGCTTTTCTGAATCTGCAATATCCTTTAGCATTGGTCCTTTTTCACCACTTCCGTGGTCCACAATCTGCTTTCGTAAAAGACAAAAAGCGAAGAGGACAGTTATAATACAGTTTAAACTTTTTAACATTTCAAGAGAAATGGGCTTTTCATTGGTTTCCCGGTTCGTTGATCCGATTTTCCTCTTCGGTCATGTTTTTCTTTAATATAAAGCGAGCGGAAAAGGACACTGTGCGAATCTGCTTCAGATGTACTTTGGGAGTTTACTTCTTATAATGTTATTTAAAACAAACCATGAGTTTAAACCTTCTTGACCTATCTACTTCCAGCGTTTGCATTTTTTTTTGGGGCCTTTTACCTCGAGTCGGTGATTCTGTGTGTTTAAGACGTTTCGATGCCCTTCTCTTCACCTCTTTTTGCGGTCTTAAATCAGCGGCTCCCACAAAGGTTTCTTTTAAAACAATCCCCTCAAGTTTATCGATGCAGTTTAGAGGATAAGAAGTCTGTAGGCGGTAGTGTTGAAAGGATTTTTTTTCCTTATTTTCCAGACTATTAGGAGATGTACGAGGATGTTTTTAATATATAAAATTACGCACTCTTTGTAACACCACTGCCGCCATACGTAAGCATCCACCCTTAAGGTCGATACGCCGGTCGTGGGCCCTCCGTCTCTCGAACTGACGTTGCGAGGGGTACGAAAGAAAAATGGCACGCTACATCGGTTTCCCAAATCATTATTGCTGATAAGAATAATCTATGGGCATGTAGTTGCTCGGTGTTAAGTGAAAATATATATTTTTTATCGTACTTATCTTTTATCAAGGTGATAAGTCGCTTTTACGAAGGAGTTACAGGCCTAAAAATATATGCGTACGAGAGCGACTACTATAACTGAGCACACACTTATTGCAGTTGTGGTCTGTGTTTGTTTTTGTGTATTACATTGTAGAGGTCGTTTTGAGTTCAAAACATCGGAAAAGGATGAACACGAGTAAATTGAGTTAACTTAAATCTTTCTCTATTTGTGAAATCATTTTTGTGTTTTTTAGTAGTAATGTTAATTGTCTTTTTATTTTTTCAGTTGGATCTTTGATACATTTTGTGTAATTTTCAACATTTAAAAGGCTCTCAATTTTTTGGTTCATAAGTATTACAGTTCTTTATAATAATTGTATTACGCTAAAATATCTACAAACTTACGCAACGTTCTTGGTACTCACTAAATTGAATCTGCCACTCTCCAATCTTAACAAAACATTTACGATATTGAACAGGATAGCCAGCGTTCCTTAGAAAACGCCATGTAGAAAACCTTTTATTTTTAACACATGACATAATCAAAGGAAAGGGACTTTTGTCCCTTAATATTTTTTTTGACATTTCACAGCCAATTATATGACGTTTTCAAATCAAAACCCTCTCGTTGAAGCAATTGATGTGTTTAAAAATTCTTGTGGGTAAAATGTTGCATCCCAGGATCTGTTATTAGTTTGTTGAATTGTCCCAATCCGCCAATTCAACAAACTAATTTAAAAATTCTGATGCCTGAGTAATTCCTAGCCTCTCAAAAACACCTGATTCTAAAAGTAAGCTACCCTCAAGAACTCTATACATCGGTATTCTTTTATTATCTACATCCTCTTCAGGTAATAGCATCCTTCCAATACGTTCATGACTTATAACAATCTGAAAAGAAGACGATGAAGCGAAACTTTTTGAGAGCCACCTTGAACTCTTCGCTAATTTGCTACAGATTTATCAATTTCCTCTTCCTGTGGTACAGAATCTAATTTCTCAATATTGGCATCAGCATTTGAGATTGGCCAGATCTCTGTTAATAAGCAAAATTCATCTCTTCTAATTTAAATTTTTTTAACGAAAAAAACAAAGAAAACCAAAGCCTCGATTCAAGTCAGTAGCAGCCATGCTAAACGATAATAGAAGGTTTCAAACATGAGGGTCGGCTACATAAAAGGACAAATAACCACAGTAGTTAAGCAAAGTGGATATCAGAACAATCCAAGGACTTTCTGGCACCTTAATCATGACGAGCGCTTTGGGGGTGACTTTGGGACTCAAGAGAGACGGTGACTTGGGAGTTTATTCCACCTTAGCTCTGACGAGCTCTTGGGGGTGACCTCGAGAATAGCAACAAGCGTCACTTGACCTTGACGGGTCCACACTGAAGGCGACATTGAGCGTCACTGTCCGCTGACGACAGATGGGCGTAACCTTCGGTGCCTATGCGCTGGCGTCTTAACCTAATCCCCCACTCAAGTGCTATATATAAGTTGTGGCCGAGCTGTAAATTCATAGTCGCAAATATGTCTTCGTTCATTTAGATTTATCTTTTTATAATAACGGTTAATTCTCAATTCGGCTTCAGAAACGCTTTCGAAGCGTGTGTGGCACCTTTCGGAATGAACTTTCTCCTCCAAAAATGCCGTGATCAGCGAAACGATGTTTTCGCATGCTTTATCGATTACGAAAAAGCCTTTGACCGAATACAGCACGATAAACTTTTTGATATACTACAGGGGGTTGAAATAGGTAATAGATTTAACCGTATAATTAAAAATCTAGTTAACTGGAATCAAGAGGCGCAGGTAAAAATAGGCAATATTAAACAGACCATATTGTAATACAACGTGGAGTAAGACAGGGTTGCATACTGTCGCTCTTACTTTCCAACCTACACTATGATCGAATATTTAAAGAAGGATCACACCTCGGCATCAAAATAAATGGAAAGCCGACAATCAGATATGCTGATGATACAGTGATTCTGCCAAACACAATCGAGGGACTAAAGTTGCTTAGAGAATCGATGACGTGGAAGAGACACAAGGTCTACAAATCAATATACGAAAGACCAAATTTATAACGTTCAGCAGGCAACCCCACAATGGAACTACCCTAGAACTTGATGGAAGCCAAATTGGACATGTCTCTAAGTTCAAATACCTTGGTGCTATTATTACAGAAGATCTAAACCCGGGCTGCGAAATAAATGACAACCTGAGTCTGAAGTTAAGGCAACCCATGGTTGAATGCTATGTGTGGTCGGTATATGTACGGAGTGGAGACGTGGACTCGGAAGGTCAAGACGATGAACCATTCCGAATTCGAAATGTGGCTGTACAGAAGAATGTTTAGTATTCCGTGGACACAACATGTTACAAGGGAGAATGACTACGTAGAGCAAACATCGAAAGGCAACTCTTGACGACCGTAAAATGCCGAAAGACATCATATTTTGGGCATATTTTGAGAAGTCATAAATATCATCTATTACAGATCATACTAAAGAGCAAGATTCTGGGGCGCCGTGGATTTGGAAGAAAGAAACACTCGTGGATTGGACCGGCATAAGAAGGGCTGGTGAAATTTTTCACTTTGAGGAAGACCATACAGCTTTTGCCATGGTGATCGCCAACGTCAGAGAGACCGGACAAGGCACATGAAAGAAGAAGAAGATTAACGGTTACTGGTTACTTACATACTGGTTGCGGAAACATATCAATTTCAACATTCTTGAACGCTTTCTCCTACCCTCCAGAAATAAGACCATATCAAACCCAACTTCGTCCAAAGCCCGAGTATTGGTGTGTTTGTGTATGTGCACACAAATTTCAAAATACTTCGATGCTTATGCCGAAAAAAGAAAATAAAAACTTCCCTGTTGCCGATTTCAATAATGTTTTCCAAACTCCACTAGACTGAGCACTCCAAATTATATTAAACTTTAACCATCAGGTTTTCCCAGCGGTCATTTTAGTCAGTCTGACTCCCCCTGTGCAACGATTGTATGTCGATACGCCATTACGGTTCAAAAACGATGAAAAAAAGACATGAAAAATGGCGGACGATCCGACCGATTTCGTTCCCTCTACCAGAAATGATGAGGCCAATTGATTCGATATGTTGATATCCATCTGCAGGAGTTCTCTTTAGCCGTCACTGTTTCGATTCTGCTCGTAAATCGGTCCAAGTGATAGAATGCGAGTCTTAACCCGATCTCTTTTCTTCAGGCTGTTTTTGTGTTTGCTAGAAAACATGGCAGCGATATTTTGTCACGATAAAGTAAACTGGGGGTTAAATAATTTGACCTCCCCGACGAATGCAAGTCTATTTGCATAAATTAACCCATTTTAGCAGCGGTGTGCTTTGCGTGCCAATAAATTTATTTTAAAACAGACGCGGAAAATTGCATAAAGTTTTTACACACTTTGGGAGTGCATTTAAATTTGAATATTTCCATAAAATCTGCTCCAATAATTGCCGGCCAAAACACTTTTAACAAATAAAGCATATTCCGGAATAATAAATTTACTTTGGAACATTCGAGTTCTCATTCAAATTGACACCCACTTCCAGCCGATGACATTGTATTAAATTTAATATTAAATTTTATTACATAATAAATTTCTATACACAGACGTATACAGTGGAATTATATTAGACAATGCGTAATTGATTGAAGTTCATTGTTGTGGGGAAAAATTACATCCAAAAATACAACAAAAGGCCGAATATATACATTTAAAGTTTGACAAGTTATCAATGTGAGCGAAACCCTTGTAGTTCTCTCGGTATTGTTTATTTTTTTGGTAAACCTGCTGATTAAAAAAAACCTTTTAATGCGTTAAAACATGGGACGTTTTTGTTGTCGAGCAGGAAAATACGCAAAAATATTAACAAACATGATATACTGGGCTATAAAATGGAAAAGGCTCCGGGTAATAAATGTCATTTAAATTTTGCAGTTATTGTAATGTAAAATTTTAACCTAGATTGCTCGTACATGAAAACAGCACCGTTTAAAAGGTGTTTTTAAAATGGAGTGGGATTAATCATAGAGTGAACGAATGCTTTGTCTAGACCGCGGCCCAAATTCATATTTTTATTATAATTTATGGCTAAAGTATAAAGCATTTCACTAAGTTATTCCAAAGAGTTGGCCATGGAAATCAGTTTGCCACCTGTATAATTTTTTTACCATGTCAATTTTATTGGCTTGGAAAGTCAAATTATGTGAAATTTCCATTAGCAAACTCAAGTTTTATTAAGGAAAAAAACTTACTTGATAAAAAGACTGAAAAACACCAAAAACTCAATAATTACCTCACTCAGTCCTTTAGTAAAATGTGCAACTTACCGAGACAATCATTTACTCATTTGATTTCGACGGTCTTTTCTTAAAACAATTCCGTTATACTCGTATTTCTATTGAAAATAAGTAGAAATCAAAGTTACGTCCTCAATAAACAATTTTCTTCTTATAGCTTTCGTTATTTTACTGTACGGAGAGTCGAGAAATCTGAAAAGTAATGGCTAAGAGGGTAGCTACCTTCATTTCAAAAACCTTTTTTTTCGGTTTTAAACTTATGGAAACTGTGGTTAAGAGGGAGGCGATGGCGTCCTGAAGGAGTATGGAAAACAGCCATTTGGGATAAACATCTCAACAAAGGAAGAAATGAGAAAGAAAAACGAGGGCTTCGCCTTGGGAAGCCACATGACGGTTTTCCAGGCGGACGTGTTTGCAATACTCGAGGTGGCCACACGAACAGAAGTCAGACGAGGCGTAGAGGAGGATGTCTACATCTACTCCAACAGTCAGGCGGCTCTGCGAGCCATCTGCAGGATCGGAACGAGTTAAAAGCTGGTTCAGGACTGCACGGATGCTCTAGAACCACTGGCGGAAACAAAAAGGCTAACTCTGGAATGGGTGGGTTCCTGGATATAGGGGCATCGATGGGAACGTGCCGACGAATCGGCCAAGCGTGGTTCACAGACATGCTTTACTGAACCAGAGCCATATCTAGGAGTAAGTAAGAGGTACGTCTCTCATACTCTCAATAGTAGTAGGCAGACCAAGGAAAGCTACCCTAACCCGGATGGGAATCCGTACTGGACACTGTAGGCTAAACAGGCATATGCACCTTCTCGGAATAACTGACAGTCCACTCTGCACCCAATGTCGGTCAGGGGAACAGTCTTCATATCACTTTCTGCGCCATAGGACACTTGGAGCCGCTTTTCTTCATAGAGAGGAGACTTAGACTCTGAAATGGGACGGCATACTTTCCTTAATTTGAGGGACGGGTCGACTTGTGAAGGGAATGACGGCCCTGGTGGAGTAGGGATAGATGGTCCAGGGGACTGTGAAAAGGGCCTCTCAGGCCTAGTCGCAAGGCTTAGGCTCCCCCATTATTTACTACTACTACTACTACTACCCAAGCTCTGCCTCCTATCTCCTAAGCAGAAATTAGTACAAACTGGTGAGAACTTTTTCTGTAAAAATCTTATCTAACTTTCTATGTAACGGTAAAATTTTATTTTAAAACATGCTCATTATAATTTCCGACAATTGTGGTCTTAATCAGACAAACTGCAATACATTTAGGTTTTTCGTACAGCTGGTTGTCACAGTTTTATTTACAACAAACTGTATAATTAAATAACAAGACACTCAGTAGCTATGGGGTATTAGAATTGTCTTCATTCTTGAATTTAAAGGATTACCCGCACTTTCGCTGAAACAAATTACTTCCTTGAAGGTTGTCCAGTCCTCAAATTTGCCCATGTTGTTGCGAACCCTCTTTCGTGTGATAATAATGCTGTTCCTATAATTGAAGGAAGAGAATGCATTTTAACAACTCACATGACCTATTTGTAGCAAAACTGCCTTGGCCACATTGAACTTGTAAACATACCTTGAGTAGTGGTGCTGCCTGTCGTTAGCTGTTCTTCCTGTTATTTACGTACCTTGATTTCCCAGGACTTTTATTGGAAATTGACTATTTTGTTGCTGATTGTCCAGGTTTTGTATTTGTATAAATAGAAAATATTTATCTTATTTATGTTTACGTTATGGAATGTCTATGTTAAGCTGCATTTGGCGATAAACGAATCCTGAGCATTTAGGGTAGGGCATCCGTTATTTGTTGTCTCACTCCGACGTAATGAAATATCAAGAGATGGCCTTTGTGGCACTTTATACGGTGTGTCCCAAATTCGAGGCTCTACATTGGGATCTTGGAAACTGTAATGGTTACAGCAAAGGTTAAATGGGGAATGTTTTGGGGAATCTAGTGTTGATTTCAGATCCGGCTTCAAATTAGATACCGGACACTTGGTTTCTGAGATATTGCAAAAAATATAAAAATGGCGGATTTCATTTTTTTCTTATAAATACGAAGTGGTTTATTTGACGAATGTCGAAGTATGACATTATTAGGACACTTTTTGAGACAATCAATATGACGTATGTCAAAACTCGCTATCGTGTTTTGTTTTTTCGGAACGGACTACGACTTTGATTTTTCTTATGGCGGCCATATTGGATTTTTCTATTTTCAGATCCAGCGAAAAATTTTGTGAATGATTGTTTGACATTCCTGCACAAATGTGATAATAAGATTGCATGCAGATATGGTTTGTGACTCATTGTACAAATTGGTATTGACACCACAAAACTCAGTATTAACAAACGCAGAGAATTACGGAACAAAAAAGGTGTTGAAGGCTGGGATAAACACAAACGTCAGCAGCAGCAGAGTACGCTTTCTCTGAAGGTCAAGATATGCCTGTTATCCTTTTAACAAGATAGATTTCTTCAATTATCAATCGCAGAGTTATTATCCGAGAGAAGCCGTTGATACCTTTAGACACATAAACATCTTTGACAGAAAAGAGGAAATTGCGGTCCAAAATTCAGACTGGAAACAAGTTCTGCAAAAGCATAAGATAAAAACTTCATTGGACCACCTCATCAATGATCGGAAAACAGTTTAGGAGGGCTGAATTTGTTCAAATGCCAATTATGTTTGTTTGTTGTTGTATATATATTTTTTTCTGTTGGTTTTATGTTAAGCACCAAATTATGATGATGTTCTAGCGTATACCTATGTCTATTTTTTGTTATTCACTACTTATTTAAATAAAAAAACATGTATTTACACCAGCTATTTATTATTGTTTTCTGCTACCCAACTACCTAGTTTTATGATTAGACTCATAACATATATGCTTATAGCAAGCCTTTTATTTTATTTTATATAATTTAATACCTCTTTTCATAACATTAATGTGGCAACATTTCATGAATGAACTAGACATTTGTCAAATTTGTAAGCTCATTTACTTGCCAAATTCACTCAATGTCATTGTCAAAAATTTATACAGGGCCAAAACATCTGTTTTCCATGGCACACCCCAGTCCATAATAATTTGAGGCGGCATATAGTTGATCTATGGCAGTACTGTTACAATGTCAATGCCTCCTTTGTTGATGGATTTCGGCCGTGAATTGGTCACTTGTAGTGTTGCCGGAGTGTGCTTTCAGTTGCTTTTATTATTCTGACCTCATTTGCTTCCTGAGTCCTTAAGAATGAGATTTTCGTGATGTATCCGCTTTTCCCTTGCATTTCTGAATGTTCTATATTTTCCTTCTACAGGCTGTCTCGCTTTTAGTGTGGTTTTCGCGTTCGAGCATTGGGGCTCGGAATGTTCTTGATATCTTTGATAAATCTGGCAACCTTTGATTTTACTGAGTTGAATTTGCGGATTTCCGAAGGTGAAGACTCGCCATTTTTTTCTCTTCTCCAACTAACGCCTGGAAGATTAGGTGAAGAGTCCAAATCAGCTCTTATTCCAAGTCACCGCCGTTTGTAAGTTAAGATAACTTGTGTTGTAACTACACGGCCCTGCAGCAAGGATCATTTTGGGGAGGGGCATCGAGGCAGCTTTGTCGGAGTGACTTTGTTGTAACGGAGTCCTTAACCTTCGGGGCCCAATTATTTGGACCACGTGTCTGGGCCTAACCCCTTAACATCAGGTAACATTGAGGAGAAAAATGAGTATTTTCGGTAATTCCGTTTACTTCTTTTCAGGGGTTATGATTTTGGGGTATCAGTTCTATTTTTGGTATTGGTATACCGACATGTCGTGGAGCTTGGTCTGCGTGAGCGCTGGGTGTTTAGACTGCATACCAAGAAGGTGCACGACTGCATGGAACACTGGTAGCAGCTTTTCATATGTTCCTTCCCTACAGTAGCAAAAGTCGAAGAGAGCTGGAATTGTTACGAGAATCATGAGTCATTCAAATGCGCACTTACTGAATTGTTGGTTTTTTCCCTATGTTGGAGTACCTCTTGATGAGTGTATTCTGATCTATTAGTACTGAGTAAACTTGGTTTGGCCATATTGATTACCTTATTTTTGGTGTGCTTAACTTGGTATCAATTTCAGTACGGATTTTGATTTCGAGTTTGTTACTAAAATTATTATAATTTATTTTTACCTGTAAATGATTTAATTATAAACATTTCTGAGCCATATGAACAGCTAAATTAGACTATTCACAGTAGTCAGTTGATGAATGCATAAGAGTTACACGTACCTATTTCTATTTTTAATAGTACAGACGTTTTCAGGAAGATATTCATCTAGCCACCCATGACATTGTAAACGCACCTTTTAAAAACAATTGAAAAGTTACCAAAAAAGTTACTAGATCGGAGATTGGTGCGAAGCGAGCTTAACGAACGCATTTGTCGGGTTTTAGCCTCAAATTTTGTAATTTTCAAACATAACTACTTTATTTCTCAAATTTTGCTCAAATCCAATTATTATTCAGCGTTTATAATGTAGGAAAAGTAAACTGGCTTAATAAACGACTAACTATCACCCAGAACTATTAACACAATTCATCGCATGACCCAGAAAAGTCATCTGCAACCTCCAACTTCTGCAAAATAAGATGCCAGAGTAGAGTTACAAATACAAAAATTGAGACATCAAAACCACATTCAAGCAGTTGTGTGTATGGATGATTGATTATTGCCAGCTAAAGCGAGCGTTAAATTAGTATGCATATGCAGAGGGAAGAACTGAACTGGACCATCAACCATGAACAAGATTTCCAAAAGTTCCGAATATACTCGCCCAGAAATTACTTTAGTGTCCAGATGCCCTGGGAATAGACCATACATTTAACTATGCTTATGCCTATGCCTTACATAATATTATATAGTCTACCACTTTCCAAGTTTAAAATTGAATGCAGATTGCAGTCAAGTAAAAATTGTTCCAAACAGCAAAAGCATCTGAGAAAAGATGGTTTTCTACCAGACTGAATTTAAGTACTGCCATATGATTTGGATTGTGTGATGATCTGTGATGAGAGTCCCAGTGGCCTTTTCATATACGTACCTATATGCCATATGCCATCCATAATTATGATCACTTTGGATCTTGAGTTAATATTAGTAAAGATTACCCCCCATGATAAAGAAAAGAATATTTCGATGAATTTACTGTTATATCATTTCAGTTGTCATTTGGCTCCATTGTTGGATCAAAATTGACCCTTTCATTCATTTGTAGGTATTTAGAGAAGTGTATTTTTGTTTTGTTAAATATATATGATTTTACATTATAAATTAATTATACTAAAAGAAGTGTTGCCTAATTGAGCATTTAGTTTATTAAACTATCTAAATATCAAGAAACTAAAATGTTTGTGTGGTGGTTTATTAATTGTCTAATTTAATATTAGGTTTGTTCCAACATGCAAGAGAACCATTGCAGAACATTTAAAAAATCATTTTAGCCAACTCACCAGCAAACATTTCAAATTGAAATGAGGGACCATCTTGACATGGTTGCAGAACCACTGTGGACAAGCACATTGTTTATTTCAATTTCGATATCATATTAGTGAGTTGTCAAGAATGATAGAGCTTTCTGGAATCGTTTCTTGGTCGAATGGAACCAACTTATTTTCAACTAAAGAGAGCTACAGTTATTTTAAACTAAATAGCATAAGCAGGGGCCATTTCTTACAAACTCAGTTGAAAAAGTTTCGACTTATAATACTTACGTATAGACATAGAATTTGAAGTAACTTTTAGAAACAAGTAAAGGCTATTTATTAGTTTGAAATTAAGAACCCCTTTGCAAATAACTTCCTATACCTGGAATAAAAATGCTATTGAAGTTTCAAGAACTTTTTATTTTATATATAAAGCAAAACAAGTATAATGTGTTTAATGGAAAAACTTATTAAGTTGGCTGAGAATTGTCAGGAGACAAGAATGCTGGAGTAATAAAGTACCAGCTACTTTCATTGTTCTATCCTATTCTATGAAAACTTCACAACCAACCTGTTCACATTTGGAAGATATTTAAAAAATTATAACTCAGACATTGATACTTTTCTGACATTAGGACTTTACCTTCCACTATAGGATGTCTACCATAACATGATTTCGGAAGTGTATAGGGCAGGTTCAGGTCATCTTGTATACATTTTTTTTCTCAATGTGGGCTCTAGAACATATCTTGGGCTTAAAAGATGCACTTGAGTGTTTGTGATACTTTCAGGCTAACTTGTATATTGTTTTGGAATTTTTAGTGAAATGAGTTATGAGAAAGAACCATGACATGACATAAAATAAAAGGTTCCTGCTTGGTTTCTGTTAAAATCTCAAGTATAATTAAAAATTATATTTGCAGAAGAAGATAATTACACACACATGCCGTTAGCTTTCTTCTATGAATGGAAGATCCACATCCAAGGCACACTAAGGGTTGTTGTGGTAATATACAAAACACTTAAAATATATGGTGGTTCAAATATTAGAACCCAGGATGTAAACTTCAAGAGGCTCCTTTTGAGGCCCAGTCCTTAGCAATCACATTAGCAAAAAATGAATATACCTTATATGATATACAGGAGTATGATAATATATAAACACTTAGTGTTATTTTGACAAATGTTATACTTATGCATCCTTCGGAGAGATTAACACTTACATAGTTAGCACTCTGTATAACTGAGAACACAACGGTCACACTCAAATTGAATCCCACACAATCACTTAACAGATCATTTAAATTTATAAACAGAAACACACACATATTTTGTTTAGGTTAGTCCGTCCGTCCTTCCTTTGGCACATTCATGGATAATTGAGATGGTCAAAAGATCATTCTTCATTTATCTTGGATAATGCAAAATCATTCAGTAGCACCTTGATGATGTGACTTGAATACTGGACATTGGGCAATTCTTTTTATTTTTTGGTTTTATTATTGTCTGCAAGTGAATTTTCCAATTCGCAAGTATCAAGCACTTTGCTTACAGTCTTCATACAAAGTCAAAAACAAACAATGCATGCAGCTGCAGCTCTGCTACTAGAGTTAAGGAAATTGCGAGGAAAATTGTTAAAAAATAGCTTCATTCTCCAAGGGATCAAATCCGTGGTAGGTTCTAGGTTTATTTCACTTTCTGCTTTCACTATATGAGTTGTTGAGCAGAAAAGTAGTACTATAAACATAAAGCACTGTTTGATGATAGTAGGCAGTGTAGTTATTTGATAATAACTCACGAAAATTGTAATAAAAAAAAAAAGAAATATGAGAAATACATTCACAATATTTACAAAGATGCTTCCAAGGAATCGTAATACGTAATATTATGCTCTCTTTCTCAAAATACGTGCAGAAAACAAGGATAGAACATAAGCGTCATGCCATTTCTTAAATTTTGACGGAATGTCTTAGATACCAACAGAAAATACGAATTTCCCCAGATATCAGTTGAAAAATGTTTGGAAGAAGGGCTGCCACTACAAAACCGATATTTCCATGGCTGGCTAGATGAATATCTTCCTGAAAACGACTACATTTATATTCACTTGTGGGTGTTCTTGTAACGGCGTACCGTGCACGGATCGTTGATTTGTTGCTTCAGGCTCCTACGTACTTATAGTAATTGTCATTTTGCCCATCCAGAGACATAAGGGTGTATATGCTCACTGTTGTTGATTAAAGGTACTGAACGTCCTTGACTATTAATATTTCATAGTAAAAATACCACTTTACAATCTATCATGTCATTGTTCATATAGCGTCGTTTTTCCTGTATTTTGCGTCGTTTATGCAGTATTTTCTTGCCTATATTGCGTTGTTTATACAGCGTTGTTTGGCCTACATTGTAAAGTTTGTGATTCGGATGATACATGCTGGAACTATTTACTTGATATTATACTGAGAGTTAATACCCATATTGATGGTTTAATTTTAATTTACTCTGGTTATAATTTCCTGGAAGAGTGAGTAGAAGACACTTGTCTATATCACCACTAGTACATTCTATCATCTTCCAGGATAAGTTGTACTTTAGATGAGATGGCGATGAGGCATATATTTCCATAACCCCGACCCGTCTTCACTGTTTAAAAGCTGCCGCCCCTCTTGCTCCTGTCTCTTTAGGTTTCATAATTGCTGCTTGCCTTGCTCACTTAATTATTGTTTTTCTAGACATTTTCTTGAGGATATTTGATTAATGTATTTCTAGTATCCTCGTAATTAAATTGAGCGTCGCATGTATACAACCTTATTTTGTAAAATCTCAATTTTTTTCTAACCACATTTTGTACCCTGATGAAACCGTTTTTCGTGAGGCCGTTCGAAAGTGGGATTGCATGAATTTTCAGTTATTGTTAACCAAAATTTGAGAAATTAGGTTCTATTAAAAAAAATGACCCAAAGAATGGTAAAGTCTGAATTATTATCTTGTGAAATTCGTCATACCTTTTCCATTCTCACTAACGCATGCTTACTGAATGAAATAGAAAAATTACGTCATAAACGTACGTCGCGTACAAACTGCCACTTAACAATGTCGCAAAAATTTTGACATTGATTCATTTTCAGTTTGACACATTATTTCATTATCGTTTAAAATGAAACCTCCTCGGGTTTCTGAACCGGAAGAGAAGTTTATTTTAAATCTGACTTACTTTACCAGAGAGAAAGATGCAGGAAGACTCCTTTAATTCTAACTTCAGTGCACAAAGTAAGTATGTAATTACTTGAGTGTAGGTGATAACCGATTTGTCGATCAACCTATCCGCATACTAGTTTCGGTGTCTAACCCTCATCAGAACAGCTTTGGCTGGTCAACAAATTGCCAAGTCAACAAACTGTGATTTGGCTATTTGAAGCCGGAAACGTACATAGTACCGGTGAGATGTTGTACAGAGCAGAAGCAGGCGACATTCACAAGCGTATTTTAGATCCAATACTGCATGGCAGATGGCTCTCGGTTCGAGAAGCAGCCCTTATTGCTCTGTACCGCGCTGGTTATCGGAACTAGAGCGAAGTGAAAAGAGTGCAGATGGTCACCAATTTGTCGATCAACCCATCTGCATACTAGTTTCGGGGTCTACCCTTCATCAGTACAGATTTGGCTGGTCGACAAATGGGGTACTGTGATTTGGATGTTTGAAGCCGGAAACGTCCAAACGTATATTGGTGACCATCTACACTCTTTTCACTTCGTTCTGGTTCCGATAACCAGCGAGCTACAGAGCAATATGGGCTGATTCTCGAACCGAGAGCCATCTGCCATGCAGTATTGAATCTAAAATACGCTGGTGGATGTCGCCGGCTTCTGCTTTGTGCAACATCTTACATGTAATGACTTGTCCTACGTATTTTCCACGTTTAGGTTTAAAATTACTACTTTTACTAATGCTTATATATGTAAAAAGCTGTTGTATTTGAAAAAAGCTTATTACACTTGGTTTGTATACTTTTTATCAAACTTTAAACTTCTTATTATAGTTCTTATTAACCAATGCAGAAATTGCACAGAACGAGTCTGAGATGATGAACTAACCTGAAATTTTATTATTGCTAGGGACATCTACAAGACAAAGCAATCGTGAGAGGGTCTAATCAGTACATGGACTGGTGGAGAACGTCGAGTATAGACATACATAACGTCAATCGCTAAGAAAATGATGCTAGCCAAACGGCAGAATGCTGGTGATAGCACTATTGAAGATTTAAACATGAGAAAATACGAATTTTCGCTGAAAGAAGTAAACGCGAACGAATAAAAATTGTCTTTTTCTTTTTGCGGTAGGTGGGATTTGAACGTTAAAGATATTTGGAAAAACGCGATCTAATTTAGGTTCTTCCTAGGTTTTCTTCTAACTCTAGGCAGCCAATGTTGCGTCGTTTATTATATTATTTTTCTTAAGGAAGGTTGCTTCAACTCTTGTTACCTTAAACAATTCAGCCAACAAGAAGTATAATATAACTATTAGTGTTATTCCATAATGTATGTTTAATTTTAGAGGCTTTTACAAGTTTGTTTGAAAATAACATAAGAAAAATTGGTGAAATAAGCTAACAGGAACTATCGGCGCTCTATACGTTTAAGCTACTATATCCTAAAGAATAATAATTTTTTATTTCCAGATCAACAAAGCCTGAAATGTTAAAAGGTTTAGATAGTTTTTTGAGATTGGGATCAAATATAAACTGCTAACAAAAAAGACCGATACGGCAATTTTTTTCGTCATGATTAGGGATCTGTATCTCGGAAATGCCTTAGCCGAAATTTATAACTTAAAGAGACTTTGGAAGATCCTTTCTTCTAGAATCAGAGAGGGAGGCTAGTTTTAAACCAAAGTGATTTTCTAAATAATATACAGGGTAAAGAAAAAAGCACTGCAAAATGGTTGCATTTCAACCCACTGCAATTGGTAGCTAGAGTATCTTCAGAACATTCGTTCCTATGAGATTTGAGGACCTTGACTAATATCTCGGGACATGTTCGGCGGTTTTTAGTTTTATGGCCCACAAGAGAAATTACGGGGGTTTTTCAAAAAGTGTGCGTTTTCTTATAAGTTGCCCTGTATCGCGAGAATGCCGCTGCCGATTTTAATGACGTAAATTATCTCAAAAGACAAATGATTGTAAAATCAGGCGACGTACACTCAAGTTTAACAAAATCTTTCTATTCCACGTTGTACAAAAATCATTTGTCTTTTGGAAATAATTTACGTCATTAAAATCGGCAGCGGCATTCTCGCGATACAGGGCAACTTATAAGAAAACGCACACTTTTTGAAAAACCCCCGTAATTTCTCTTGTGGGCCATAAAACTAAAAACCGCCGAACATGTCCCGAGATATTAGTCAAGGTCCTCAAATCTCATAGGAACGAATGTTCTGAAGATACTCTAGCTACCAATTGCAGTGGGTTGAAATGCAACCATTTTGCAGTGCTTTTTTCTTTACCCTGTATATTATTTAGAAAATCACTTTGGTTTAAAACTAGCCTCCCTCTCTGATTCTAGAAGAAACGATCTTCCAAAGTCTCTTTAAGTTATAAATTTCGGCTAAGGCATTTCCGAGATACAGATCCCCAAACATGACGAAACATTTTGCCGTATCGATCTTTTTGTTTGCAGTTTATATCGAAATGTTATTATAATTTTATAATCCTTATAATCTAATATATATCGACAATTTTCGATTACACTCGCTAGAATTATATTTTATTCATTACCCTTTAGAAAATTATAATCAAAAAGTAAAGTAAACTTATTTACGACGTGCTGTCACATCCAGGGGACGTCACGATTCATGACGTAATTCCACAACATCGTTACTCAGACTATACTTGACTTAGTACCAATAGCACTCGCTATAGATCACGAATAAATACTAACTCTACCATAAAGAATATTTTTATTAAGTAGTCCATGGTTAAGACTACTTATTAAAAACGTAAAAACTCGGTTTTGTACTAAAGTCAGAGAGGGCAACTCACTTAGAATTTTAAGATTATGACACTGACGATGAACACACTTATACCGGAAGTCAATGCCATCTTTGTTTTTTAAATGGAACCACCCAATTTTGTTTACGAATTTCGTAGTCTTAAAATATTTTTGTTCAATTTGTCAAAACCCATGCTATTAAAGGTAACCGTTCTCAAGAAAATACAGCCTGAAAATAAGATTATTTAACATTTAAAAGGCTTTAAAATTAAACTGTTGAGGACTGAAATAGAAAAAGACACGTTTCTATTTCAGATTTTCGTAGGGCTCTTAATGCATGGTTTCAACCCTAATTTTCATTAACCCACAAATTTTAACATATTGTCAAAGACCACTCAAAACTTCCACCATTGATGATCACTTAAATAATTACTTCAGGAAATTTTTAGACATTTTGCTATAACATTTTAAGTTTTACAACTTTTGAAAAGTTGGAAAATACGGATTTCAGACTGAATTTCCTCGAAAACGGAGAGCTACTTGAGAGCATTGTTCATTTCAAAAAGATGACTTAAAACTGACAGTAGACTTGCTAAAAAAACAGAGATTTATCTTTCGGTATAAACGAAAGGGCTGCCATCTTAAAAAAACTTTAGGTGTCTGCCCAGCAGATCAACCTGTATACATAAAAAAGGAAACGTTTACCTAAGTCGAAATCGTCTCGTGTGTCCTATTTTGATTTTCCACAACACACAACGGAACACTAAATTAGCTAATAAGGAAGCCAGATATATCGTAACACAAACAAATAAATTGATGTTGTCTGTTCACACTTTTTCGACGCATCACGAGGAAATCCCCCATAATTAATAACAGTGTAAGGAAGCCGAATGTAGGTCCCATCAGAGATTAGTTTTTTGAATTATTGCTGCTGACAGATCTTCGGCGGCTCGTGTTGAAATTAATTAACAAAAATATCCTAACACAGCACATTATAGATCCCTCTTAGCAGCAGAAAATCAACTCCGACCATTCCTTGCGATCTTGTTAACCGCATTATTAAACATTCCCAGACAGATTCCCACAGATCAACTGCCGAATTTAGAACCCAGTTCCGCCTACGTCCCAAATGTTACAACCGCATTGACAGCTTTAAAAATGACTCGATCCTCCCCTACGTGTCATATGATACACCTAGCGCCTCTGAACCATGTGTCGGGTGTCACCGTCTTGATGATGGCTCTTCATTACCACTGCACATTATTCTTCTTTACGCGAAGGCACAAAACAAGGGTTCAAGCCAATGCAGGCATACGTTACTAGCTAACATATAACTTTATTAGGTCTCTTGTTACAACTTTGCCAAAGTCGTGATGTACATATAACAATATGATGCTTTTTGCTCTCAATATTTTGTTTGAAAAACAGAGTGCCAACAGAACATAAATAGGGCAGTTTTTCGCAAACTACCGAAGCTATAAGAGCTCATTATGTCGCTGTCGCAGCCAAAAGACCCAAAAAAATGCGTTATTTAAGGAACAGCTGGGCCCTCGTTAAAGCTCAAATAAAACCATTATCTAATCTCTACAAGTATTTTTAGTGCCTCTAACTAGCTGTATAAGAAGAGATAAGTGCTATACCAATCTAAAAAGTTCTTGCAAAGGGTAAAACACTAGTGGCTAAAAAGAGATAAATGGTATTGCTTAATAGGGTGACTTAAATGGACAATTTTGGATAGAATAACAATACTATAAAGTAAACTTTACAGCCGTTGAATGCGTTTATTTGATGCCCATTAATTTTAAATTGCCAATTCTAAGCCAGCATTACTTTTGTAAGAGTAAACCTTTAACGACACTAAAAGCTCGACTGCCGGCTATCTTGTTTTATTGCAAATTTCTTCAATTTGCAGAGACGTCAAAAATTGAAAAGATTTTATGGTGATGACTGCCATTTGCCTGTACATAATTGAGAACCATTTTTTAGTGACTATGGCTTTTTTATGTGAACGAATCATAGAAGAGGGCTTACGAACGGTTTTTACGTTTAACAGAGTGTAAATTGCTTTTGGTTACTGCTTATCCATAATGACCTCATCAAGAACACCGGCAGTGTCGTGCCTTCAATGGATCATGCAATGGCGTCACAAACCACTACACTGAACTAACATGAACAACTAATAGAAACAAATAATTGGGACTCTGGCCTACGTCATCTGGGTGAGTCTTCTTTCCTCAAACTGTAGGCACTAACCATCAAAAAGAACATTATTGTAATAATTAAAATTACTCACCATTGTTCCCCGTTTTTGACACAATATTTCGACCATTAGCCACTACCATGCCAGGGAACCTCTCCCCTTTAAACCACATACTTTTACAAATTTAGCACAAAGGCCAACATCAGCACCAAACTTGTTGTGACTAATCTGTAAGCAGGCGATTTTCATAGGATTTTTTCCTTATAACTGTAGGGCAGTGTGGGCTGCCCTACAGTTATGAGACTGTAGAGCAAGTGTGGGCTTAAGTGGATGAGTGTGGATAAGTGGTGAGTTTATTAGTTTATGTGAAGAAGCTAATATAATCGTTTAGCCCTGCTGGTGGTTTACCTCCATGTCTTCTCGTTAGTAATTGGCTTGGAAGGTGAACTGGCTGATCTGGGAAGTTTGGACTTGACTTAGAAGTTGAAACAACTACTAGAACTGGTGATTAGGTTTTTGGTGTTGCCACAAATTCTGCCTTCACAGGACGGCAAATTCCTTTGTGAACCCACTTGAGGAATTGTCGGAGCAGTTTTGAGGCTGAGTAGCATATTCTGTATTATTAATATCATCATAACTGGTAGGTACTCCAAATGGCGCCAAAAAATGAAGATCAATCTTTAATTCTAAGAGTCTTATCCTTCAATGAGATTTTTCAAATTCTATTGAAAGTAAGTGTAGCCTCGGCCCACAAATTTTTGTTCAAACCATCGCTGTACACAACAGTTGTGATATGTGATGAGTTTTATCCTTAACTTTTGTGAAAGCAAATGTATACGCACAACCGACTGATGCTCAAGACTTTTGTCGAGAATTACCTCTTGTCGTGTGCCTTAATATCCTTCTTGTCCCAATCCAGCTTGATTCTTATTATTAGTGGGTTCCATTGGAGTTATTAAAGCATAACATGGGGGTTGCTAGTAACATTCGTGGATGATCAAGTGGTGGGGGAGGCGGGGGTATCAATAAGGGAGGTTGAAAGGACAAGAACAAGTTTGGAAAGTGTATGCGAAGAAGTATAGATTGGAACAGCAAAGCTATGTTTACTTAAATGTTAGGAGAAAAGGTGGGGAAAATTGTGTAATTGGTGCACGGTCGTTAGACCGGAAGATGGTAGAGTAGAATTTGAAGAACTGTTACGTTATTGGCCATTTGCATGCACAAAGGTTTTGGGTGCTCTGTTGTATGGAACAGAACTTTTGGGTGTAAGTTTTAGTGTTCCATGATGAGTGAATGAATGATTCCATGGTGAATGATGTCAGGCTTATAATTACTAAGGCTGAAACCGAGCAGCCCTTAGTTGAAAAAAAAATGATTTTGGTTTATTCGGTTCTCGTGAAAAAGATATAAAAATAACAAGTGCAAACTGTAAGTTTTAACGGACATAAAAAAAATTCGATGACTTTAAGAAGAAGAAGTCGAAGAGTTCCATAATGTTCGTCTATTACTTTTAGTGGTTGACCAAGAGGAACTACATAAAAATTCTAAAGGCTTCTTTGGTGTGTTAAAGAGTGAAGTAGTCACCAATTTATCAATCAACCCATCTGCATACCACTTTCGGGATCTACCCCTCATCAGTACACCTGGGGTGGGCTGGTCGACAAATTGGAAACCGTGTCTTGGCTATCAGCCGAAAAGGCTACGAAAGAGCAGTAAGATTTTGGGCAACAGCAGGCGCATTCACCAGCGAATTAGATCTAATACTGCACAACAGATGGCGAAAAGCAGCCTATAGTGCTCTAAACCTCGCAGTTTGCGGTACCGAAACCAAGTGTAAAGCGTACAGTAGTCACCAATACTGGATGAATGATGGCACTCACTTCCACAAATTGGTCGCCTGCCCTGGTAAAACATGTCACCGCCTTTAAATGGTAAGACAAAAAGAGAGAAAATATTGTTTTCCCTGAAAAAACTACCAATGATTCTAGCATCATTAAAAATGTGCAGGTCTACCAAGAAGCCGTCAAAACAAGTGAACCTAAGGCTAAATGAAGAACCTAATCTGGAAAAAAAGAAAAGTGGTGAGGAGGAAGTGTGGAGAAAGCAGTAATTTCTGAACAAGTCATTAGAGAGATGAGAGAATTGGATGACTTTTTGAAACAAGAATAGAGAAAGAGATTAGAAACAAAGGTAAACTACCACGATGTTAGACATGTGGTTCACCTTCCAGGGCAGGAACCTAAAGAGCAAGAACTTTTTGGTACAAAAGACCAGATGGTGGTTAAACAACTAGAAGCAGCGAAGCTGGCGCTCTTATTGTTAATAGCTGGCGTTATCATACTACATCAACGGAGGCCCTAAGGATTTTGTGTGAGATGGGGGAAAAATAAAAATGAAGGAGGAAAGAAAAGTAACAAAAGAAGATAGGATCCTTAGATCCTATCTCTTAATGATAGAAAGGGGTGAAGGATTAGTGGATATAGGATCAGTGTTTGTAGGTGCGAGCAAAAGAAATGGTTGTGTGGTGGAGTGTTACTATGGAAGGAGAAGGAATGTATAGGCTCAGTTGAATGGGGTGGTGATTTAGGAAGAGGGCACTTTGGAAATGGAAATGACGGTTATTATGGAATAATTTAAATGATTCAACGATGGCTCAGAGAGAAACTAGTTGAAGGGATCAGAGTTGTTAGTCACTTTATGAGGGTTGTAAGGATGTTATTGCGGTGCCTGGAGTTCATAGAATTATAGAAGAATTAAGAAGTAAGGACTATAATGTCTGAAGAATTAATTAAATTTCGGTTGAAGTGGTATGGATGAGTAGAAAATGAGATGGTATTTTACGGGCACATAGAGTGGCGGGTGAGGCAAGGAATGAAATGGGTTGAGAATTGTGCAGGGGGGGGGGGGGAATTTATGCGTTAGGAGAGGTTTTGAAGACAAAGGTCATAGATAGATAAATGATGAAGATGTTGGGATAACAACGACAAAGGCAGGGAATTGTATTGTTTGCCTAGGGAAGTAGGGAAGATAAGTTATACTTACACAGACAGGTCATGGAAGCATTCCGAGGTACCTGGCCAAATTTAGTCTGAAAGCTGTTATTAATGGATGTGGAGTGGGAGTCGGTATTCGACGACATATTCTTAAAGAACCTCAGAGGGTAAATAGAATTTAAGGGGGGGGGGGGGGGGTAAGGTAATAAAGGTAAGATGGTGGTGTTGCCATCTTCAGGGATTTATTAAACTGCGGGAGCGTTCGGGAATTAGCTTTTTGTAAGTTTGGTTCTTGGAATGGTCTTTTCTTTGGGGAGCGATTCCGCTTGATGGAAGGCTGAGGAGTGGTTAATATCGAGAATAGGGAGCTTAGGAGAACAGTGTGTCTTTTTGGTGCCCCATTAGTTTGCATCCGCATCATTTGCAAATATTACGCTACGATTAGGTAACATTTTCCTCTTACAACTTTGTGGAGCGCCTTTGAATTAAAAATCTTTTCTGTCTGAACATACCTCTTGTTTGGGCCGTTTAAATGTAGATACTATAAGTGCCGTGGGCTGCTCCATTATCTTCTACGTTTTCCAATCCAACTTTTAGCAACAAAAAATTCTTAACATCACCTTTTTTTGGATTACATTCCCTCCATTTTTCACTGCATTGGACCAATAACTTTTTGGGCAATGTATAATTGCAGCTGGAAGTTGGAAGTAATTAAGCTTCACATAGAGCTTATTCCGTAAGCAAAACAGGTCGGATAGGACTTGATAATTGAAATGACCTTACACCAATCAATAGTATGAATAAGTAGAGTCGGGGAGGTAGAGTTATGATAAAGAAACTGCATTGTGGACCTCAGTGAACGTCGGGAAGCACGGGAGATCACTTCGCCCATTGCCTCATCGCCTTTGATAATTTATGACGCAGCTGCAGACGAAACGTCAGAAAGAAATTCCATTGGACCACGGTTTCAAAGCCCGGAAAAACTCTTTAGATTGACCGGCCATGAAAGCCTTTACAAAATATATATAGCTCATTTCAGGTAGATATTTATCTAGCCATCTACGACATTGTAAACCCACCTTTTAGAAACAAATGAAAGTTATTAGATCCGTGAAGCGAGCATACAGAACTAATTTATCCGATATATCTCCTAAACAGTTGTACTGCATTTCTACAAATTTACCCAAATCCAATTTTATGCAGCGTTCCTGATGTAGGAAAAGTAAAGTAGCTTAATTATAGATTAAACACTCAGAACCCACAAATCCTGTGAAATGAAGGATGAATGAGTGACTCGTGCAGAAAACGTTACAGGATGTGAATGGTTGAACCTGTTTAACATAAAAGTATGTGACAACTTATGAAAATAGAGAGGCTATTAAGGTAGCTAAAATTTTACCTTACGCGAATAGGTAGAATGACAAATAATGCAGATACCAATCACTTTTTTAAGGCAGGATTGATTATTGCCTGCTATGGGTGTGTTAAGAAGACTTCTAAACATAGACTTATCCAGAATTTATTACAAAAGTGAAATTATTTGAATCCATTTATTAAAGAAGTAAGCTTGACCAAGAACTTGACCATCCCTCGAATTCGACTATCCAGATTAATTATAGACAAACAAGACAGTTTAGTCCCTTTCACCGGAGCAATTTACTATTACACCATTTGGATGGTCAATTAATGCTCCATGCGACTACTTTGTACTGCAGAAAGACAGGCTTCTGTTGACTCAGAGGTTAGAGCATCTTCCTGGCAAACGAAAGGTCTATTCCCACACTTTATTACCACAATATTTTAAATTATGAACACACACATTTTTAGTTCAGGTTAGTCCAGACCTTCTTTGGTATTTTCATAGATAAATTAAATGGTCAAATTATTTGTTTATCTTTTATAATGCAAAATCATTCAATTACACCTTAAATGCATGACTGGAGTAATGGACAAAGGGTAATCTTTCTTGCTTTCGTTTTAATATTTATATTGCCAGTGACATTTCCCACTTCATAATGTCAAGTATCCAGCAATTTTCTTACCGTCGTCATAGAAAAAGTCGTCACAGAAATTCAAAAACTATAGCCGATGCAAGTGCTACTGGAGTTTTCTTTTCATTTCACTATATGAGTTTCAAAATAAGAGTAGTCTCATAATGAACTATTTTATCATAATAGGCAGTCTGGTTTTTTGAAAATTACTCAACAACCAATAAGAAAAAAAAATAAAATAAATATGAGAATTCAAATCAGAAATGTTTCCAATTAATCGATCTACGTACATTCTGTTCTTTTTCTCAGAATATGTACAGAAAGCAAGGATAGAAAATAAGCGTCACGTTAGCTTTTGACGACGACTAAAAATGTAGAAATATAATGTGAGTAGAACTTGTGAATAACAAAGCTGCCACTACAAATCTGATTTTTCCGTAGCTGGCTAAAGAAATATATTCCTGAAATAGTGGATTTAATTTTTTGGTGACCTTACTGTGTGAGTAAATTAAATCGTCGGAGGTTGAAGTTCAACGGTACCAGTGACGTCATTTATCTGGGAAACGTAGTGATGATGATACCAAATGCTAAGTGAAACATCTTGAACTTCCATTGTCTTTATTGAGTTTTTTACACGACGTTTCGAGCAGTGGAATCTCTGCTCGTTTTCAAGTGAAACTTAGCATTAAGCTCGAGGCTTCTTGCTTATGTACTAAGACAGCCAACCACGCCCACCATTATTGGCCGGATCGTCGCCACCATCGCGCGTCAAGCGACCAGCACTTGTCTTCCGTATCAACGGATGCCATACCAAAGAGACGTCGCAACTTGGTTTACTAAAGACGCCCTCATTGCTTACAATGAAGAGTATTCTTAAAGAGGACTTAGAACTGGGTGCTACAGACACATTTCTGAGTTTCGATGTAGAATTTTGCACCGACGTGCCGTTGGAGGAGTTGTTGGATATCCTCGAGGTCAGGCTGAGGGCGGATGCATCTTTGAAGGAAAGAACATCGCGGCTTGTGGAGGGGGTGAAGGACTAATTGCGCTGTTACCTCAAAGGCTCATACTTTCAGATTAAAGATCAGTTTTTTTGAGCAGGAAGATGGGTTCATCACTATCACCGGTTATGGCAAATATTTTCATGGAGTGGTTTGAAATACACGCCGTTGAAAAAGCTACGCATAAACCCAAAGTCTGGCTCCGGTATGTCGATGACACCTTTATTGTGTGGGACGGAAATGGCAGGCAGTTGCAAGAATTCCTGAGGGCTTTTACGGAATATAAAAGGCAAAAGCCTCGGCAAAACAGCGAGGACCAACCTCATCTTCTTACTATACCATACATAAATACTAACCAGAACTTCAGAGAAACTTCGACGCATCGCGTAACAGTACAACATACGAATGGTTTTCAAAACTGAAAATACATTAAGAAGCGTTCTTTCTAAAACGAAACAGGAAAATTCAAATCATCAAAAAGATTGTATATATCGGATCCCGTGTGAGTGTGGTATGTCGTACATACCAGAAACCAAGCGTCCTTTGCATGTAAGTGTTCAGTAACACAGAACTCATACGATAAGAGGAGGAACACCAAAATCGGGAATTGCAGAGCACGCTTGGTCTAAACACCATAATATTAAGTGGTCGGAAGCCAAAATTGTGCATAGCACTGGAAGAAATGAAAGCTTAAGAAAGCAGTCGTCATTGGAAGCGTCTTTAGTAAACCAAATTGCTACCTCTTTTTGGTATGGCATCAGTTGATACGGTGGACAAATGCTGGACGCCTTGAGGCGCGATGGTGTGCGACGATCCGGCCAATAGGAATGGTGGGCGTGGTTGGCTGTGTTTGTACATAAGCAAGTAGCCTCGAGCTTAATGCTAAGTTTCACTTGAAAACCAGCAGAAATTCCACTGCTCAAAACGTCGTATAAAAAACTCAATAAACACAATGGAAGTTCAAGATGTTTCGCTTAATAGTACATCATTATCTACCTCTTTTAAACAAACGTTAGTTAATGCTGCTAAAAAGAAATTGACGAAGTATACGCTTGTATATTTTCCCACTATTTACTTTTGCACCGTGTACACGGCAGGTACCAGTTAATAATTTATTTCTAAACATCTCGCCCGTCTCTCAATAAACGTCGAACCTTTCCCAAGCTTATCCTTGATGGCCTTCAAGTTTCTGTTTTTAATTTCGGAAAATTACTTTTTGAAGAATTTCCTCATAAAACGCGTTTCGGTTTCGTGTCGCATCGATCAATGTTGCGGCTGTCGCTGTTGCACGCTCCCATCCACTTTGACGATATTGGTTTTCAGTTATTAAAAATAATAAAACAGGGGCACCGAGGTTACGCGGCGAGGTGACAAGTAACTTGAGTTATTTATCGTTTCGAGGAGGAGAAAGTGAGACAAAGAAAATGCTCTAAAATCTCGACACAAATCAGAAAAAATGTGGTGGCCACCTGGCTCAAAAGTTAGTTAAAATATAT
Source organism: Taphrorychus bicolor (assembly GCA_951812265.1). Taxonomy (NCBI): domain Eukaryota; kingdom Metazoa; phylum Arthropoda; class Insecta; order Coleoptera; family Curculionidae; genus Taphrorychus; species Taphrorychus bicolor. Next base: position 20,952,122 of record OX638306.1, on the reverse strand, counting down.
CAAATATTACGTTCTTTACATTATGCATACAATTCCAAGGTTTTCTGGTTAAGACCTAATACTATTAAATGCTTACAAAACGAAAGCAATTTCTCTATTTTTCCCGCTGTATCGTTGATCGAGGTCAATATAAGTGGCCATAGGTCAGCATCAGTCTGAAAACTTTTCCACTAGTGTAGTTAGCGATTTTATAGCTTCTTTTTGTTGGCGTATTACTTCGGAAGTTTCATTATTATTAGAGTTTCAGACTTAAGGTGAACATTATTGTACTTTTCTTTTTTCAGTCCCAACTATTTAATTCTTTTGCGTTCAAGTTCAAAGGCGGTCGTTTGCGACTGCTAAAATTGGCTCCTAATCGGCCAGAGTGGTGAAATTGGATTCGACGTCCATCTTTGATGTAGGGTAAACAAATTTTGAGGAGTGCCCCCGTATGCGATAATTGCTTCCGTTCATCTCAATTTAAAATTGGGGAAGGCGAGGCGAAACGACCGTCCAATAGAAGAGCAATTAAGAACAGTTTTTGTCAAAGACAGTCTACGTTTGGTCGCCGGATTCAAAGCGTTATTGCCAGAGCAGAAACCATAATATGAGCGTTTTTCTAAAAGGTTGTTTTTCCAAACGTGCAGATGGGAAAACGCGAGTGAGAACTTCAAAACCCGTATATCTTTTTAAATGAAAGGGGGAACAATCACAACACGCCGTAAATCCCCATCAGAGGCGGCATCGAAAAAGCTGGAAGATTTAAGACACGTGGCAGGGAAGGATTAGAACGGGAAAGATCAAAAAGAGGTTGTTTAGGTTTTAGTGCCATCGTCGTGATTAGTGGCTTGTAGTTTGTGCATGTTTCCTATCGCCTACGTCGACGTAATAATCCCGTGGGACATTTAATATGGACGGAATTTATTTAAATCGGGCCCAACTAAATCCAATTTCGACCACTTAACATCAGCCACACGTCCGCTCGCTAATTGTTTAGAACAATAAACAATGTTTAAAACCCTAAATACGACTGGACAGACGCTAATATCGCAAATCTATTTATGTATTTCGCCGTTGTCCAGTATTAAACAGTTACGAGAATTTAATTTATTTGGATTAGTAACATTTTGGATTATGCGACATGTCTATTTTATTTCTGTAATTGATTTATTACCATATCAAATCAAAATTTTGATAGACAGAGGTACTGATAGTGATTCAAAAACTTATACTCCACCAGATTTAGGGGGTCTTCATTTGAAAACGTCATCTATTTGTCTGTGAAATATGAAAATAAAAGAATAAAAGCGCAAACGTTTATTCACTTTGATTGTGCCACCTTTTTCTGTCAAAAATTCTAAATGGTGTTTTCTAGTAAACAGCTTGTATTTGTTACCATAATAAATATTGATGTGGCGCCATCTATACGATGTCATGTCCTTTCACAAGGAGCATGCAAAATTGTATGTTGTGCAACTAGTGTCGAAGACTGCACTGTTCATACAAGTGCGACAGTTTGTGGCACGAACCGTATGCGACTAACACAACGTAACAAGAGTGTGAAGAGTGATTTTTGTAAGTGTTTGCATCACTAGCCTTCGATTTTCTTTCATAACTTATAATGCGTATTATAAACTATATGCAAGACTTACGCAATGTGAACTGTTTGCAGTATACGATTTTCAGCGGTTAGTAGTGACTTGTTATACATTTTTAAAGCAGTCGTAGAAAAACATATGCGCAATCAACTAAGCAATACTCTGCCATGTTTGTGTCACTTCACACAGACGAATGATCGAATTTTTGACTTAACTGACCCATAGACCGGTTTCGCTCTTATTTGAGCTCGTCAGTATGGTATACATCATATATAATGTCACCACCTTACGATCGAATTATCAATCACCAATTTCAATAGAAATCAAACCACTGGTATGGTTTGATTCATATCAAAAGTACAATACCTCTGGTAGAATAACAAACATCTTTATTGCGAAAAAAATTACTTATAACAATGTTATAAACTGTAAAATTTTGTTTTAATTTTATGTTTTATTTTTTATTTCGAAAACGGAAGTGATTTCGACAAAAGTGTATATGACCCAAGTAGCACTGAATGACCAAATAGCATTGGTGGCCAAAAGTTAGTCATAAAGTAGTAAAAATAGCCGGGATTTGGCTGTCATTTGGCCATTTATGTAAAATAAATTTTTGCAAAAAAAATTAGCCATAAGAGCGCATCTATGGCCAAGATTTGATCATAAAGTAGCATTTTTCGTGATGGCAATAACTTAGCCAAAATGTTGGTAAACATTACATTTTCTTGCCTGGCTAAAACTTCCGAATGTTTACTAGGTAAAATATCTATTTTACTGCAGTAAATTTGTGGCTTTTCTGATCAGAAGTGAGCCAAAATGACTACAAAATTAGCAAATAATACCTAATTTATAAGGCCACAGAATATTGACATAAGATAGCCATAAAGTAGCCAATTTAACTCTTTTTTTTTACTTCGTTGAGTGCCACTAGGGGGCGTAAAATAAACAAGGCCAAAATTGCTATTTTGTCGCCACTAATTGGTTTTTATGGCAGAACGGCTGCATTCGCTTTTTCGCGATCGTTGTAGCCTCGATGAATATCTGCAACAACCCAGCGGCCATGACTTTTAGACTGTAAAAATTTTCTAATTTAGCAGCTATTTGTAAAGTAATAAAATATACATATGCAACTATTGAATATTTCAATCTTTTATCTTAATTTTTAAGCATTTTGATACACTGAGTCATTAAAGGGAGTGTTATCGGGAAAGTTTAAACAAAATCAGAAAAATTTAGTTCAAGGTCAATTATTTTTTATTATTAATGTAAAATATAGGTTGCAAAATAATGAAAATTATCTTGGCACTTTGAAATATATTAAGTATCTCCTCTAAATTCACAGTAAATTTGCCTTGGCACTAAGATTTTAGTCCATTATTTGAGGCAATTCGATGTAATCTGCAACCAAACTATTTAGGATATAATATACTTATCCACACAAGACAATCAGTCCGTTCATGTCGGCATTTTGAATTTCCATGCACAGTTGGCTTGATGAAAGGAACGCAATGCAAAACTGTGGAAAATGGAATGGAAATTAACTCTAAATATTAAAATCTAGCAACATTTTTAGTCATAAAAGCTATTTTTTTGCACCCAAATTTTAGCGATTATATCTATAAAATCTAGCATTCATTGCTAAAATATGGCCAAAATATTGGCCTAAATATAATGCTCAGCGAAATAGTGACGAAATAAAAGTTCCCCATTTTCGCCAAGGTGCCGGCTTTTTTGGCAGCTTTTTTAACCAAATGGCCACCGATTTTAGCAAAAGATTACGAAACAATCGCCAAAATATGGCTAAGAATGCTACTTGGGGAACTAATTAACTATTTAGACTTCCTCTGTCCCTCTGTAGCATTATACTTTTTTCAATGTCACTCGGTAGATGGCGCCACATATACAAACACGCAGCAGCCTTAGCAAAAAGCAGAACTTTGAACAGAAACGTTGGTCAAACATTCTGTCAGGTTTGAGGATAGTGACTGACTCAAAGAAGAGCGACACGGTTTTTGGTTTTCGGAAATTTGGGTCAACGTCTGGGTGATGTAACAATTAATGTCAAAAAAGTGTTTAGTTCGTTGCACATAAAAAAATATACACATCACTCACATATGATATTTTCATCTGTAAATAAAATAAATTTCAATAATTATCTTTTATCTGAAACTAACGTAAGAGTCTCAAAAACATATGTATCCAAAATTTATAATAACAGTGTGTCTCCAAAGTAAATGACTACTACTTACTGGCTAAAACTTATGACCAATTTATTTGCTTTATAGGTTCGGAATAGTTCTAAATATTTGTCACCAAATAAAATGTTCAGTTTTCAGTTTCAAAGTTGCTGACAATTTTTCGTTTATAGTCGTTTTCCTTTCACTGGACCGATTAGGACTAACTTGAATCAGACAGGACCGTTCATTTTCGATTCAAAACTGTGACGTCATCGTTTAGACCAGGTTAAACCAGGTTATGAATTATTAGGACCAATTCGGAGGATTGGTTCTCAAGTACGGTTGACGCTTTATAAGTCAATTTCTGCGTTTTGTTTATGAAGTTGTATATTTTTTTAGCTCAAATTTATATTTTCTGAAATTGCAGTCTTTGATAATCGAGAGCAGTGAGTTCTAAAAATCTACATATCACCAAACAACTATTGCCATTGTAACACCTACGAAACAGCGGATAAGCAGGCACTAGATACTAGATCACACACTGTAATCTTGATCTATTCCTCTTAAAGTACGTACAGGAACAGGAGTCTCTCTATGATGTACTTACCCAAATAGCACTGGACGTCTTAAAGATGCCTTTTTAATGGCGAAATAACGTCTTGACGACATCTTCATAGAGACATTGTAACTACGAATGAAAAAGACATCGTTAAGAAATCTTTTCGTCGTCTTTATAAAGACGAAAGTTGATTTGACAAAAGATAATTCGTAGAAATAGCATTCAACATATTCGCAATGTGTACTTTAAAACGATTAAAATTTTAGTTTCTTGAAGCACCGCAGTTGCCGGTTTTACCTTAATTTATTGCAAATGCAAAATTTAAATTATGGGTTTTATAAATTGTATGTGGTTTTTATTATCATATACGTTTTAATATGTATCGTTTGATTGAAATAACAATAAACAACTACAAATAGAAATTAATGCAAAGTAAAATATTTATTTTATGTAAATTTTTAATTTTTCTATTCTATATTCGCAAGCCCATGCAGTTGACCCAAACGATTTGTGTGCCACATGACAACATGGTATGAACAGATTATTTGAGTTTAACCTTTTTTTTTAGCCCAACTTTTTTTCTACTTGCGCCTACGGCTAAAAGGATGGCTGTAAAAGTGGTCTTATTAAGATATTCTTAAGACGTCTTTGATAAGACATCTTAAAGACATTGGGTTTTGTAACATCGGACGTCTTAAAGACAACTTTAAGCGTATCAAAGACGTCTTTAAGACAACTTGACATCTTCTAAAAGGCATCTTTTAGACGTCTTTAAGATGTCTTAGTGTTGTTTGGGTAGGCAGCGTCAGTTTTCTGTGGGTAACAAAGTAACAAAGACGCCTTTACAACATTCTCAGTAAGAGAAGTTTGTGAGAACCCAAACCGCTCTATAATTTTCAGCTTTGTCTTCTTAATTTCCCTTCTAATAACAATTTGTAAGTCTCTACACCACATTCAAATGAAATCTGCTTTCTTCCGATTTCAAATAGCATCGCGTATATTTTTCAACTAACTATTACAATTTTTGAAACTTCAAACATTCAAACTTTACGGATGTCAACAACTCCGGTTACACAGAAACGGTTCATTCGTTTCAGATTTTTAAATACGTCATCAAAACCTCATCATCAATCAGAACCGATCGTGACCACTGTCAAAAATGTCTGTCATTTTTATGTCAACCAGGAGCAGAACCAGTAGTGAAACGAAAACGACTTATTAGTCAACTGTCAATCAAAGATGTTTTAATAATATGTGACATGTTGACCTTATTTATCAGCTGCATCACACATATTTCCTTCACTTGAAATGTTTGTTATTTCATATATATATTTTTGTTAAAATATTCAACATAATATGATTTTAATGTGTCTCTAACGTTACTTATTTGTCTCAGGGGCTTGTACCGTACCAAGCTTTGAAATTTTGACACAAAAAACTGTGATATTTCTAGATGATCATGTGATAATACTATATGATTTATCCCTCATATATATTACGGATAAATTGATAACGGTACAAGTGATAAGTTGTTGAGCTAGCAGCCCAAGTAGCATCCTAAGCCATAATTTGGCAATTGTTTCGCAATCCTTGCTAAAATCGGTGACAATTTGGTTAAAAAAGCTGCCAGAGCCAATCTATTACGAAATTATTACGGCACCTTGGCGAAACTTTTATTTCGTCACTACTCGGCTTTTCTGACCAATATTTAGGCCAGTATTTTAGCAATGAATGCTAGATTTTATAGATAAAATCGCTAAAATTTGGATGGTAAAAAATAGCTTTTATGACTAAAAATGTTGCCACATTTTGATATTTAGAGCTAATTTCCAGGTTTGCCTTGCGTTCCTTTCATCAAACGAACAGTGCATGGAAAATCAAAATGCCGAGAAGACAGGACTGATTGTTTTTTGTGTAGTGGATTGGATATCATATCCCTAATAGTTTGGTTGCAGATTACATAGAATTGCTTCAAATAATGGACCAAAATCTTAGTGCCAAGGCAAATTTACCGTGAATTTAGAGGAGACACTTATTATAATTCAAAGCGCCAAGGTAATTTTCATTATTTTGCAACCTATATTTTACACTAATAATAATAAAAAACATTTGACGTTGAACCAAATTTTTCTGATTTTGTTAATACTTTCCCGAAAACATTCATTTGACGACTCAATATATCAAAATGCTTTTATATTAACGATAAAATTATGAAATATTTAATAGTGCATATGTATATTTTATTACTTTACAAATAGCTGCCAACTAAGAAAATTTAAGTTTAAAAATTATGGCCGCTGGGCTGTTGCAGATATTCATCGACCCTACAACGATCGACAACAAGCGGCTCATGCAACTGTTCCGCCATAAAAACCAATTAGTGGCGAAAAAATAGCAATTTCGGCCGTCGTTTATTTTACGCCCCCTGGCGGCACTCATGGAAGTAAAATGTAAAGCCATGTTGTTACGTCTTGAATGTTTTTAGTTACAAAATATTTACATTTCTTTTTACCCATGTTAATACAGTTCCAGGAAGAAAGATAAAATGTACTGGTTTCTGGAATAACTGGAGTAGGACTCGATTTTTAAGGTAAAAGTATAGCTTTGGGTAAAGTTAAATTGGCTATCTTATGTCAATATTCTGTGGCCTTATAAATTAGCTATTATTTGCTAATTTTGTAGTCATTTTGGCTACTACAAGTTTTGGCTATAATTCTTGTCAGAAAAGCTACAAATTGACTGCAATAAAATAGATATTTTATCTAGTAAATATTCGGAAGTTTTAACCAGGCAACAAAATGTAATGTTTATCAAAATTTTGGCTAATCACGAAAAATGCTACTTTGTGATAAAATCTTGGCCATAGATGCACTCTTATGGCTAATTGTTTTGGCCAAAATTTATCTTACATAAATATTTTTACTACTTTATGACTAACTTTTGGCCATTAATGCTATTTGGTCATATAGTGCTACTTGGGAGTGGATTATTATTCGGTTCTCCTCTTGTGGTGGGTTAGATAAAATTACCGTTAAAGTTACTACTAAAGTTTGGATTACAAATAATTACAAATATTACAATTATTACATAATTACAAAAACCAATAATAGAAGTGTGTATATTAATAATTTAAAAAATGATGACCGGATTGAGCTGGGGATGTAGTATGGAATAAAATCATTCCAAAAAATGAGGGATTTTCTGGTATAAACGAAAGTAAAAGTCTACAAGGATCTATCTAGAATAGTGTTATCATTATTGTAGAGTTCTGATGCACCAACGAGGCTGCATGCAGGTACTTCAAAGTAGAGAATTGGTGGAATACTGGTATACTGGTGTCGTACTATAGTTGACAGACTTCTACAGAAGTGAAATAGTATCATTCCTACAAGTTAGAAGTTATGGCTGTGGTAAATTTTATGAGACGTTAAAACTCTTCTCTACATATCTGTCTTTTAAGACTGTGAAGGCTTTCACGGCCGGACAAAAATACAATCTAAAGTGTTTTTCGGGCTTTGAAGCCGTGGTCCAATGGAATTTCTTCCTGACATTCCATCTACAGCTGCGGCAGACATTATCAAAGGCGATAAGGCAATGGGCGAGGTGATCTGTGCTTCCCGATGCTGACTGATTCGACTGGTGTGCTCCGCGGTATTTATTCCGCCGCCGTCACGCTGCAGTGGAGGAACTGGGATAGAGATAGTGGTGACCCCGTTTCCAGTCTGCATTTAGAAAATTAATTTCCTCCTTCCTGTTGAAATTGTTGTCGTGCTTAAAGACCTCACGACCTCTCTTTAGTCTCGGATAGAAACCCATCGTGAGCACCATAGGAAGCTCGACATACAAAATCTCAAAACACCTCACAAAACTGCTTTAACCTAAAATCGGCAATACTGAGAGCTTTATAAAAAAACTCCACTCATTTCGTCGAAAAACTGCATTCTTTGACTCTCCAGGAGAAATTCTCGTTAACTACGATGTTGTTTCGCTCTTCACGATGGCACCCGTTAAGGAAGCCATGGAACATATTAACCAGGGATTTCCTAAAGATATTAAGAAGTCGTTCTAATACTGCCTAACCACTTCACATTTTCAATGGAAGAAAGGTTTCCACGAAAAAACGGATGGTGTAGTTAAGGGCAGCCCCCTAAGTCCAGTAGTAGCCAACTATTTTATGGAAAATCTCGAGGCCAACGCGTTGACAATGGCAAGTAAGAGGCTAAAGTGCTGGTTCGGATACGTGGACGACACTTTTGTTATTTGCAGCCATGGCGAAGGCGAACTTCAAAAAGTTCCTCTTACACCTCAACTCTATCAATCCAAAAAATCAATTCACTATGAAGATAGAAAAGGAAGGACGCTTATCGTTTTTGGTATCAAGGAGACCGAATGGGAAGCTTGCGCACACCGTTTATAGAAAACCAGCACACACTGACGGATTCCTCAATATCAGATCAAATCATCATCCCAAACAGAAAAGGGTAGCCGCAGATCCTGTCTTTGAGAGCCAGGAGAATTTTTGAGCCGGCTGAATTGGAACGGGAAATGAAGCATCTGGAAAGAGCCTTTGGATGGACTGGATATAGCAAGCACAAGTTCGATAGGGTCTCTCCAAGGAATGTAGAGCACGAGGAAGGAACTATGTGAGAACATGAAGAAAAGCACACATTGGCACCACAAAACGTAGTGTTAGCACGAGTATTACGGAACACAAGAGGAGTTGCAGGCTGGGACAAACGCAAAAGCCAGCAGTAGCAGAGCACACTCTCTCCGAAGGTCACGACAGCCTTTTCAACGAGGTGGATATCTTTTTATCAATCGCAGCGTTTCTATCCGAGAGTAACGAGAGAGGCCATTGAGATCTTTAAACACAACAACAATTTTAACAGGAAGGAGGAAAGTACGTTTCTAAATGCAGACTGGAAGCGATTCTACGACATACTTCAAGTGCGCCGAAATCCCACGCCTCTACTCCCCACCCCAGTACCTCCCCACCTCCCAATCCCTGCAGCGTGACGGCGGGGGAATAAATACCACGCTACTCGAATCAGTAACAGGGATGTTAGGCCTATGTACTTTGTACTCTAAAGGAGGAGGAGGACATTACGTTTCTAAATGCAGACTGGAAGCGAGTTCTATGACATTCTGCAAGGGCGCCGAAGCCACGCGCCACCACTACCCCCACCCCAGTCCCTCCACAGCAGCTCGACGGCGGGGGAATAAATACCACGGTGCTCCCCACATTCGAATCAGTCAACGTCGGGAAGCATAGGAGATCACTTCGCTCATCACCTTTGCTACTGTCTTTCGCAGATGTAGAGAAAACGTCAAGAAGAAGCGCCTTTGGACCACGACTTTAAAGCCTGGAAAACACTTTAGATTTTGCCTTGCTTTTCTACCTTGTTTTAGGAAAGTCTCAGATTTAATTTCAGAGAGGTCACGGAGTGCAATGCTGTAAGAACAGCAATGGCTAAACAAAATCTGATACCTCACATTGGAAGTCGGTAGTTGATAACTTCTAAATTCGTTTTTGAGTTAAAAGTGCAGACCAAACCGCAACGGGTAGTGCAGGTGAGCTAAGCTGTAATCTGGTTGAGGGGACTTTTGAGTGACAGAAGTGATGTTCATTTGGTTGAATTAACAATCAATGACTGAACTTTTGGCTAACCAGTTTAATGTCAGACGTACTTGTTACTTATTTAAAGTAACAAAATCTCCAAAACTCTTATCTATAAGAAGAAATTTCTCTAAGCTACAAAACAAAGAACGTTGGTATTAACACAAACTATAGTTGTTATCTATAGGAAAATTAGCACGCCGCTGTTTTCCCTGGGGTGTTGTGTCTCGATTTACTGGCGCTGACCCAATTTCTGCCGGTGATAATTGAATTAATATATTACAATTATAATGGCATTGTGTGTTAGCAACTGCATATTTGTCAGCAACTGATCCAATTTATTGTGAACGTAACCGTACCCCTGCCGCCTATATCGCTTGATTAATTTGAGCCCGGGATCCACGTTTAGGTGCACTTTAAGCCGTTTTCGAGACACACCCCGGACCGAAAATCGGGGGATGTACAGTTTCTATTATTTCTCCTATTGTTGTCGAGAAACGTCGGCTTATGTGGCAATTTATAAAGTTCAATAAGAAATTTAAAAGCGAAACTGCGCTGCCACACACAATGAATCAGATACAAATTTTTATTCAATAGACCCGTGATTCGATTGTCCCTTTATTTTCTGTCGAAACATTTTCAAAGGGTGCACGAAAAAATAGGGGAGAATTTTATCATCTCGGGGCTGGTAAATATTGATAGGTCAGTGTCAGATGCGCGCACAAACCTATGTACGTATGCCCGGAAGTGCTGAAATATTCAATAGATCAATGGCCCAGTCCGATTCGAAATTACGAAAGCAATCACAACGGCCCTGTCACGTCCATCATAGATATTAACAATGAGAAAACGCTTTTCACAAATTCGATTAAAAACGCTACAATTTTCCTTGGGTAATCAATCAAAAACGAGAACGTCGACCCGCCCCGTCGGCCACGCAAAAAACAATTTATTCGAATTACAACTGAAAGGTATTATGGACGGAGATGGATTCGGAGGATCCGTCATTTTGCCTCTTTTTCCTTCTAATTACCATCATTCTTTCGTCATTTCTTTCTCAACAATTTTTTCGGCAAGTGTGGCCATAGACATCCGAAATAATTAAACGAACAATGCCTCGGAAAGAGTTCGTTCCGAGGGAAAAAATACGGCTAATGATACTCCGGCACGATTGCGTTGCGTTTGTTTTGTTGGGAAAACATGAACCGGTCATTGTAAATTTGTGATAACATATGGACTGTAATAGTGGCAACAAAACTTATAATGGCCCTTGCTAATGCTGTTGTTTTAGAGTTCCTCAAGCTATTTGTTACAAAAACTAACTATACCTGTTCATAATTAATGTTGCGTAAAAACTAACCACATAAGCGAGGCCTTAAGCCCACCCCTCTACAGAATCCCATCTAACGCAATAAAGTTTAAAATCGTGAGGGGTGTCTGCCAAAATGCGCAATATATGACAGATTGACGGTAATCTGGGGTTTTACATGCAGCATTCACTTCTCGAGAGGGAAGTTTTAATTTGTATTATAGAGGGGGGTAGTTCGGTATTCTAGGGCAAAAATCCATTTATCAAAACAAATTGAGAAAAATGGATTGTTTGTCTCGGAAAAAAGGTAGCATTCTCGCTGGGTAGTTTCGGTAAAGCAATAACGCAGTATTGAATCGGGGGGATGGATGAATAATGTTGTGTACCCGAAGGGCCTTATTTACCCATAGACCCAATATTTCTCGGATTAGGGCTAGAGTCTGCAGACGCACGCGTGGCGCGACAATTACAGGGTCACTCGCCACCCCTATTAGCGCCTTGGGGTCGAGATCGTGGTTAAGGAAATTGAATGCGGTTTGCAAACAACTTTGCCCTTAAATAATTTTTTTTTTCTAGATTGAGCAGAATATCAGAGGAAGGAGGTAGAGTTAGTGTATTTTTATCAGGGATAATTTGAATTTTTCAATTTTCCAATCAATAAAATGTTTCCGACATAGAGAGATCTTGTCAAAGGTGGAAGCTTTATACCAAGTCCACTGTACAGTTTTTAGCGTACAGAAATTTTTACATAAAAAAAATTATAGAATGCTCTGGAAACAATGAGCTTAAAAATACTCTAGAGTTTTTCTCTATTTCAACACCCCCACAAAACTGGGATTAAATATCTCTATAGAACTTACCCAATATAGCAATTCAAAGTTAATTTGGTGGCAAAATATTACTGATGTTTTACCTGAAACAAAAAAAGGTGCTGTAACAAATCTCATTATTTAATTAAGAATTATACGAAGGCGTAGAAGGGCCAACAACATTTGTTTTCTTAAATTCCGAGTTCAATGTTGGAATTTAGTTAAATTGCGAGTTTAAAGTAGGAATTGAGTTAAAATTCCATGTTCAAAGATGGAATTTAGTAAAATTCAGAGTTCAACGTCGAAATTTAAATTCCGAGCTTAAACTTAGTTAAATACGAATAAAGACGAAACTTAGTTAAATTCCGAGTTTAAAGTCGGAATATAACTAAATTAAATATAGTCAGAATTTAGCTTAAATTCCAAGTTTAAAGACGGAATTTAATTAAATTCAAAGTTCAACGTTGAAATTTAATTAAATTCCGAGCATAAAGTCGTAATTTAGTAAAATTCCGTGTATAAAGTCGGAATTTAGTTAAATTCCGTCTCAATAGTCGGAATTTCATTAAAATTCAAAGTTTAAAGACGGAATTTAGTTAAATTCAGAGTTCGAACTTCAAAATTTATTTAAATTCCGAGCATAACGTCGGAATTTAGTAAAATTCCTAGTATAAAGTCGGAATTTAGTTAAATTGTGAGCTTAAAGTAGGAATTTAGTTAATTTCAAAGTTTAAAGCCGGAATTTAGATAAATTCAGAGCTCAACGTCGGAATCTAGTTAAATTCCGAGCATAAAGTCCGAATTTAATTAAATTCCGAGCATAAAGTCCGAATTTAATTAAATTCCGAGTATAGTCGGAATTTAGTTAAATTCCGAGTTTAAAGTCGGAATTTAGTTAAATTCCGAATATAGTCAGAATTTAGAAAAATTCCGAGCTTAAAGTCGGAATTTAGTTAAAATTTCAAGTTTAAAGACGGAATTTGGTTAAATTCAGAGTTCAACGTCGAAATTTATTTAAATTCCGAGCATAAAGTCGTAATTTAGTAAAATTCCGAGTATAAAGTCAGAATTTAGTTAAATTGCGAACTTAAAGTAGGAATTTAGTTAAATTCAAAGTTTAAAACCAGAATTTAGTTAAATTCCAAGTTTAAAGACGGAATTTAGTTAAATTCAGAGTTCAACGTCGAAATTTATTTAGATTCCGAGTATAAAGTCGTAATTTAGTAAAATTCCGAGTATAAAGTCAGAATTTAGTTAAATTGCGAACTTAAAGTAGGAATTTAGTTAAATTCAAAGTTTAAAACCAGAATTTAGTTAAATTCCAAGTTTAAAGACGGAATTTAGTTAAATTCAGAGTTCAACGTCGAAATTTATTTAGATTCCGAGTATAAAGTCGTAATTTAGTAAAATTTCGAGTATAAAGCCGGAATTTAGTTAAATTCGGAGCTCAACGTCGGGATTTAATTAAATTCCGAACATAAAGTCGGAATTTATTTAAATTCCGAGTATCGTCCGAATTTAGTTAAATTCCGAGTTTCAAGTCGGAATTTAGTAAAATTCCGTGTATAAAGTCGGAATTTAGTTAAATTGCGAGCTCAAAGTGGGAATTTAGTTAAATTCAAAGTGTAAAGACGAAACTTAGTTAAATTCCGAGTTTAAAGTCGGAATTTAATTAAATTAAATATAGTCAGAATTTAGCTAAAATTCCAAGTTTAAAGACGGAATTTAATTAAATTCAGAGTTGAACGTTGAAATTTATTTAAATTCCGAGCATAAAGTAGTAATTTAGTAAAGTTCCGTGTATAAAGTCGGAATTTAGTTAAATTCAGAGTTCAACGTCGAAATTTATTTAAATTCCGAGCATAAAGTCGTAGTTTAGTAAAATTCCGAGTATAAAGTGGGAATTTAGTTAAATTCAAAGTGTAAAGACGAAATTTAGTTAAATTCCGAGTTTAAAGTCGGAGTTTAGTTAAAATTCCAAGTTTAAAGACGGAATTTAGTTAAATTCAGAGTTCAACGTCGAAATTTATTTAAATTCCGAGCATAAAGTCGTAATTTAGTAAAATTCCGAGTATAAAGTCGGAATTTACTTAAATTTGCGAGTTTAAAGTAGGAGTTTAGTTAAATTCAAAGTTTAAAGCCGAAACTTAGTTAAATTCAGAGCTCAACGTCGGAATTTAGTTAAATTCCGAGCATAAAGTCGGAACTTAATTAAATTCCGAGTATAGTCGGAATTTAGTTAAATTCCGAGTTTAAAGTCGGAATTTAGTTAAATTCCGAGCTTAAAGTCGGAATTTAGTTAATATTCCAAGTTTAAAGACGGAATTTAGTTAAATTCAGAGTTCAACGTCGAAACTTATTTAAATTCAGAGCATAAAGTCGTAATTTAGTAAAATTCCGAGTATAAAGTCGGAATTTAGTTAAATTGCGACAACAATTTAGTTAAATTCAAAGTTTAAAACCGGAATTTACTTAAATTCAGAGCTCAACGTCGGAATTTAATTAAAATTCCAAGTTTAAAGACGGAATTTAGTTAAATTCAGAGTTCAACGTCGAAATTTATTTAAATTCCGAGTATAAAGTCGTAATTTAGTAAAATTTCGAGTATAAAGTCGGAATTTAGTTAAATTGCTAGCTTAAAGTAGGAATTCAGGTAAATTCAAAGTTTAAAGCCGGAATTTAGTTAAATTCGGAGCTCAACGTCGGAATTTAATTAAAATCCGAGCACAAAGTCGGAATTTAGTTAAATTCCGAGTTTAAAGTCGGAATTTAGTTAAATTTTCTGTGCCGTCGGTCGTTGAATTATGTTTTTAACAAATGTAAAAAGAATTTTTGTACAATTTTTTTATCACACAAACTCAAAATACCTTACTTCGTTTTGGTCTACCTAAATAACACGTTTTTGTGTAATTGTAAACACCACACTGTGCTACATACGGGATGTTCATTTTTTTTTTGACAGAAAAGGATGATAAAATCAAAGTAAACAAACCTTTGTTTATTTCATCCTTTTTTTTGTTATTTTACAGCCAGCATGCTGACGTTTTTAAATGAACACCTTCTACACTCTACACTTGTACCTTATCATCTAGTACCATAAGTGGACTACATTTGATTTGGACCTTGGTGAGAGCTAAACTGTATACGAGATAATTTATCTTTTTGACAATTCTGTATAAGCCGTCCATTTTACCATCGAAGCTGGTACAACCATGCAGCATCACTTTCTCAATAATTTCCAATAGGTATTCTGTGATCTAACTCCCAGGAAATTAGGTATTCGTTCGCTGTTGAGCAACTTTTTCCCTTCAAGTAGGCGACGTAGTCAAGAAGAGGGTTTCATTATCAGCTGTTGTTTTGCCAAACAAGCTCTGATTCCAGTTAGAGGTTCGATAGAGGGGACAGGAACATAAATTATCATCTCTCCTTGTTTTTTGATGGAAATCAGCAAAACTTCGAACAGGACTCGATAGGCTTCTACATACACCATAAATGCTCTTAACTTGGCGTGAAAGAAAGAACTTGTAACCTTATACAAGTAATTGAAATTCCTGGGGAATATTTCTGGTCGATTTTTACATAAATCGTTTTATATAAAGGTGGAGTACCTTGAGGCTATGTGGGTAGAGTACACTGAGGAGGCCCGCTGGCCTTTATTTGAAAAATTCGGTTCGATTGAAATTTAATGTCTGACATGCGCGGCTTAATCATCGATTGCTATGTCATCTATGTTCCAGAGTCAAGTATCAAGTATCTCCAAAGATTTTGTAACCTGGGATTTCTATCAATTTATTGGAACATTATCTTTCAAAATAGAATTTTCTTGCATAATGTATATTGTCACAAAGTGATGATCTGCTACGGCTGACTGGTTTAGTAACCAAGCACTAGTTTATCCAAATTTAAAAATCAAACCTCGTAAATTGTTCAACGTATGGGTACATTGAACCGCTTATTGACGTCACTTAAAAGAAGGTTGTATGGATTGGAAAAAAATTTGCTGACAATAAAGAATGTTAGCACGATCACTTTTGAGAGAGACACGGTAGTTGGTTTTGGGGAATCACGAAGGGATTCTTGCTGTGCGAGACTCACGAGGCGTCGTGGTGAAGTCGCATCTAGGTTGGTCTGGAGGTCGGTTAGACCAGAAGGACGAACGACCACCAACAGGTACCAGCCCACTGTTTAAAAGTAGAAAATGAAGTCTTGGTCTGAGTGCTCACGGAGGGAGTCAGTTTTGGGGAGACTCACGAGAAGGGTCGTTTTGCGGGATTGGTGGAAAGGGTCGAAAAGGAGTATCGTTACGCCGGGAGGACGAGCGATCACCAGCAAAGATCACCAGTAGAAGCATTCAGCCAAGTTTGTTTTTCAGAGTAAAGGAAAGGGCAGAAGATTGTTCCCATAAGTCTTTTTGCCGGTGCTACGAGGTCCGATTAATTGAGTGGCAAGATATGGTTCTGGTCCATCTAAAAATTAGGTAAGATTTACTGTGTATTTATTGGCATGGCTTCTATATTTATTTTCGTTGCCCCGAATTTGCCAAAGTAGCTTACTTTTAAGGTCATGGGTCATAGGGCATAAGCATAGAACCCTCCGAGAGAGGCAACGTAAGCTTCGGTACCCAAATCGTAAAATTCAATAAAGTTAGTACAATACGATTTTTAACATGGTGGAGGTGCCGAGTGAATGGTGTCCCAAACTAAGACCAGACACCATCTATGTTATTTCAAAACACCAGCCCACCAGTTTCTGGGTATAATATCAGTTTCCACCCTTCAGATCATTATTTTAAATTATTCGTATACCTTAATTTAACTCGTGACAATATCTTAGCGACTCAAGATAAGAACATCCTTTTAACCTAGAATTCTCTGAAGCTTTTGACAATAACGTAATGAATGCTAAAAAGGGTAATTAAAAATATCAGATATATGTAATAATAAAAATATGTGAGAATTACTATAATATAACCAAAAATTGATCCTGATTACTTCTAGATAAAATAATTCTGAGGAATTCAAAACATCTATGTCAAAGAGTCATTTTCAAGAATTTGCTGTTTTTTTTTATCGGTTTAGTTTCCAGACAGAAACGTGATTCGAAATTATTAAATTATATAAAAATAATAAAATAACAACAGATTTCTAGGGCGTGAAAACTGAAAATTTTACATTTGGTAAACTTGAAAGGCTTAAGGAGCAAAAATAAGGGCTTGAAGTTGAAAAAAATCTCAACAAATAAAAAAATTGAGCCTCAGAAGACAAAGAACGCGAAATGAAGACGAGGAACAATTGTTATTCACAAATTATGCAACAACATGTTATTCACAAATACAAACACAAAGTCAAACTGAAGAGGAGCAGGAAATGCTGGAACTAAGACAGTTGGAGAAATCTAAAGAAGAAAGCGAGAGCTCCAAACCTGAATTTGTCAATCCCACGAGACATCAGTACATACTGAGGATATGAAGAAAAAGAAAATAATATCAAAGAAACCTGCGGCTTTGGTTTTAAGGCTTAAGAGCAGAATTGTCAATATTGAGTTTCCTCCAGTAAGTGAGTCAAGTAGAAGAAGAATCCGGCCCTCCAAAGACAATGGTGTATTTTCCAGAAACACCGAAAAGGCTAAAACCCCAAAGCCCAATAAGAAGAATATGGTGTCTAGGATTGAGGATAAAATCTGACGAGAAAGTGTAAATGATAAGTTTAGAAAACGACTTAAGAGAGCAAAGAAAGCAAAAACAGTACCCTTTCCAGTAACAATTGTTGAGGTCAAGCTTCAGAATTGTCGAGCTCGCTCCCGAGATCTACCATATTGGCACAAGTAGTCGAATTTACTAGACATCAAACACAAAAATGATCCCAGAAATGGCAGAACCCACAAACACTCAAAAAGTCAAAAAGGAGGGACCGACAGTTAATGAAATAGTAAAATTTATTCTTCATGTTAATTGATATACAACCAATATGGAGATTGTGTCCCAAGAAGTAGCAAGTTGTGTAGTAAATTGGCGAATTGGGACAAAAAGTAAAAAAAACTGCGATCTCATCGACGACGTTTCGTTTAATTCAACTTAAACTTCATCAGGGCTCGAGTTACGCCGAAATTAAAATTAGAATTAGGAAAAAAACAATTAATTTTGCAATTTAATCTAAAGTCACCCAATTGTAATTAATGTTTTTTCTAATTTCAATTTTAATTTCGGCGTAACTCGAGCCCTGATGAAGTTTAAGTGGAATTAAACGAAACGTCGGCGATGAGCTCGTAGTTTTTTGACTTCTTGTCCCAATCCGCCAATTTACCTCCATACACATCTTGCTAATTAACAAACTTTGCGAATAAATGGCTTAATTTCTAGAAATAAAGTAGTTGAAAAATAAAAAAATGAGACGGCAAAGAAACTGAAGGATATCGAGAAATACTTAACATAGCTTGCGAGGCTCGATCTTGAAGTCAAAGAAGAAAGAGTTCAAGAAGAGAAAGCAAAAGGAAGTCAGGTTATAGGACTTTCAGGTATCAGTGTAAACCTAAAGAAGAGCCCGACGAAGAAACCCGAAAAGAAAGAATCAGAGAAGAAAGGCGAGGTTGATACCGTTGTTTTAAAGAAACGTCCATGAAGGAATAAGGACTAAACTTCGGGAGAAACTAGTAAAATTAAACTCATTATACCGGATAAAACAAAAAATACTGGAAAGAAACCAAAGTTTGTTTTATTTATATTGTTCCGAACTCCCGGTTCAATAATTCCAGTGTAGCTATTAAACACGAAAACACTATTTATTTACCCCGGAAATACACACAAGTACAAGTCGACTACTAAATGACTCACTACTTAGCCCTTTATAGCCTTCTATTATCGTTTGGTACTTTAGCTTACCTACAGCGATTAAAATAAGGCGGCGCATTCGCCTTTTATACAAAATCCTAAAAAATACAGAAAAATCCAAAACATTATTGATAAGACTCACAAAAAAAAAGTCGTAAATAACTGCGCTCTAAATAAACAGAGCAATACATCACTCATGTCACCCAGAGCAATAAATCACTCGTGTCACCCATGCCGCAGCGCCCGAATAGGTGGCGAAGGTCCCTCCTCCAATGATGCTCCGCCTCCCAGTGCCCGCTCTTCGTAACAATATTTAACTTTCCCATTAAAATCACTGAAAGGGAGACTTATGAAATTATATGTTCTAAGCAACGACAAGATTAAAATTAAAATAAAGCCAGATAACACATAAACCGTAAACTGAAACTGAGAAAGTTCTCTTCTAGAAGAGGGTGTAACGAAACCTCGGGAGGATGGTATCCAAGAAGGACAAAAAAAACAGGAATTCAAGGTTAAACCTGGAATATATAAAGAAATCTCAGGAAGAGGAAGGCAAATAGTGGTTAAAGAAGCCCAGCGTCCGCAGCCCGAAGCAACAAAAGAAATATTGTTGACGAATTAGATTTTTTCTTAATATCAATGATGACTTGAAGAAGAAGAAGAAAAAGGGCAAAAATGAACCCAAAAAGCAATTCCTAAAATATATAATATAATAAATAAAATATATTAATATATATATAAAGTTTTATTATACCAGCGGAACCCGAAGGAATAAAAGCAAAAAAAGTTTTATTGAAAAAAGCATCCAAACCTAAGAAATGGTTGAAGTATATAAATACAATAAGAAAAAAACGTACATTTCCGAAATCGAAAGGAGAGGTTGTAGAACTAAATGTAAAAAAGACAGAACAGCTTCTAACGGAGCTTGTAAAACAGGCCACTGACGAAACTTTGCCTGATGTCATTAGTGCATGCCTTATAATAGACAATTCAGGATGGATTTTTTTGTTCAGAGTAGAACGGGGAAACATGATCTTTTATTTAGCGAATATAAAAAATATAAGAAAGCACAAGCTTTCCTTTTTTGTAAACGTCCTGTAACAGTTTTAGGGGACCACTGCTTGGGACCACTGTTTTGACCGGCCGTGAGAGCCTTCTATCTTATCTCAATAAAACTGTTCTATTAAACGGAGAATCCAAAGCTATTCAACTAAAATTCCTTTCTTGGACTTCTTTTAGTTTTGGCACATCGTTATGCACTCTTCTTCCAAACCGCCATCCAGCACAACTTTTTCCTTTCAATGAAAGTACATTACTGATTTAGTCAAAAACGAGATTAATTTATTGCTTCTGTCCTTTTTTATATTTTGCTCTTGTTATCTTTTATTTGAGCCTCTTAAGCCTTAATATGAGGTGTCCATTATAAAATTTCATCTAGTTGGCTGTGAAATGTCAAAAGAAAAGGATGGAGAAACAAAAGTCCATTTACTTTGATTATGTCATCCTTTTCTGTAAAAATTTCATAGCCTGCTAGATGAAGTTTTATAATGAACACCCCGTATTTCGAAACACTTGCTCGAATACCATTATTGTCTGCAAAATGCTACTTTGTTTATATCAATCTTTGTTTATATCAGCAACAATATTTGACAGAAAAATATATCTTGACTAAGGAACTTTCAACTCGAACTTTGATTACATAATCTCTGCAAGTACGACACACACTTCTCCTCCGCTCGCAGTAGTAAAACATGAAAGACGAAACTAAACCAGGTTAATATGCAGCTCTTCACTTGATATTATTTAGCCGAGTGCCATCGAGAAAACTGCGAGAAAGGGTAATGAACTAAGGGTAAAAATTGTCGAGAGCCCTTGTTTCGTCTTTGCTTTTAGCCTTTTTCTTTCGCTGCCACAGTGAAACGCTTCCTTTGGTTATTTAATTTTTCAAGGATTATTCAGCGGGTCTTTGATTTGGCCTTTTTGGCTGTGCAAAGCGGAACGAGAGATGAACCGCAAATATTCGCGCCCACCTATTGTCTAATATTCATGAAATGAAATGTTTCGCACACATTGCCCGGTCGGGTGGTCGGCGTGCAAGTGAGCGAGTCGACATACAACTTCATTACATTTAAACTTTGCTAATTTAACAAATCTCATCTAAAGTTTTTGTTTACGAGTTGCCGGAATGCATTTAAATTGTAAATAAAACAGAATAGTTCCGTCCGGCTGTATTGAATTGATACCGAACTTCTCACGGCTTTAAATTACTTCAGCGCCCCCAATCAATTGTCATGGGGAGATAATTACAGCTCTGTCTGGCTTTTTCCTGAGCAGGACTACAGATAACTAAATTTACCTTTCGAATAACCGTTGCCATAAAGAGCATTCGCTACTAAAGCCGATACTCAAGCGGCATACCAAGCAGGCCTCAGATCCGTCCGAATTAGTGGAATCCCGTCGTAACCCTAATTAAAGAACGCGCATTTCGGAATGGATATCTCATCAGGCCTAATGTGTTTACTAATTTGTTTTGGTTTCATGGTATTGCTGCTGTGCGTATCGCCACTTCCCTCCTCATCACAACCGACCCCCTCCAACTAATCCCATATTCAGCTCGCGCCAGCTGTGAGAATTTTTACCCGCGCATTTTGGGCAAATCGGCTCGGAAACAATGTAGACAACTCTGTAGAGAAACAGTTAATTAACAGGAACCGGGCATCGGATTGCGCTGTGTCCATGTTTACCGAGTTTACTGTTAGACCTGGTTCACAAACAACTGATGATTAATCCTGTTTGAGAAGGGAGACAGACGCGCGCCACTAATCACCGCAGACGGGGCCGAAGGCACGTAAAAGATTATCGGGGGCTCAACGAAGGCCTAAAACAACGACAGGGGGCCGAGTTATTGTTTTAAATTATCAAAGTTGCAGCGGGAGCTTTCGCTAATAATGCGCTATTCAAATAACAGCCGGTTTTTGCCACTGCCAAGCCCTCAAAAGACGCAAATATTTATTGTTGTGACCAATGTATCTTAATTGGTTTTCTATTTTTCGTAACTGCAGCACCTTGGTTATTGACACGTTGAAAAACTTGTTTGGGCAGGTTGAAAAAATCCCAAGCGGTCTGTTCTTGTAGATACCGGGTGTCCAGCAGAACCCTGGACATAGGAGATTAACATGGAAAATGAGATTTTATTTTTTTTGTCATCCTGTAATTTTTTCAATAACCCAGTTTTGGCCGTTTTTTGGAAAAACGCCTCGAAAAGTGCAAAAATTCGAATTTGGCGCGTCACCCCCGCCATGAATGTGCAGTGTCGCCAACATATTTTCAATGCATAATCACGTTAATTACGACATGATAGTCCCTCTAAAGAAATAAGAAAGGAAAATCGGCTCTGACTCTCACATAAGAAATTATTATGTTGGCGACACTGCACATGCATGGCGGGGGTGACGCGCCAAATTCAAATTTTTGCACTTTTCGAGGCGTTTTACCAAAAAACGGCCAAACCTGAGGTATTGAAAAAATTACAGGATGATAGCTGACTATAAGCTCTACAACTTTACTCTTAAAAGTTTTTCAATCAAATCAACCGTACAGGCGCAAAAAAAATAAAAACCGATTTCCCATGTTAATCTTATATGTCCAGGGTTCTGCTGGACACCCGGTATATATAAAACAAAACTTAGCCAGCATTCGATAACGGTGTATGAGGTTCTGTCAGTCAGCTATGGTTGTGTAGATCGCATCATATTAGGCAGACCCAATTGGTTATTCCAGAATTACGTCATTTCAGTCATTTCACATTCGCAGCGCACGCTTATCATCTTTACCCTTCAAAGCAATATGGCGGACCAACCTAATTAAATGTCAGACGGAACTTAAAACTTCATCTTGTTCATCATGTTTCGTGTTTAAATTCAGATATATTGCCATGCACTTTTCTTGATAAATCAGTGAAATAAATAAACAAATCTGAAATAATCGAGTGTGTGTCGAGTAAGCGAGCTGTCAAGTTGCCTGGCAAATTAAGTAAATGCCCCCTGCTCAAAGGCAGGGAGAGTAGGGGTGGGTATAAGCGCCACTGATTCTTACAGGGAAATCAGAAACCTCCAAAGGTGAAACTCTACTTAATCAACACCACCCAAACCAAAACAAATAAAGGCAGAAGGTCAAGTCAAAATTACAATTACCTGAAGACGTTTAACTTGTCCTATATATTGGATAAATAAGGGTTGTTAGTTTAAGCCTATGTTAGTAACAATCTTACGAGTACACTGATGAACAATGGCTTGGGACACCAACACACGTTGAGTATCCCTGATGAGCTGTAGCAACAATCTTACGAGTACACTGATGAATAATGGGCTTGGAACACCAACACACGTTGAGTATCCCTGATGAGCTGTGGCGTAGCCAACAGCTGCAAACTTGAGGAATTCAACTGATGTTCGTATATTGGGTTACTCGAAAACTTGAGGCCAGATAAAACAAAAACACTAGGAAGGAAGACTGGTTAAGTCGCTGTTATAACATCTGGAAGGCAGGGGGATTTAGATTTCAATAAAAGTGAAAAAAGATACAATTATTGATAGTTAGTTAAAAAAAGGTAAACGTGTACACTTTCAGTTTTACCTCCCTAGGAGGGAGTAAAGGAAATATTATACAAATAAATTATTATCCAATTAAGGTACTTAATATAAAATAATTAACATAGTTATAATTAAACACTAAAGTTAACTCGATCAAGTAAGCCAAATACTCATTTTTTCGAGCTCAAACATAAGCAAAATAACTAAATTAAAGCGAATTAAATTACAATCCAAAAAGAAGAGGGAAATGAAATAAGAAAAGGAAAGGGAGCAAAAATTATAAAATGAAAGTTATTATTTTGTTCAGGGTTCTCTTTACGCTATAGGGGGTTAAGCCTTCACCAGGTGGTCAATAAACAGCTTGGGCTTCCTAGATAATATTGAGGACCGCCCCGGTGCTGTTAAATATCTAGCTCAGGAGTTATGGCTTCGTCAAGGAAAGTAACAAAAAGGCTTGACGATGTACTTAGCTTCTGTGAATAAACCAAGAGCCGACTTTGAAGAGAACAAAATGGAGGCATAAAATGATAAGGAAAGCCACTTACCCAATGTTCGAAATGCAAGGCCAATTAAATCCCACAGATATGGCTAATCAACGCGCTTTAGGTAACCTAAGAAACAAAGCAAAGGTATCACGCGAAGAATTTTTATATTGAAATACCTCCTGAATCCCTTCAAGCGAAGGGTATACCAAAAGTATAAAATGGAGTTAGCTCGTAATAGGCCTGCAAGTGGAAGGTCGGCCGCAAAAAAAAAGAACTACGAGGAGGACGTTTTCCACTAGCTGATAGGAGCAGAATTCCAATTGGCGATTAAAAAAATCTAGACGCCACGTGGGGGAAAAAATGTAAAACTAGTTAGCAAGTAATCATATTCACTCTTCTGTTTATTTACACGTATTTTCGTCTTTGCTTTGGGAGTTGTATCCTAATATTCCTGGAATGTATCAACAAAGTTTCATTTATTTTTAAATTTTCATACATTTTCCGAATTTGTTTAAATTTTGTATAGTTTTCTTTTACTTCATGTATCACGGTGTTTAATATTTATTTTTGTGGTTCAAATTGTCATGTGAATTATAAAAATATTCAGTACAAGAAGAACACTATCAATAATAGAAATTGCTGCGTATTCATTTGCAATTCCCACAAAAACACCAACAGAAGTACGTACTTCCTTTCACCGATTTCCGAAAGAAAATACTTCTGTTGTGAAAATCAAAGACGAGTTCGGCATGGATGAGTTTGTGGACAGGCGAAAAGCCGGGATCAAAGTCCTAACAATAACAAAACTAGTTAGCAAACATTTGAGAGTTTGTTCATTGCACTTTAAGCAACAAGATTACAATAGAGGTATTTAGACATATTTTTCAATTAAGTGTTTTTCGTTTAACATTTTTGGGTAATAATTTTTCAGGAAAACCAGCATCAAACTTGTTGAGACCTAAGTTACAAGCTTTTGTGGTACCATCAAGAATTCTTCCTTCAGAAAATTATCAATTACTTAGGAAAAAAAGTTAGCAAGATAGATTGGGAAAAGGAAATGTGTTAAGTTTCCAAATTAAATCTAGTTAAAGTTTGTCAGACAATGATTTCTCTATCCCAGACTTTCGTAGTCTTTGTGCCAGTTGTAACAAAAAACCTATGACTCTAATTTCTGAACCTAGTGATGAAAACTTGTTACAATTGAGTGATCTAACACCTAAGGAACAATTGGTAGTAAACGCTTTGGTGGATATGATGACATCAGTGCACCAAAAAGCACCACAGTCTAAGTTTTTAGATAAAAGTGTCCAAGTGACAAGTGGTGATACAGTTGTAAGTTTTTCTTTTAGTATTAAATCTGAGTAACAATTACTATCTCTAACAGGACTTAACAGTTTCAGTTTACTAAATGATTTTGTCTCCTTAATAACAGAAATGTATCCTGATAAAAAGGCACATAAACTTACTGTAAAAGATAGGGTTATTTTGATTTTTATGAAGTTGGAAATGGACATATGATTTAATATTTTAGCTTTTTGTCCCAAATTTCACAGCCTACCACTAGGACCATTTCTTGTGAATTTGTATATTATTTGTCAAACATTCTTAAAAGATGTATTCCTTGGCCTAGTTGTGAGGAGATTCAGAAAAACATGCCTATCTGTTTTGAGACATTTGAATCTACTAGAGTTATTCCAGATTGTATGGAAATTCCAGTTCAAAAATTGTCTTGTCTGCCTTGTAGGATTAGAATGTATTCTCACTATAAAGGTGGTTAAACTTTGAAATTTGGTGAAAGTTCTGGAGGTTTAATAACATTTATTTTAAAATGCTATGGAGGACGAAGTTCTGACAAAGCAATCCCTTAACAGAGTGGAATTATTTATAAACTGGAACCTGTTGTTGATAGTATTATGGTTGATAAAGGCTTTATATAATAGTTATTTATGTATTAAGAGCGAAAAGTACAACTTTTTTGCTCGGAGAGTGAAGTTTGCCGCTCGACGCGAAGCGGAGAGCGGCAATCACTCGAGAGCAAAAAAGTTACTTTGTGCTCGTAATGCATACAACGTTTTTTCTACAAACAATAAATTCCAAATAATCTGAAATTTGAACGAAGACACAATCTGAAAATTTCAATCAAAGTGACAATGACGTTTTAAATAATTGGTTGAGTGGTGGTAGTTGCTATTGACAGCAAGCGATAAAATCTTTTTCGCTTGCTGTCCTGGGCAACGCGCGGAAAAGTAAACTCACATTCTGATCCTCAAAAATGGTTAGGTTTTCGTTTGTCTAATGAAAGCGTAAAATGCGTCATTATTTGACGTTTGTAGAAAAAGAATATTTAGGCCTATATTTTTGCGACAAAAAAAGCAGTTTACTAATGAGGAAGCAAATTTTAATATATTACTGTTGAAAGCAAGGGTACATATTGAGATAATTAATCAGAGAATAAAAATATTTGATATATTGAAAAGTCCCTTACCTAGGAATTTAATTAGCAATATTGATGAAATTAATACTGTAATATGTTCAGTTGTAAAAATAATGTATTCAGTATTACAAGACACGTTTTAGTTTAAAAACAACATATGAATAGTCACAAAGTACATTATTCCTAGTCAACCAGTTCAAACTTTAATGACTTCATTTTTATAACATAATTGTTTGGATCATTTTTAAGAAAATCAGAAACTGTTACTAATACATAACTAAAGTTGAGACTAAAGTATCTCATCTTTATAAAGATTATTGGTTAATAAACTGGCAAGTACAACAATCTACCTTGCACAAAGTTACTTACTGAAACTTGAAATTTACTCTCAAATAAATTAGGAAGATTACTATGCCTTTTATTTTCAAAGGATTTATATTTAATTTTGTATTGGTAATAAGAAATTGTTCATACTTAGGTATTGATATAATAGGTAAACAAGAACAGGTACTACCTAATGGCTGAACATGAAAGCCAGTGTAAACCACTGTGACCATTATGGTGTACAACCTGTGGCATTATGGTGTACAAAATTTAATTAAAGCCAAACTCAACCTTGCTTGACAAAATAAGGACTTGAGTTGTTATTATCCCAGGTTTCAAAATAAAACAAGTAATTAAAATCATTTTATTTATATTATTGCATTTAAATTTTAAACACACTTTGGTGACAACACTTCCAGTTTACTATAGTTTTTTTTTACTATGTACCTACTTAAATAGTTTCCAGACGCACCTGCTTTACAGCTGCATTTAAAGTTTAAAATTTTGGAACCTGAATCATGGATCATCACAGCTTCAGACACCTCATAGGATTTGCCATTCAGCAGAGCACTTGTCTGAAGGCACAATGCTACAGTCTATATCACTTCACCTTCCAGTGTTGGGAGATTTCCATAATGGCTACACAAACATTAAGGAATTTAAGATGTTTTCTCCTTCCACAACACATCTGCTGGTTACAAACAGAGGCTTCTAAGTTCTGAAAGACTGTAGCTAGTTTTAAGTATGCTTCCACTTCAGCCATACTTGAATTAAAAAAAATCTTAATTATGGAATAGAATCGAAAACAGGGACAGTTTGCATGGAAACTTAATTTTTCAATCACACAAAATTATGCCCACAAAATGTTTCACAACAACACACTTCCAAATATTCACAGAAACCACTGCTGAACTGCTATTAACCTCAAAATCGATTAGCTAATTCGATGTAAATAAAACTAACAGGTGCAAAACGGGGATCTGAAACAAACTGGAAGCCTGGGAGCACCCTTCGCACAAGAAAAATGTGAATCTGGCCAGAAACATAAAACAGAAGCCACAAAACCAACCCCCGAGAAGTAGTGAAGGCCGCTCTAGCCGAAAACTGACAAAAGTGGATTCAAAACAAGGCAAAGGAGGTAAATTCCAAACACAAAATCTACTAGTAAAGCCAGAGTTATTCAATTTAAGTTTAGTAAATTAACAAAAGGTATGTTTCAGTAGGTACCAGCAAGCAACCAACAAGTCCCCTCGAGAACCAGTGAATGAAACAGAAAGAGCAAGTGAGGTCTTGACCAGGCATATAATCAAAATGCAACAATGAGCAAGGTACTGTTAAGACCTCAATAAATAACTAATAGCAAAATGTATTATTAATACAAATGTAGGAAAATGCGTAGTGAGAAAAATGGCCGTGACAATATTAATAATATATTCCTAAATTGACTCTTTTAGGCAAAAGCTCCAATGCAGAACGTATGGTTTTGTAGCTAAAGTACTGAAGAAAATCCTAAAACGTCAAAACATTTATATTCTTCATAATTAACAAACTGGCTGCGGTGTTGCCATTCTTACTATTTTTTATAGATTAATTTATTTATAGGCCATATTAGGGTTAATAAAATGCGAATAAACATCCTAAAAAACAAACGACATTGAATTTGTCAATTCGGTATGTCTAACTACACTGTTTGCGTGCCTCCCAAAAAAGCTTGTTAAAAACAACTGTATTAGAAATGTTGTGAAGGATAAGCCGGTGTACCTTGTAAGGGTGATGAACGACATATTGGAGAGATATGGAGACGTATAGAGAACCAGAAGGATTGCTTTGATAATGGCGATGGCAATGGCGACAGTGCTACTTCTTTCTTCTTTCTTCGGAGGTAAGGAAATTACGAGAACCGGCGTTTCTGCATCTGGCCCATGAACAACGATCCGATGGTTTGGATGGGACGGCGTTAGTTCAAGACCCATATTCAGTGTGAAGAGCTACATGCTAACAGAGGTGCCCCTGCTGCCATACTGAAAACATTAGATCTAGACAAGACAGGCCGATAAACTCCCCCAAGTCAAGGTGTGCTACCGGGCCGAAGAATAAATGACAAAAGGGGACTTCGCCACAAAGGGTGCCCTTCAGGGAGAGGGGAAAACCCTAGTTTGAATGTAGCCTTGCTGCAGTATTGCGGGCCCTGTTGCAGACCACTTTTATTTTTCTAGCTATTCGTGGGAAGAAAACT
This sequence comes from Taphrorychus bicolor, assembly GCA_951812265.1. Classification (NCBI taxonomy): domain Eukaryota; kingdom Metazoa; phylum Arthropoda; class Insecta; order Coleoptera; family Curculionidae; genus Taphrorychus; species Taphrorychus bicolor. The sequence continues at coordinate 20,923,177 of OX638306.1, read as the reverse complement.
TGGAGAAAAACCGTATACCTCCGGCTAAAGGAATTCATTCTTTGATCCTCAAGCAATTGAAAAACATGTGTAGACCAGGCAACCTGCCCCGGTGGAGAAAAATAGTTCCTCTAGGACCACAGCAGACAATAAATCTTCTGAGGTAAAGCCATTAAAAAGAAGCCATTTCGAAAGAAGATCAAGTTAATTCGGGAAATGAGACGGCGGACGCTATTGGGGGGTTTTTATAGAGCAGGCGGCTTCTAAAATATGCCCGAAGACAGATGAAAAACCTAATAGGCAAAGTGGTAGATTATGCTATTGCTCTAAAATAGGTACTCGAAACAATAGAAAAATAAAGAAACAAGAAAACAGATCCCATAAATAAACAGACGGAGACCGCAAAACGCTAGCGGTCAAAGGGCAGCACACCCAAATAAGTTGCAAAAAGACAGCGAAAGGTATTTAAGGATCTTTTTGCAGCAGCTTTTTGCAGAGGCTTTTTGCAGGGACCTTTGAAAGGCTCTCAAGGTTACAGAAAGACTGTCAAGGCTCTTAAGGCTACAGAAAGACTCTAGAGGGTGTCAGAGCTGCATAATCCTTGGCGATCCGAGGTCCTCTCTGAGCGCTGATCAGTACCGTGTAATACGAGCTGCAATCCTGAATGCAGTAGAAAACCAGTAGTATGAAGGACCGGAGGTAAGATTCCAAGGCTGCACTCAATGCTCTGGCTGGCTACAGGTCACCTGCGAAGACGAGGAGAATGTCACTTGGTTGGAAGCTTCGGTTGACGGACTATATAATTGGAGCGCAGCCGTCACAATCTAAAATTGGGAGGGCGCTCTACTTAGACTCCTAAAGGGAACAGTCTATCAAAACCTTACATCTATATAGCCTACATACCGGATGATAGCAACGACCGGCGAGGGACAATTCAAAAGGAAGGGCTAATCTATCCCAACTGGCCTAATGCAGGTAGTAATGATCAAAACAAATAAGCAAAATAGGAAAAGAGGAAAGACTCTAAACCAGACCCGAAGAAAGAAACGTATTGATGGCAGGTACGACTTCATTTCTACAGATCAACCTTCAGATGACAAAAGCGGCTACCTACCTTTTGGGGAAAGGCTCGGGTAAACATGTGGGGTCGCAGTCACACTTGATGGGTTGACACTATCCACGGTTCCTGGATAAGCGACTCCAAGCATATGATTTTTTCTTGCGATTGGGATGGTAAATAGGAGCCGGTAGGTAATAATTACGAAATATATATCAATTGCCAGTGGTACCTGCCATCAATACCTTTCTTTCTACGGGTCTGGCGAGGACAACAGTTACGAAACTGAGAAAACTGCTGACAGTACGAGATCTATCTTTGATTTTGAGAGTGAGAATGGTGCGGTGTTACGTCTTTCCAGTATTACTATATGGTCTTGAAGGATGGACACTGAACAAGAAAACATCGAAGAGACTGGAATCGTTTGAGTGGTGGGTGTACCGCCAAATGTTAAAGATCTCCTGGATGGACCGCATTACGAACGAACAAGTTCTGGAAAGAATGGATAAGGAAATGGAAGTTCTTCTCACAATTAAGAAAAGAAAACTAGAGTTTCTTGGGCATGTTATGCGTAATTCAAAATACGAAATTCTGCAGCTCATCATGCAGGAGAAGATCGTGGGAGGCAGAAGCGTCGGTCGGCGTAGAATTTTCTGGCTACGTAACCTGCGAGACTGGTTTGGCCTCTCATCTATTGAACTATTTCGGACAGCTGCCTCTAAAGTTAGCATAGCCATGATGATCAGCAACCTCCGAAGGAGAAGCTGAGACCAAGAAGAAGATATATCAATTATGAAAGATTGAAGAGTAATTGGTCTGTACCCACTCACCCGTGAATGATTAAGAGTTTGTTTTGGGTATCGTGATGATTTGTCCTTTTTTCCAAATGCTTGGAAAAGTTTCGTTGACAAGACAGTAGTTTATCATGTTTATGATGTTTGTGTATATGTTTCTGGACAGCAGCCTTAGTGTTTTTGGGTTGTCGAAACCAGGAGCATTTGATTTTCCACTATTTATAATGTTAAAATATGTGTCTTCGGTTATTTGTTCCCCATGTTGAGTGTTTGTTGGAAGAAGTTGTTTGCCCAGTTGGAGATTCTGTAATAGTTTTCGGGTCAAAACTGAGGGTCATCATCAAAAGTGTACGTTTCTTTGAAGTGGGATGCAAACGCTTCTACTTTTTCCATTTCGCCGCTCAGAATTTCACCATTTACTTCAAGGTCTGGTATGGAGTTCTTTGATTAGTATTTCGTTATTTGTCTTATTGGCCTCCAATAGTCCTTCCCCTGAGCATTCGCTATATTGCTGCAAGTTTCACGCCAATTTTTTTCATGAAATATCCTAATAAGATTTTGGATATTTTTGTTGTAGTCGTTTAGTTCTCGTTTGTCATCCAAATTTTTATACTTTACGTAGTTTCAATACAATTCCCTCTTATTTTTTATTAACTTCATAATAAGAGGTGTAGTTCCGTTACATAGTACCTTTTTCTGGATATAGGAGATTCCTCTAATATTGCCTGAGCCTACTGGTTGGTAAAGTTAGTTATATAATCTTCGTTCATGGGGCTTTATTTTTCCGATTGTATAAATGCATCCATTCTGTCGTTTATGTTGTTGATATTGCAATTGTGTGTCTTTATTTCAACTTCATTATCGCCTGTAATTGGGCTTTGCATATCGATTGTTATAATAAGTGCTAAGTAGTTGGAGCCCAGATCGAGGGTGGTTATGATCCGTAGTATATTGTTTTTCCAGATTGGAAGTATACAACATCAAGTCCGGAGTTGAATCGGGGTTATTAGCCATCAAAAATGTTGGAGGGGTAGTTGCCTTTGTAAAGTTCGAATTATCCATAAAGGTTTTTAGTTGTTTCAGTTTCTTTTTGTTGACGTTGAAGTCTTCTATATATAATAAAGCGGCTTTTACAAAGATAGTTTCTTGTATTTTGGAGGTCGAGTGAATGTAGCATATGCAGTCTGTCGTCTAGGAATGGGATGCTGAAGTAAGTGGCCTCGTTCAGGGGGTTGATAATTGACGGGGAGTTCCCTTTTCTTAGTTTAAGTTTGGAGGCTGTCTGTACTATACTTACGCCTCGTGTATTTTGGTTGACGATGTTGCCAGATCGTTGTATTACTTTCCAGTCTCTGTACGGTTAGAAAAAGTTTTCTTTTGTTTTGGTTTCCACAAAGAGCGCACAGGTGATGTCTTGCTGTTCCAGTATGTAATTAATCAGGGGTCTCTTTGGTTGATAGCTGCTATTGATAGAGGATATTAACACCGTTCAACATTCGCTTGACTGCCCATTATCGGTTGGGTTGGTAAGGTTTTTGTGGGCTTTTCCATGTCAAACATCAGGATGTATACGCGATTGAATGAAAAGTTTATACAGGTGTCTATATTGTAGAATGTTTGATTTTTTTTTAGTTTCGTAATTAGTTCGTCTCTATTATTGTATTTTTCCTTGTTTAGTTTTGTAATGTATGTATTAATTACTGTGTGTGTATGGTGACTGGTTGGTGTATTCTACTGTGTTTTGTTGTTTCTGTGGGAAGTTCTGCCGATCTCTTATTTAGAAGCTTAATTTGTGTGTTTGGAATACCTTCTATAAGTTTTGTTGGGCGTTTTGAGCATTTAAGCGACCAGGCTCTGTGGTCTTCAGGTCCACAAGCTGCACATTTGGGTGGTCAGGTCGAAATGCATTGTGTAAAGTGATGTGGACCGTTACATTTTGGTTTTTGTTGGCAGTTTTCTGTTTTGTGTGTGAATTGGTTACATCGGTTGCAAGGTTGCGGTGTTGGCGCTGGCGGAGAGCTTGGGTTTACAGAATAATGCTTATGCATATAAAAGGGTCCTTCGTTTAATAGTCTTTCAAATGATTTATTGGACCACGTTATATTCCTTATAAGACTTGTTAATTGACCAGTTGCTCTTGACGTTATTCTTTTGCAGTATCTGTAACTGATTTTTAACTGTTTTAAGTGGCCACTAATTACTTCGTCTGCTGTCGTAGCTGGCGTTGTCAGTGTCAGGGTTTTTGTTTGTACGTGTTGACGCATTAGGTTTTTCATATTTGTTGATGATTTTTATAGTTACCAGTATTCTTAGCGTAACAGTGATGTCGTTTTTTTCAAGATCTGACTTCAACAACATTCCTTTTTTAATCTCAATTATGACTTCATCTGATTTGGGGTAAAACTTCTCCCAGGCTTCTGATATGTGCATTCTGTTCATGCTTGTCGCAGGGTCTAGATAGAATAGATGTTTGTATTTTCTAGATGGTGGTGGTTTTTTTTGATTCTAGGGTTTATAGATGTTTTTCCAGTTCGCTTTTACTGTTCTGTCTGCTGAGTCTTTTGAATGAATAGTCTATCGCTTGTCGAGGCAAATTGTTGTAAGGTTGGGTTGTTTTCTTGGATTTTTTAGTTGCATTAGCTAGTTTGGAACGTTTTTTCCTCTTAGATCCTGTAGTTTCATATCCATCACCCTCACCCTCCAAGAAACCGGAACTTGAGCTCTCCTCGGTATGCAGCATCACGATTCCATCAGCAGCACCCAAGGGTAAGCGAAGGGTTCTTATCTCGGCACTTCTACGATCTTCCGTCTTGTTTATTTACAATATTCCTTTTCAATTGTACTATTATTAGCACCCAGCCGGCTGTTATCAGCGCGACGCGACGACTTGGTTTGATCGATAAAAGAGTAAAATATGCGTGACCATACATCTTGGATACTTGTTCTGAACTGCGATCTTCTATCAGTATTAGGAAAGACATTTGAAATCATAATAAAACAGCGTATACAAGAAGACCTTTGTGAGCACATTCCTACGTACCAGTTTGGTTTCAAAGAAACAAATGCTACAATCCAACCTGTCACCATATTATCCTCAAACATTCAGGCTACCAACATTAAAGGACATAGATAGATTGCTGTATTTCTAGACATAAATAAAGCCTTCGATAGTGCATGGCATTATGGACTTCTGTATAACTCTACACTCTCAACTGTCCTGCCTACTTAATCCACCTAATAAAATCATGTCTTTTGCAGAGGCCACTTCAAATCAAATTAGGAAACAGCCTCTCAAAGACGTTTCTAATCCACAAGGGTTCCTCAGGGACCCCCACTCTCACCTTTGCTTTACAACTTATTTTGCCATGACATCTATTCAAAACCCCCAACCAAGGCCATCAATAAACAGTCTTACATCCTTCAGTATGCAGACGACACTGCACTTGTTTGCCACAATAAAACCCTTACAGCTACAATGCTATCGCTGCAAAACCTGATGGTCAGAACCTCAAGTTCGTTCAGCTTATGGAGATTAAAAGCAAACCCCGCTAAATCTCAACTCATTATTTTCAAATACCGAATTAATGCGAGTCTCCAACATTACATATTTCCAAAAAAAAACAGTTTTTCGTCAGTACGCTGCCAAATATCTAGGTGTTAAAATAGACCGCAATTGTCTTGTTTCAAGAACTCAATGGCCTCTCTCGTTAGTCTTGGATAGAAACGCTAGCATTGATATAAGATATCCACAGGGTTGAAAAGGATGTCGTGACCAAGGTTGCCAACTAAGGCGATTGCGCGATTTTTTTCTGTCATTTGCGACAAAATTTTACACTTGGCGACAGACGTCAATTTAGACGATTTTTTACTGTTGAAAATCGTATCGTTATTTCCGACATTTTACTCAACTAACAATTTGAAATACCTAACTGAAACATCAAGAATACAACAATGCGAGTCAAATAACGAAATCGGGCTGCTAGGGTATTTAGAGTCAATAATTTAATTCTGGCAGGGTTAGTACGACGAAAGCTTTCTTATACTAGCAGAGTTCGGCAGCTATTTAGTATAAATTATTGAATTATTTCTATTATTTAGTTCCATCAGCCTTCGTTCAAATCAATAACTTCTAATTATAAAGACCGGTTCTATAAACTTGAGATTTGAGTCACCGCAACTCTACCCCGAGCCCGAGAATTAAATCCGATGGCAGCTGTGGCGCACTAGTGTAAGTGTCTGGTTCTGTAACAGTTCTTAATGTTCTTATGAATCCACTACAGTGACTTTAGAATCGGTGATTTTTGGGCGTTATTTCAGTCTTAGATTTGCGATTTTTTTATTTTAAGAACTGGCATTGGTAACTCTGGTCATGACCTTCGAGAGAGCGTACCTTCAAGAGAGCGTACTCTGATAATGCTGCCTTTTGTGTTTGTGCCAGTGCTTGTTCCAAGGTCGTGTTGACACCGCGTTTTGTGGTGTCAATGTATAGCGGAACCACAGGTGCATGAAACTGCAGCTAAAAATAGAAAATACTGACAGCTTTATAAAATATTCCACTCACTTCGTCGAAAAACTGCATTCTTTGACTCTTTCTCCAGGAGAAATTTTCATTAGCTTCGACGTTATTTCGCTCTTCACAATTTGTTGTGAGTTTGTTGCTCTTCACAAATCGTGTTCCATGGCTCCCACTTGAAAAGCCATGGAACATATTAACCAGGAATTTCTACAAGATATTGCCTAGTTGATCCAACACTGCCTAACCACTACGTATTTTCAATGGAAGGAACATTTATACGAACAAATTGATTGTGTGGCTATGGGTAGCCCTCTTGTTCCAGTAATAACCAACTTTTTTATGGACATTTTCGAGGCCAAGGCGTTGGCAACGGCAAATAAGAGGCCAAAGTGCTGGTTCCGATACGTGGACAACACCTTTGTTATTTAGAGACATGGCGAGGGCGAACCTCAAAACAACTTCCTCTTACACCTCAACTCTATGAACCCAAAAATTCAATTCACTATAGAGATAGAAAAGGAAGGACGCCTACAGTTTTTGGATGTTTTAGTATCAAGGAGGCCGAATGGGAATCTTGCGCACACCATTTATAGAAAACCAACACAGACTGACCGATACCTCAATAACGGATCAAGTTCAAAGAAAAAGGGAATCATAAAGACTCTGTCTGTGAAAACCAAGAGAATTTGTGAGCGGGTTGAACAGGTTGATATCTTATATCAATGGCAGCGTTTCTATCCGAGACTAACGATAGAGGACATTGAGATCTTTAAATACGACAATAATTTCGAGAGGAAGCAGGAAAATGCGTCTCTAAATGCAGACTGGGTGCGACTTCTACGACATACTTCAAATGCGCCGAAACCCCGCGCCACCACTACCCCTACCCCAGTCCCTCCAGTGTAGCGCGACGGTGTGGAATAAATACCACGGAGCTCACCACAGTCGAATCAGTCAACGTCGGGAAGCACGGGAGCTCATTTCGCCCATCCCCTCATCGCCTTTGATAATGTCTGCCGCATCTGTAGACGAAACGTCAGGAGGACATTCCATGGGACCACGGCTTCAAAGCCCGGAAAACACTTTAGATTGTAAAAGCTATAATATTGAAATTGAGAAATCTAATATAGAATGTACCTAATCGATATTAAATGTTGTTTAGATAGTACTTACGTTCTAGTTGTAACATGTACTCCTACTCATTGTGATAAACTTTATCACTTTGTTGTGGTGTATTACAGTAATTGATGGTGGAGTATCAGTTTACAAGGTGGGGTAAGCTCCTACTCAATCACACTCGGTCTTGAAAGTTGATTGGGCAAGCGCCATGCTTTATGCTCTGGGTATTTGTAGTTAGGATGGTTTAAAACCGTACTAACGGTTCTATCTTCGTCAGGCCAATACAAAAAATGGCATGAAGCAACGAAAGCTTATCGAAATCAAAATTATTTAAAAGAAAACTTACCTCAAAAAGTTTAAGGACTGGCTCACACGTCTTTGTGCTCTGGTTCGTGGTCAAGATGAAAAAATGGATAATCAGAAATCAGCACATGTTGTACATGGGCTTAAAATTGCTCAAGACGGAAAGGATCTGTCAAGGTGGGGAATAAAAACAGGAAAATGAACCACGAAATATGAAACGTTAAGCCATTTTTTGATAAAAAAGATACAAATTCAGGGAAATAACTACGATCACCTGAATAAAAGTGAGAATCTAAAAATTAAAGCTGACAACGGTTAGGTAATATCAATCCAATGATCAGGTAATATCAATTGTCAATGTCCAATGTTTTAGAGATTATCAAAATCACTGTTAGAGATGTAAGCACAATACTTAAGCTTCATACAAGATGGGCAAAGTTGGTTGCAAAATTTCCAAATGTTAGAGACAGCAATAGGGTTTTTTTATATAAAAAAGCTACATGATATAAAGATAGGTTTTTAATGGATACCCGATATATTATTGGTTCATTTAATTGCTCTTTTTTAGCTGATTCGTAGAGTTCTGATAACTTTTTATAGAATATAGCTGGATGTAATAATTTAATTTCTAAAATAAAATTATTTGAATCTGCAGTAACGTATTCGATGTGTTGAACCCTGCTCCTTACTTACAAAGGTAGAAGAAAGACCTTTCGCTCTCACTTCTCTTAAAAGCTTTAATTTGGTGTTTTTTGTATCCGCAATTGAAACACTTCGGCTCTACTATTCCCAAGATATAGCATTTTTCTTCTACAAATTCTCCTTAGTTTGCTTTTTCATATTATCGTATTTATTTTTTAGTGTATAAACACTATGCAAATCCACTCTGAGAATTAAACAGTTTATCTATTTCGTTCCATCATTCATTTTTTTCCTATTAGCTCCAGTGGCAGTCTTTTTATTGTCTAATTTTGTGACATAACTTTGTACTGGAGCGATAACAATGATAACGTGTGATTCCTGGAAAACTCCAAATAGTTTTTTGTTGCATTTTCTTTTATGATATTTGTAGCAAAAATCTGTGATTTGACTACTTAAGGATTTATTCGCTTTGATTGGACCATTTTTCGAATATTTCAGAATGTTATTACAGTTTTTATTTCTTCGCATTTGCAAGTTAAAGCACTTTACCACAGGCTTATCAACTTGGACGTGCGTGCACTAAAACTTCTTACCGCACGTGTATTTGTAAAGAAACACTTTTCGCAGTTATTAGGTAAATAACTGTTATCTTTGGCAAGGCAGAGCAGCCAAAGCTGTGCTGATGGAGAGAGACCCCGAAACTAGTATGCGGATAATTGGTGACCATCTACTCTTTAGCACTTTTTTGGTTCCGATAACCTCGAGGTACAGAGCAATATGGGCTGCTTCTTGAACTGAGAGCCATCTGCCATGCAGTATTAGATCTAATACGCTGGTGGATGTCGCCTGTTCTGTACAATATCTCACCGCTATTCCATAGCTTTTTGGCTTACCACAACTCACGGTCTCCAATTTGTCGACCAGCCAAAGCTGTGCTGTTGAGGGCTAGGCCCCGAAACTAGACAAATTGGTGACCACCTACTCTACAAAACAGGATGACAAAAATACACTTTTTTTTTTGTTTTTGTCGCAGTAATATTATCATGCCCTTAACTAATTGATGTTGTTAAGTTCAAAACCGAATTCAACTGGACATTGTACACCGCTAAACAATTTTAGAGCATGGTTCATACTTAAACCAGATCAAGGATTAGGTTGAATGTGTCCCCAGATAGGTAAAGCGAGCCTTGTAAAAAGTAAAAAAATTGACAAATTTTAAATTTTCTTTTAGGGTATAGCTAAAAAAAAATTTCTGACAAAATTTAAGTATTTAAAAATCAAGAGGGCCTTGGAAATTGTGAGAAAACCTCTTATTCGGTAAAGTTCGAGCAAAGCTCCTTTTCTATGAGAGAAGCGACAGAAAGTCGTTGAGGAAAGTTGCTAAGAATAAAAAATTACGGCAATATGCCAAATTTCAGAAACCTAGGCCTACCATGATTTTTCAACTTCTTGACTTTTCAACTTTTTTCATTTTTTTTTAGTTTTTTAACAAATTGCTTAGAGCAAAAATTAAGAACTGAATCCCAAATTTGAAAATGCTTCGGGAAATTTAATCACAGACATAATATTCTCTAAATTATTCCAAATAAAAACTTAAAAAAGTATAGATTTTGAAATTTGGTATAAGCATAGCTGATTGTAAGCAACATTTATTCATGATTTTCTGTTATATGTCTCGTAAGAAGAAAACTACTTTCTTGAAAATTATGTTTTCTGACAACTTACAAAGCTCTTTTGACTTTTCCAAACTTAATTTGACAAAAATTGTTCTTGGCTTTGGGGTCGACACCCAAAGCAGGGGCGACCCCATAAAAAAAAATTATTTTTTTTTTACTTGTTACAAGAGTCGATTTTCCTATCTGGGGACACACTGTATATTACCAAAGCATCGATAAAAACATTGTTGTGCCGCCTCTGTTTGAGCACAAACATTGCTGATTATTCTGCCAACACAGAACGCTATGCGCTACAATTTCTTAATCGCTTGGGAATTATACTAAACAGCTCCATATTCAAAACCATATAACAAATGGCTTAACACTGGGAAATATGCAGGTCTGCACTGGCGCAGCATCAAGTTGATGCGATATAACGTTGAGCATCAGCAGAATTACGTTTTGTATGAAAATACATCCCGTTTGTTGTTCTGTTAGAATTTAGTTTATCACTGTGTGTAATTATGCAATTTAGAGGGCTGGCGACGTCCCCAAGCTTACACCAAAACCGTACTATTATTTATGTTAGGAATATTGAATGATTGGAACGTGTCACGAAAGAGAAGAAGGGTGTTTTGCATAATAAAAGATAGGGGCTCTGGTTAAATCTGCGGGACTTAGGGACTATTCAAGTGGAGTTAATTCTTTAAATTAAATGACTGGGTTTTAATGCCTTATTCAGAGGGTTTTTAGAATGGACTAACGCGCTTTGAATTAACTTCATCAATCTAATTAAGGTATTACCCAATTCGATTCATCAATGAAGAATGTCAGAAGCCTCAATTTTTTTGCCCCTAGACGCAATTCCGGCTACACCCTCCCCACTTGAAAACCCCGATCAAGAAGTCATCGGGAGGGTAAACTTGGAGCAGAAAATGGGAAATTAATTCAACGGCAACACACGTTATCCGTCTTGATAAACACAGAAACGGATTTATATTATTCCCTGCAATCTTACTTGAGTATTGGGGATACTCTATCTTACACTGTTCGATTTCCACCCTACGTGACTACATGATACACCGCCCTTTACAACGCATCCCCATTGTTATAAACACATCAATTCACTAACAAAGCCATTATAAATTAAACACCGTGTCATTTTTTTTCCCGCCCTTCAATAATAAATTGACACGTTTCCCACAGATCGCGCTCCACGATTACGACATTCATTTATCACCTAACAACAAGGCACCACCACCCAACCCCTTATGGCCCATGTTAATAACAGACATTGCGGGTAATGGATGAAAAAAATGACCTAAGCACAAAAACCTCTTAATTAGCGACAGGAAAATCGACCGTTTTATCCAATAATGGTATCTTGGACGGCCAAAAGGGCAAAACGAAGGGGTTCGAAAGGACTGGATGGCGTGACTCACTTGGGACCCCGGGGAGACCCCCACGGTGCCGAAAATGGACGGATGCATTTGTCAAACTGGTGAGGTCAACGACGTGCCATTAGAAATTGTTTTGGAGGCATGACGCCTCCATTTCGCTAAATAATTATTTATTTATGTATAAATCTTACTCGTCAGGTTCATTTCAAGTCAAGGGGCATTTCAAAAATATTTGAAATATGATTTTCAATTAATTCTCGGTGTCATTATCAAAATATGAGCTGATTTAACTTATGGAAAGAGCCAACAAAATTCTTCATTTGTACATTTCAATTAAGCCTGTCACAATAATTATAAAATTAATTAACGGAGTGTTGCTTACAAATAATAGTTAGAGCATTATTGATGCTCCTGACAGATTGACAGCTTTCAATAAAAGTTCGTAACTTTTAACTATTTTGACATAGTCTACTGGTTCTGGTCTGAATATACATATTTTGATATTTTTAAAATTTCTTGAAGGGGGACAAGGCTACCTTTTTCTTTCTTTACGCCGTTTGATTATTAGGATATTCTATGTTAATGCTTCGCATATTACGCATTCTTGGTGATCCTCTTAACTGCCCTACAGGATTGATTATGTGAAATTCCAACCATTTATTGGAAAATTTATATACTGGGTGTGCATTTTTGTGTTCCCACCACTGCTATCTCTGAATTCGTAAGAGTTACAAGGTAGCTTAATTAAGGAAAAAGATGTCCTTTGTTGGGCCCCTTACATCCACTTCGAGGTTGCCAAGTTTTTAGTGGTTTCCGAGTTATTTAAAAATACGTGAAAACTTCCCAAAACTTAAAATTTTCTATATTTCTTGAATTATACATTACAATAAAATTTTTAATTAGAAAATGCAGTACATTTTTAATCTCCACAAAATGGTATATCTCATATCATTATGTATCTTTTAATAACTGAGTTATCATTATCAACCAAAGATCGACATGCCTACAGCAAGGAGCCATTCGACTAAGGAAGTGCCGTTGGCACTCTTTCTTTGACATTGAGGGAGCATTCGCCAAAGCCAGAACAAACAACATCTGCGAGGCCCTTAGGGGCCCCCTCACACACGCCACTAAAGCCTGAGACTAAGTGACCATCGACAGCGGGCCACATGGAAAGTCACATGGAAAAGGCATGTAATAAGGCAACGGCACTGACATCGCAACTACGCAGGGCAGCAGGCAGGAAGTGGAGTCTAAATCCACACGTCCTGCACTGGCTCTACACTGCGGTAATCAGACCGAGGATTACCTATGGGGCCGTGGTGTGGTGGCCAGCGGTGAACAGGGCTTGCGACGAGCTGAGATTGGCCAGACTGCAAAGAACAGTCTGCATAGCCACGACGGGTGGATTCGGAACAACACCGGGAGCCACACTCAATGCCTTACTGGGTCTGTAGCAGCTTCGTATGTGGGTTAAGAGGGAGGCGATGGCGTCCTGCAGGAGGATGGATTGCTGCGACCAGTGAAAGAAGACAGCTATGGGAAGTGGTCACATGCAGATCGCCAGCCTCATTCAGGAGGACATCCCGATTGTAGTGTCGCAGGAGGGGCGCACACGCGATCAGATGAGACTGAAACAGCCATTTGGGATAAACATCCCAACAAGGAAGAGCTGCTTCAGCAACCTTCTGAGAATAATAAGGTATGGTATATAGAAGGATAAAAAATGACAAATACAGAGTCGTCAGGAGCCGGAATATACAAAGCAGGCCATGTAGAAGGCAAGGGCTTCGCCTTGGGAAGCCACACAACGGTCTTCCACGCGGAGGTGTTTGCAATACTCGGGGTGGCCACACGAACAAAATTCAGGCAGGAAGCAGAGTAGGACTTCTACATCTACTCTGACAGTCAGGCGGCTCTGCGAGCCATCTGCAGGAGCGGAACGAGTTCAAGCTCGTAGGGATTCTCTAGAGTCACTGTGATACTCTGGGATGGGTTCCTGGAGCATCGAGGGGATCGAGCGTACCGACGATTTGGCCAAGCCTGATTCCATGACAAGCTTTCCTGGACCAGATCCATGTTTAGGAGAAAGGAAAAGGTACGTCTCTCACACTCTGAAGGAGTGGGCATGGGAGAGTACAGGGACAAATTGGACACATTCAAGAATATGTAGACAGACCAAGGAAATCTACTCTAACGCGGATAGATCCTAGGCCTCGTGGCTTCTTGGCAGTGCCTGGGAGACCTTATAGGAATCCTTACTGGACACTGCGGACTAAACAGGCATATGCACCTTCTAGGAATGGCTGACACTCCACTCTGCACCCACTGTAAGGCAGGGGAAGAGTCGCCATACCACTCTGTCATTTTATCAGTGGTCACCATGGCGAGCAGTAGTGCTTGTACTGTGTGTTCTGATAACTTTGTGGTAAATAATAAACAAGTCGAGTGCAAATACTGTCGTAAAAAGTTTCATGCTGTGTGTGTTAGAGTGAAGGATTATGTTCGTAAGGCGGTCGAACACCTTAATGTCATGTTTTTCTGTGAGCAATGTGTACCCTTGGTCACGCAGTGCATGAGTACACATACGGCGTTAACCGCGATTGAACAAAAAGCCGACAACATTCTAAAAAAGGCTACTGAGTGTCTGGAGACCATGCGGTCTGGGACTTCTCAAAGCCCTTCTGTTGCGAGAAGTTGGAGCGAAGTTGTAAAAAAATACAATCTACTGTTGATGTCAGGCCTAAAAATCGCTCTCAACATAGCGAAATTACAAAAAGATGCATCACAGATAGCATCGATCCAAAGCAGATAAATGTAAACATAAATAATGTTCAGCAGGTGAAGGAGGGAGGTATTTGCATTCTCTGTGATTCGGAAGAATCAACAAAAAATTACAACAAGTAGTAGGCGATAAATTTGCTAATGAATATGAGATTCAAGTGCCTGACCTAAAAAACCCGAAACTGGTTGTTGTTGGATTGTCTGATGAAGTGTTGAAAAATATTGTCTCTTTTGTGCAATCTGTTGCAAAAAAGATGCCGGAAATGATTGATCGGGAGATAAAGTTGATTAAGGCATACTTACCCAAAGGAAAAAAACAGTATAATCTCTACAGAAGCACATTTCTTTTAAAATTAGGGCGAGTCCCTCAGGGTTGGGAAAGTTTTCCTGTTTATGAATTTATTAGTGTTTTAAATTCTGGAGATATGGCCATATGGCGACTGCTTGCTCTAGGGCTAAACCAGTGTGTCCGTGTTGCGCTGATGATCATGAACAGGATGAATGCAAGTCACAATCAAAAACTTGCGCGAATTACAAATACGCCAAGGATGTGCTAAAAATTCCTGGTATAAATACTAACCACACTGTTTTTGATAAAGAGTGTGTATGCTACCAAAAGGAAAAACAGAAGGCCAAAGAACGCATTTGTCACAAGTAGCAACCAGTCTTACACCAGGAAGAGATAATCTTGTGCGTGAATATAGCAGGATTGAATTCTAAGTTGACAGAACTAAATCAGATGTTATATGAAAAAGCTCCACTGGCTGTTTGTGTGACTGAAACCCATGTGACGGAAGATATTGAAAATGTGGAAATATCAATCCCTAACTACAGCCTCTTTTTGTGTACATCTCACAGTCGCCACACTGGTGGTGTCATTATATATATAAAGTGTGGTGTGGGAGCTAAAATCATAAGAAATGAATCAAGCCTAGGAGACTTTTGGGCATTATTTGTCGAGATGCATTTAAAAGACGAGAGGCTCGTACTGGGGTCAATATACAGGTCACCAAGCGGTAGTACAAATGAATTTTTCAAATTTTGGAGTGATTTGCTTGATGAAGATTCAATTTTCACATCAAGGACTATTATTATGGGCGATTTTAACATAAATTGGAATGTGGAGTGGCCAATGAAGCAACAATTAAAAACTCTTAGTCAAGCGGGTTTAAACAAATAGTTGTCAACAGCACGCGTGTGGCACTGAACTCCCAAACTATTATTAATCTGATATTCACCAATGATTATAATATACAGGAATGTCCAAGAAATTTTTCACAGGTGTCTGATCATATGATAATCGGAGCAGTAATAAGGAACCATATTTGGATAAGATATATGAAAGTGTGATTTACGCTCAGAAAACATGGACAAAATTAAAATTGAACTTCTAGGTAAACCATGGAACTACACTTCAACAAGTGTTGATACAGTATACACAGATTTTTCAAATAACATTAGTGAGGCTGTTGATCTGGTAGCCCCCCTCAGGGCAGTTAAAGTTAATTTCACCCCTTGGTTTACGCCTAACATAAGACATAAGAGAGAGAAAGGGACGCAACATATAAAAGATTTCATTTAACGAGATTTCAGGAAGACTGGACTGACTATAAAATAAAACGCAACAGTTTAGTATCGGTGATCCATTCAGAAAAAAAAAACATTACTATGAATCGATGATAGATAATAGCAAAAGTGACTCATGTGGCAAAAGGCACTCATGTGAAACTGCCTTACAGTATGCTTGTACTGTCTGGAGGAAAGATATATCTAAGAGGAATATTGTGTTGACTCCTTTTATAGATCTTAAGCGTGCCTTTGGGACAATTTGTAGAGAGGTTTTATTGGTTAAATTAGAGAGGTATGGTATCAGATCTGGAGCTATTGTGGATTGAGGACTATCTGACAAACAGATATCACAAAACAAAAGTAAATTGTCTGGTTTCTGAGCCTTTGGCTAATGATATTGGTGTTCCTCAAGGAAGTGTCCTGGAACAACTTTTATTCATAAGTTACATAAATGATCTTCAGAATGTCCTAAAAAATAGTGCTCTGAATCTGTTTGCCGATGATACAGTGGTTTCAGTAACAAGTGATAATTTTGATCAGGTAGTTGAAGTTAACAGTTTTATTTGAATGGCTCTGTGTAAATAGGTTGAAGCAAAATTGTGATAAAACTAAGTGTATGGTATTAGGAAGTAAAAAAAAATATAAACTTTTTATGTAAAGGAACTTTGAAATACGAATTGATAACATCAAAATTGATCTTGTCACAAAAATGAAGTATTTGGGAATTTTTCTTGGTCAACAGCTCAACTTTACTGTACATGTGAAATTTATGTGCAAAAAAATTGGTAAGAAAATAGGCTTTCTTGGTAGATTGGCACAGCATTTGAGTACTTGGAGTAGACTCTTAGTCTTCAAAACAATTATACAGCCCCATTTTATTTATTGTAGCTCTCTTTTGTTAGTTTGTACTAGTGAAGAAGTAAATCGGCTTCAGTTGTTACAAAATAGGGCAATGAGAATTGTTCTGGGTTGCAACAAATACACACCAATTCGTTTGATGTTGGAAACTTTAAACTGGACTTCAGTAAAACAGAATATAGAAATATCAAATTTGTTAATAATTTTTTAAATAAAAAATGGTTTAATGTTACAATATTTCACCCAATATGTAAAACCACGTCCAGAACAGCATCAATATGATATTCGAACTAAGGATGCACTTCATATATCGTTTGAACGGTCAGCTTTAATGAAAAAACAACTTTTTGGAGATGGATTGCGCCTTTTTAATGCTTTGCCTATGTATCTCAGAGTAATGACAAATTAACATTTGTTTTTAAAATCTTTAAGGAATTATTATGTACGTTTAAATAACATTGTCGTTCCATAAGAATGATTGATTTGGCTACATGGTTTTTCTTGAATTGTTTTTACCATTGGGATCGAATAACTTAATGTTTGCAATGTAAAGTTGTAATTGATTATTGTCTTGTATTGATTGTAAAGAAATAGCACTTGCTAAATAAATATATATTTATTTATTATTTATTACTCTCTTGGCGTGTGCCATAGGTGGCCGCGACTACGTCATAGGACGCTTGGAGATGCTTTTGTTCATCGTGAGGAGCTTTCGACTCTCGAGAAATGGGACGGGATACTCTCCTTCACTAGAGGGGACTGTGAAAAGGGCCTCTAAGATCTAGTCACAAAGCTTCGGCCCCCCCCCCCCCCCCCATTGTTTACTACTACTACCGTTACCAACTAAATTTTTGTTAAATACGGTTTGGATATATTGTTTCATATTTGGAAGCGCTCATCATTCTTAAAAGAAAATGTATTATTTGAAAAGATTCATAGTCGCCTTTACCTAGAAATCAATCATTATAAGAACCTTTTATTCAATTAAGTTAATTTAAACAAAACTGTTTCGAAAAACACCGCTTTTTTTCTAAGACGTCTTAGTCATATATCTCTCATTTTGGACCAAAAATAAACGCTACCAAAAACAACAAACCAGAAGATTTGAATCAGTTCTGCCAAAAATTGTTCTCCAAAAACCGCAAAAATTACATTTTGACAAAAAAAAACTGTGTGGGTCTTAAACAATTTTAGCTAACACTCTAACATACATTTTCTTAAGCAAGATGTAACCCCTACTACTAATTTTGGTCTACTACTCATTTTGGATAAAAAATATATTTTTGTAGTTATTGATTTCTGATTTTTCAAGTTATTTATACGGATTTGACTTCGAAGTAGAACTCATTTCAATTCTGATTACTTGTTACGTTTCGTTAAATTGTTTTTTTTTTTAATCGACCTAAACTGCAATTTGCCTTATTTTCATTCTTTAGATGTAACTTTGACGCAAGCTTGGACTTTTCCAACGAGTGAACTCTTGTAATGTAAATTGATTTCTATTGAGACAAATTTGAACCAAAACGGGGTTTTTTTACAATTAACGAGCCCCGATTTTTAATGATTTAGTCGAAAACACAAGATCTAAAACGAATAACAAATCAATTTTTGGGGAAAAAATAAATGCCTCTCTCTGCCTATAATATCTATACCTATTTTTTTTCAAGCATTTATTCATTTTTGGTCCAAAATTGCTTTACAAACCACAAATCGATTTTTATTAAGACATTTTGGTCCGTAAACGAAACTCATTTAGCAAAATTCTTAGATGATTGTGGACAAGAATTATAAATATTTTACTAAATATTGCTAAAAAGAATTAAGTCCGAAAGAGGTAAGTAGTTAAGTTACTAATCAAATAGAAAGTTCTTACAATGACTGATTTTCTGGGTAAAAGCAATTAAACTTTTCAAATAATACATTAGTCATTCAGAAATGACGACTTCTTTCGAAATATGAAGTAAAAATGCCAGGGCCGTATTTTGACAAATTGAGTTGGTAACGGTTTCAATTTGTAGAGATTAAAAAGCTATTATGCTTTCTAATTAAAAATTTTCTTCTATCACAAACAGTTCACGAAATACAGGAGATTGAAATTTTGAGAAATTTTTACATTTGTTCAAATAACTCGGAAACCACTGAAAATATGGCAACCTCGAAGTAGAATCATAAAGCAGCACAACAAAAGACAACTTTCCCTAATTTAAGCGACATTGTAACACTTACTATTTCCGAACACATACAAGAAACAACCTGTATGTACAGTGTGTCTAAAATTGGCTTTTTTTGTATTGGAATCTAAAAAATTATAAGAACTAGGAAGGCGGTTAAATCGGGAAAGTTTTTCGACAATTATGTTAGTTGCGTAATAAGAAAAACGAGAACCCCTCAGGTTTTTTTAAAATTTTGAAAACAAAACAAAATTGTGCATGTAGATGTAGGGTGCAGTGGGTAATACACTTATTGAATTTATAAAAAAGTAAATAGAGTGAAACTCCTGGAAATAACCATTTACAAGCCAACAGAAATGCTTAAATGCAAAAGTGAGAACAAAAGAAAATATCCGAAACGAGGAGCCACGTCAGTCTATTTTGAAGCAATTCAAGTCTATAAATTTATGAAAAAAGGGGGTTTTCTCGCCCCAAATAAATGCGGTATACTCGGTAATTGTACAATTGAAAAAAGACCAGTCACTCAAAAGACGTTAGAAAAAAGACTAAGAAAATCGATCTTTTCAAAGTGGTTCATGCAAAAGCAAATGCAAATGCGACCAATTTGAAGACTTTAGGTACTGCTAAAGTAATTTAGTTAGGTGGACGCAGGACTAACTTTGACGTATCCACATTATTATTAAGCCAACGTTGACGACCTCATATTACTAAGAAGTGGCATCCACGGGCTATCTATAATAAAATTATTTTGCCTTGTGGTAAAAAAGTGTATAAAGGTTTGTAGGTGTTGCTACACATGCTTTAAAAGCATTTTTTGCCCTCTGTCCAAAACTATTAAGATTTAATATGGCCGCCATAAGAAAAACAGAAGTTAATGATAGTTCTACCAACCGAAATATTGTATTAAACTTTCATCTTTACTGAAAGAAGAGTGAAAGTTTCTTTAAAACATATTTTGTGCATAATTTTGTTTATTTTCTTATTTTTCAAAAATTTGAATAATTAGTCACCCAGTTCTTGTCATTACGTTACTTACATCATTACATTGTCTAGAAACTTTTCTATTTAACCACTTTCTATAGTTACCGAGATCTCAATACCTAAAAAGTCTATTTAAGACACACTGTAGAGGCCAGCCAGTATCTCAGTTGTGTTGCATCTTTCCAAACCCTTACTTCTATAAACCACTTGTATAGGTAGTTCTCCTATTTGGTGCGCGGAAAAGTCTTCTTTCCGCCCACACACGGCCGTTGAAAGTAGAACTTTACCGCACTGGTACCTGTAAATGGTATATTGTGTTTAAACGTAAAACGTCAAAAGACGGGCGATACAGCGTCACAAGGCTGTGAAGAGTGATTTTCATACGTGTTGCACGCTATACTTTTTCTACGACTGAAATTTTGCTTCATAAATGGTCATTCGTTTTATGAAATACATGCAAGGCATGTGCAAAGCACTCAGAACTTCTGTATGGGAGCGTGAGTAAAAAAAAGTGTTGTGTAACGCAACATGTTAGATCCTACCACCTACAAGAAGCTAACTCATGATCCAATCGCCCGAATTCTGAGGGTCACCAACAATTTAATCAAAGACGTGGCATCGGATGAAATGACTAAGCTTAAAAAATCAGAAGCCTTGCTACCAAGTCTTTACGATTTGCCAAAGATTCACATACCGGCTGTGCCACTGAGACCCATCGTGACCACCATATGAAGCCCGAACTACGAAATCACAAAACTGCATTCTTTGACTCTTTTTCCAGGAGAAATTTTCGTTAGCTTCGATGTTGTTTCGCTCTTCATGATGGTACCCATTAAGGAAGCAATGGAACACATTAATCAAGAATTTCCACAAGATATTGCTAAGTTGTTCCAACACTGCCTAACCACTACATATTTTCAATGGAAGGAAGATTTCTACGACCAAACTGATGATGTAGCTATGGGCAATCTGCTTAGTCCCATAGGAGTCAACTTTTTTATGGAAATTTTTAAGAACAAGGTTTTGGCAACGGCAAATAAGAGGCCAAAGTGCTGGTTCCTCTCATACTCTACTACTGGTACTTTCTCTCCCACCTCAACTCTCAACCCAAAAAATCAATTTAGTTCACTATAGAGATGGAAAAGGAAGTACGCCTACGATATTTGGATGTTTTGGTATCAAGGAAGCCGAATGGGAAGCTTGCGTAACGTTTATAGAAAACCAACACACACTGACCGATGGATAATGGATCAAATCATCCCAGACAGAAAAGGGGAGCTATAAAGACTCTGTCTGATCGCGCCTCTGATCACGGAAAATGAGGCATCTTGAAAGAGCTTTTGGTTGGAATGGATACGATTCCCAACCAACCAAGGAATATATATCGCCAGGAAGGAAAGAGAGAAAATGAAGAAAAGCGCGGATAGACCAGTCTGCCATACATCCACAACGTAATGGACAGGATGGGCAGGATACTGGAAAAGCACAATGTTAAAACTTTCTTTGAATCCACTCGTACAATACAACAGAGCCTGAGATCGGCCAAAGATCACAGAGATCCCCTGTCGGTACCCGTAGTTTACCGAGCTCGATGCAGCTGTGGCTCGGTATACATTGGCACCATAAAACGCAGTGATAACACGAGGATTACGGAACACAAGAAGACACAAAAGTCAGTAGTAGCAGAACACGCTCTCTTAGAAGGTCACGATATACTTTTCAACCAGGTGGATATCTTATATCAATGGCAGCGTTTCTATCCGAGACTAACGAAAGAGGCCATTGAGATCTTTAAACACGACAACAATGTTAACAGAAAGGAGGAAATTAGGTTTCTCAATGCAGACTGGAAGCGAGTTCTACGACCTACTCCAAATGCACCCCATTACCCTTAGACGTCCTAATGACAAAGACCTCAATAACTTAGAGAGATTCAACAATAAATGAAAATAGCAGTTATTTCACAGAGCGAGGGAGAATATTCCTGAATTTAGTTTTGGTAATATTGATAGTAAGCTCAAAAAGATGCTCTAAAAATAAGGAAAAATAATCTTGAGTGAGCAACAGAAGGAACTAGATCTAGGTTAAACTTACGACGAATGGCCACAAATTTCAAAACATTACATAAATTCTTAATCCAGCCATCTGGATCTAAGGATGGCGGCTTCGGTTTTTTAGATTGGTTGAATGAATTTATTTATGCTTCTTTTTTAGGAATTAAGAAACCTTTTTTCATTTCAAATATGCCATTTACATGGCATATTCACGCCGACTCATCCATTCCGGTACAATAATATGTTGGTAAAGATGTTAAATATTTTTGTGACTTTAACCTATTCCTAAGCTTAAAATTCTACCTTCTTACCTGCGACGTAAACCTAGTTAACTCGGATATAGCTGAGGAGGCCAGACCACTGAAAATGTGTCGGTATTTCTAGTGAGATTAGTGATATGAATAGTGAGGTTAGTGAGATGTATCCCTCCCTGCCGCATTCTATCAGAAAAATCCAGCTAAAACACCTTCCAAACCACTGAACGGTAGAACCCCAGAAAAAGTAACAGCTACACCAGCACCTTGTGTTTCAATGACGTTCTTCAGACTTGATTTCTGCGTTTTCTTCGATTTTTTTCTCAATAATTCTTCAACAACTTCTTCCCCTACTAGAGACACATTTTTCTTGTATTTTCTCAGCTAATATATCTTGTACTTCACCTTTTACCTTGAGATTTTCAGGTTTCCAGAATTTAAAGCTGCATGAACATGTGCTTCTTCCAAATCATCGCCTTCAACAATCTTTGTTATTTACGATGCCAGAGTTATACTAATTTTTACAAAATAACAAAGCAAAACTGTCAGTTTTTGTTGAAAAAGGTCCATTAGATTTTAACGGGATCGCAGGATTAGTATGAGCAGGTTAACGGTAGATGGGGTCACACATTTTTAACAATCTTAATAAGAGTGGAAACCAGAAAGTTAACAAAAAGGCTCTTATAAGAGAAATTCATCTACTTCAAGCTGAATATTTTTGATAAAATACCAGGTACCCGAACAAGTGAAAAATTTCTTTATTTTTCACTTGTTGTTAAACTCATAGTTACTCACTCGTCATAAACAAAGCCAGATCATTATTTTGCTGACGAGAATGAAGGCACTTTTCGTCGTGATACCCAAATGTTAAGAATTCTTTTTTTTTCACCAGATAGCTCAACTTTATTTTCTTAGAGTCTAAGACCCCAAATGGAATCATTAAGCGCAATTTTCACATGTCAAGTTTAAACCGGATCGGAAGTTTAATCTTCGGATCTCATGCATAGTGATTCTGTTGAATACTTCAAGAAAGTGTTTTTTCATTGTCAGGCTCGATCTGTAATATAATCTATAACATTTCTGGGTTTTGCTCTCTTCGATACTGCCTGGAATGTGTGGAGTGGCAGCTTTCTTTCAACATTGATGCAATAGATATAAATAAATATGAGACATATACAATATCACTTTGCATTTCATAGCTCGAAGAACCAAAAAGCTAATAAAGTTCCTTCAACATTTTAAGCTGTCTCTATTTTGATTGGAGAAATCATGTGACGTTTGCTATCTTTTGGAAAATCTCTCATTGAATATTCAAGAACTAAGGATCGTGAAATATTACGAAGGGCAAAACATCCTGTAGAACAGAAGGGATGTGCAATCATGTTGCACAACACTGCGATTCGCTAATCACGCTTGCCACCTGACAGATTTTTCATTTCGCCTCGCAGTCTAGACAGGACGTTTATCCGACTTTTTCCATTTATCGCGCAGTTTTTCCATTATTTGGCGTTTATAGGGCGATATAAATTTTTCAACCCCGTGCTTTATATGCGCTCCATTTTTCATTTCAAATGTTAAGCGCAGAATGCCAATTATAGCTCGTACGTACCTACCCCATAAATACAGTTTCGTATAGACAGAGTTCTGACGGAAATCCATTGGAATTGTAGGATAATAGTGTGTTGTAAGCGAGGTCTTTTGAGTGATGATATTGCACATGCATACCTGAAACAAAAGAATTTATTATTAGAACTTTGTTCTATACTTGTCAAATATAAATTGTGCCACTACTGAGAGTATTTACGTATTCCACAATGGTTGAGTCGATCGGTACTTATTTTGTATTTTTTTTTTTTGAAATAATTTAAATTGTAATGTAGTAAATAAAAAAGCACACCACTACCATGCACTCTCTACCCATACTTATGATCTTCCGCAACTCTTAATTCATCGATATAAAAAAATTATTAAGGGATAATCACACCAACTCAATAAAAAGCTGCGTAAACTTCAGTTCAATATGCCTTACACGTTTATGTAATTTACCATATTTTGTTCTTGTTGCTCATGCATTTTATCGCACTCTTCTATTCCTGAACACTACGTTTTCAAATTAGATACAATTTATCATTAACGTTTAAAATCCTTCCGGTTATTTATATAAATGATTACAGCATGTAAATAATAACGGATAAAATATGAGGCTCAAAATTGGCCTTTATTAACTCGCTATTGTTGCAGGAAGGACTATAAGGGTAAGGCATAATACCTTATGATAAATTTGGCCAGTTTAGGGGATGAACTAATGTAAAATAAAATCGCGCCGCTGGTGGTGTGTTTGCAGGTATATATTTAATACTTAAAAGTCGATACTCCTCTACCCTAATTTGTCTACGTTTGCTCTAGTTACAAGATGGAAATTTGATTTAGCTCCGCGTTGCGTGAACATAACAGGCAACTAAAATGATTTCTTAGCGCATCCCAGTGGATAAATAAAATTAGGAGAAGTAATTCGAGAGGAATCTGCGATAATGACTAGTCATTAGCGTGCCCCGTTTCAAATCCTTAATTCAGTTGATTGAGCCCCTAAATAACGGGACTTTCGCGAAATTTAACTTCGAAAAGGAGAGAGGGTAGACGTTTTAGAGGAGGAAACGTATTTACGATTTGCGATCAGTACTCCTGGAGATACTAAAACTAATCGGATTGTCCATTTTGCGGTTCGAAAAGTACAAGTACGTTATTTGACAGTTTGTAAAATATACATGTCATTAACGTTGGTACTATTAACTAAGTGCTTGTGGTTTCCCAACATGGAGTCGCTTATCAGCTGAATCACGCGTCAAAACTTTCTAAAAAAAGTGATAATTGTACCCTGCTACATTTTCCCCTACAGAAGAACGTTTTGAAACGATTGATACCACAGTAAAAAAAATGAAGAAAGTCGATTCGTCAGGGATTTGTTAAAGCCAGTGTATATCATAAGGTATCTCAATAATGGAAAGTTCAACTTATGCAAAAACTGCAGTATAGAAAAGATACACATGTTGTATGCTGGCACCACAAATTTTGGTTGCAGACTTTTTGAGTTAAATTGTCTTCAGCGTTCAATCATATTTCTCACTAGATGACGCAATTTGAGAAAGTTGAGAAACAGAGTAATCACAAAAAAATGATGAGAAAGTACCCTTTTCATCGAACCAAACTGTCTTAAGTATGGTCGAAGGCGCCATGGTTTCAGTTTCTTTAAGAGAAATGATCTTGATCGACCGAGTTCAATAAAACTCATCATCTATTGATGTCCCTGATGTTGTGTGGCGCAGATATTTCTCTTGAGCGGTGAGATGTTGTGCAAAGCAGGCGACATCCACCAGTGTATTAGATCTAATATTGCATGGCAGATGGCTCTCAGTTCGGGAAGCAGCCTATAATGCTCTGCACCTCACAAGTTATGGAAACCCAGAGAGAAGCAAGAGCAAGAGAAGTGTGAAGCTGTACTGATGAGGGGTAGACCACGAAACTAGTATGCAGATGAGTTGATCGACAAAAAGATGACCACTCTTTAAATTTCTCTTTCCTGTTGAAGTTGTGCTTGTAGATATCAATGGCTTCTTTGCTTGGCCTTACGTACTAATGTTGCGATTGAAATAAGACATCCACCTCGTTGACAAGAATACCAAGACCTTTACAGAGAGCGTGCCCTGCTACTGTTATTGCTGCATTTTGTGTCTGTCCATATCTTTGGATCCTGCCTCTCCGGTAGTTGAAATGTGCAGGCCGATTCAAAAACTCTGCACTGTAGCTACTGAGAAAAAGTGAATAGTTTAACATGTGAGAGGAGTTCAAGCACTCGTAACGAATCGCTTAATGAAAAAAGTATGACGAACTTAGTGTCAACCACAATCGGTCTGACGTAATGAAGCCCACATCCGAAGAAAACGCAAGATATGACCGACTCAAAGTTTTCAACCGATAAGCTGAGGGTGCGGAGCAGGGGAGGAAATCTTGCTACCTAACCATCTAATATACCTGTGGAAGACATCGTAGTAAATCAGGTTAGTGTGGATAAACAGAGGAAATTCTTTCAGCTGGGATTCCACATAAGTTTCATCCTCTGGGGGTATAAAACCAATTATTCCGACGGAATATTCACGACAATATTTATCAAGCAGTTCTCTGTTCCAATGGTCCATTTGCAGATATTTGTTGTAGTTTTCAAAGACGATAACTCCATAACGACCTTTATCTAAATTGGTCAAAACAGGTAAACTTTTCCCAGTCACTTCTATTTTATATTTGATTCTGGTATAAACAAACAACTCAGCTATATCCTTTCCCAGCTTTGAATATATGGTTTCAACAAAAACCAAAACTTTTGGATAGCTTTTAAAATTGGGCGTCAGTTCTATGGTCATGGTTTTGTACCAGTCTTCTACCACTTTCCACTCCACATCTTATGTTGGGTTCTGGACGTTTGTTTGTTTTAATAAATTTTGAGAGATATAGTGCTGAGTCTGTCTTGAATAAATAATAATAAGTATTATACTAAAAATCACTGCTGCAAATACACATTTTCTAAGGGTTGTTGGTCCAACTAGAGCTCCTCTTTACTCCTCGTTTGACTTTCTGTCTTATTGATAGTGATGTCAATGGCAAAGAAGCACTTTTTCCCAAAAGAGGCTTCTCATCTTGAGTCAGTTAATTACCTATATAATATACTTAATAATACAAACCACAGTACAATCATAATTGTACTGCTTATCGACTTACTTAATAATACAAACCACAGTACAATGATAATTGTACTGCTTATTAACTTTGGTTAATCTGCTACTTTATACCCTTAATTAAGTAGGTGTATGTGTTTGATGGCTTATAAATATGGCACACAAAAGAAAGGAATGTTTAAAAAGACAATTGACGTTGACATTATCTTATTGACATCAGTTGGTGTATTAATTTCCATTTGCTATGTTTCCAGTTTTCAATGTTTATAGACACTCGCATTTCTTGATACAGTTTTTCGAAAGCTATTAGCTGGATGTTGCACATATCTGCATGGTAGACTCATTCCTTTTGGGATGGACAAAAAAGATGACACTTCTATATTTCAAGCACCTGGTTACCATCCAATAACTTTGCTATATTCTTAGTATACGCGTTAGAAATTCTAAAGTTCATCTGAGCAGATAAGGTGAAGAAATTACGAATCCTAGGGGCGCAAAACTGTCAAAAAGTAAGTCACCTTTGCAGAAAGAATAGATTTCAAAGCGTTGAACAAAGCAAGGATATTCTTATTTTGACAGTAGAAAAACGAAACGCAACAGTAATAATATTAACATTGGATTATGAAAATAAAATAAAAAGTCTGTTGGATCCCATCGTTTGATACAATGTAACCCCACGGATTTTGATTAAAAGATCAGAAGTTTTGTCACTGCCACTATAAGGTTTGCCGAAAAACCACTGAAACTCTTTGTAAGCAGCATAGGAAGCATGACCTACAAAGTTGCAAGAGGCCTCACAAATCCAGTACAGTAGTATCCATATATCCAGAACAGTAGTAAAAACTGCATTTTTGCCTCTCCAAATAAAGCATATAGAAGGAATCTTCTGTTGGAATCAAGCACGAGTTAGTCCAGTTTAAGAACTTCGCTCAGAACATGTGGGAAGGAACTAGGTAGGTGATAAAGAAAAACGTGGTTGGAATAGTCTCCTATATACAAGTTTACAACTGGTAGCGATTTCTTCCGGTTTTCCCTTATGTGCGTCAAAACCCAGTTACCCAGTATAGTATTACCCCTACTCCAGCCTCCCCTACTCAAGCATGGCAGCGAGACTATAAATACGGAGACCAACGAGCATTCAGTTGTCCTCGAACAAGATATGCTATGCCAAACCAGCCAAGCTGGCGAGGCTATGAGATATGTTGAAAACAGGAAAGAGCATGCTCCAGAGAAGCTGCCGGTACAAGACCGGGGATTTATAGGCAACAGGGTTAGGAATCTCCAAGCAAAAACGGGTTTTTTTAGTGGGTAAGAATCCCACCCTACCGGACAGCGTCTTGCCGAGAAGATTTGGGGGGAGGGGGCCACGGATGTAGCCCCTCCCCCCCCAAAAAAAAAACAGTTGCCGAATGATGTCGGCACGGCTCTTTTCTCCGGCGAAAAGACGTTTTGCGACAGAATCTGCAGCTAAGGTTAGAGGACCTGCAAGAGTGGCTGGTACGATGGAGGATCAAGATTAATCCAACCAAGTGCCAGGCAATCCTGAGGTAGACGTCGCGATGCCATTCCGGATCAACTTGTGATCGATGGTATTGAAGTGCCATGGCAAGACATAGCTTTTTATTTGGGGATAACTTTGAAAAGGAGGAATTTAAATGAGTAAAAGAGCCGCCAAATACGAAAATTCAGACATTGTTGTTAATTAAAAGATAAAAATTTAGGAAAAATATCTGATAAGCACATGAATAAAATAAGTGAATCTAAGGATGAAATTTGGCAATGCTGTAAGGACAGCATAATCAAACAATATATACATGTTAACATCTAAGAGTGACAACTCGGGGACTTCCTCTTTAAAGGAATTCTAGCCAAGGTGTTCAAGGTACTCTGTGAGAGTGGTTTTCTGGTGAGATAGTTCAAAGTACTCTGCGACAGTCAGAGTGGGCGAACATGTAAGAGGGTACCATGACCCAGTGATTGATAGCTTCTTAGGAAGTAAATTGGTACTGTACGAGGTGGTATGAAGGTATGAAAGGGGTGCCAGTAGATTCTCTTTCTAAAAAAGAAAACGCTAAACTTGGTAACCTTTACATGGGTCATGGGACCATCCTATGCGCCACTCCCAAAGCTAGGCGGACTATGGCCTCACTATACCCCTTGCTTAACCGAATAAGCCGTCTCCCTGTGAGGGGAAAGCTCCTGCTGCTGAAAACCATCATGCAGCTAATCCTAACATATGGAAGTCAGAAGCTCTTCTTAGCCAAAGCTGAGAAGAGCTTCCGACAAGCGGAAGCACATCCAGACGACCTGCTGCGGGCTTTGGTTCAATGCGAGCCAGATCCCGCATAAGTTCAACCCTGGAAGCGGCCACGGCATCAGCTAGTAGTATGCTGCAGATAGTAGTATGAAGCTACTGTAGATGTACAGGGTATCCCATTTTCGGCACTTTTGCGGGGTATCTCCCTGATTTTTAAAGATAGAGGGTTGCGGTTTTCTCGACAGTGTGCTACTTTTTTGTGAAATTAAAGATGGCGCCAGCAGAATTTTTATAGCCCTTTTGGTTTTTGAGATACAGGGTGGAATTGAAAAGTATCGCTTTTGAGGCACCCCCCGCATCACAGTTATCTTTAAACTTATCCAAGAAGTTAAAACGCAATCTTAAATAATTTTTTCCGTAGAATCCAATGGCGTAGTCAGTTCTTTCCTAGCAACTTCAGTTTTTGAGTTACGAAGCAAATATATGTTTTTTTAAATGGAACACTCTGTATATTATTTTTCTAGTTTATTAGTCATAATGTGGGCTTTCCAAAAATATATAATTGTATGCAAATATTTTCAAAACAAAGCTCAGAATTTAAGATTTTCTTAAATTTTTATTTTTGTCCAATTCGTAAGTAGTAGGCTATGGCTAAAATATTATTAGGAACAAAATCGATGTAAGTAATAATTATTCTAATTTATAACATCTTCAAATTTAATACAAAAAATCTTTTTTAAATCTCAGTATCTCAGTTATTAGTTATTTATTACAGCATTCAACATAATTAAGTAAACAGTTTTTAAAGGTGGTTTTCAAAATGACGGCCATTTTCCTGTATGCAAAATTGGCACATTTTCGTTATTCTTCTAATCGCGTTAAAAAGAATCATAGGCCTTCTTTGCAAATTTTGGAAAGTTAAATTGATTGCCGCAAGAAGCTCCGCTCGAGACTGATACTGTGTTTTATAGACTTCATTTTGCATAAAACCCCATAAAAAAAAATCCAAAATTGAAAGATCGGGAGATCGAGGGGGCCACCTTACAGGTCCGTAGGTACCAATCCACCTTTGAGGAAAGTTATCGTCTAAAAATTCCCTTAAAAGGGCAGAGTTGTGGCTTGGGGCACCATCTTGTTGAAAAAAAACGGCATTATAAAGGGCCAAGGGAACATTTTCCATCAGTTCTGGAATAACTTCCTCAAGAATTTCTCGGTAACGATGCGCTGTCAGACCTCCTTCAATAATTTTGTAGACTATGCGTCTTCCAAAAATGAAACACGAGACTCCAACCCCAAAACGTCCTTGTTGTGCCCTCTCAAAAGTTAAATGGTGATTTTCTGTGGACCAATGTCTAGTATTATGGCGATTAAAAATTGCCGCACTTGAAAAATAACATTCATCGGACCAAATAACGAGTCTGCCAAAAGATTCATCAGTATGGATTTGTTGTAAATACCATTGGCAAAACAACATTCTGCGCTCGGCATCGCCAGGGTGTAAACGTTGAACTATGTGGAATTTATAGGGGTGATACCTATATTTTTTCAAAATTCTCTGAGCATCAGACTTGGATACACCAGTTGCTTCCTCTATATGCTTGCAAGAAGATGAAGGCTTTGCTTCTACATAACCCAATACGTTTATCTCTTTTCTCTCTCTATCTTGTTTGGAGTATGAATTAGGCCTGGGCTGGACAAATGATCCGTGCTCTACTAGATTTGATTTAATTCGGGCAAATATGTCTGGGAAAGGTTGCCTTCTCTCTGGATATCTAATAATAGCAAAAACGACCCCTAAGATGGTATCCTAACCATAGCGTGCAAAATACTTTACCTTTGGAAATATACTTCCGAAGCTTCTTGGGGATTTTCATTAGATTGTATAAAACAAACCAACATATCATACTTCTCATAATTTTCGTAAACCGCCATTATTGTAACAAAATTAATTTAATTAGCAGCTAAATAGTAAAATAGAAACACTAAAACAACAAGCATATTACTAATAAAAACAAAGAGGGACAAAACCACAAAGTTTTTGACATATTGCCTTTTGTTTCAAATAAGCTAGCCATCTAGCCATAGCCTACTACCAACGAATTGGACAAAAATGAAAATTTAAGAAAATCTTAAATTCTGAGCTTCGTTTTGAAAACAATTGCATACAATTATATATTTTTGGAAATCCCACATTATGACTAATAAAATAAAAAGATAATATACGGGGTGTTCCATTTAAAAAAACATATATTTGCTTCGTAACTCAAAAACTGAAGTTGCTAGGAAAGAACTAACAACGCCACTGGATTCCACGGAAAAAATTGTTTAAGAATGCGTTTTAACTTCTTCGATAAGATTAAACATAACTGTAATACGGGGGGTGCCTCAAAAGCGATACTTTTCAATTCCACCCTGTATCTCAAAAACCAAAAGGGCTATAAAAATTCTGCTGGCGCCATCTTTAGTTTCACAAAAAAGTAGCACACTGTCGTGAAAACCGCAACCCTCTATCTTTAAAAATAAGGGAGATACCCCTCAAAAGTGCCGAAAATGGGATACCCTGTACTCTGCAGCATGCAGAGTCGAGTAACAGCATTGAGATCGTCTTCACACACTCTTAAAACTAGAAAAACAACAATCATGGCCACCAAATTATCCCCTTTAAAATCTTGATTTTGATGAGAAAATTGAACAAATAAGTACCCATTTAACTGGCGCTAAGAATGTCGCTCCTTCTGAGATACCTTTACTGAAATTAAAGTGTTACATACTCTACAATTTTAACTGGGGAAAGCGTCTCTTAACTTTCGTTTTAAGCTTCTTGCTCTTAATCTAAAACTAAGTAAAATTTTGGACTTTGGCGCTCTGTTGAGACACCCTGTATGAGACACCCTGTGTATCCGCCGCATCATAGATTATAATACTTAAATATTACCATGGACAAAAACGAAGACAAAAACACCACAGTGTTTGTCGAGAGGGCGCAATTAGAGACTAGAAATAAAATTAAAATTAAAAAGTATTTGTAGCCTCTCACCAGCTTCTTTCTAGTCCAGACAGAAGTGACTTTTCAACTTTTCTAGACAATACGATGGAGAATAACCTTAATAGATACAAATAATAATCAACCTTCGGCAACACCGGCCCATTATTCATTCCAAATTGTATGCCAATCTAAACGGCACACTTTCGAACCATTGCCCACACATATATCATTCATTATGGTCCTGGAGAAGTATAATGTCTATCCTAAGCTGATCCCTCGTAAATATAATCCTGTTAATTCCGTATAACTTTGGTTCCTCGCTATCCGTTTCTAAAGGGGCCAATCTATATCTAGAAAATATCTCTAACTATATCAGACTGATTGGATTATTATGTGGAGAGGGACCTCAGATATCGGGAGCGCCGCTGCTGCTGTTGGTTATTCCGGTTTGGCGATTTCGGAACTATCGGTTTATGAACGTGGCTGGGTTTCTATTGATTAATGCCTCAAATCAAGTAGTGCCCAACTAGTTTTGTTTCGCAGATCTGTCGGTAATTCTAAGAGAAAATCGATTCCTCTATGTCGTAATGAATTCAGTTTGTAGTTGAGCCTCAGGCGCCGGCGGTCAAACTTCGATAGATATCCAAGATTGCCCACATGTTTATTCCCTAGGTTTTATTTCTGTTAATTAATTTGCTGGCACAAGTTCTATGCGGCAAGCGGGGTAAGTCCTTTATTTTGCGAATATAATCGTTCCTGGCTATCCGGCCTAATCCCCAATTACACGTCTTAAATCCCTACCACCCGGATCACCCTAAACCCGAAAGACTACGAGATATGTCACATTTCCTGAATGGAGGCCGTTCATAATATGTGATCGCAGGCCAAAAACTCTCACCGATGGCTTTAGTTCTAGCTAGTTTTAGAACGAATTTCCCTGATAAGTTACTCATATGCCTCGTGATACCCTCAAGACAAAGGACTTTATGCGATGCACTCGATAGCCAAGAATTCTGGAATAGAAAGTTTCCAAACCCCGGCGGGCATCTCGGAAACCGCGTTAAGGTAACATCGTAATTACGAGACATAATTGCCAAGTTTATAACCTGCTTCGCAGATTAAAAGGTAGTCAAAGGAATGTGCCCTTAAGGCGCAAGCATTCCCCTATATAGATGAATAAAATTTAAGTAGAGACAGGGTTTTGAGTGAATTTTCTTGGGGGGGGGGGAATCAGTGAATGCAGTGATTTTCCTCAAATCTATCTACATATCGCCCAAACTTTCTCAATAACCTCAAGCACATCAATATTCCAGAAACGTGACTTGACCACTCCAGAGTGGCGTTATTTGGCTGTAACTCGTCCGGGCATCGGTTTATCTTTCGACAACGTACGCTTAAATCGCGCATAAACTTCATTTTCCTGCGAAGCGTAATCCGATTTATTCTAGTTCGGTTTTTGGCCGGTAGTCACGAGCCACGCTCAATCAGCTTATAAAGCAGGAGTGCATTTATCAAACGATGATCTCAATCTTGCCGACGTTACTCCCGAAACCATTTGTCACCCTCAAATCATTTCCTGCAAACCGGAAAAAAACATAAAAAGGAAAACACTTACATGTGCCCGGCAACCCCACGGAAAAGTCGGCTTTTTTATTCCTTTTTTTTCTAGAAGTTTTGGCTTCTTGAACTCAATAATGCCGCATCTTATACGAAACAAAGTGTAGTAAAAAAATTAGCATTGGGGTTTCGATTTGACATTATTGGATGTGTCATTTAGCCTTCAGCAACCCAGATCAATTAAATTACACATAAACAATCACCATCACAATTCTGCTCGCACATTAATATTATTTTAAAATGCTCCAATATCTCACGTCTAAAAATTACAACAGACTCAATTTCACAAAAGGAGTCAATGGTAAGATGAAAAAAAAAAATCTATTTCATGTTATAATGTTCAATTTGTATAAGCTACGAAGCGATTTTAAAATAACAATGTTTTTTTGATATCCAACAGTAATTGGGATTGTAATATGATTAATAAATTGAGATTTTAGTGGACGGAGTCACAACTACTTCATAAAGAGGTAATGCATGTGACAAAGACAAGAAGACAAGAACCCCTTTTGTGAAATTCGTCAACTCTAACATTTTAGAGCAGTTTTTTTACTTTGGAGAGGCGTTCCAGTTGTTTAAGTATTGCCTACTTGATTTTTCCTTTGAAATTTGAGTTTGTCCGCGTTCATAAAAAGACTGAGACTGACAGAGTAGAACTGACAATGAAGACACACAAAGAAAGCTATATAGATGGACCGCCCCAGGCGATAATCCTGAACAGATAATAAGAAACCAGATGGATTACATACTGGTAGCTAAAAGGTTTAGAAACTGTGTCACAAGGGTCACCAACTATCCGGGTGCAGACATAGGGTCGGACCATAACCCACTAGTCGCCAACATAAAAATTAACCTTAAAAAAGTAAACAAAAACAACAAAAAACTAAAGTTTTCCATAAACGATGTAAACACCAATAAACTGGAAAACGAACTGAACGACAGCCTCGACACAATGACAGTAACAAAATAGCAATACGGTAAACGAAACGTGGAAAATATTTCGAGAACACGTCCTTAAAATAATGGAAGAGAACACAGCAAACAACACCAAACCAAAAAAACAACGATGGATGACTGAAGACATCCTGGAACTCATGGAAGAAAGACGAAAATGCAAAAACAACACTGACGAATATAAGAACAAACAAAATAAAAAGCAAAATCAAGAATGCAAAAGAACAGTGGATGGCGGATAGATGCAAGGAAATGGAAGAACTGGAGAGAAAACATGATACCTTTAACATGTACAAAAAGGTTCGATATGTAGCTAGTCTGTTTAACAAAGGAGCTCCTAGTATATTGGTGTACAACGCAGGCAAAACCATTATAGACGAGGAAGAAGTTCTTAATGCATGGAGCCAATACATAGATGACGTGTTCAAAGACAATAGACCGACCACGATGACTGTTATAGACGACAACCAAGAACCGGAAATCTTAAAATCTGTCCTATTTAATATAAAATCTGCAAAGATAAAAGTAGCAACGGGACCTGATGACATTCCAGTAGACCTGCTTCAAATTATCAACGAGAAAAACATTGATATCTTAGTTAAACTTTTTAATGACATATACAACATGGGAGAAATACCAGAAGAATGGCTGAAATCTGTATTCATAATAATTCCCAACAAACAACAAGGCAGGAGGTGCAAAGATCACAAGATAGTAAGCCTGATAAGTCACACACTAGGGATGTGCAAGATATAAGAAAATATCGATATTTTGGAAATATATCAGTATCGGCATTCGATACATCGTCAAAAATTATTGATATATATCGAAACAACAATGCTTTTTCTAAGAAGCTAAGAACTGTATCTGATATAAGTTGGGTTAAAAATTACCCAAATTATCTAAAAATGCCAATTTTTATGTTTCTTGAGAAATTCGGTTTTAGAGCTAAATAAAGTAAAACTAATTTCTAATTGGTTGCTTTTAGTAAAAATATTTGGTGGACTAAAATAAAAAAAAATTTGACGGTAAACGCTGAAAATAAAAATGTGTTCTTTTTTTTGAGACGGTCAGATTAGCATTGCGGCACAAAATTGTTTAATCATGACTTAAAGCATACGATTAGAGGCAAAGTTGCTTGATAAGAACTCAAAGACTTTAAAAACGCAAATTTGGAAACATTCAATGAAAATTTGAAGAAATTCCGAGGGCTAAAGTGAGTTAAAAATTTCCCAAATTCTCGCAAAAACCGACATTTTTATGTTTTCAGAGAAATTCGATTTAAAGACTAAAGAAGGCACAACTGATTTTTAACTTTTTGCTTTTAGGAACAATAATTTTTTTATCAAAATAAGTGAAATGTATGTATAAACCCTCATGATCAAAATGTTTTTTTGTTTTTCGAGAAAGTTAAGTTAGGATTAGGTCCAAAAATCTTTGAAAAATGACTCATACATATAGAAATACAAATTTGAGGTTTTTGGAAAAATTTAGATTATGATTAAAATCCAAAATTGATTAGAAATGCCTCAAAGTCTTTTGAGAAAAATTGGAAATTTGGAATTATGGAAAAATTCAATGCGAATTTGGATAAAATCGGAGACTTAAGGCTACTATCGATTAAAAATTACCGAAATTGTCTAAAAATGCCATTTTCTAGTAAAGAGCACGAGGGATCCGTAGATGCAATATATTACACCCTATACGAGATTCACTCAAAGTACGGTCGTGGGACGGGCAGGGATTACGCTCAACTTGAAAAACAAGCATTCGGTTTAGATTGTGAGAATTCGATAATTCGAAAATAGCAGTTGTTTCTCCAAAGTGGCAGATCCCATTTTGACAAAAACTTTCGATGTTTGAAAGAACATTATTTACTCAATCTTGGGAATTAAGATAAAGTTCCCACTGTTCTAAGGAAGGGGGGGGGGGGGGAGGGGTTCATTTGAAAACTTCAACTAGTTGCCTTTGAAATGTCAAAAGAAAAGAATGAAGGAACAAAAGTCCATTTACTTTCATTATGTCACCTTTTTCTGTCAAAAATGCATAGCCTTCTAGATGACGTTTTCGGTCGCCCCCCCTCCCCCTTTTTTTTTCGACTCTTTTTAGATTTCTTTGAGATTTTTGTTTGACTGATTGATAAACGCAAACACACAACTGAAAATTTTCATTTTGACAACTTTTGAAATCGACCTCGAAAGGGGTCTATTTCCATAAATATTGCACCTTGGAACTATTGGAACATGCGATAGTGGACGTAAAAGAGGACATCAAGAAGAGGAAAAAAACAGTTAAATTCACTCCGATCGGTAAAGGCCTTCTTCAGTTATAGCGGGTCAAAGTGCAGAATAATTGAGAAAAGGGTCGTAGTTCTCCCACGCCTTTTGGACCTTTTCGGAAAAATTGTTTTGCTGCTTTTGATCGGAATGGCACATTTGCAATCCCCTAAGAACGTGACAAATTCAATTCGAATAAATTTGACCTCTAAAGAGTTTTTTTTTAAATGGTCAAAAAACTTTAAATTCTAAAAGTGCTTAAAAATCGACCTCCGAAGGGGTCTATCTCCGAAAATATTGCAACTACTTGAACTTCCTCGAAGTTCCGATGGTGGGAGGTCAAAAGAAAACATCAAGAGGAGGAAAATGCAGTTGGACTCACTTCGATCAGGTGGTCAAAGTTGACAAATGAGAAAAAGTTGAAATGCTCCCCCCCCCCCCCTTTGGACATTTTCAAATAAAAATCGGAAACTTTTTTTGCTGTTCTTGATCGGAATCGCACGCTTACCATTCCCTAAGAACGTAACAACCTTAATTCGAATGAATTTAACATCTAAACAAGTTTTTTAAAAAAGAACGACCTTAAAATGTTTAAAAATCGACCTCTGAAGGGGTCTATTTCCGAAAATATTGCACCTACAAAACTTCTGATGGTGGGAGGTAAAAGAGGACATCAAGAGGAGGAAAAGCAGTTGGATTCACTCCGATCGGTCGAGGTGTTCTTAAGTTACAGGCGGCCAAAGTTGAGAATTGAGAAAAAAGTCTTCATACCCCCCCCCCTCCTTTGTACATTTGCGAAAAAAAAATTTTGTTTTTTTTATCGGAATGGCACGCTTGGAATTCCCTGAACACGTAACAAACTCAATTCGAATAAACGTAACCTTTAAAATGGTTAAAAAAAACGCGATCCTGAAAGTTCTTAAAAATCGACCTCCAAAGCAGTCTATCTACGAAAATATTGCACCTACGGAACTTGAAAAGCATTTGAGACAACCAAACGTAAATATTGTTTCACAAAAGATGTTTACAACATTTACATCATTAAAATTCTCAAAATATGAATTCAATAACCCATAAACTACAGGGCAATTTTGAGAAAATATTTTACCAGAAAATTGAGTCATGATTTGGGGAAAGTTATGAAGCTTTTAGGCAAGAGGAGGAAATGAAATAATTTCTCAAAAAAATATCTATAATAGCCAAATTATATTAAAGGTTCTCAAATTCGGCAATCTTCAGAATTCCATTAATGTCTGAAGAATTTGAGGCAAACAAAAGTTAAGGTTTGTTTTTTAAAAATGTTTACAAAGACCCAATTGTCCTTTAGATTCTCCAATATATAAACCATTCACTTATTACTGCCGTCAAGTAGGCGTTGGAAATCTGACTTTGACATTTTTATCTTATCTTCTCAAGATGTGCCGAAAAGGAATAGAAATAAAAAAAATTAAGATTTCAAAAGAAGATGCCAAAAATAAGTGAATAAGGTATATTACTATTATTCATAGTATACAAAGCAATTGTGCGAAAACGGTTTAACATTAAACTTGAGATAATTGTAATAATGTGTGGTAGTGTCCCTTTCAAGGAAAAGAAAGAGGTGAAAGAGTTTCTCAGAAATGTCCTCAATAGCCAAATCTTGCTTATGTTTTTCAATTTTGAGAAATGGCGTAATACCTGTTGCTAATTTAAAAGTTGCAAAGGATTTGAGTCAAATCAAACGTAAATATGGTTTCTCAAAAAATGATCCATTTATCTCTAAATTTCTCAAATATGAATTCAATAATCCATAGTTATGAGAAAATATGAGAGGGGGCAATTTTCACAAAATAATTTACCAGAAAATTGAGATAATTGTTATGATTTGAGGAAACTGTAAGGCTTCTAATTAAGAGGAAGGAATAAAATAATATCTCAAAAATCATCTGCAGTAGCCAAATTATACAAAAATTTCTTAAATTTCTTGTTATAGTTCACTATTCCCATGGAAATTTTGAGAAATCCGGTAAAAGGGTTGCCATGAATTCAAAATGGTAAAGCATTTGAAACAAACAAAATATATTCTTTAAATTTATTACAATTATTCATATAATAAAGAGCAATTGTGCGAAAACAATTTATCATAAACTTGAGATAGTTGTCATAATGGAAAGAAGCATTTAGAAAAACAAAGATTTAAAATTATTTCTGAGAAAATGTCTACTATAACCCAACCATCCGATTTGTCAAATTTTCTGTGGCAATCCACAATTGGAGGAACAAGAGGAAGAAATAAAATAATTTCTCAAAAAATATGTGCAATAGCCAAATTACAACACAGTTTCTCAAATTTCTAGTAATAGTCCACCATTCTCATGCCAATTTTGAAAATTTCAGTAAAGTCTGTTGTCATGATTAGTGAAGCATTTGAGACAAACAAAATGTAAAGATTGTTTTTCGAAAACGGTTAATAATGACCGAATTGTCCTTTAGATTCTCAAATTTATTGCAATTGTACGATTAAAAATAATAACAAAAAGAAAGAAAGGAAAACAATAACTTCTGGGAACTCATAGGTATACACGGTAGATCATATGTAGTCTTGGTTGAGGGATACGGACCGGTTTCTACAAACTACTGATCCTAATAAATCTAAATATAAACAAATATTAAAAATGAAAAAAAATCAAAAATGGGCGCAGAGTATTCGGATTCCTTAAACTTAAATCCTCGAAAAAATACTCAGATTTCGATGGTAGGAGGCGAAAGAGAACATCAAGAAGATGAAAATGCAGTTGGATTCACTCCGATCGGTCGAGGCGTTCTCAAGTTACAGGCGATCAAAGGTGAGAAATGAGAAATAATCATAATGCCCCCGCCCTCTTGGAAATTTTGAGAAAAAAATCGGAAATATTTCTTTTTTGAATTTTTTCATCGGAATGGCACGCTTGCAATCTCCTAAGAAACTACCTAACAAACTCAATTCGAATGAAATTAACCTCTAAAGAGGTTTTTTTAAAATGGTCCAAAAACGCAATTCTAAAAGGGCCTAAAAATCGATCTCCGAAGGGGTCGATCTCCGAAAATATTGCACCTATAGAACTTCCGATGGTGGGAGGTGAAAGAGGACATCAAGAAGAGGGAAATGCAGTTGGATTTAGGGATGTGCAAGACATAAGAAAATATCGAT
This sequence comes from Taphrorychus bicolor, assembly GCA_951812265.1. Taxonomy (NCBI): domain Eukaryota; kingdom Metazoa; phylum Arthropoda; class Insecta; order Coleoptera; family Curculionidae; genus Taphrorychus; species Taphrorychus bicolor. The sequence goes on along the minus strand of OX638306.1, from coordinate 20,883,055 downwards.
ATTTTAGAAATATATCAATACCGGCATTCGATATATCGTCAAAAAGATCGATATATATAGAAACAACAATGCTTTTTCTAAGAAGCTAAGAACTGTACAACATTATTGTTGAAACTAAACAGAAGAACTTGGAGCCGCGCAAATACGAATAAAAAAGTAGTGACAAGGTGATAACTGACTTAGCTTAGCTCATTCCTGACAAAAGTGACCGCGAACTGACCACTAGATGTCATTTATGGAGTAGACGATAGAGGTAGGACTGAAGGTAACCAAAAAATGGCGATATTTCTCTAAAATGTTAAAATTGATTCCGTTTTTTTTTTCGAGGAAATTGCCGCCATTTTTGATAGGACCATTGTTAGAAAGGGGGGTCAAAACTGTCAAACAGGGGGGTCTTTCCAGATGTAATATACTATGGTCCATTTCAAATAGATATTCATCTGGCAGGCTGAGAAATTGACAGACTCGTCCTATGTCGTCCTTCCATGTAAATGTGTCATTTATGTGTCAATTTCTCAGCTAACTAGATGAATATCTAATTGAAATGGACTCTAGCTCGCTAGACTTTGTTTGATATTGACAACTGACACACGCACACTTCACGTCGCGACACAAGTAATAAAATATCGAACTCGATACTTTAATTTAACTATCGATATTCAGATATATATATGCAAAAAATATCGCTCCAATATATCGATATTTTTCTAGAAATATATCGGCTTTTCGATATATCGATATTTCTTGGGCATCCCTATTACACACTAAAGGTGTTCCTAAACATTATACACGCTGGAATAAGAACAAATGAGAAAGTGATTTAGACGAGACGCAGTTTGGCTTTAGACATGCCGTTGGTACCAGAGAAGCAATGTTTGCTCTGAATGTTCTTCTCCAAAAATGTCGAGGCCAACGCAACGATGTTTTCGTGTGTTTTATTGATTATGAAAAGGCCTCCGACAGAGTGCAACACTAAAAGCTCATAAATATATTGAGAGATACTGGTCTTGATGGAAAAGATTCACCTATAATTAAGAACCTGTACTGGCGACAGAAGGCAGTCGTTCGAGTCAATGGAAGATTTACAGATGAAGATCAATTCCAACGAGGCATTCGACAGGGATGTGTTCTGTCTCCACTATTGTTCAACCTATATTCTGACAAAGTCTTCAAAGAGGCTTTATATGAAAAAGAATTAGGGGTCAAAATCAACGGCGAGCTGATCAACATCATTCGCTATGCTGACGATAAGGCTATATTATGTGATGATCTTCAGGATCTCCAAAGTCTCATAAATTCTATTAGTGTAGTGGGACAGGAAATGGGACTGAATATAAATGTTGCTAAGACAAAGTTTATGGTCTTTAGCCGTCAGCCATACCTCAAAGCGTCACTACAGATAAATGGAGAGAACGTTGAAAGAGTATCCAATACCTCGGATGCTACATAACCGAGCAACTCGACCCAGATAGGGAAATTAGATGTAGAATTGCAACAGTCCGTACAACCTTCCGGAAGATGAGATCACTGTTTTGTAATGACAGCCTGAACCAGCTGAGACAAAGAATGATTAAATGTTACATTTGGTCTGTGCTGATGTACGGAGCTGAAGTCTCCACACTGAAAGCTGCCACAATCAACCGTCTAGAAGCATTTGAAATGTGGTTACATAGACGGATGCTAAGATGAGTGGCTTTGCAAAGAAATGAAGCAGTCTTAGATAGGGCAAATACAGTTCGTGAGCTTTTGACAACAGTTAAAAGCCGAAAACTCTCATACCTCAGCCATGTTCTCAGAGGAAATCGCTACCGGATCCTACAGCTTATAATGAAGGGCAAAATAGAAGGGCCCGGCGTAGAAATAAAACAAATCTCCTGATTAAAGAACATCCGGGAATGGACAGGCATACATAGCGTCGAACAATTGTTTAGAGTGGCTGAAGGCAGGGATCAGCTCGCCATCGTGATAGCCAACGTCAGGGGGACCTGACAGGGCACAAAAAGAAGAAGAAGGAACTGACACTTATCACTATAAAGATCAGTTCATCGATTGCGTAGCGTATGTTTGAAGAATAACTTAAACGTTTTGTTTGAAAAAAGAACCACCAGTTATTGTAGAGAAAACTAAAAATTATCAAAAATTTAATCGCAGTGTTTTTTCTGCTTTGGAATATTGTTTACGTAGTCGATAACTCTATACTCCTGCAGTGTTTCGAATAATAATTAATGAATCTAATGAAACAAAAAATGCTGCGTTGTTTACTTTATAAATAGAAATAGATAATTTCAGCTGTCAGTTCAATAAACACCCAGTTTAATTATTTTAAAAACATTAATAAAATAACAAGACCAATTTTTGGCAACGATCAATAAGCTTCTCGTTTGCCACCATTTTTGATTAATGATTAATTTTACTTTCTGGTTAAGTATTCTCTTCGACTCAAAGCAAAGATGAAAAAAAGCAAAAAAAATCATTTGAGGGCAAAGAAAAAATGTTGAATTCGTGTGAATCTTTATATTGTTGATTAGGGTCAGGAAGCCGAAACTGGTACGCCTAAGAAATATAAAATTAAAGTTTTACTTACAAATTTAACGTGCATGTAAAAACGGAAAGTGTTATTTTTGGTGTCGTTTCGAACATAATAATTTATAACAAAAAGAAAGTGAGGCTTCTTCAAAAAGCGGTGAGATGTAGATGGGCTGCTTCTCGAACTGAGAGCCATCTGTCTTGCCACCATTTGTTCTAAAATTCGCCGATGAGTCTCGCCTGCTCCTGCTCTGTACAACATCTCACCCTGTATATCCTTACACATATTAGAATATTTCTCAAATTGTAAATAATATAAGCATTTAAAATTTTTTTAGGATCTTCTATTTTTGCCAGGTATATTGACAACAATCTTCTAACCTTTTCAGAGATTCTCGTTTATCTACCAAATAGCAGTTGGCATTTTTGAAATATTGAACATTTGAAGCAATATCGTTGCAGTGCTTAGTAAGAGGCAAACTTTTTTCTAATTTAGTCATCTTAGTCTCTATTACAGTTTGCAAGATACCAGTAGAATACATTATTATTCGGAACATCCTGTATAGCAGTAAGCATTCAATCTCTTAAGTAGAAGATATAATATGTCTTCAATGATTTATCCAAGCCTTAAGGTCACTAAGATATATCCAGGAATAAATTGTGTAAGAAAATGACCCGCCTTAGGACAGCCCCAAGAATGTGTTGCAGTCGTTTTAACCGTTAATGTTCCCCACATTCGTTCCCAAAAGACTTCTGGTCGTTTGGATGGTAGATACATTTATTAGTTCCACGTAGTGACCGAATTTAACTGTACCCAGCGAAAGTTTTCTTCGTCATTTATCGGTCTCGTTGACTCATAAACGGTTTTAGTGGAGGGCATTTATAAAAATGGCTCTTCCGTGAGGATAAAAACGGGGATGAAATTTCTTCCTTCGCTTAACGACCTATTTTAATATTAACCTCTAAACCCCATTTATTTTTAAGGCTTACTTTACAACCATTTGCAACGTGTTTTACATGTTCCGTGTTTTTTTTACTCCCAAATAATCAAAATACGCTTAATGGGCCCGTTGATGGCCCTTTTATACGCAAAAACGACCGTGTCGTAAAATAAAATGTGTGTTCACGCAATTTGAATCCTTAATAACGTGGCTCATGGAAGTTTCCTAATTTTTGAGCAAGAAATTTGTCAAACACCCCAAATGCCGACCCTTCTATATGGCAATGATTACTTCGCCCTCTTACTATAATAGCTGAAGCATGTGTTGACAGAAACTTTGTAATCGAACTAACTTTAACTTTCCGGGCCCGGGTATTTAATAAAGAAATTCGCACCATGGCAGGATCGAGTCATGAGACACGACCATCGTCCCTTCCCATTCTCCTGCTGCCACCCCGAAGGAGGTATTTCAGATGGAGATAAGTAGATTCTCGGCGAAGTTGCACGATTTTAGTATGGAAGGTGATAAGGAAATATTTTTAGCGCTAATTATATTGTCGTTAAGTTGACGCAGCCGCTGTAGCATAAGGTTAACGATTCGCTTTATATACACCATGTTCCGGCAATTTTCGATTTATCATTTCAAAACACTATAGCCAAAGCCAATCCAATTTATGTTGTATTTTTCACCTATTCAAATACACATTGAAAAATTTGTACAAAAGCGCAATTGAATATTCAAAGCGATTTTAAAATACCTATTTCGAAATATGTTCAAGTTATTATGCGGAGCAACACTAGGTAACGTCAGCTTTCGATATAATCCCGGCTTTAGCAAGGAAATCCATTTATCCAGCTGTATTTTTATATTCAAATAAATTTTGATTAATACCTTAGGCAATATGAGAGTTATTTATATATAAACTGATAACTATAAAATTACCGGTTTCGATATAACTATGTGCGAGGGCTCGAAAATTGATTTTTATTTGAGTGGAACTATTGTGTTACGGTTTATTAATATGCCTTTTTAAGGGCAACGATCCTAAATTTTTTACATTTAATTCAACTTTATAGTGTACTTGCAATACTATTTTTAAAATCATTGTTGCATTGAAAGTCTTCCTATTCTTAAACGTTGCTGGTAAAAAAGTTATTATGTTTGCCAGACGTAGTTTTGAAACACTAATATAGGCAAATCGCTGCGGTATTTGTTCTTAACTTTTTCTTATAAAATTCTATACAAGAAATGCAAAATAGATCCCTTCATCGTGTGAGTCCCTGAAATCTACAAGTTTTGTTTCTGATAAAACCCAATTTTTTAACCAAAATCGATTAATATACTCAGGAAAAAGGGACAGTCCAGTTTTGGTGTATGTAATGGAACTGAATCAAAACTCCATAAAGGATGTTTTTTTCACATTGTAAAAGTAACAAGTCAAAAGCGTATTAGGAAGGTTTGTGATAGCAGGTGTAGGACGAATGAGGTGCTCAGAAGCAGAGTGGCGCAACTGAAATATTTGCATATTTGACATAGACCCATCAATAAGTAGCATTTTGCCTATATTTTATTGTCACAGTGGCCCAGGCAACCTTTCCCTATTACCCACTACATAGCGCCACAAAAAATGGGGAATAAGTGGCAATACTGACGATTGACTGTCCCGAAGAAACCTGAGCCTGGCCCCACAACTGAAGTCTTTTTTCATATAGTCCGCCATTGTGTCACGATTTCTACACCAGTTCAAAGTCAAAAGAACAAGCAGAAGATGAAATTGAAGCAGAAGCGGATGAATAGGAGTCCCGAATTGACTGTGTGTTTCTTTTGTTGAATTTTTTTATTTGTCATAGTATCCCAACCGATTTTTTTTTCCAAAAATGATTTTTTTGCTAGTTTTTATCATTATACTTATTGTATTACACGTTAAAAAATAAGAATTTCAAAATGCATATGTCTTGATTATTTCTGAAACACAAAAGAAATTTGTATGAATTCGGTTTATTTTAACTGCTATGAAAGGCGCATATTTTGCAATAAAAGTAGGCTTTTTTTCTGCCAGTGACTTGCATACCAGCACGTTGAAGCATGTTATTTGAAAAAATAACAGGGACACTCCACTGGTTTTTCGAAAAATAAAGTCTAATTCTTCAATTCCCCTTTCATCTCTGAAGAAGAAAGCTTCAATCAAGTTTTTCAGTGCGATGCACTATTTTCAAGTAAAAAAATAAAAACCATTGTAATGCAGCCAAGTTAAGTAGACGGTCGCCACTACTACAATTTTATGAAAAATCTAAAATGTCAATATGCTATTAATTGTGTTGTATATCATTAGTTTTTAATAGTGTAACCATAAGAAATGTAACTGATATTTTAGATTTTTTCCAACTTACGTACAACTAAAACTTCAAGTAGGTTTTATCTTCAGAGACGAATGGAAAATTGAGAAATTTTAATTTTGTTTGAAAAACTAGTGGTATACCACTTTTTCTTCAAATAATATGAGTCGATGTGCTGGTTCGCGCGCCACTGGCGAAAATAAAAATGTTTTTTATTGCAAAATGTGCAGCTTTCATAGCAGTCAAAGCCTACCACATTTTATTAAAATATCCTTTACGCTTTTGGAATCATCAAGACAAACATTCTAAAATTCTAACTTCGATTTCCAATTTTTCAACGAAGCTTGATACGTAACAGAATTGTACGACAATTCAATCTCACAAAGAATATGAGATTTTTTTTTCGTCTACTCATTATGACTAACCCTTTATATTAAATGCGTTTCTAACTTAATGTTTACTTACAAAAAAATGGCAGTATAAAACAGAAATACTGGTTTAAGTTTTACACTTAGGCCACTCAGCTTTTAAACGTCTTAAATAGCTTCTTCATTTTAGTATATTTCTTCATTTTTTTATATTTAGTATATTTCTTCATACAGTTTTTTGACCCTCATATCTGTTCTACGTGTTCTTTCTGGATGTTTTTTTTTCGACTTTATGTATTTGCCATGACGATATGTATGTTTGGTGACGAAAAAGCACTGAGGAAGACCAGTACGAAGGTCGAAACATCGGTGATTTTGAGAATGTGAACTCGCCATTTGTCTTACATCTACTACGAAACACCTTCCTAGTTATTCGACACAAAGGACATAAGGTGAAAAGCGTAGTGTGGATCAAACGCTAATACCGAATAAAAAAAATGTTAAGAACTTTAAACTTTAAAATAAAGCGTTCTATTTTGTTTTAAATAATTAACCCAACCTCATACGTTGGTCATTTTATAAAACCCATTTTGGTTAGAAATATTTACTCTAAAGAGTACCGGCTTGTTAAAGTGTTTTCCGGGCTGTGAAGCCACGTTTACTGATTCGGCAATAGAGAATAGATACCACGTTGCTCGAATTATTTTAGAAATATATCAGTATCGGTATTCGATATATCGTCAAAAAATATCGATATATATCGAAAACAACGATGCTTTTTCTAAGAAGCTAATAACTGTACAACATAGATAAACTGAAACTAAACCGAAAAACTTGGTGCCGCGCAAATACTAATAAAGAAATCATAGAGATGGGCTTTTACCCAGTTTTTTCATTGTTGAGGGTTTATTCCCTGGAAAATTCTCGGAAAATTCCGGGTTTATTCCACTATAACCTCTAAATTTAATTTACGGATTAAGCAATAATTTGTTTGTTTGTGTTACTTTGAGGCTTTCGATCAATGGACCAGTGTTTAGTTTATCAAAAAATAAACCAGAATCTGGATTTATTGAATTCTAATCTAAAATCTAACCTTAAATCTTGAAACTGCCTGCTTTCAAAAAAAAGATGGGAAAAACCCTGGTAAAAGCCCAAAATTGGGTTCAAAGGTTTTTTGGGAATTTTCCCTTCGCCCATCTATAAAAAATAGTGACAAGGTGACAACTGACTTAGATTAGCTCATTCCTGACAAAAGTGGCAGCTGACTGATGATATTTCTCTAAAATTTAAAATTGATTCCTTTTTTTTCTCGAAGAAATCGCCGCCATTTTTGATAGGAGTTCTAGTAGTGGATATAGGATAACAAGGAAAGAAAACTAAACTAGTTGAAAATGCCAAAATTCACATATTTACCGTGACAAAAGGCTACAGAAACATCAAGTTTTCAAAAAAAAAAAAATTAAAACTAGTTGTAACAGACAGAATTTCCAAAAAGAGTAAAAAAAAACGTCTCTTGGCCAGTTATTCAGGCAATTTAATGTATCTGTAATCTTTCTAAATCCATGACTAAGGCTACAGAACTGTGAAATCCCATTGAAACTAACACACTTTCAACTTAATCCCAGTCCTAATTAATTGGCAAAAAAACCGTATTGAAGTTTTAAAGACTACAAAGACATCGAGATTCGACCTGTTTCCTGACAGGAGTTTTGAAGGGTACAGAGACACCGAGTTTAAAAAAAAATCAATTTGTTTAAAGTAGTGCAATAGACTGAATTTTCAATAAAAGTAAAAGAGGTTCCGAGGCAAGTTACTCGGGCAATATAATGTCTCTGTAGTCTTTCGAAATCCACTGCTAAGCCTAAGCAACTAACACAAACTTAATCACAATCTTATGTCACAATCTTAAGTAAAATCACAATCTTAAAATATCAACGACATTTTAAGACTACAAAGACATCGAGGTTTAAACTGTTTCTTGACAGGGATTTTGAAGACTACAGATCCACCGAGTTTCAAAAAAAAAAATAAGTTTTTTCAAAGTAGTGTAATTGACTGGATTTTCAACAATAAGTGTAAAAAACGTCTGTAGGCAAGTTATTCGGGCAATATAATGTCTCTGTAGTCTTTCTAAATCTACTGCTAAACCTACAGAACAGTAAAATTCCATTGAAACTCATACGCACTTAATCACAATCATAATTAATTGTTCGAGAAAACAGCATTAAAGTTTTAAAGACTATAGAGGTATCGAGCATCCAGTTGTTTCATGACAGGAATTTTGAAATCTACAGAGACACCGCATTTTCATAAAAAAAATTGAATTTGTTTAAAGTAGTGTAATTGACTGAATTCTTAGCAACAAGAGTAAACAACGTCAATAGGCAATATGTTAATATAATGCTCTGTAGTCTTTCTAGATCCACCGCTAAGCCTACAAAACAGTGAAATCTCATTGAAACTAACTCAAACTTAATAACAATTTTAATTAATTGTCCGAAAAAACTGCATTGAAATTTTAAAGACTACAAAGACATCGAGGTTTAAACTGTTTCTTGACAGGAGGATTTGAAGACTACAGAGATACCGATTTTTCAACAAAAAAAATTGATCGATGTAGTGTAATTGATTGGATTTTCAACTATAAAAGTAAAAAACATCTCTAGGCAAGTTAATTGGACAAAATGTCTTTGATGTCTTTGTAGTCTTTTCGAATCCATTGCTGAGCCTTCAGAACAATAAAACAATAAAATCCCATCGAAACACAAACTTAAGGCATTGTCTGAAAAAAAAATCGCATTGAAGACTACAGAGACATCGAGATTCGAAGTGTTTCTTGACAAAAATTTTGAGGGCAACAGAGCCACCGAGTTTTCAAAAAAATCTAAGACCGTTCAAAGTAGTGTAATTTTGAACTGAATGTTCAACAAGAGTAAAAAACATCTGTAAGTAAGTGATTCGGGCAATATAATGTCTCGGTAGTCTTTCTAAATCTATTGGTAAGGCTACAGAACAGTGCAATCCCATTGAAACTAACACAAACTTAATTACAATCTTAATTAATTGTCCGGAAAAACTGCATTAAAGTTTTAAAGGCTACAGAGACATCGTGGTCCGAATTGTTTCCTGCCAGGAATTTTGAAGGCTATAGAGTCACCGAGTTTAAAAAAAAAACATAACATTTTTGCAAAATAGTGTAATTGACTAGATTTTCAACAATAAGAGAGTAAAAAACGTCTTGAGGCAAGTTATTCGGGAAATATAATGCTCTGTAGTGTTTTTAAATCCATTGCTGAGCCTACAAAACAGTAATATCCCGTTGAAACTAATACGAACGTAATCATAATCTTAATTAATTGTCCGAAAAAACTGCATTCAAATTTTAAAGCCTACAGAGACATCGAGGTTCGAGCTGTTTCTTTACAGGAATTTTAAAGGCTACAAAACCACCGAGTGACCAAAAAAACTAAAACTTGTTTAAAGTAGTAGGGTAGAGAGTGACCTAGCCAGAACTAACTTGAACAAAACAAAAACATAGGGAACTGAACTAAACGAACCAAAGCAAAAACATAACAGAAACGCACTAGATTAATCTAATCAAAGAGATTCTCATAGAGAATCAGAGCCGCCTTGCTCCCCCAAAACTGGGTTAACCTAAACTAACCTAACCAAAGGAAAAATATAACCGAACTAACCCGGAGTAATTTAGACAAAGGAAAATCGTAACTGAACTGACCTGAACTAACCTAATCAAAAAAATGTACATAAAAAAGCAAAATGACCTTAACAGAAAAAACTTGGCAACAAGACATAAAAACAAACAAGCAAACTGACGTCAGAGATGTTACGCCGTTAATTGTACTGACATCAAGTAGACGTTAGAAATCTCACTTTGACATTTTTATCATATCTTCTTAACATGTGCAGAAGGGAGAAAAAAAAGGTAACAAGTAAAGTAACGTAAAAAATAAGTGAATGAGTTATAACCGGTGTTCATAAAGAGACCTCGTAATAAAACTCTTGTCTAAGATAAGTTCATACAAAAAATGAAAATTGGAACATTTTATGAAATCATCTTCAATTTTTTACTGTTCCAATTCCATGGCCTATTTCAGGTTTTTTTTAAATGACCGCATGATACTTTGTACTCAAAAATGTACTTTTGGGTATATGAGACTACACACTACAGTTGACCAAAAAATAGTACAATCACAAATTTAGAGCCGAGCGGGATTCGGAGCGCGACAAGCAATCGCAGGAAGTGTCACTGTCGAGTTTGAGGAAATAATAATTATATAGAAGTGGATATAAAATAACAAGAGAAAAATGTTTAAAATGCAAAAATTAACATATTCAGAATAAGACAAATGCGTCAGGCTAAAGTATATTCTGTCGATAAAAAGTACAATTTAGCCACACTTTGTTTCTTCCTATAAAAACCCCAGGAATGTCACGCCTATGTACTCTGTTTTGAGTATATGAGAGTGCACAAGAACCATATACAATTGACCAAAAAATAGTACAATTAACAAACCTGGAATGGAGCAGAATTCAGGAGAACGACGAGCAAACGCAACAAGTGTCACTGACAAGAGTTCGAGGAAATAATAATTATATAGAGGTGGATATAAAATAACAAAAGATAAATGAAAATTGTTGTAAATGTAAAAATTCTCCTATTTGCAATATGGCGAATGCGCCAGGCTAAAATACATTCTAACGATAAAAAGTACATTTTAGCCGACGATACGGGTAAACTTTCTTGCCTTTCTGTAACAACCCTGATCAGTAAACGTCGGGAAGCACGGGAAATCACTTCGCCCATTGCCTCATCGCCTTTGATAATGTGTGCCGCAGCTGTAGACGAAACGTCGGGAAGAAATTCCATTGGACCATGACTCCAAAGCCCGGAAAATACTTTAATTGTAAATTAGCTATTTATGTAACAAGTGCGTAATGTAAGGTTTTATGAAAATAAACAGATCATATATAATCTCATGTTTCTTAATGCTCTACGTCCAAAAATAGTTGCCACATATAAATCATAGTCAAACAATGCTTCCTTGTTGAAATGCAGAGGGCTAAAAATTACATTTCAAAAACATGGTGATGATGATACGCGTCCTTAAGCACTTATAGTTATGATGGCTAGCAGGTTTAGGACAGTGAAACCCCCTTGTAACTCGAAAAACGGCCTACGTTTCGACGTATAATTCACGTCTTCTTCGGCGTTATTTTCTTATAACAATGATGGTGTCAATGTTTAATTGTACTTCCATGACGACTTAAAAAAGCGGCAATCAAAGAGAACAACATACTCCACACAACAGCAAAAATAAAGGATTCAGTTTTTTTTAAATTTACGAGACACGGTTTCGCCTTAACAACAATGTTGCGATGAATCTTTTGTTTTTGCTGTTGTGTGGAGTAGGAGTAGTCTCTTTGTTTGCCGCTTTTTTTAAGTCGTCATGGTTGTATAATAAAACATTGATAACATCCTTGTTATAAAAAAATAGCCGTGAAGAAGACGTGAATTATACGTCGAAACGTAGGCCGTTTTTCGAGTTACAAGGGTGTTTCATTGTACTGGAACCTACTAACCACTATGACTATTTAAAAAACATTTAAAAAATAAATTTTTAAAACGTTAGAGATAGTTTAATAAATAATTACACGTATCAATAGCAATAGACTCATCCCGTTTTGAAATACAAAAGGTTTTTTTTTGACAGTAACTAGAGACGCGCGTAGAACCTGACCACTGGCTATTATTTCAATAAAAATGTGCTACGGTCCTGATTTTTCTAAAAATAAAATTATTTTTGAGTTTCTTGTTCAGTTTTGAAAAAAATGTCTCTTCGAAAAGTGCTTGGGTTTAAATAGATTTGATGCAGGTTAGCGTCCCCAAGATTCCAAAAGCTCGGGTTTTAGTGGGTTTAGGACAAAATGAAAACTCCTTTTTCTCTCGAAAAACGCCTACGTTTCGACGTTTAATTTACGTCTTCATCAGGGGTGAAACATATGCAGGAACATTACCACATACGACGAAGGCTCTCATGGAAGAATAAAAATTATTATTTTTGTAATTTAAATTTTATTCTTCTATGAGAGCCTTCGTCGTGTGTGGTAATGTTCCTGCATATGTTTCCGCCCTGATGAAGGCGTAAATTAAACGTCGAAACATAGGCGTTTTTCGAGAAAAAAAGGAGTTTTTATTTGTCCTAAACCCACCAAAACACGAGCTGTTTTAAATGGATTATTACTTTATTATATTTAGATAATCAATATTTGGAAAGCCTGGCTGCCGTCGTTGTCCTGACCACTTAAAATAATTATTTTTTTTTAACAATGTATTAACAATATTTATTTTCCGAATTAACACACTGTATTTTCATAAAGAAGCATTTTTCGACTGCAGTTTATATATCAAATTAAGTATATTTTAGGTGTAGAACATTTTCTTCAATTTTTGTGATGAAAATGTGTTTTTGTTATTTGATGGTTGAATACAAACTGGGACAACACCTTCCCAGTGGGATCGGGCAAAAATCGTAGTGCTGCATAAGAAAGGAGATATCACTAACCTGCAAAGATAGTTTACTGTCGCATATATATATAAGCTGTTTATGAGAATCATTTGCAGGAGGTTAACAAATAAATTCGACCTATATCAACACCGCGAGCAAGCTGGCTTTCCAGCTGGATTTGGCACAAATGACCATCTGCAAGTAGTCAAGTCCCTTATCGAAAAATGCATCAAGTATAATAAACCGCTCTGCATAATTTTCGTCGACTACGAAAAAGCGTTCGACACAGTAAACCAGCATAAAATGCAGGCTCTTGCTGATTGCCGTATCGATCATAGATACACCGAGGTCATCAAACACGTGTACGGAAGAGCAAGAGCTTGTGTTAGGCTGCAGGATGATTCCCAGGACTTTGATATTGCGCGAGCTTTGCGCCAGGAAGATATCAAATCGCCAAAGTTATTCACAATCCTCCTGGAATATATGTTTATAAACAGGCCAACTTTGGTAACATGGGCCTGAACATAGATGGTGAAAAGCTAAACCATCTGAGATTCGCCGACGATAGCTTAATTATCGCAGCTAGTATGGACGAAGCAAAACAAATGCTTCAGAGGTTCATGGGAGCATCGAACTTTGTTGGTCTCAAAATCAATACTAACAAAACTGAATACATGGCATATTTTGTTATGAGTGAGACAGTCAAACTCGTGAGATATCAAGAAGAATAGGCCTACATGTGTGCCTTTGGAAAGCTCCGCAATATCTTTAAGTCAGACATTCCAGAGAAAAGTATTCAACCAGTGCGTGCTGCGGTGCCTACATGCAGAGCTGAAACATTTACACTCACAAAGAACACTACAAATAGAATGAGCAACGCGCAAAGGAAAATGGACAGGTCGAGATATTAGGTATATCGCTAAAAGACAGGATCCCAAATATACTTGAGTTGACTCCCAATATACAAGAGGATACTTCAGTGGAGACCGCGCCAGGATGCATATAGAGGGAGAGGCCTTCCACCAACCAGATGGACAGACGACTTCAAAAGGATAAAAACCAACTGGACAGAGACAGTAAAAGATCGGCAAGGATGGAGGAAGCTACGGGAGACCTTTGTCCAGCAGTGGACGTGATTGGTCCATTGATGATGATGATGATTGTGATGAAAAAAGTGGTCCACCCTGTATGAATAGCCCTTCATTGGTCAATCGTACATAAAAATAATAATCATTGTTGTTTCAGATCAATAAAAGTATTATTCAATTAAGTATTAAGAAAAATTTAGTATTATTTATTGTATGAAAAATTTAGTATAATTTAGTATTAAGTAAAATTTAATATTATTAATTAGAGTAATTTCTGATATTATTTCCTGAAATGTTTTGGACATCATATTGAGAATCAAAGCTGTAGTTAGTTTTGTTCGACCAATATACATATGAAACTTTGCAAACGTTCACCCTGAGTGCATATACAAAATTGACAATTGTGTAAGCTTTTCTTTAAAGTTAACAATGTGAGATTTTAATGACTTTTAAGTTAGGTCGGAAATTCTTATATCTATTTTTCGCGTGTGGAATCGATCCAAAGTATTTTTTTTATTTTTCTGTGCTGATCCTTATACATTATTAAGTTGTCTTACGCAATATTCACGTACATAAGAAAATACTGAAAAACAGGCCGGGGCAAGCCAGCGACCGAACGGAATTATGCATAAATCATAGCAGACCCCGATTTTTTTCAAAACACCTCCAACACCCCAGTGATAACAACATTTCCATACATTAAGTAAATCGACCCATTTAAATTTTAAATTTAATTCAATGTTAGAGCGGCCCACGAAAATGTTGTTTGCGAAATAAAAGTTCCGTATGATTTATATACTACGCAGTGCAGTGTATAATTATTAAGGTGTTTAATAATAGTTAAACAAAGGGAAAATGCGGCTTCGGAGCAAAAATACGTGTCGATATTGGCATATTAAAATCCATTATTAACCACGTATAGTGAAGTGTATATATAAGGTGTCTAAACTGGTACAAATATTACGTATTCGCAAAAGCATTGCACTTCGATGTTCCTGAAAATTTCACTTCCACATTGTTACTGCAAGAAACAAAGGGTAGTTAAGAAAATTAAGATATCCTGGATACTATGATTTAAAACATTCATGAATGGCGAATACTTAGGTACATATCCAATCAACCCTATCAACAATTTTTGCATTTAATTTAGCCACAGTCGTTTATGCTTAGAGAGAAATGCTGTACATCTAAATTAATTTCAATTAGAGATGCAGTTTTTTTCCTATTAATCATTTTACCAAAATAACCTTTCATATCCACTACCTATTCAATTATTTTATTAACGAAAAAATCAATTATGTGCTTAAGCATAAGGAACCTCTATTAAACCGACAATTATCTCATACAACAGACTATAAATCCCTTGTTCGCTCGACTGACAAATGACGTGACATGCTTTGGTAACACCGTTCGAAATGTCCGCTTCATTAAGAACCTGCCGGTCCACTTGGGTCATGTTCTCAGAACCAACTGGGTACAAAGAACACATCTAGATAGGCCGATAAGCTTCACGTCGGAACCACTTTAACTATCTGGCACTTGAACTTGACTTGCAACTATGTGAACTCGTTAAAATTGTTCGAAGGGCATTGTTGCGCGGTTCGAGGTTTTTGTTTTAATATAATACACGCGGAAGGCTTAATGGCCTAAAGTCTCTTATACATTCCACCCTAGTGGGACATTAACAACAGGTCTGTTGTCTGAGGTCAGAGACCCCAGATTGGCACCCTTCTTTATATGTCCCCATGTAGGTTATTACGTACACACCATTCCCGCCATTTGCGCCAACATTTACAGAAACGTCCCTTTTCGCATATAATACCGAGAAAGGGTGAAATGAAGCTGAAGTGGGGGGATCCTAAAATCCCCTTTCCATGTCGGTTTTTATGCAATGAGAAATGTTCGTTTATACTTGTCTCGTTATAAAAAAGAATTAGTGTTAGTTAATTACGAAACAAAGCGTCTTATTATTCACGTGTAAGTAAAGAACTAACATTCCAACTTTGTTGTTACAGCAGTTAGAAGGAACTTGAGAATAGAGAAACAAATAACTTGTAACGGTTTAAAATATTCAACACCGACTGTGGTTATCTAGCCTAAAATTGTTTTTGTTTTGATGGTTTTTGGTTGGAAATAAGACTTCAAAATGCATTTTATAGATGCTATAATAATGAATTCCTTCTTCTAAAACAATTTCTATTTCTTGAATTGAACTAAACTAGTTTTTTGGCGTGTTTTGTTTTGGCGCTCTAAATCATAACAAAGATCCTGATTGGTCAAATCCTGACCAATGAGAGACTGAGCCATTGCAGAGAAATTTGCTAGGAATTTGAAAAAAAAAGAGCAGATGAACTGAGGATTTTTGCAGCAGTAATATGACTTCTTCTTTATGCTTGGCTAAGGTTAGCTGCTAAATAAGGAAAATCGCTTTGGCGGATTTAAAAGTTTCTACTTTCTGACAGAACCCAGCTTTGAAAGTTAGCGCTTGCAGCGGACAAAAGGTTTGACAGGAAACAGTTGAGACTTGAGTTTTGTAGAAGTCATCAGGGACATATTTGCCCTTAAGGCCATCCTCCATCTAAGGCCTTTAAACTTCAACTTCCACTTCACGTTCAACTTTACTTCATTCTATATCAGTACCACTGCATGTTTCCTACATCGCACTCATTATTCTGAGCATTGTTACTTCTACACCACCACATCCATCACTGCACCTTAACCAATTACTCTCTTAAGGCTGGATAAAGTGAAGATTAAGTTAGGCTTAGTAGATTCAGGGCATTGAAGCAGCGTGGTTCTGTTTTATTTTAACCACCCCGTTTGTCCACCACACCCCCCAGAAGGCGAATCGTGGCAAACTCAATACAATCTAAAGTGTTTTTCGGGCTTTGAAGCCGTGGTCCAATGAAATTTCTACCTGACACTTCGTCTACAGCTGCGGCAAACGTTATCAAAAGTCATGAGGCAACGGGCGAATTGATCTCCCGTGCTTTCCGACGTTGACTGATTCGACTGTGAGGATCTCCGTGGTATTTATTCCCCCGCCGCGCCGGCGCCGTCGCGCTGCAGTGGATGGGGACTTAGGTGGGGGCAGTGGTGGTGCGGGGTTTCGGCGCACTTGAAGGATGGCGTACAACTCACTTAGTGTGCATTTAGAGACGTAATTTGCTCCTTCCTGTTAAAATTTTTGTCGTGTTTAAAGATCTCAATGGCTTCTTTCGTTAGTCTCAGCCTGCGACTCCTCTTATGTTCCGTAATCCTCCTGTTGACACTGCGTTTTATGGTGCCAATGTATACCGAGGCACACTGCATGGAACTCGGTAAAATTCGGGTGCCGATAAGGGATTTCTGCGTTCTTTGGCTGATCTCAAGCTCTCTAGTATTGTTCGAGTGGGTCTAAAGACAGTACTAACACTGTGGATTTCCGTAGCCTGCCGATCCTGTCCATTACTTTGTGGATGTATGGTAGACTAGTCCATCTGCGCTTTTCCTCATCCTCTCCCGTTCTTCTTTCCTGGCACTCTACATCCCTTTGACGCACAGCCCCATCGAACTCGTGCTTGCTGTATCCATTCTATTCAAAGGCTCTTTCTAAATGCTTCATCGTTCCAATTCAGCCTGCTCACAAATTCTTTTGGCTCTCACGAACAGAGTCTCTATGACTACCCTTTTCTGTCTTGGATGATAACTTGATCAGTTATTGAGATATCGGTCAGTGTGTGTGTGTGTTGGTTTTCTATAAACGGTGTAATCAAAAAAGAGAGTAATATAGATCAAATAACTTATTTACCAATGCTCAATTAAACGATTTTCTCTCCCCGCTTTTCTTTTTTTATGCCCTACTGTCTTGCCTATTTTGCGTCTTCTTCAACTTTTTTCTATTAACAATGAACTCTTTTTTTCATATGAGACTTAAATGTCATGGTCCTGATCTTAAAAAGAAATGCACGGCTAAACTAGTAATGATTCTGTTTCTAGAAGAATACGAACGGCAGGATTGCAAAACAAGATTTAGTTGAGAGATTTCTGCGTTTTAAAAACTTTTATTCATTTCCACTCGCCAGTTTTTTGTTATTTTTCTGTCTTTATTTTATAAGTCTTTCATGTTTGGTTTTTGTCTACTAGCAGGGTAATTGATGTTTTTTCCGATTAGTTTTCATTCCCAATGTGCTTGCATTTAATTCTTTGTCACCAATCTGACACACATTTTCTCAATTTTTTTTTAGAGTTTCTTAGCCTGTCTTTCATTTTGTTTTTATTCAATAACTCATAATTTTTTGCCATACTTCCCTTTAAGATTGTCTGTTCTTTAGTATGGCTTGCCTTGTTATTCTGTTTCCTGTTATCTGTTAGCTTCAGCGTTTATTTATTTCTGTACTTTTCTGCCTGTCCTGTTTACTACTTGCACCGTCTTTACATTCACTGCTTATTTTAAGACTATTTGAACTGTCACTTCTTCCTTCCCCTTACTGAGTCCTTTTCCTCTCGAACATCTGCCTTTTCTTTCTCCACTCTGATTCGGTTCTCACGTTTATAGTGACGAATCCAGTTGGGTTCTACCCAGTAAATTCGGTCCAAATTTCACATTATTTACGTTATCCTTTCCAACAGTCTTCAAAATTAATTTCTTTCAAGTGGTTACATTATATATATACATATAACTTTCTTTATGATGGATTAAAACTTTATTTCCTTCTTCTTAAACTTCACCACTTTGGCTTTCACATAATTTTTCTCTTTTCCGCCTTCTAGATAACCAAGCAGTTATCTATGCTCATTTTTTATTTTGGATAATTTTATTTTCTATATTATTAAAGTTTTTTTACTTTCAATTTCATACTTTTTATTTTCATGTTTATTCCTATTATTCAAGCAAAATCTATTCACTTATCTATTTTTTTTATCTTTGTTTATCACATTTGCATAATATTATATGCATATAAATCTTTAGTCAGGCCAATCCTTTCGCTTCTATCATTTTGTCTTAGTACACTTAGTCTTAATTCTTCATTCATCAATGTTGTTGCAGGAAGCGGTGCAGGCTGGG
This sequence comes from Taphrorychus bicolor, assembly GCA_951812265.1. Lineage (NCBI taxonomy): Eukaryota > Metazoa > Arthropoda > Insecta > Coleoptera > Curculionidae > Taphrorychus > Taphrorychus bicolor. Next base: position 20,864,222 of record OX638306.1, on the reverse strand, counting down.
AGCAATCTCATTAATGTTCAGCTTATGCAAGAGAAATAGAAAGAATAGAAACTGCTCATAAAAGAGCAGCAAAAAGTCGTCAGAGGCAAAAGTACGAACAGAAAATATGTCATGAAGAATCAACGTACCAACCCACAGCTAGAGAGCAACATTTGGATAATCGAATAGAGTCCATTTCAAATCGATCTAGTAATCTGAGAAATTGACATATAAATGACACATTTACATTGATGGAATAGGATGAATTCGTCAATTCTTCAGCCTGCTAAATGAATATCTATTTGAAATGGACCATAGTAGAAACTTGAAAGGACACAGCCCACGCTAACATTAAGTTGTCTAATTATGACTGAACAACTGCTTGGTCCACAATTCAATTCAAAATAGTTTCAAAAGCCACACCCCATGTTGTAGGAATCCATGGCAAAACTGATGAATTGCTCCAAAGAGTGTCAAAATAATTATACAGCTCTGGATCCGCTCTACACCTGGGATTAAAAAATGAACATAAAGAAGCTCAGATTCTTGGCAAAAATTCGAGGCAGACGTAGACCCGCTAATTCACCTAGCATGCCCCTCAGATTCTGAATTTTTCCAGAAGTAATTAGCCAGTGAAAGATTGTAAAGCTCCACTTATGTCTTGCAAGACAGAGGCTTAACAGCGAGGCATGATTTCGTGGCCTCGATTTAGTAGGCTCCAGAGTACTATCAAATACTTCTCCTTGTAAAAGAATAACTTTGTTTGCGATGAAGAGGGGGATTCAATTATGGAGAAATGACAAAGTGATGAGGAATATGGCACCCAATGTGCTCTGGTAGAGTGAAAGCTACGATGAACAGACAACTGGGCATAACGTGTTTTAATTGCAGCAAACTGTCCAATCCGGGATTTAGAAGACGCAGAGGCGACCACCTTCCCACTACAAACTAATTTCGGTCTATGTAAGATCTAAGTTGAGCATCACCCAGGAAGGTCTTACGAAAATGCTGATGCATTGTCCAGAAGACTGCTTAACGAAATATATCGGCAATTTCAAAGACCAGATCAACGTAAAAGACTTTTTTCTGAAATCAGAGCTTTGATGGAATTGAATGATGGCTGAATCTCACAAGCTCATCAAGATGCACAAACGAACTACCCAGAAATTGAACCCTTTCTTTTGGTAAGAATTGACGATATTGCAGGTAAGAGTCTAAAGATGAAGGCGTCCTGGGCAGTGAGAAATGGATTACTGATGAAAGCATGTGAGAGTCCGGATAGCAAAAATCTACTCAATCAATTCCTGATAATCTAAAAATTAGATGGACTAAAGGAAATGCAATCGAAACCAGTAGAGGTCACTTTATAGTGAGTAAGATTCTGGCCGAAATTCTTAAACTATCATAAAATAGAACACATAAAAAAACACATAAAGACGTGAAGCCTTGGTGCTGCATATGCAAGGTCTGTTGTGCCACAAAAAGACCTCGAACAAGATCGAGAGACTCAACGATACAATACACTGTAGGTGCGTGCCCCATTTGAGAGGGTGGTAGCTGACGTAGACAGACTCTTCAATTAATACATCTTGGTGGCTATTGATTATTTCACCAAATATTCTCATGTTTACGCCCTATTCAAGAAACAACAACTGTGACAAAGTTGTTGCTTTTTGAATGAAAGTAGACCCTCACGAATTCGGCTCTTTTTTGGACAGGCACAGATCTTTTCCGAATTCACAAAACGAGGACAATTCCGTTGCATCCATTTGGGGGGGGGGGGTGTAGGGGGGTTTGGGATGGTGGAAAGATTTAATGGGACAAGGATAATCAGAAAGATTACTCTGAGAATTTTATGGACGAACTAAAAGGGAGGCTTATTGTTATTAATAAGCATTTGTAGTGCTAAAAAGACTCCTACACTCTGTATCTGTTAAACGAGTTGGTGGAATTTTGAAAGCAAAAGAGGTAAGGTCTTACGACTTTTTTTGTCGCCAAATTATATTGAAATTCAGCATTGCAAAACTGCAGACGGCCTAGAGCCGAATGCCCAGGGCAAAGCGATTTCCATGTTGTTGTTTAGTGAAAGCACCTCTGCAATTTCTACCTATACACAAACACACTTGTAGGGATGTCGTCGTGAACAACACGATGTGAATACAAAAAGGCAATGTCCAAAGCCATGTAGGCTGTCTTACTGTTCTCTGAAAAACAGAAAATCATCTTGGAGCCTACGAAGGCGATCAGAATAGATGAAACAAAGGAGACTTTACACCCCTTTCGATGCAGATCCACAACAAACAGCAAAAGTGAGTTTTGTAACGAAGTTACTAATTTTCGTTGTGATTATGCACAAAAGCATCGGGATACTTGGCAGCTTGCTTGAAAGGCTATTTTACAAAGTAATCCAGACTTAACACCTTATAGCTGATGTATTCAAGGACCTGTTTATCTAATTTTTTGGTAGTCAATAGGCGAATTTTCTTGGGATTTGGTCCCGGCTCCGGTTGACAATATTTTGACAGTGGTCTCACGCTTGTCAATGTTTGGTGCAGATTGAATGACGTAAACAAGACCAACAATATTTGCCATTTGAACGCATTTGATTTCATTTGGTCTTGTTTAATTTATTATTTTAATGTTCGGATTCGGTGTTGGTTTCTCCTAAACACTGATGGCATGTCCTTCAAAAAAAATAATAATAAGGCTCCTGACTTCTTGGCTTTTAAAGAAACCACAGTACTCTAATATTTTTAGATTTCTACAGATTAACAAAGCAGGCAGGTTTTTTTACACAGTCTCAGTAAGGTGTATGTAGCAGAAAAAAACTTTTGAGAATTCATTAATACTTAAATTATAACTTCGATAGTCATTTCAGAATGCATCGAACAGTCTTCAGATTTCCAGTCTGTTGAAAGGTATCTATATTAGAGAGAAACGCGTCACCTGAAACAGAAGTAAACAAATCAAAATTTTGAATCATCTACAAATCTGGTGTCAACTTTAAAAGACCAAAGTTGTCCTGAAGTTACACTCTTACGTTATCAATTCAAAAATAAAATTCCGTTGGTGTAGGTTGATCTCATTTGATTAATCAAATGATTAAACCAAAGACGAATAAAATTGGTCTATAGTTATATATGTTGCTATGTTGGTATTAAGAAGAATATAAGGGCACACATGTTTTCGTTAAAGGCAGTCAGTTGCCAGATGGTCGATAGCATTCTTGTGAAAAGCATATCCACATTGCAACCAAACCAGCACTTGAAATTCGATCATGAGAGACTCATAGATCAAAGGAGTATTTACATTAAATCAACTAACTTTACAGTTGAGGTTAACTAAACCGAGTGAAATATTTCGCCTGGTCATCTATTTCGTTTTTATTAGCATATGTTCCTTTTCTAACCCACCGATTTGTTTTATAAAGATATATGGTTTAAATAATTTAGGTGAAAGGGGCAGCTGGTAACGACGACCATAACCTCTTGTATATTTCCGTCTCCAAACTGATCCGAATATTCTTATTAGTTACTTCCAATAATACTGCATGGAAGATGGCTCTCAGTTCGATAAACACCCCATATTGTTCTGTACCTCGCAGGTTATCGGAACCAGAACGAAGTGTAAAGAGTAGGTGGCCACCAACTTGTCGATCAATCCATCAATATACTAGTTTCGGGGTCTACCTCTCATCAGTACAGCTTTGGCTGGTCGACAAATTGGAGACCGTGAGTTCGCGGCTTAAAGCTAAAAAGCTACCAGAGAGCGGTGAGATGTTGTACAGAGTAGGAGCAGGCGATATCCACCAGTGTATTAGATCTAATACTGCATGACAGATGGCTCTCAGTTAGACAAACAGCCCATTATGTTCTGCATCTCGCAGGTTATCGGAACGAGAACGAAGTGTAAAGAGTAGGTGGTCACCAACTTGTCGATCAACCCATCTGTATACTAGTTTCGGGTCTACCCCTCATCAGTACAGCTTTGCCTGGTCGACAAATTGGAGACAGTGAGTTCGCGGCTTAAAGCCAAAAAGCTACAAGAGAGCGGTGAGATGTTGTACAGAGCAAAAGCAGGCGCCACCCACCAGTGTATCAGATCTAATACTGCATGGCAGATGTCTCTCAGTTCCAGAAACAGACCATATTGCTCTATACCTCACAGGCCATGGGAACCAGAACTGTTACAAGAGAGCAGTGAGATGTTGTACAGAGCAGGAGCAGGCAGAGGGCCAAATGCCATGCAGTATTAGATCTAATACACTGGTGGATGTCGCCTACTCCTGCTTTGTACTACATCTCACCGCTCTCGAAAAGCTACAGCTTTTTGGCTTTAAGCCGCGAACTCACGACTTCCAATTTGTCGACCAGCCAAAACTGTACTAATGAGGGGTAGGACCCGAAACTAGTATACAGATGGGTTGATCGACAGTTTGGTGACCACCTTACTCTATCTCCTTATGTTTAAAAGCTACACTGAGAGTTAGTCAAAGACACGAATATAAGACAACAGCTTAAGATATTCTTGTTGAACTAACGAAGGGACACTACAGTAGTATTGAAGATTTTTCCTCGCTTATGGATAAACTGACTGTAGTTATTTATTTCTTTATTATAAAGAGTGCAATCTCTCAATCTCCATTAATACACTGCTTAATTATCCATCACCTTTTTTGAACTTTACTTCAATCACGGTTTCCAGTAACTGGTTTCATCACCCGCAGAATTTTCATTTATTTATATATTTTTGTATTGCTAACATTGTTGCTCGTGTCTATATTTCTAGAGTGTTTTCTCTTCAAGTTGCTATTTATCTTGTAACCATTTAATTTACTTAACTTACCATTAACCATTAACTTTTAACACAAGAAGAGGTGTCCAGTTATGATAAATGCAAAGACTAAGCAAATCATGATCATCATTGACAAGCACTATACATATAGTATAATTACTACCAATTATTTAGTATTTGATTGACAAATTTTTGGTATCCAAAATGACGCTTCAAAAAAATTCTTCTCTACTAGAACTGAATTTGCATAAAAGCAATTTAGGCGTGTTCATTTTCTGGCAAAAGTTTAAGTGTATTAGCGGAAAATCACCAGCGATTTGAGCATTTAAACAGTGCGGTTTTCGTTGGAGGCTCCGATATGAATTCAGACGACTGTTCGCCGGCATGAAACATGTATTAAACAAACTAGTTTAACTAGCTGGGGAAAACGGACTGTTCCCGACCGATTTCAGTTTATAATTCTCGAATAACAGGCGACCGCAGTAGTTCGAGCCGAAGTTTGCGAAAATACCGTTCTCCTGCAACGAAATAAGCTCCCACCAGATTCTGACGGGAACTTTCTCGGGTACCTGATGCCAACAATAGAGCCGGGAATTTTGAGAAAAACTTTACCCGCGTCCGCGATTCTATGGCGGCCAATCGTAAACACCAATAAACCCAATTTCAATTAGAAGGACCATCAAAAGTTCGTTGCCATGAGGGGAAGTTCGATAACGTCCTCTTACCTCTCTCCGCCCCTCTTTCTGTCGGCTTCGATCGCATCCTAAAACGAATTATTTATGGATAAGCCCGGCGACAGGGACACGGTCAGAATTGGTTAACCAAGTGAAATGACAAAATTTTTTCGGTATTTCTAGTGAGTTTATAAAACACAAAAAGCAGCCCTTAAGGGTCAGAGGCTCTTGTTCAGTAGAAGAAGCATCTGTCGCGTTTACCAGAAGGGTCATTATTGTTAACACTTTTTCTTGTTGTGCTGGATGGTTAGTAAACGTTTTTGGATAGGTAGTAAAGAATTTTACAACTAGAGGATGTGACCTCACAGCTTCGATAATACAAGTGAATAATGGTAATAGTCCCCTCTTTAATTACCCCAACCTGGGACCGACACGAGTTGGGATAAGACGATAAACTCGGAACTTAAGTTTTCTCTCTTGATTTGAAATTAATGTAAGTTGCCCGATAAATGACGGTGTCTGCACGGAAAAGGAAATGGACGAGCAGCGGAAATAATGTGTATCGACTTGCAGCCCGACCACGATAAGATAAAGGGAGTGGATCAGGGCAGGGAGTTTTAGCAGGACTTCAGACCTCCATACTGCCCTATAAAACTGATTTAAAATACAAGCAATATTACTTCAGAACAAGGGTTTCCGATATACATTATAATTTGCGCTTTAAGTTATTCGAAAAATAAACTTTATCACTAAAAGACCACACGAAATTCCATGCTAAAGCTGTCTATTACATCCGGTCTCTCTATAAGCGAAACGCGATGAGTTCAAGTCTGGATCGGCTTGCTTGGGAATTCGTTTGGTGCCTTGGAGTAATTACCTCCGCGGTTTTCCTGAGAAATTAAGATAATATTTATTATTTTGTTTCTTATAGAGCGATACAAGCGCTCACGAAATGAATTTAGATTGCATTTTATCTCTGAACGAGTCTATTTCAGTTAAATTGTCTGTTTCGAAAATGGGGGAGAAAAAGCTGTTTAAGATGCAAAAAGGGTTGGAAGTGAAGAGGAAGAGTGTAAGTGGCGGGATGGCAATGTTTTTTTAGTAATTTACTTGGCGAAGTTTAGTACCTGCAAAGTGGAAACTTAGAGGAAGATGATCTCAATGCAACTGAATATCCCTGGTTGAAATCAAATGGCATCCTGCATCGATTTGGATAAAAATGGGCAACAATAAACTTAAAAATTGGGAAATTCCAGGTTCTATTGAACAGGTGACAGAAGGGAAGAAAATTAAACCTGACTCTTTTTAACAAAAAAAAGACCCCTCCTTTCTAATCTATTTAGTTCCAATCAAGTCATCGAACGCGATAAGGGACATTCGTCTAGAATATTGAACTTCAGAGGAAATTTTTGCTTCTCCTGATGATATTTTTTTATCAATTTTATCAATTTTATCATTTTATCAATTACAAGGATCCAATTATACAATAAGAGCGATTTTCCGTTGTTATATTGAAGATTCACATAGACAACAGCATCGGGGCGAAGGAATCTAAAATGAAAAACATGCAGTAATTTAAAGTTTTCTTTTTCACTTTTGCCTAGGACAAATAATTCAACCAATAAAACCAAAACCAAGCAGACACTTGATACTAAAGTTTAACCATTTTGCTAACTATAAGCGATCTGAAACCAAATCAATTTGAATCCTTCTCCAAAGAAAACAGTAATTTTATTAATGTTTTGCAAAAATGTGCGTAAATGCCAAATACCATTTTAGACTGGAGAGCTGCCACTTTTATGACAAAAAGTTGAATTTTTGTGCCTCTACACTTCTAGTGGATACTTCAGGTGCAACAGTGTTGCCACAACTGCATCATGTAATCACATATTTGATCCGACGTTTCGGCCATTCATGGCAATCATCAAAATTATTGTTTCGTGAAATCTTGAGGATGGCCACGAGACTATTTGGTTTGTCGTAACAGGAACATTAAGAAGGTTTATGCCTTCATCTAAAACTGTCTTTGTTGCCCCTGAATAAAAATTAATTAATCCGTCCTCGCAGGCACATTGTAGACCATATTCCAATTTGCTTGCTCCCATGTCCAATTTATCCGGGAACTGGATCCCGAACAGTAACCAGACACGTAAGCTAATATAAGTCAGTTGCAGGAGCAAACAAACGGACGTAAAATTCGCACGGATAAACAAATGTCCGAGCATTTCGCGGAAGAATGGTTCATTTGCTGCAGATTCACCGGCGGTTTCCATTACTTTAGACCGGGGGCATGGAGCGGAACAAAGACCCTTGTGATAACTGTAGAGAAGAAAGAAAAATTAAAAAAATTGCCACTTCTATAGCTTAAATGTGTATGAAAGACCAAATTGTGCTGAGAGCCGTTGTTTATGAGAGGTGAATGACGTCTTGAACTAAGCAGATCGTTATAGATAGTGCAGCCATCTTCCGTGAGATCAAAAACTAAATGGCCAGAGTGGGCTATGAAACCGAAAAGTTATCTCTTAGCTTATGCCACCTTTTTTAAAATTAATTCCGTCAAAGTTTTGAATAGAAGGTTTGTCACTTTTTGATACTTAACCTGCCAAAAAAATTAACAATTCAAAGTCTCGATGTTTACGACAGAACATAAAACGTATATGATTGAGGCTTATTTCCGAAAATAGAGTTTGGGAGCACCTTCAAGAGCAGTGTTTAGAAGATTTCCAAACCTAGTAATTCATCCAAAAAGTGTGTAGCCTGCTTAAAAAAAATGGCATAAGCTAAGAGATACGTTTTCGGTTTCATAGCTCACTCTGGCCATTTAATTTTGGATCTCACGGTATTAACTATAGCGTGCTGACTTCTCACTTTTTTGGCATTTGTTTTGCAGTAAAATTGATAGACTTAAAATAGATAATGTATTCTCAGTTTCTACAGCTGTACCGAAGCAGCTTTAGCTGTGAAAAGAGCCGTTACAAGCCATTTGAGACAAGTATTTCTATGCTTCAAGTGCTTAAAATGCATCGGTGTTGGAAAGCTAAAAAAACGAACTTCATGTATTGGGAGTGTTACGAGGTATCACCACGCCAAGATGGGAAGCGCCTCAGTATCACGACTGAGGTGATGATGAATAAGAATCGACAATTAAATTTCATTTGTTCTTTTAGGAAGATATAGCTTCATCAAAACAATATTTCGCAGCACCGCAGCCAGTTTATTAATTATGAAAAGCAAATTTATTTTGAAATATAAATAACAAAGTGCAAAATACTTTTTTATGCAGCATGTGCAAAAAGTACATCTTTTTTGCACACAACGTGAAAATTGTTGAGACCGAAGGTCGAGTTTATCAACACGCCCTAGCCTCATATTTGCACTATAGTGCAAAAAAGACTTTTTTGCACTATGCTATATTCGTATGAAATAAAAATCACAAACTTAGTTTTCCATTTTTGATTAACTAGTCACTACAATTTAATGTTAAAATAAACGTTACAATTAGAACAATTATTTAAATTTACATTAGACGGAAGAGAAGAAAGCAACTGATTGTTATCAACAAATTGAGTATCAGTAGTCGAAGACGCTGGTCGAACAAAACAGGAAGGGGGGTCTGCTCCTTCATGATTAAAATCAGTTAGATTCTTCACAGACGTTGAGGGTTTCCCTTGTTGTGCTGGACGTCTTGATGAAGATAGATCAATTTCTAAAAGTTTTGCTGTTTTTATTTTACTGCATAAAGATTCTTCCACATATCCTTAGGCAACTCTAGAATACTTCCACCCTCCGTATCTTTTGAGGCTCAAAATGTCTGCCTCTTGTTTGTTAATACAGTAGCAGAGGAACGCCTAAACGATTAACCGGTGTAGAGTTTCGGCTCCGAAAAATTCAAAAATTTTGCCATTACAGAAAGAACTTTAGCAAAAGTATTTACTCCGACAGGCTGAGTAGAACACTTATTGCTCTTGTAAAAAACACTAAGCCTTTTATGAGGTGTTTGAGGTCTGCATAAGTTGATGTAGTTACAGTAAGTTTCTAATCCTGTGGTAACCTCAATCATGGATTATTAGTTTTGGTGTCAGGAATTTTTATTAATATCTATCTATCTTTTATTATTTTTACTAATATTATTCTTAAATTCTATAAATATCTTCTTTCTCTTCTATGTCACCGTCGCGCGTCAAGCGACAATACGGCCAATAGGAATGGTGGGCGTGGTTAGCTGTGTTAGTTCATAAGCAAGTAGCCTTATGCTCAGTTTCACTTGAAAATGAGCAGAGATTCCACTACTCGAAAGGTCGTGAAAAAAACTCAATGAAGACAATGTTGTTGGTAATGATGTTGATGTTGATTTGCAGGTTTAGGACAAATAAAACTCCCTTGTCGTTTGAATAAAGGCCAACGTTTCGACGTTTAATTTTACGTCTTCTTCAGGGCCAGAAGCAAATACAAAAAACACAATAACCAATTGAAGAGTGGCCAACACAAATATTAAAATTAAAAAACGTTTAAAAAATATTTAAAATGTTTTGTTTTGAAAAACATGCGGTCTACCCTCATATAAGTATAAACAGAACCTCCGCTCTATATTACAATTTTTTAAGTTAAAAATATTTATACAAAATCTAAAAATCTGGTATTAGCAAGAAATTCAGAGGTTACGAGAAAGCAAAGACCAAGCTTACCAAGGAGGAAGAACACATCCAATTCCTATGCACAGCGAGAGACAGCCACATCATTTCAGTGCGTTTTCGTTTAAAATTAACAATCTCTGGTGATGGAGCTCGCCGCATTCTGGACACAGCCAGCCATGTACTTATTTGATCCCAAATCAGCTAACACAGAAGGAAAAAATTACAGCCCCTAGAAGATATCCTACATAGCTTTGAAGAGATCAAGCAATTTACACTGGAGGAAGACCGCACACTCATTTTCCGGACAATAGATAATTCCTGCATCCTGAAAGAGAAGCTAACCAAAAAGCTCAATGACAAGCTTATGAGGCTTCAAAGAAAGGAGACCAGCAAGACCAGAGGAAAATAGTCAGCATATCATCGACCATCTTGAATTCCACTGAAGAAAAACTGCTGAGCAAAGACTTGAACTTTGCAACTGCTCCAAAGTCAACTCCAGTGCTTGACATAATAAGTGCTGTAGAATCAACGACACTCCAGGGGCCAGAGAGAGGAACTCAAGTGGAAAGTCAGAACACTATTAATTGAACAAACCACAACACCCACAGAGAAATATCACAAAAGAAGAGGAGTTAGCCATGAGGAAACGCCAGAAGGATAAATCAATAGAGATCCTTCCAGCTGACAAAGAAAATGCGACCGTCGCCATGGATGCCACACATTATGACCAGAAGATACAGGAGGTTCTAACGAAAGGTAAATATAAAATAATACCTAATGACCCGAGTAAAAGAGTTGAAGGACAATTCTACAGGGCCCTAAAAAAATATAAACGTCACATTCCTGAAGGTACTAGGAAGTCTCTCACTCCACACCATAGTAAATCACCACATCTCTATGGGTTATCTAAAATTCAAAAAACAACTATGCCGCAAAGGGCCAATCAACACAAGCTCTAGAGACTCGCCAACAAGTTCTCTAAGTAGATTTCTCCTTCAAATCATCCAACTTTTGGTTGGAAAAACAACCTCATTTGTACAAAATTCTGAACACTTTGTTAGTATTCTTAAGGACTTAGAATTGGGTGAAAGGGACACATTTATGAGTTTCGATGTAGAAACCTTTTACACCAACGTTGGAGGAGTCGATGGATATCGTCGAGGTCAGATTGAGGGAGCATGCATCTTTGAAGGAGAGAACATCGCTGCCTGTGGAGGGGGTAATGGACCTATTGCGCTGCTGCCTCAAAGCCTCATACTTTCAGATTAAAGATCAGTTTTTGAGCAGGAGAATGGGCTTTTGATGGGTTCATCAGTATCATTGGTTATGGCAAATATATAAATGGAGTGGTTTGAAACACATGCCATTGAAAAAGCTACCCATACACCCAAAGACTGGCTCCGGTATGTTGATGACACCCTTATTGCGTGGGACGGAAATGACAGGCAGTTGCAAGAGTTCCTGAATTATTTAAAAAGAATAAAACCAACTATAAAATTCACAATGGAAATTGAAAATAACTACTGCCTGTCATTTCTGGATGTACTGTGGTGAGTAGATCGGAGGGTCATATAAGAACAGCTGTTTACCGTAAGCCCACGCACACGGGACAGTATCTGAACTTTCTTTCAAACCATCATGCACAAACAAAAATGAGAATAATTAAAACTTTATATAGGCGCGCCGTAATCATGTGCAGCGACAAAGAATCCATAAATTTGGAACTTCAGAATATTAAGCAGGATTTGATTCAAAATGGTTATACGGAAAAGACTATCTTGAGGGCTTTTACGAAATGTAAAAGGCAAAAGCCTAGGCAAAACAGCGAAGACCAACCTCATCTTACCATAACATACATAAAAGGATCTCAGTAAACAGTCGAACGTTGCTTTAACATAGAATCATCGTTTGGTCCGTTGATTTATAGTTGTCACGTTGATTTTAACGTGTTGATTTCAGGTTGATATAAGTAATAGTGCACAATCATGATTTTCATGTCTTTTCGTCATGTTTTGATGTGGCAAAATGTCTTTTAAAACTTATCATCATTTGTTCGGTCGATTTATAGTTGTCTCTTTGATTTTTGGTTCATTTTTTCGAAAACGAACAACCATGCTTTTCGACGTTAAATCAACGTTGTTAAAACCATGTGTTGAATATGTTTAGATATTGGTTGAATTTATAACGTTGATTAAACGTTGAAAATAGGTTTACATGTTACATACTCTTAGCGCTAGGTGGCGTTGGCGTAAACGGCGGACGACCCAGATTTGTATAACGAGGCTTAGAGGGGTAGGACGTATTGCCACGATCCCTGGTGTTTATCTTTCTCACGCGTGTCGGGCGTCGTCACTGTGGCTGCTTGAGACTTGAGATGTTATTGTCGGCCATGACACGACCTTCGTTGTTGTTGTTCGTTTCGTTTTGTTTGTTTACCGTTTTTTTAGGGTGAAAAATTTCAAATCGCTTAAAAGGTGAGTAGTCATGGGTTGAGATTTTACTGTTTATAACACAAATTATTGAAGGACAAATAAATGGTTAAATTAAACTGTACTAAATTAGGTACATATAGGCATATTAAGGCTGATATAAATTATTTACCTATGCATCACAACAAAAATTAATGCTTGACAATCAAAGCTTCATTGTCTCTAGAATGGGTTTCGCGCACATGACGTCATTTTGCCAGAATTTTAGTAAATAGGTATACCCTCACTTTAATAATTAATTACATAATGTTTGCAATAAGGTTGATCGTTTTGCATTAATTTTAAATCCTACTAAGGTCTTTTTGGGGAGATCCAAACTTTATTAGTATTAATTTAGTTATGGAGATGCAGAAGCAAACAAATACAATATATTTTTTGTTTTCGACCAATGTAGTCACGTGCCGCACGAAACCCATTACAGACTCACAAGAAAGCATTCCAATCCGTTAAATACAACTAAGTCAAAATGTGTGTACACCAAAATTCAGCGGTGATTTTTGCCTTGCTCTCACCCCAGGAGAAAATCACTTCCTAAAAGGTGTATACCTACCAGATTCAATTTCCAAGAAAATTCTTTTAAATCTTATATACCTACTTTGCCTTGAGCTCCACTAAATGCTTTGATATAAAAATGTCTTTTTTTTTTTAAAAAGTAAAGGAATTTTCAGAATCTCGAACATAAATAAGTACTCATAAACAAACACACAAATAAGTATAATTTTTGTATTTCATCATTTCTAAGGTTTTTTCACTTTAGGTAAATCTTAAGAAGTTGCCGAAACAATAAGTAAGTGGATTCGTCCGAGCCCTTTCCAGGGTAAATTGTTATTAAGAGTAATTTTACTGTGAATTGTGGGAAATTCCTTTTCCAACAATCCAAAATCGTCAGACATTACCCAAAAGTAAGTATTAAAAAATTTAATTCTTGTTTAAATTGTTCCTAGTTTACAGTCACCCCCAGTCAACCCCTAAGTGCTGTAACTCCTTTGGTTTTTAACATATATATCATCAAAAATAAATTTATAAAATATAACTATTTTACTAATGATATATTTCCAATAGAACATGTTTAAAATATGTTATGAATTCTTTTATGATAAAATGCAAAGTTTGATATATTAAATACGTAGAGACGTCAACAAATGGACGTCTTGTGGATGTGACATGTGACGACGTAGTGTGCTACCTGGGGTCAAACACTTTTTTGTATGTGCTTTTTAATTAAACATTAACGCTCTGTATATTTTTAACAGCATTTTTGGTTTACAGTTTTTGTCTTAAACTAAAATTAAAACTCATTAAACAGGTTTACTCATTTGTATCGAATAAGTTTTAACTGGGTTCAAAGTTCAGACCCTGGTAAAACTCATTTGACATAAATTGTATTCATGTAAATGGAAAAAAATAGATGAAAACGTTGATTTAACGTTTTATGTATGGTTGATAGATACGTTGAATAAACGTTTTAAGCAAGGCTGATTAAACGTTTTAAGAAAACGAAGATTAAACGTTTTAACCAAACGTAGATTAAACATCTTAAGCAAACGTTGATGAAACGTTTTAAAAAAGGTTGATAAAAACGTTGATTCACCGGACATAACTACGTTGAAAAAACGTTTGGTCACAAGTATTTTTTTTAACGTTGAATCAAACTGTTTACTGGGGAACTTCAGAGAAACTTCGACGCATCTCGAAACAGTACAACAGTTTTCAATTCCAATCAAAAAATTTGAAAAACAAATTAGCAAAAAGATTGTATGTGACGTGTGGTCACATACACAGATCCCGTGTGAGTGTGGCATGTCGTACATAGGAGAAATCAAGAGTCCTTTGCAGGTAAGAGATCAGGAACACAGAAGTGTGTAAAAGTCGTCTAACCCACTATCTACACGGAATGAGAGCATCTGCAAATCAATTTTGCATATGTTTGCTTGCATTGAGTGCAAGCAAACAGGTTGTTGCAAAATGTTTAGGTGTAGAAGAAATAGTACATTGTGCAATTAGTTTCGAAAATTGCACTTTTCACACGAGTGTGACGGTTTGGACATAAGCCGTAGGCGAATGATATAACGTCACAAGAGTGTGAAGAGAGATTTTCGTACGTATGTGCAAAGCGTACGTGTGAGCAAGCGTGTGCAAAGTGGACTTTGCACACGCTTCTTTATGAGAGCATGCGCAATGAATATTAGTTAGTAGTGAGCATTTGTTCACTTTCGAGACGGTCGTAGAAAAACATATTTTCTGTTTCCTATTCCACCACATTTTACGTCACATGCATACAAACAAACATACACCAATAATATTCGTCCACAGGACTAATAGAAAGAACATTCTACACGTCCCCCATGATGATTGATTACCAACCATTTTTAGATATTCAAACGGCATTTTTAATCTCCCATCTGGAGAGTTTTCGGTCGATTTGGTTGTCTACCCAACAACGTCTTAATTGAAGTTTTATGTTCATGGTTTGGGGGAACATTAATTTCTATTTTGATTAAAAAAAACGCGCCGTGTCGGTGATTATGGCTGATTAATATTAGTCACGATATGGAGATATTAATTTATTTAAATTAAGCTGTGAATTAGGGTCCCTTTGAAAGGACACTTTAAGGTGTTGCCGGTTACCATTTGAATATAAAGTGCGGGTCGGTTTTTATTGGTAGTTGTTATTTATGGGGCCAATATAAGAAGTTGAGCAAAATTTATAATTTATTACTATACTGAACGCATCGGCCGTATATTACCACGTGGCAACATGGCCGGTCCTCCGGAAACATTTGAACGTGGTCATTATACAATTAACAAAGACACATCGTTTTACTTTCCCACCCTGCAGGGCACTCTTTGTCCGGACTTGTTTTCCATTAATTCGCTTTGCGCATTTGTTTCGTATACCCGCAGCGTGCCCCTATTCTTCGGCGTTGTTCAGTTCGGACTCGAATTTTATACTTTTCCCTTTTATATGAAAATGCGACCGTTTTTGTTCTGATTTGGACCATTATGAGAGAACAACGTGGTGGAGAAAAACAGGAGAGAGGGTGGGAATTTAAAAGATGTTACTGCAAGCAGGTTACCGCAGGGTTGAATACCTTTGAAAAATCTCAGACTCAGGATGGTAGATTGTTACATTTAGTTATGTAAAGATAAATCATGATTGCTACGTATCTCTTTGAGTTATTCTCAAAATGCTTCTTTTACAATTCAAGGAACATGGTACAAGTGACGGACACCATCTGATTGGATTAACCGGGAATTATGACGGCCACGATTGACAAAACCAGGAAAAAACTTAAACAGAACTTTGCATAGTTTTACTGGATTGTAAGCTGTAAGAGAATAGCCTAAACATTTCACAGTTAACAATGCCAAGTGGGGTGCATTAATTTTACTGTCTTAACGGATATGTTGGGCAGCGCATTGACCACTTGAAGCAGAAGGCACAAAGATGTTTCTTCAAATTAAAAACAACGTATTCATCAACAACCCCAATCAGGTCTAAAGTGTTTTCCAGGTTTTGAAATTGTGGTCCAATGGATATTCTTCTGACGTTTCGTCTACAGCTGTGACAGATATTATAAAAGGCGATGAGGCAATGGACGAAGTGATCTCCCGTGCTTCCCGACGTTGACTGATTCAACTGTGGTAAGCTCCTTGGTATTTATTACCCCGCAGTTGCGCTGAAGTGGAGGGACTGGGGTGGGGGTAGTGGTGGCACGAGGTTTCAGCGCACTTGCAGAATGTCGTAGGACTCGCTTCCAGTCTCGGAATTCCAGTGTCGTGAACTTCGGAGAGAGCGTTCTCTGCTACTGCTAACTTTTGTGTCTGTCCCAGCCTGCAACTCCTCTTTTGTTAGGTAATTCTCGTGTTGATACTACGTTTTGTGGTGCCAATGTATATCGAGCCACAGCTGCTAGGAACTGGGTAAACTCCGGATGCCGATAGGGTATCTATGCGGTCTGCTGTATTTTGGGTGTGAGTTTAAATACAGTTTTAACATTTTGCTTTTCCAGTAGCCTGCCGATCCTGTCCGTTATTTTGTAGATATATGGTAGACATTGAGCCGGCTCATTTGGAACGGGAAGCATCCGGAAAGAGCCTTTGGTTGGAATGGTTACAGCAAGCACGAGCTTTTACTGCAGAGCTGTAGACAAACGATGGTCATTTTGAAAAACTCTTAAAGTGAATTTTTATTTTCATGCATATAATAAATACGTAGAGCTTAAGTATATAAATTTTAATTAGAATAATTCAAAAACTGTCAGTTTCAGTCATAAGTGATATTACTTAGACTTTATTACTTTATTACTTAGAATACGTTTAGAATAGTACACTGTATTAAAATAGAAAAGAAAAACTGGGTAGTTTCATTTAAGAAAACCAATCTCACAGTTGTATAATATTTTTCAATCATCCTGTATATTTTTTAAATGTGCGTCAGCCGAAATCTAAATCGGCGTATTTGGTCGTTTTTGCTACGGTCGATTTATTCGAAGATTTTTTGTACAGGGTGGCCTTTTTAACTAGAAACAAGGAGATATCTCGAGAACTTGTAGGGTAAAAGATTTTGTTTTAACGTGCTTCTATTTGTACAGAAGGCTCTATTTTAGGAAAATATTTTTACATATGCAGGGTGGCCCCGAAAAGTGCGTCATATAATATAATATTTTTAAATAGGACACCCTCTATTTTTTTAATAAATTTTGATAGATTTTCCTTTTTCTACAGCTTGTACTAGACCCTGATTATTTTTTCTTTTGACATCGTTGCCTGCAGTAGTTTAAGAGAAATTCACTAATATATTGAAAGTATCTCGTATAGAATATCATGTATTGTCTATTCACAAAAGTTTGACATTTCGCTAGTTTTGGAAATTTGACTACAACGTTGTTTGCCAATCTTCTTGACATGTGCGAAAATGAGATGGGTAGAGAAAAAAAATGAACATTCCACGGTTACTGACGTGCTAAAAATTCCTGAATGGGAAATACAGGGTATCCCAACAACTGCTGGCAATGAGAGCAGTTGTCAAACTTTCAGGGACAAGTAAGATCTGTAAGATTTAGTAAAATTTAGTAGAAAATACAGTGTGTCCTATTTAAAAATAGTACAATATCTGACGTTTTTCTGATCCAATACGTAAAATTATGAGCCTAAGTGGGCTCTTCTGTACAATATAGATATCGTTGAAACACATTTTTTTACCCTAGTAGTTTTCGAAGTATCTGGCTGGCTCAAGACAAAAAGACCACCCTATATATTTTATAATGAATTGGAGCCATGTAGTAGATTTACAGCAAGAAACCACTTGTGACCCAACGTTGTATTTCACTTGTACTTTAAACTTAATGTTTGAGGACTAAAAGAAGTGCTTAACAATTTCCCATATTTTCCTGACGTTTCGCCATCTATATTTAGTCAGCCTCAGGGCACAAAAACTTTTGCTTACATTATCTGATTTTATATCTTAGTAAATATCTATTGGACATCCTGTTTCATACGATAGTAAAAAAAACTAAAAATTTAATATTTAAACTATCCCTCAAAACATAACACAAATACAATCTAAAGTGATTTCAGCCGTGGTCCAATGGAATTTCTTCCTGACGTTTCGTCTACAGCTGCGGCAGACATTATTATAGGCGATAAGGCAATGGGCGAAGTGATCCCCCGTGCTTCCTGACGTTGACTGATTTGCCAGTGGTGAGCTCTGTGGTATTCATTCCCCCGCCCCCGAGCTGCAGTGTAGGGAGTGGGGTGGGGGTAGCGGTGGCGCGGGGTTTCGGCGCACTCGAAGTATGTCGTAGAACTCGCTTCCGGTCTGCATTTAGAAACGTAATTTCCTCCTTCCTGTTGAATTTGTTGACGAGTTTAAGGAACTCGATGCCCTCTCTCGTTAGTCTCGGAAAGAAACGCTGCGATTGATACAAGATATCCACTCGTTGACAAGGATGTCGTGACCTTCGAAGAGAACGTGCTCTGCTACTGCTGACTTGAAATCGGTAAACTCCTGGTGCCTATAGCGGATCTCTGCGGTCTTTGGCCGATCTCAAGCTCTGTTGTATTGTGCCAGTGGGGTTAGATACAGTTTTAACACTGTGCTTTTCCAGTAGCCTGCCGATTCTGTCCATTACTTTGTGGATGTATGGTAGAATAGACCATCCGCCCTTTCTTTGATCTCCTCCCGTTGTTTCTTTCTTGCGTTCTTCTACATTCATTGGGCGGACAGCACAATCAAACTCGTACTTGCTATATCCATTCCAACCAAGGACTCGTTCCAGATGCTCCATTTCCCGTTCCAATTCAGCCGGCTCACAAGTTCTCTTGGCTCTCACAAACAGAGTCTTTATTACTCCCCTTTTTCCTCTGGGATAATGAATTGATCCATTATTGAGTATGGGTCAGTGTGTGTTGGTTTTTTATAAACGTTGTGAGCAAGATTCCCATTCGGCTTCCCCAAAAGCGGTAAGCGTAAGCTTTGCTATCTCCATAGTGAATTGGATTTTTGGGTTGATAGAGTTGAGGTGTAAGAGGAAGTTTTGAAGTTCGCATTCGCCATGGTTCGAAATAACAAAATTGTCGTCCACGTATGGGAACCAGCACTTTGATCTCTTATTTGCCTATATATATAACGCCTTGGCCTCGAAAATTTCTATTAAAGAGTTGGCTATTACTGGACTCCCATGGCTACACCATCAGTTTGTTCGTAGAAATCTTCCTTCCAGTGAAAATATGTAGTAGTTAGGCAGTGTTGGAACAACTTGGCAATATCTTGTGAAAATTCCTGGTTAATATGTTTCACGCGTTTCTTAATGGGTACCATCGTAAAGAGCGAAACAACATCGACGCTAACGAGTCAGATAATGCAGTTTGTCGACGAAATGAGTGGAGTCCTTTATAAAGCTGTCAGTATTTCCTACTTTAGGCTGCAGCAGTTTTGTGAGGTGTGTCCCGGTTTCGTAGGTCGAGCTTCCAATGGAGCTCACGATGGTGTCAGTGGCACATCCGCTTTGTGGATCTTTGGCCAACAGTACAGCCTTGGTGCGTGAAGCCCGAAAAACACTTTAAATGTATTTTGACCGGCCGTGAGAGCCTTCACAGTCTTATAATACAAATAGTTTAAACTCGCGTTCTGCCACCTGTGAAATGAGACTTACTGCTTCATAACCAATCAAAGTAACTTTTAAAACGTTCCAACTTAAAAAGAAGACCTCCCAACTTTCCCGTTTTATTTACCTGAAAACTTGACTCTGGGAGAGAACTTTAAATATCGTTCTGTCCGGCTCGAGCCCTAAGGGAACCGAAACTACCTACAACTACGACGGAGAACGTTCAAGAAAACCGCAGCGACCGAGTCCTTGTGTGACAGGTTGAGTGGCAGGTGAAACTTTGTTAAAATGCGAAGGAGGGTGTGCCCCCCCTCGACAAGAAAATAAAACGACGCACGCCCCTGATATAAATATCTCCTCACAATAGAAAATGCGCGCTTTGAGTTTGAGACGGAGTTCAGAAAGTCTTTGATTTAAGTTTTTAAGTCAAATTTACTTCATAATACGTTGTACAAGTTTGTGCTTTATTAATTCTTCGGTGAAAGACGAAACAATCCGAGGCATTTCGCTTACCTTTTGCTAGCGAGATGGAGGTAGCCAGGAAGTAGACTACGGACGCCCAGGCCGCAAATTTTAAGCTTGTTCCTGCTGACATTCCTGCTAAATTCGTTTGCGGGTCCTGAAATAAAAACAAACATTTTTAGAATATTCCACTTTGTGGTGTGGTGGATATACAAAAGCCGTTGTGTTGAAAAGTTTCTCATACATGGTATGGGTTTATTCATATAATATCTCTACGCGTCCCCCTTCTGTACGACGACCGAAACTTTTTATCTCGTTCCAATGACACCTGTCCCCTTTACGCTTAACAAACGCCTCAACAAAAATCAACATTTACCATTAGACATGAGAGATACTCGAAGGGGGATGATTCAATGGTTCGGTAATACTAAAAACCAGTGGCGGCGCTCGTTTCCAAATCGATAGAGCTTACCGCAGAAAAGTTACAGTCGAGTTAGTTCCCCGCCCTTGCCCTTGAAGCAAAGCTCCCGTTCCGCACTTCCTCGGATCCGAAATATGATCTTTATCCAGTATATTGACGCAAATCCCCCTAAACATCCCTCTTAGGCAATATAAAAACTGTCACACGCTCTTTTAATCTGATTTCGCGCTTCCATGTTTGACGACAAACAAAGGACAGTTCATGCGACACTTCATACTTTATGTCGCCGGACAAAGGAGATATATTGCGGGTCCGAGATGGGGGATCTTTTATGAGTCCGATCCAATATTGTCTGACAAATGACCCGCGGCTTTCGGGGACTTTTTATTAAAATTAATACGCGAAAGGGGTTTCAAAAGAGCGGCAACGCCGCCCAACACACTCAGCTACTTAAAATTGGACGCTGTTTGCGGCAAAAACAGCGCTCCTTCATCTAATCCGGAATGGGGCTAGAAAAGGCCGGATTCCCATAAAAATATGTCGAGCACGTGCCCGCCCGGAACCCCCTTATTGTTTCGCCACTTTGGCCCCTTTTTAAGGGGCCCGCTCGTCCGGGCTCGTCGCCCCATTAGGCGGTAGATAAATGGGGTTTGTAATGGTATCATTTTTTAGATCGTTAATCTAGACGCTCGCCTTCCTCGCTACACATGTCCGGTCACTGTCACTATTCTTTAGTTAAACTGCGTCCTCTGTTTCGTGGTAACTTATGGTCGTGGAGCCGATGGCAAGTTGTTAGACGGTTTTCACGTTTTATGGTAGTTTTAGACTTACGCCACTTACCAAGTCCCACAGAACTGATATTCGGTTTTATGTCCTCAAGTCTTAAGTGAGCACTGATGAGAGAAAAAAATACTTTTGCTTTGTTTTAATGGAGCTAAAATCTAAGAAAATTGACAGACCCAATTGGTACTCGATTATACGGTCAGCTTGGATTTTTCAAACAAGAAATGTTGAAAGAGAGAACACTTTCCTATGTTTTAGAGTAGACGAAGCTAATATATTATAAGAAAATTAACAGAACTCATTGACATTCTGTTTTCTATGCCAGAAAGTGTGTAGATCTTGAAGAAAAACAGGTGGGATAGAGCAAACACTTCCCTACGTTTTAAAGTGAATTATTAAGCTAACATAAAAGGAAATCCCTTTTTACGCCTTCCAAGCCCAAATTGGGCTTGGAGTCTCGTAAACTATGAGAGCTATAAAGTTCTAGAAAATTATATTAGTAATATAATGACAAAAACGTGATTCCTCTAAACACTCAGGTTATTGAGCAATTTTGGAAAAAGCAAAATGATGCTTTTATAACAAACCGATATAATTTTTAAATTTTAGAAAATAACCGAAATTTGTGAAAAATATTCTGAGGCAATTTTATAAGGCTTTCACAGCCTGCCAAAATACAATCTAAAGTGTTTCCCGTGCTTTGAAGCAGTGGTTTAATGGAATTTCTCCTTGACTTTCCGTCTTCAGCTGCGGCAGACATTATCAAAGGCGATAAGGCACCGGGCGAAGTAATCTCCCGTGCTTCCAGACGTTGACTAATTCCCTGAAATTTCCCTGAAGACTGTGCATTATAACTCAATAATTCAGAAGAAAATTGAATATGCAATTGAAACATAATAAGATTTTTCGAGATACTACCTTTTTTTTCGAGACCGAGACCAACACCGACACCGACACTCGAATTGCTACTACGAGACCAAGACCCAGATGACGTGAGTCTCGGTTGAGACTTAATTATAAATTCAAGACAGAGAGTGAGAGTATGTAAGTCTCGGTCTCGGTCTCGTGAAGCTCTTGGTAAAACCTAAGAACTTCAACAAAATTGATAATGGTTTCATAAAGGTTCCATGGTTTAACGTGCCTGCGAGTATGATTTCTTGACCAAGAACTGATGAGAGAGATACGTTTTTATTATATTTAAAGTAAATAAAGGAAAAATCTAGGAAAATTAACAGAACTAATTGATATTCGGATTTATGTCCCTGCAAGTTTGGATTTCTCAAACAAATGCTAGTGGGAGAGTCCAAGTATTCAAGGAATCCAGCACTACAACGAAATTAAGGGTGGTTTTTAATGCTTCCAGTAAAACTTCATCAGGATTGAGCCTCAACAATACCATGTATGCAGGTCACAGACTACAACCAGAACTGTCACACATATGCTGGAGGTCACAGAAAGTAGTGCTGACATCACAGCTGACATTGAAAAAATGTACAAGCAGATAAAGATTCACGCCGACGACCTGAAATATCAGAAAATCTTATGGAGATTTGATAGTGACACACCAATACATGAATAATGCTTAACGACTGTAACTTATGGAACGACAGAAGCACCGTACTTAGCTCTTAAAACGTTACAAAAGCTTGCCCACGATGAGAGACACAACTTTCCAAATGCATCCAAAGCAGCAATGAGAGATTTTTATGTCGACGACTTTTTATCAGGTGCTGACACCATAAAAGAAGCTCTGTGACTACAAGACGAACTTATCAACATGTTTCAACGAGGAGGATTTACGTTGCCGTAATGGTGCAGCAACAAACCAGAGTTACTACAAAATCTTACAGATGAACTTAAGGACCATTCAGTGTTGGAAATAACTGAAGATGACATAAGGAAGTCGTTAGGTATACACTGGGCTACATATGATGACACATTTAGATTCAAAACCGAAATATCGACCAGTGATGACATTACTAAAAGAAGCATCTTCTCAGAAGTTGCTAAGTTATTCGAGCCACTAGGATGGTTAGCTCCAATAATCATCAGAGCGAAGCTCCTGATCCAAGAATTATGGCTGCAAGAGCTGAATTGGGATGATCCTGTGCCACTCGTCATTAAGAGCAAATGGGAAATTTTCCGAACAGAACTAAAAAATGTCGAAAAGATTTCTATATCCAGGTGGACCTACCAAGTCAAAAGCAGTCAAGTGTAACTACTTAGTTTCTGTGATGCCTCCGAAAAGGCATATGGAGACGTTGTCTACGTGAAAGTGAAGAATTCCCAGGATAAAGCAGAAATAGTTCTGCTAATTGCTAAATCCAAAGTTGCACCAGCAAGAATGAAAGTTATGTTGCCAAGACTAGAGTTATGTGCTGCCGTCCTTTCACATCTAATAAAAAAAACTGTTGCAACCTTATCACTACACGATACCCCCATACATACCTGGACAGACTCTACAATAGCACGATCATAGATAAAAGGGGACCCGTCCAGGTGGAAGAATTTGTCGCCAAAGAGTAGCAGAAATCACCAAACTAGTTCCAAATCAACATTGGCACCACGTACAGAGGATACAGATCTTATAAAGGATATATCTCGATCTTTCTCTGTCTTGCTACAAAGGCAATTCACATAGAAGTTGTCAGTGATATGTCATCAGACATGTTTCTGGCAGGGAACTTCATAGGAGCCAGTAGATACTCCATGATGAAATTTACAATACAATACAGAAGTCAGAGATCCAAGATACCTTAGTTGCAGGTGGAACCCAATGACACTTCATTCCCCCAGCTTCTTCTCATTTTGGAGGACTAGGAGAAGCTGGCGTTAAGTCTATGAAATTCCATTTAAAGCGAATAATTGGCGACACACCACTAACTTATGAAGAACTGACGACATTAACTCACCAAATCGAAGCTTGCCTTAACTCTCGACCTCTGTGCCCATTATCAAATGATCCAGATGATTTAGCAACCTTAACTCCAGGACGTTTTCTAATTGGAAGAGAAATTAATTCCTTTCCCGATCCAATATCTACAAACATAAACTCGGACGTTGTTGAGAGATGGAAACGTTGTTGAGAGAAAATTAAGAAAGATTTCTGGAAGTTGGATCCACGTTCTTAGTTAATATCAAGTGGTTTCCAATTACATAGATGAACTTTTCGACTATTATAAACGATTGTTAGATGTTCACTACCACAAAGATCACATATATGACCTAATATCTCCGACCCACGTTGAAGAGATAATAGCAGCTCTGCCTCCAGAAAGATTCCTTCCAACATCAAGATAATATCCTATCATATCTGTGCTCCAGACCAAAGTGGAACACAGTGAAGAATTTATCCATGTCCATGGATATTTTGTGATGATAGAACACAACGAATTTATGCTAATCAGGTCGACTCCAATTCCAGTGAAGACAGAAAAGAAGTTATACTGGATCCTGGATATTCCAAACGAAGTACTAGCAATCGATTATCATCCACAGCTGTACTTCCAAATTTCTGAATATGAGTTGAACAACAGTCTGAACATTGCGGAAAATGTCTTCGTATGTTCACCCACCACAACAAGAGGCATAGAGACAAGTCCCAATTGCGTAATAGACCAAATATACCAGCGAGAAAAAAATACTTCATGCACAATCATACAGCATTCCATATCATCAATAATATGGAAGCGGTTACACACTCCAAACTCATGGTTAGCAATTACGCCTGAAAAAACTAAAATTGCCATTATTTGCGATGGAAATCAGACTGCTATTATAGAAATAACTTCAGTTTGCCTCATCCAAACGAAGAAGAACATCCTAACGCCTAAGAGGTCAGACTGTCACTGTCTTACAGGCATTCTCCAAACCTATACTACAAAATATATCATTATTACCAGTTATGCACGACAGAGAAAACACGCTAATTGACGAACCTGTAATTGATGCATCCAACAAGTTTAATGAAGTCAGGAATGAAGAAATGAACATGAAACGACAACTTGAAACCACTCATTGGGTGACAGTTAAAAACACCTCCTAGTCACAAGCCTCAGTGGTACATTAATAACTATACTTGTTGTTATCGCATTTATGGTGCTATTCGGGTTCTACAAACGACGACAAAGTAGCAACTCCAATACGAAAAGAGACAGTGATGCAGCAGACATTCTATTAAATACAATCAGAGCTGCCCAGCCGCCCACAGAAGCGATTGTCCTCGAACCAGTATATCCCCATGACGGCGCTGAACACTGATGGCATGGCTATAGACTGCCCAGAATGTCTAAACTCACATTTAGTCATAAAAATAATTTCAGTTTATATATTTCAGAAACAATACAAAATTAATTAACTAGGTTATTGCCGCCAACGCACCAGTAGGTTCCCAGTAAACACCAGGCAACCAGGTACCAGACGCAGCGTCAGCAAGAAAATCACCAAACCTTCTAATCTTCCTGCTATTGTAAAAAAATTTTATCTTTAAACTAAGTATTCCATATGTTGTAGTAATCTGATGAAGGCACCAATTTGTGTCGAAACGTCATTAAACAAAGAAGTTAGAAGCACCCGCTGTAACTTATTTTAATCAGACAAAAGGACCAGAACCCAAGATAACAACCAACCATACAATCACAAGGGTCCAAGAATCCAGAAGCCTACGCGCCAACCATTAAACCTTCTAATGTGGAGCACAGAACAATATTTGTCAGCAATTTATTATTTTAATTTATTTAATATTGTTTATGACGTTTGTTATTTTGGTATATAAAGAGTTCTTAATTGTTAAATAAAAATCAGTATTAATCCAACAGTGGTTCTTACTCAACCTTCCAACCTAAACCCTATACAATAATAAACTACTAAGTGCCCTGAGCATTCTTCCTAACTTCCATTACAGGAATTTACAACCGACGTCTCACAATGTTGTCAATTGCTTGTATTTATTGGACTATTTCCTCAGCAGCTGGAAACTACTTCGCAAGGGGCAGGCATTATGATAGATGGAATAAATTAGCAGCTTTGATAAAAAGAAAGAATGCATCTACAATAACGACCCACTGCGTTATTCATCGTCAAGCATTGGCTGCCAAAACGCTCTCGGAATGCTTAGCTGCTACTATGAAAACAACTGTATAAGTAGTCAACTTTATTAAAAGAAGTGCACTTAATACTTGTCTCTACAAAAAAATATGTTCTGATATGAGCTCTGAACACGAAACGCTGCTTTTTCATACTGAAGTGCGTTGGTTCTCCAAAGGAAATATGCTGTCGAGGTTGTAAGAACTAAGAGAGGAAGTAAAAGTATTCTTGACTTATAAGAAGCGCAATGAGTTTCTAGATCATTCATGTCAAGATGACTTTCAAAGTCTTATTAAGTAGATTTTTTTGCACAAGTAAATAAATTGAACATTCAGCTGCAACGATCAGGAAATATGACGTTGGAAGGCACAAGTAATCTATTTGCATTTGAAGATAAGATCAATCGAAAAATATAATTTTTCAGCGTTTGATACGCTGAGTCCAATTATTGACG
Source organism: Taphrorychus bicolor (assembly GCA_951812265.1). Lineage (NCBI taxonomy): Eukaryota > Metazoa > Arthropoda > Insecta > Coleoptera > Curculionidae > Taphrorychus > Taphrorychus bicolor. Next base: position 20,837,338 of record OX638306.1, on the reverse strand, counting down.
GAAAATGTGCTAAAGTTAAAGGAGAGATGCAAAAGAACATTACACTAAATTTGCAAAATTTGAAAAATGAATTCAACCGCTATTTTCCTGAATGCCTGAATACTCGAAAGATGATTCGTAATCCGTTCATTGTCGACATTTCTGAAATAATAGATGAAATTTAAGAAGAATTGATTGAAATGCAAAACGATAGTAACTGCAATGATACATTTGAGTCAGGAATTAAAATTGAACTTTTTTTGGACCCAAAAAGCAGTTTCTTTCCCTAATATTCGAGAAATTGCTTTATGTTACCTAACTTTATTTTCAACCATCTACTTATGTGAGGTACATCTCTTGGTTTCCAGTGCTGTCATGCGTTTGGCTTTGAGTAACATTGAGCCAAGAATTCAGCAATTCGTTAACAGTATGCAGTCACAGAAATCGCTATTGAATAATATGATTTATGTAAATTTTTGGCAAATAATATAATACTTTCAGTTTCGAATAATTGTACACGTGTTTTATTTATGGAACAACTTTATAATAATAATTTATATACGGGGTGTTCATTAGAAAACTTCATCTAGCTGGCTATGAAATTTTGAAAGAAAAAGATGACAATCAAAGTAAATGGACTTTTATTTCTTCATCCTTTGCCTTTAACATTTCGCAGCTAACTTTTAATAGCAAAAATTTAGTCAAATGGTCCTTCGTCCATAAAAGGTTAAGAACCACTGCAGTCTAAATACTCAGGTTATTGAGCAATTTTGGAAAAAAACAAAATGATGCTTTTATAGCAAACCGATATAACTTTTAAGTTCTAGAAAATAATCGAAATTTGTGAAAAACTATTTGAGGCAATTTTATAAGACTGTAAAGGCCTTCCGGGCTTTGAAGCTGTGGTCTAATGGAATTTCTTCTTGACGTTTCGTCCTCAGCTGCGGCAGACATTATCAAAGGCGATGAGGCACCGGGCGAAGTGATCTCCCGTGCTTCCCGACGTTGACTGATTCGACAGTGGTGAGCTCTGTGGTATTTTTCCCCCGCCGACGCGCTGCAGTAGAGAGAGTGGGGTGGGGTAGTGGTGGCGCGAGGTTTCGACTCACTTGAAGTATGTCGTAGAACTCGCTTCCAGCCTACATAAAGAAACGTAAAATTCTCCTTTCTGTTAAAATTGTTGTCGTGTTTAAAGGTCTCAATGGCCTCTCTCGTTAGTCTCGGATAGAAACGCTGCGATTGATATAAGATATCAACCAGGCAGCGTGCTCTGCTATTGCTGACTTTTGTGTTTGTCCCAGCCTGCAACTCCTCTTGTGTTGAGTAATCAATGTAATCGTATTCGTAAATCGTGTTGACTCTTCCTTTTGTGGTACCCATGTATACTGAGCAACAGCTGCATGGAACTCGGTAAACTCCGGGTGCCGATAGGTAATCTCTGCGGCCTTTGCCCGATCTCAAGCTCTGTTGTATTGTACGAGTTGGTGCTAGTATACTATTTTATGGAAATTCTTGAGTCCAAGGCGTTGGGAACGGCAAATGAGAGGCCAAAGCTCTGGTTCCGATACGTGGACGACACCTTTGTTCTTTGAAGCCATGGCGAGGGCGAACTTGAAAACTTCCACTTACACCTCAACTCTATCAACGCAAAAAATTAATTCACTATGGAGATAGAAAAAGAAGGACGCCTACCGTTTTTGGATATCTAGGTACCAAGGAGGCCGAATGGGAAGCTTGCACACACCGTTTATAGAAAACCAACACACACTCTGACCAATACCTCAATAACGGATCAAATCATCATCCCAGACAGAAAAGGGGGGAGCCATAAAGACTCTGTTAGTGAGAGCCAAAAGAATTTGTGAGCCGGCTAAATTGGAACGAGAAATGAAACATCTAGAAAGAGCCTTTGATTGGAATGGATACAGCAAGGATGAGTTGGATAGGGCCGTCCGTCCAAGGAATGTAGAGCGCCAGGAACGAACAGGGGGAAAAGATGAAGAAAAGCGCGAATGGACTAGTCTACCATACATCCACAAAGTTAAAACTGTGTTTAAACCCACTCGTAGAATACAACAGACCTTGAGAACGACCAAAGACCGCAGAGGTCCCCTATCGGCACCCGGAGTTTACCGAGTTCAATGCAGCTGTGGCTCGCAAAACGCAGTGTCAACACGAAGATTACGGAACACAAGAGGAGTTGCAGGCTGGGATAAACACAAAAGTCAGCAGTAGCGAAGCACGCTCTCTTCGAAGTTCACGAAATCCTTTACTACGAGGTAGACATCTTATATCAATCGCAGCTTTGCTATCCGACACTAACGAGAAAGGTCATTGAGATCTTTGAACACGACAACAATTTCAAGAGGAAGCGTTCTACGACAAACATCAAGTTCTACGACATACATCAAGTGCGAAGAACCCCCGCGCCACCACTACCACCACCCCAGTTCCTCCACTGCAGCGAGTCGGCGGGGGAATAAATATCACGGAGCTCACCACAGTTGAATCAGTATCAGTCATAGATTATCCAAATAGATGAAAAACTGACATAGGGGGCTCTGAAGGAGGAAATTTGACATTTCAAAAAAAAACTCCCAAGCCCCCACCCCATCTAAAAAGTGCCGGTGTTGGCCGATTTCGGCGATTTCTACGCGGAAACAGCCAAAATGCCGAACTCGATTCAATTTGTTTGTATCGCAAAAATGGCGTCGTTTTTGTATTTATGAATATTATATTCTTTTAGTTTATTTCTGGTTTTAAATATAAATTTAATACAAAATTTTCGGGTGTATCACATTATTAAGTGGTTTGGTGTGATATGTGGGTAATGGTGATGTTCCTACCTAGAAAATAAGAGGGGCAGAGGCAGTGGCTTATGAACCATGTGCGGCGCCGAGCCCCGCGACGGCGGGGGGGCCGCTATACTGTCTATAAAGGGCCCTAAGCGAAGCCGTTACGTGGTTGATTGAAACATTGATTTTAACAAGGCACAAAAATCAAATTTGGCGGGGGATCCCGCCACAGTAACCCAGATCCTCCTTGAGAATTAAAAAAACGTCAAAGCAATGTCCAGTATAGCAATGTAAGTAGGTTTGAAGCAGTAACCACTAAAGCTAATCTCATGCATAATTTTATGCATAATTGTAATTTGAAAAAACAGTTTTGTTTTGTGTAGGTATTGCTGATTGTGATTCAAAGGACTACTTCTATATGCTAGAAAGAAGGGACTGCAAAGCTATAATTAACATGGATTGATAAGTCAATAGCAAACAGAATAGTCCACTTTAAAATTTGGTTGTCTCTGCCATGCTGTTTCTCAAAGGGTTGGACTGTTCACAAAAATCCAGAGGCAAGATTAAAGTAAGTACAATAGATGATTTTTTTTTGTTTTAGTAACTGCAACTTTATCAATTAATAATAGAAATTTCTACTTACTTTCCATGCAATTTCTCGGAGAATTTGGTTACTTTCCTAATAGTACACATTATACATGCATAGAGAACTAATTAAAAAAAAAAACATGGAATGCTTTTTTGTGGTAGGCTGAGTCTATAGTCTATAAAGTTATTAAAAAGATGCATGAAAAAAGGTCCACAGTTTGAATGCAAATGTGGAGATTTAAATTTGCTATAACTTTGTCCCTGGACCCTGACTCTGTCTCTATAATAAGTTGTGGCTTCTTCATTAGGCTTTACATGTTGTAACGAAGTTACTAAAATTTGTCTTTAAGAGGAGACCGAGGAATGGTTTTTAATAAGGAAATGTAACTAGTTCAGTTTACATGTAACCTATATGATGTCAAATTTAGATTAGAAGGTTAATAGTTTTTGGTTATTTAGTATTTCAATGTTTTAAATTTCAGTCATTTGTCAAATGCTAAACCTGTCTAGTTGGATTAAAATAGTTTGGCAACCTTACCAGATAATACAGGACCAGTTTCTAGAAATTAGGCAGTAGGCTTGTTAGGATTGTTGAACAGATATAAAAGACGAGAGCATGACAGCCGAAACACATTCCATTGCAAGCACTTGAAAAATAAAGAGCTCTCTAAAGAGTTAAAAGTAAAGAAAACCGTTTAACCGAAATTCAAACACACAATCACTACACGGGGGTCTGGCATTAGTAAGACTCCTCAAACATTCACTACATGGGTGCCTGGCAGTAGTAGGGCCCCACACACACAATCACTACACGGGAGTCTGGCATTAGTAGGACTCCTCAAACATTCACTACTTGGGTGTCTGGCAGTAGTAGGGCCCCACATACAAACATTACACAGGTGCCTGGCATTAGTAGGGCTCCTAAAACATTCACTATACGGGTGTCTGGCAGTGTAGTAGGGCCCCACATACAAAGATTACACAGGTGCCTAGCATTAGTAGGGCTCCTAAAACATTCACTATATGGGTGTCTGGCAGTAGTAGGACCCCATATACACATTCAATCATTACACGGGTGTCTGGCAGTAGTAGGGCCCCACATACAATCATTACACGGGTGCCTGGCATTAGTAGGGCTCCTCAAACTCACACCGTCGGAACTAAAAGTAGCGAAGCATTAACGGGTTATTCAAGTATTACAAATTAGTAGTTTAGCCATTTGATAGTAGGGCCCCATTCCGTACCGTTATCATTTATATTCTCCTCCGATTTCCTCACCCATACCCTTCTCTTTCCGAATTAGACTTTCTGTAGATTTATTATAACGTTCAAGAATTTCTTATCTGCCTAGTTGGAAATACTGTGATAATAAATTATCGATCTTGATTACTAAATCTTTGAATCTGTTGGTGGACTGAATGCGTGTTGTGTGACTTTCATCTCTAAGAATAAAACAACATATCCTGGGAGTCATTCTCTACTGTTTAAAGGCTTAGCCGTTAGGCATTTCTTCTGTGGCCCCTCTACCACATAAACCCATAGAGGGTGGCGCCCGAGACACTTCTTTTTTAGGTAATTAAAATAACTCAAAACCCTCATACTAATCCTTCGAAGAAAGAACCCCCTTTTTCCTTTTGCAATGTATAAGGCAAAGTATATTACTCCAATGTCCTGTTTAATAAATGTGAGTTGCCTCTGCCCCAACAGTTAACTAGGAGGCAGCTGTATTTTTTCCCTATATTTTTTTAAGACTTGGGGCAGAGTCACTTCTAAATATATATAATTATAGAACATAAAGGTGATATTTTAGCTTTAAGCTTTTTCAATTATTAGAGACCCTATTGTAAAACTAGAGCAATTTTTATGTCTGATGATTGGTAACATTTGGGCAGTTTGGTATGTTTTATTGGAAAAGTGATGCAGTGAGTTTGGCACAGTGCAACATTTTCAGCATGAACTCTAGTAGCTATTTTTTTTAGTTTGATCTTAGTGCAATCTCATGTTTTAATGATAATGTACTGGGGCTATTATTTGAAGAGACTGGAAGTGCACTGTTGTTCTCTCAGTGCAACACTCATTTTTCTAATCAAAATTGCTATTAAAAATTATGTCATAATTGCATATAGCTAATGAAATATGAAAGTAATCCTATTATACATGACTTCAAATACTATAAAATTTGCAAAAAAAACCGTTTGTTTAATTAAAAATAACAAAGGTCAAATATGTTTAGGTACATAAGTAGGAAACCTCTTTTTTGTGTCCCAACTTCAAGTACAGGGGCAAATTTTATTAAAAAACAAACAAATTTCCTACTCTTTAAAATTGTTCCCACATGTATGGGGTGTTCAATATAAAACTTCATTTAGCAAGCTTTGAAATGTTTACAAAAAATGATAACGTACCTAATCAAAATAGGTGAACCATTTGCAACCTCGGTTATGATTAGCTGTTCTGTTATTTATGGTAATCCTGTGAATCCTGAAAACCAGTTATATATGGAATGGTGCTTCCGAAAATGGTACGTCAAGAGTGTCTCTGAAGCTACCAAACATCAGTCTTCGGTTTTCTCAGTTAATCTGTCAACATTGTGTGTTTTTTTAACTGTTTATGAAATTTGGATTGTTTTTCATGGTTTATTAGATATCAGGTCTCAAATATAAAAATAGTAAACCCAAGAGTAAACCATTTGTTGCTGAAAAGAGAACCCTGTATCCTGTTTTCTTTCTTTTTCTTTAAGATTGTATGACAGCTAGTCACTGATGGTAGTGGTGATAATTAATTTTGTTCCGAAAATAACCAGGTTTTCAGGAACCTTCGTATATCAAATGTCAAATCAGTTATTTACCAGGTGGTTAACCAGGTCTGGAAACAGTACAAACATGCCCAAAGTAAAAGGACTTCTGTTAGAGGCCTAATTTCTGTTTCTCCTTTGTTAAATTTTTAAAAGGCCACACTTCAATGTCAAGTTTGAAAATATTACATCGTTTCTTCCTCAATTTACTTTATTACTTTATTACCTATGTTACTACAGCAGTAGTGAGCAGTCATCATATGGCCCAACAGCTATACAATGCCTATTTTTCTGTTCATTCATCCAATGTTCCATTATGCACAATATGTCCATGGGACTTTCTGCAAGGAAGGACTTGATATAATTTTGTTTATCCCCAGCAGTTTGACGCTGAATGTGCAGAGTTTTCAAAGTGGAGCTCCTGACTGATGAAGATTTCAATCCCCCTAAAGAGTTTTGGGTCTCGCTACCCTGTTTGAGTCTGTACCCTTTTACAGCTCTGGAGGTGCAGAATATGGTTAAACCATATCTCACCATGGGCTATAAGTGACTCGCGTGTGTTGTTGACTTGTCTAATACTTAAATTTTCTTTCGTTTAACTTTACTTTACTTTAAGTTTACCCTTGAGATGTAAAAGTGATTCTTAATGGCTGTAGAACACTCTACTTCTACAATAACTTAAGGACCAACATATCTTTATTTGTTATTACTTAAACTTTTAAAAAATGGACCGACTACTTGTAATCTGGATAGACAAATTATTTCAAATCATTTTATCTTTCCTTGATGAACCCATCATAACAAAAAGTCACGATTTTTTGACACAACTTTTTGTTAGCTAAGGGCATAGACAGAATTAAAAACTTAAGTAATAAGTTTTATGCATTTTTCCTCATTCAATTGGTCAAGAGAAATATTTTGGCCAATCAGTTTAAGAAAACCCTTGAAACATAAAACCTATTGCTTAAGTTTTTAATTGTGTCTGTGTCCTTTATGTTACTTAAGAATACTGCTTTATGGACCATTTGCACCAAGCAACTTTTAAGTGCATCCAGTTAAGGCTTCCTTTATTGGCCCACTTAAGGCCCTACCATGATTACTCATGCTTATACTATGGTTTAGGGGTCCTTAACTTTAGGTTAACCTAAATTTGCTTGGTATAAACATAGTTAAGGGCCATTTGGACACCTTTTCTTAAAAAATTTAGTACGTGACAGATCGAGTGACATCAATGCATTATATATGGGAAATTTGAAGTTCCACCTTAGATCAACACTTTGGGGAAGGTGTGCAAATGGCCCTAAATAGAACATTTTACTGTGAAGTTTAAGCATTTTGATAATAAAAATCATTCCTCAAAATTTGAATTTGACGCACTCAATAGGTTTTTCGATATGTCCGCAGCATCTTGGGGGAAAGCAAAGCCCTCCCCAATATTCTCCAATAAATGGCTGAACTTTCATTACAGAAAATTGATAAACATTTCTTGACTTTGCCCGTTACAGTAGATAATTTTGAACTAAAAGTCAAACAACATCTACTCATTTTATTTTTTGCAATATGGAAACACATTGTGTAACTATCAAGTCAAGTGTTAGGGACGTAAAACTATTAGTATCACAAAATCACAATATTTCATATTTATTTCTTCTTAATGTGTATGTTTCTTTTTTTAGAAAAGCCCAAAAGAAAACACTTTGTTCTTGATAATTTAGTCCGACACAGAGAATAATTTTAGGTGTTATTTTTAGATGTTTATGTGTTTATTTGCTTATAATACAATTTAAATAGATCTTTTTTCCCTTTTAAGTTATATAAAAACGTAAGTTGTATATAATAAGGCCTCAATGTTGGTGTATTTTAATGTTTTAATAAAGGGTTGTCGTACATAACAGTTTATTCTTTTAATAGAGCAGGTAAGTAAGTGGTTTTTGAAATTAAGGCCATTTCAAATTGATATTCATCTAGCTGGCTGGAAAGTTATGTAATATTCACACAGTCTACTAGATGAATATTTATTTGATATAGTAGACATTACCTGTGGATAAAGAAAAAACCTATATATGGACAATTGTTACGATTCAGGTGGGTAAATAATTAAGTTGATCGCTAATGGAAATGCAATGCGAATGCGCTGTGTCACTTGTCAGCAGTGGCAGCTTTGGTTTGGGAGCAAAATTTGGCCTGTCATAATCGTCACTTCAGTTGATTGACTTTGACACTTACATCTAAATATAATTCTCTTATCTATAGTATCAGTCAACTTCGGGATGCACGGGAGCTCACTTCACCCATTGCCTCATTGCTTTTGATAATGTCTGCCGCAGCTGTAGAAAAAACGTCAGGAAGAAATTCCTTTGGAGCACGGCTTAAAAGCCCGGAAAACACTTTAGATTGTATTCTCACCGTCTGTGAAAGCCTTCACAGTCTTATATTTTTAATATATTATAAAACGGTGGAGCTAAAATTTAGGCAAACGGACAGCATTAATTATTAATATTCGGTTTTATGTGCCAGAAGACTTGGATTTCGTGATAAAGAGCTGGTAAGAGAGAGAGAGAGAGAGAGAGAGAGAGAGAGAGAGAGAGAGAGAGAGAGAGAGACAGAGAGAGACAGAGATAAAAAAAAACACTTATCTACGTTCGAAAGTGAATAGAACTAAAATATAAAATTTTACAAAAGTGATTTTTTGATCGAGGACCTGTGTGACAGAGAGAGAGAGAAACACTTTCATACGTTTCAATGTGAATTAAGGTAAAATATAGGAAAAAGGACTAAACTAGTTGATACTCTGTATTATTTAATTGCAACTTTGAATACTTTGATCAATAACTTGTGACAGACAGGGAGAATTTTTTTTTACATTTTAAATTGAATAGTGCTAAAATTTAGTAAATGAACAACTAATTATTATTAGATTTGGAGTGTCTGAAAGCTTGATTTCAATGACATCTTGATTAAGAACTGATGAGCGAGAGAAAACCCTTTTGTAGATTATAAAGTGAATAGAGCTAAAATATAAGAAACTTGATAGAACCAACTGGTATTCGGTTTTATGTTCATGCAACATTCATTCAATTTATTTCTTGATCAAAAACTAGTGAGAGCGAGAGATAGAGAGAAAACTTTCTTACGTTTTAAAGAGGATGTAGGTAAAACCTAAGAAATTGCACAAAATTGATAATCAAGGTTTGATTTCTTGACCAAGTACTGATAAGAGAGAGAGATATGTTTTTAACGTAATTAAAGCTAAAATCTAGGAAAATTAACAGAACTAATTGATATTCGGATTTATGTGCCTGCAAGTTTCGATTTCTCACACAAGAGCTGGTGAGAGAAAAGTCTTGCCTACATGTTCAAGCAAATTGACATAAAATCTGAGAAAATTGACAGTACTAAGTGATGTCCGGTGTCATATGCAAGCAAGATTAGATTTCTTGATCAAAAACTGATGAAGAAGAAGAAATAGAATTAATACATTCTTCCCTACCTTTTAAAGGAGCTATAATCTAAGAATATGGACAGACTAATGGATATTCGGCTTTATTTGACTGCAACTTTGGATTTCCTGATCAACAACTGGAGGGAGAGAGGAAACAGTTTCCTAGGTTTTAAACTGAATGGACCAAAATCTAAAAACATGGAAAGAATTGATATTCGGCTTTATGTGCTTGCAACTTGGTATTTCTTGATCAAAAGCTGGTGAAAGAGAGAAAACTGTTTCTATTTCTGTATTCATTACTCTACTACATATCTTTGTTCAATTTTTATTTATTTGGACCCGGGCTGCTATTTATCGAAGCTTCTTTGTAAAGGATGCGCTTAATTAAGCGTCCTCGTATAAGTAGGTGTCACTCTGGCGCGGGTGCTCCGCTGTTGTCGCACGTTTGGCAATTAATTCACCCGATGATTGCATTTGTTCAAAAACCTGTAAATGAGTTTTTCCATTTTGCAAATTGAATTAGTTTGAAAATTAACTAAAAGTCGCATTTATCTCCGAACGCATGGATAGTAAAACCATATTTAGGCCCCAGTTCCGAACAACCAAGTTAGGCCAACTAAATTAAAATTGTGCAACGGTTAAGGCCCTCTAGCTAACTGATTTCATTACAATACGACATAATAATAATAATGCGGTGTGGGGCTATAGAGAAAACGAATTACCATCCCATTTTTTCGTAAGAAAGTCTGGGACTGGGTGTTAGGTATTTCACGATGGGCGTAGGCACTATTAACTACGTGATATGTAAATTCGAGACGCAGCTCTGCGTGTGGTTGTTACTCGTTAACAATCCGGAATCTGTCATAGGAGATTTAAGATTATCGATCATAAGCGATCGGATGGCTGAGGTTTTATGTCGAGTGCACAATTCACGACTTCCTCGAGTGGTCAATGACATTTTCCAGCGGGTAACCGCAGCATCCGGAAGAATAAGGCTGAAATTGCGTCATTGTTCGACAGCCATGGTCGGCCGGCACGATTCTGCCCCGATTTCCGCGTTTTATAGATCTCGTAAACTACGGAGAACTATCAAGCTAATTTTAATGTTTCATCCTCTTTTGATGTGCGGTGGGTGTATGGATTTTTTGGAGGCTACGTTATTATAATATCGCGGTTGTTCCAACAACGAAAAATGGGAAAATAACAGTGTAGTTCTTAATCTTCCCGAATCGTCACGGAAACAATGAACGAATTAAACACGCAACGGAAATTCCGGCCGAAAAAGGGAGCAAAACTCGATCGTCGTCGTTTGTTTTAGCGACTCTACCCCGTTGGCGAAATCGGCGAATGGGACAAAAAACGCCTACAAACAATGCGAGCCGTTAGATCGATTTCGTTCGTATCGATAACCCCATCGACAAAAAACCTTTAGGAAATTGATGTCCAAATTATACGGGGTGGGGAGATTTATGAGTCGCGCTTTTTATCCTTCCAGATGGATGTCTTTAAAGAATAAGACAATCTGCAAATACACCGAGCCTGAAATAAAAGGAATGTTATACTTTTCTTACGTAGATAACATGATCATCCTGGAAAGGTGTACTGCTCAAGGCACTGCCTAAAAAAATGTATTTTTCCATATAAAGGACACTATATATACTTAATTTAAAACTCGTTAAGTACCTTAAAGTTACTCTGAAACAATTCTGAATAAGGAGTAAATTATAAGACTCTGGCGTCTTATTTGGTGTTGCCAAAGCCTTGGCCTCGAAAATTTCCATAAAATAGTTGGTTATTAGTGGACTAAGGAGGCTGCCCATGAGCCACACCATCAGTCGTAGAAATCTTTCTTCCATTGAGAATATGTAGTGGTTAGACGGTGTTGGCAAATTCATGGTTAATATGTTCCTTGGCTTCCTTAGTGGGCACCATTTTGAAGAGCGGAACAACATCGAAACTAACGAGAATTTTCTCCTGGAGAAAGAGTCAAAGAATGCATTTTTTCGACGAAATGAGTGGAGCCTTTTATAAAGCTGTCAGTATTTTCTATTTTAGGTTGCAGCAGTTTTGTGAGTTGTTTCGTGATTTCGTAGGTGGTGCTCACGATGGGTCTAAGTGGTACATCCGGTTTGTGAATCTTTGGCAAACCGTTCAGCCTTGGTGGCAAGGCTTCTAATTTTTTAAGCTTAGTCATTTTATCAGATGTCACGTCCTTGATTAATTTGTTGATGCCCCTCAGAATCCTGGCGGTTGGATCAGGAATTAGCTTCTTGTAGGTGGTGGGATCTAACAGAGTACTGATTGATTTGACTCCACAAAGACTCTGAGAGCCAAGAAGAGTTGTGAGCCGGCTGAATTGGAACGGGAAAGGAAGCATCTGGAAAGAGCCTTTGGTTGGAATGGATACAGCAAGCACCAGTTCGATAGGGCCGTCCGTGCAAGGAATGTAGAGCGCCAGGAAGGAACAACGGGAGAAGATGAAGAAAAGCACGGATGGACTAGGTTACCATAAATGCACAAAGTAACGGACAGAATCGGCAGGCTACTGGAAAAGTACAATGTTAAAACTGTCTTCAAGTCCACTCGTACAATACAACAGAGCTTGAGATCGGCCAAAGACCGCAGAGATCCTCTATCGGCACCCAGAGTTTACGGAGTTCTATGAAGCTGTGGCTCGGTATAAATTGGTACCACAAAACGCAGTGTCAACACGAGGATTACGAAACACAAGAGAAGTTGCCGGCTGTGACAAATACAAAAGTCACGACTCTCCGAAGGTCACGACATCCTTTTCAACGAGGTGGATATCTTATATCAATCGCAGCGTTTCTATCCGAGACTAACGAGAGAGGCCATTGAGATCTTTAAACATGCCCACAATTTCAACAGGAAGGAGGAAATTACGTTTCTAAATACAGACTGGAAGCGAGTTCTATGACATACTTCAAGTGCGGCGAAACTCCGCGCCACCACTACCCCTACCCCACTCCCTCCACTGCAGCGCGACGTCAGAAGAATAAATACCACGGAGCTCACTACAGTCGAATCAGTCAACGTCGCGAAGCACGGGAGATCATTTCGCTCTTTGCCTCATCGCCTTTGTATATTGCCATTTGTGTAATGTCTTCCGCAGCTGTAGACGAAACGTCAGCAAGAAGTTCCATTGGACCACGGCTTCAAAGCCCGGAAAGCACTTTAGATTGTAAGGAGTAAATGGTTTTGGAAATACTTGTTGCCTATATATAGCTCTCGTAAACCTAGCGAAAGATTTTCTTTTTTTCTAAGTCCCACATACTCAAAATCGTTCTGTGTTGGTGTCGTCATTCGTTTGATTATTATCTTGAGAGTCATAGCGATTTCGTCGGGTCTACATTGAAGTCGAACTACCAAAAAATGGACGACTTTCGGTCTCGTTTAACAATTTTCACGTTGCGTGAAAAAATATCTACTTTATGCACTTGTTGCATAAATAACTATTTTTAAACCATCGTCATCATGTAAAGATTAATTCTTGCAAGCTAAAAATGCCTTTTAAACCAAAAATCTGATTTTGAAATCAATCGATAACTCAATTTTAGTTTTACTGAAAAAATTCGTGTTTTTATATCAAACGTTGTTGATTTAGATCAAAATATTGTCTACTTCTAAAATCTGATTTGCAATCGAGAAAAAATCCCTAATATTTTGTGTTATGTATGAATTTTGCCTGAAAATGACTGGAGTCAATCATATAACTCGGTTAGACACAGAAGTCTTGTATTAGTATCTTTGTTAGTTGCCCAACTAACATGTGTGATTTTTTTCTACCCATTTCTTTCTACATTACCATTTCTGATCTCTTGATGCATATTTTCCTCTTCAAAATACAGATTCTAGCACCTACGTACGCTCGACGTAATGGTTTCTTGTGTCTTCATTGTTGTCCTTGATTGTTCTTTCAGAAGAAAGAGATAGGCTGAAGGAATGACGTCGTAGATATTTTGGCAACAAGTTGTAATCACCATGTTGGTGTCTAGTAATGTAGGTCTCTATTAACTGAGAAGTATGTCGGATTATTAATTTTACTAATAAATTTCCTTTTTAAAACTGGACGTTTGATCATAACCGACATATTTGTAGTATACTGTGTTCCCAGGTAAAGAATGCGGGGATGGGGATCTCCGAAATGGTAAGAGATACGAATTCAGTTAAATTAGAATAAGGTTATGCAACACAATGTGTTTGTAAAAACTAAAAAACTGTTTTTATTAATTTTTATTTTTATTTATATATTTCCATGAATTCCTTGGTATTTATTTTGGGGTGGGGTAATAGTAGCGAGGGGTTTCGGCGCCCTTCGTAGCACTCGCTTCCGGTCTGCATTTAGAAACGTAATTTCCTCCTTCTTGTTGAAATTGGTGTTGCGTTAAAAAATCTCAATGGCCTCTCTCGTTAGTCTCGGATAGAAACGTTGCGATTGATTTGATATACACTGTGTTGAAAAGGATGTCGCGACCTTCGGAGGGAGCGTGCTTTACTACTGCTAAACTTGTGTGTTTATCCCATCCTGCAACTCCTCTTGTGTTTCGTATCCTCGTATTGACATTGCATTTGTGATGCCAATGTATACCGAAACACAGCTGCATGAAACTCGATAAACTCCGGGTGCCGATAGGGGATCTCTGCGGTCTTTGGCCGATCTGAAGCTTTGTTGTATTGTGCGAGTGGGTTTAAAGACAGTTTTAATATTGCGCTTTTCCAGTAGCCCGCCGATCCAGTCCGTTACTTTGTGGATGAATCGCAGACTAATCCATCCGCGCTTTTCTTCATCTTCTCCCGTTGGTCCTTCCTGGCGGTCTACATTCCTTGGACACATGGCCCTATCGAATTCGTGCTTGCTGTATCCACTCCAACCAAAGGCTCTTTCCAGATGCTTCATTTCCCGTTCCAATTCAGCCTGCTCCCAAATTCTCTTGGCTCTCACAGAGTCTTTATGGAGTCAAATCAGGATACTGTTAGATCCCACCACCTACAAGAAGCTAACTCGTGATACCACCGAGGAGAGAATTCTGAGGGCCACCAACACTTCAATTTTAAATTTTAATTTCTCCTGGAGAAAGAGTCAAAGAATGTAGTTTTTCAACGAAATGAGTGGAGTCCTTTATAAAGCGGTCAGTATTACCGTTCAGCCTTGGTAGCAAGGCTTCTGACTTTTTTACGTTTAGTCATTTTATCCGATGCCACGTCCATGATTAAACTGTTGGGGCCCCTCAGAATCAGGGCGTCGAGTTAGCTTCTTGTAGGTGGTGGGATCTGACAAACTGTGTCCTGATTGATTTGACTCCATAAAGAGTGTCTGTGAGATCCAAAGAAATCGGACCAGCAGCCAAGCATCTGGAAAGAGCCTTTGGTTTGAATAGATACAGAAAGCATGAGCTCGATAGGGCCGTCCGTCCAAGGAATGTAGAGCTCCAGGAAGGAACAACGGGAGAAGACGGAAAAAAAAGCGTGGATGGACTACTCTACCATACATCCACGAATTAACGGACAGGATCGGCAGGCTACTGGAAAAGCACAATGTTAAAACTGTCTTTAAACTCACTCCCACAATACAACAAAGCTTGAGATAGTCCCAATACCGCAGAGATCCCCTATCGGCACCCGGAGTTTACCGAGTTCCATGCAGCTGTGGTTCGGTATATATTCGCACCACAAAACGCAGTGTCAACGCGAGGATTACGGAACACAAGATGAGTTGCAGGCTGGAACAAACACAAAATTCAGCAGTAGCAGAGCACCGAAGGTCATGACATCCTGTTCAACATGGTGGATATCTTATATCAATCGCAGCGTTTCTATCCGAGACTAATGAGAGAGGTTATTGAGATCTTTAAACACGACAATTTCAACAGGAAGGAGGAAATTACCTTTCTAAATTCAGACTGGAAGCGAGTTCTACGAAATACTTCAAGTGCGCGGAAACCCACACCACCACTACCCCGACCTTAGTCAATCGACTGTGGTGGGGTGGGGGTAGTGGTAGGCAATTAAAAAAATTATTTTCTTTTTTTTTTAGATAAGAGCAGGTAACATAATTTCATTTTTAACTTTTGATTTTATTCCAAGGCATAATTTTAATGAATTACTTATACTCTAATAAATCATAGAATATTTACTGACAGATGTTAGAATTGACATTTGCAATGTTATTTATCATTTCTAAGAGAAAATATTGGTATTGTACTAAACCCACATTGCCTTAAGCATTGCTTTCTTTTTAAACAAGAATTACTACATATCATGTTTTGTAACATATAGTTCAATTATGTATATAAAAAACAATATCTAACACAGTGAGTACTTTGTTTAGGTCCATAGAAAAAAGAGAAGTTAACGATGGTCTCTCAGAAGAGAAAGTAAAGGGGAGCTTAAAAACATGGAATATAAAAGTGATTTTTGTTTCTGATGTTTGAAATAACTTAAAAAAAGCTATAATTCATAAAATTGCTTTTTTTATATATTTAAAAATGAACAAGGGATCTCGATGGGGCAACTTTATTCTAATTTAACCGCCTTCGTATCTTTTAACTTTTTGGGAGATGCCCATGCAGTGCAACTTTGTCTTGAACACACAGTATAGCTGTCATCTACCTAAAAACAAACTTTACAAAATAATTAATAAAAAAAAAACCTTTTTGTTCAGAGTGAATCAAACTGTAAACATTTTGTTTTAGAATAAGAATTAGATATATTGTGAAACTAATGCAGAAAAATTCTACGTTTCGCACGAGTGCGACGATTGGTTAAACGAGCCGTAGGCCAGTGATACAACGGTACAACAGTGTGAAGAGTGATTTTCGGATATAATAGCACAATTGCATGAAAATTACCGAAAATGTTTGAATGAACCCGTGTTTTCTAAAAACTGAGTTAGTTCAGGTTTTTTTATATTTTCTGGAAAGAAACCGTAAGTGGAGAAATTTTTTAGGTAAATTCGAAATAACCGAATGCAGTTTAAAAAAAAAACACGTTTGTATTCAAGAATTTTCGGTAAACTTGATGCACTAGTGCTCTGATTCTCGAAAATCACTCTTCATACTCTTGTGACGTTGTATCACATACTTACAAAGATGAAGTTTTAGACAAGAGGCAAGGCAAGTGACGTAATTCATCAAAGTGAGTAATAGCTATTACATGCGTGTAGAATACTACACTTTCCTTACGTTATTTTTAATGAGTGAGTGCAAAAGTTCGTTTTTGCATTTGGAAGCAATCAATGATCTTGGTTTTGCAATAAAACTAAGTACTTTAAGATTAAGATTTGATCATGTCGATTGGTTATCAGATCATTGTTGTTTAAATAGTAAAGACTTAAAATACTAATAGACTTGAGATTTTTAGTACACCAATTTTAAAAAATGTAAGAATAAATAGAAACGATTTTATTGAATGAACAGTCGAACAATTTAAAAAAATAAATTTTACTTCTTCAAGTATGTAACGGTGGAGTATCCACATCTTGTGAACTTTACTGTGGCGAAACTTCATCCACCAATTTACAGGTAGCAGCATTAGTCGAAATTCTTCATAATATCACACCGCCCTTCCTGCGGTGAATTTGTTTTCAAATACAAGGTCCAAGTATGAACTCTCACCTCTGGATATAAGGCAGGGTTCTACCACGCTTTACTGACGAGTCTAAGGTAGACCCCGGGACGAAACGCTAACACCACGGGCATAGGCTATAACGATCTTAGATAGTCCTAGAAGTGTTTCCCTGAATAACAAAAATCTTTTCTGGGAATACATTTTCCATCCACGGCTCCATCATTTACAATACCATATTACCAATGACATAATTACTAATTAGGCATATGATTTAACAGTTGCAGACAAACCATTTTTCGGACCTCCTTTAAAGATTTCCACCTTTACTGGGGAGAGTCAAATAGTTTTTGCACATATTACCCATTCACTTAATTTTGTAATATAGTTACCATTAAAACCTTCATTTTTTTATACCCGTCTCCTTTTAGCACATGTTGAGAAGATACGATAAAAATGTCAAAGTTAAATTTCCAACGCCTACTTGACGACAATAATAAGTGAATGGTTTATATGTATGAAATCCTTTATTAGATTTCATAAGACGCCGCTTTGGTATCGTCAGCACTTATTTTTTTACACACTATACAGGGTGATTCACGTTATTCGACACGGAAGATTATGGCTAAACTTTTAGATTTTAAAAAAGTTTTGTAAATGGAATGGATGAAGGTCTATTGGAAGTACATTTTAAAATTATTGTCATTGTATACAGGTGGTTCCAAAAGTATAAAATTGATTAAAATTTTATTTTTTTTAATGAAAATCCTAGTATATTAATGTATTTTCGGTATCTACGGACAAAGGTAGTTTTATTAAGGTTTATGGCATCTAAATCGTACCGTTCTTCAGATATTCGTGATTTTGTAAAAGTGCAACATCAAATTTAATGTTTAAAATCTCAGCACTTGGTTTCTTTTCAACCACCGAAATTGGCTGGTGGGCTACTCGTACATTACATTTTTTGCGGTATGTATTAATTATTAACTACTGTGTACCAAATGTAAAAAAATTAACACTAAATTATTGCAAACTTCAAACAGTAATAACTCATTTAATTTAAATTAGACACTCTGTTGTTTATAGTATCATTAGATGCAGAATTTAGTTTCCTATCAAAAACTATTAAACATTCCTATAGCTTGGTCGTTGCATTTTCTTGGAAAATTGATTTTTTTCTGAATTTGCGCTGACATAACCGAATGTAGTAATCTAATTTACCTGTTCAGGTCTGTTCAGGTTACCTGATTTTGACAAAGCAAAATTTATTGTCATTTCTAGTTGTCACATATTAATTTAAAGTTAAATATGTTTTTACTGTTTTTGTGTGGTTCACAGGGAGTTTTTTATTTAATCAAAATGCTGGTTTACACAACAGAAGAACGAGTCGATATGATCTTCATTCTAGGAGAATGCTTGCAAAATTGTCTTTTAGCATCAAGGGCTTATGCTGAAAGGTTTCCTAACCGAACTCGACCGAATAGAGCCTTTTTGAAAGACTGTTTGTTCAATTTAGGCAAACTGGTAGTGTTCAGTATGAAACGACTGAAGAGAACGAGAGACTGAATTAGCCGTTATTGGCTCTGTAGTTGAAAATTCCCATGTCCTACAACGAGAAATTGGACAAAACTAAAATGTTAGCCAAGCAAGCGTATCAAGGATTCTTCAAAAACATAAATATCACGATTTTGGCCAACGATTTTGGCCAACGAGTGGACTTTTGTATGTGGGTGTTAGAAAAAGTTGGAGAACAAGAAGATTTTTTTGAATCAGTTCTATTTAGTGATGAGTGTACTTATCATAACAACGGTTCTTTTAACCGACACAATTTTCATTATTATTCTTATTTTAACCCCCATGAATTTAGAATTATTATTAAGCAACATAGGTGGTCAGTAAATGTATGGGGGGGGGGGCATAATGGGACAGTATGAGTTTGGACCTTACTTTTTTGACGAACAGTTAAACGGAATGTCGTTTCTAAATTTTTTGAGAAATCAGCTTCCTAATTTAGTGGAAGAAGTTCCTCTAGGTATAAGAACAACCATGTGACTGCCAATGGATGGGGCACCTGCTCATTATCATCGTGAAGTCCGGGAGTTCTTAAATGTTCGTTTCCAAAATCGATGGATTGGAAGGAATGGAGCACAACATTGGCCACCAAGGTCCCCTGACATAACTCCTGCCGATTTCTTTTTATGGGAATATGTGAAAGGAATCGTGTATAATACGCCACCAACCACAAAAGAAAATATGAAGGAACGAATCAGAGAGGCCTTCAGAAGCATCACTCCCTATATCTGCGCTATGTCACGCAATGTGAGTGAAGGATTTAAAAACAGAATACGTTTGTGTTTAGAATCAGAGGGTCGTCATTTTGAACAAATTTTATAACTGTTTGTTTTTGTTTGTTTTACTCTTATGTTGACTTGTTATTTATTGTATTTCAAATTGCCACTATTATTGCACTTATTTTTTTGTAATAGAGATGCTAAATTTTATAAGAACTCTTGTAATATAATGTTTTATTGTTTTATTTGATATTTTATGCTAATTAAAGACACTTTAACATTCAGATGACTGCTAAATAATCTTCATGATCATAATTTTGTAACTTATAAATTAATATCTGGCAAGTACAATTGTTCATTGGAAAACTTCGTCTAGTTGGTTGTGAAATGTCAAAAGAAAAGAATGGAGAAACAAAAGTCCATTTACTTTCATTATGCCATTCTTTTCTGTCAAAATTTTATAGCCTCCTAAATGAAGTTTTCTTTTCTAGTGAACAACCAGTACTAATGATAATAAATTTTGCTATCTCAAAATCAGGTATTGTAACAGGTAAAATAGATTACTTAATTCGTTTATGTCAGCCCAAATTCAGAAAAAAATCAATTTTTCAAGAAAACGCAAAGACCAAGCTATAGGAATGTTTAATAGTTTTGATGGGAAACTAAATTCTGCATCTAATGATACTATAAAATACAGGGTGTCTAATTTAAATTAAACGAGTTATTACTGTTTGAAGTTAGCAATAATTTGGTGTTCATTTATTGACATTCCGTGCATAGTAGTTAATATTTAATACACATCGCAAAAAATCCAATGTACTATTAGCCCACCAGCCAATTTTGGTGGTTAAAAAGAAACCAAGTGCTGAGATTTTAAACATTAAATTTGATGCTGCATTTTCACAAAATCAGGAATATCTGAAGAACGGTACGGTTTAGATGCCATAAACCTTAATAAAACTACCTTTACTTTTGTCCGTAGGTACCAAAAATACATTAATATACTAGGTGTCTTAATATAATAACTTTGGGACCACCTGTATACAATGACAAACCATCCATTCCATATACAAAACTTTTTTAAAATCTAAAAGTTTAGCCATAATCTTCCGGGTCAAATAACCTGAATCACCCTGTATAATCCACAATCTGAAGATTTGTACCAAAGCAAGGCTTGCTGCAGTTCTTGCTTCTATCATAATTATAATTAATAAAAGACGCCTTAAGGTAATATACCAGTTAAAAATGGCAGCAATTCCCTTTAATTCCCAATAAAACTCGCGACCCTCGCAAAAAAGAGCTAAACGACACTTTTCCACGTTTAAAATAACTCCATCCCAATTGGCAGTTAGACCAACAATACCAGGAGCCCTTATCTTTATTGTGGCCCCAATTCATCTTTTTTAACGACTATTTATCTCGCATTTATCCTCTAACTGCAGCTTAAAGCAAGGCAAATAGGTCGTTCCCGAGTTTTAAAAAGCTTTTTAGACCGAAACACATTCCTTTTTGGTCTAGATACAAATGCAAGGTACGTCGGTTTTAGCTTAAATTGCTCTATGCAAAGAGCTATTTTTCTTTTGGGTTAGAAACACTAAAAACTCTTTGACGGTTAAGGCGATTAAAGCTGTTTGCCTTTTGAACAAATTGGTTTATCGTCGTTATGGCTCTAGTTGGCATTTCTCTACGGCAATTATTGCCCGGCGGTGCAATTGACGGGGTACGACAGGCAAGGGATTATTAAGTGAATAAAATAAGGTCTGAAACACGTCCAGGACAACAACAACCCCATTTCGCAAAGATAAAAGCCGATAAAGTCCTTTATTTACGTTGTTTTCACGGCGGATTTTTTCCAGGGCGTAGGGCCCGACAAATTTAATTAGTCAACCGTATTTTCGGAGGGAATCCGAGTGGTTTGCGTGGCTGAGGACAAACAACATTTCCTCTGTTTAGGGACGTCTAAGTCTCTTCTCGTGCCCTATCGATTTTTGACGATTTGTCACACGGTTTCGTGACCAAAACAGGGTCTTTTTATAGTTAACCTTCATCCTCGCAATTGCCCAACGTTGTTAATGAAAAAAACACAGCTGCCAAGACATTTTTTCCCTCTTTCCTTTGGGATATTTGCACGATTTCTAATTAAAAACTGTGGACCGTTTTTCTCGTCCTCCTCTCATTCCAGTCAATTATCTCCCGATTTGTGTGCTAATTACTCGAAAGTATTCGTTTGTTGACGCAATTTTCAACCGCCATATTTCAGATTCCTTCTAATTGGGTGACCCATATTTACACAATACGCCCTTCGATCCGCAGCGACCTTTATAATTGGAATCGTGAAGGAATGTCTGAGTTTTTTTTTTGCTCAAATGAACCTTGTTTAAGATATCGGCAAAGGGAGGTTTATAAACCGTGTTTTATGAGACTGGCTAACGCCCGGGTTAACACCATTTAGTCTTATCGGTCCAACGCAGTCAAAAACTATGGTAATCCTGCCTCAAAGCCCCATTGATCAATAGGGCTACGCATGCATGGGGTGGCACGTGTTACAGGGCGGTTTTCTATTAAGTTTTATGGGCTTATTATGTGCGGATTAGGCTGTGTAGTCTGTTTTTATGCATAATGTACTTTGTCGCGATGCAGTCCTTACAGAAGGTGCCAACAGAAGGTGCCAAACAGCTGACACTCCGTCCTGCTATGTCCTGTGTACAGTGCAGTTGCCACTCTGATATGCCTCCTATTTAGTCTGAGGATTGTTTCTTTTGCCGTCCCAGTTCCCGTTGGAGTGTGATAGTCCGGGTAGGTTCTCCCACCAGTCCTGGGACTTGGCATGGCTTCATTTCTGGAGTTCATCCTTGACCAGAGAATGTGGGACTCCCAGTGCCGGCTCAGAGCCTACGAATGCAGAGCCCGCTGCCCTCCTGACTAGAGAGTCGGCCAACTCATTGCCTTCGTGACCGCGTTGGCCCGGGATCCATACCAGTGTGACGCTGTTCTCCTGCGATAGGGTGTTGAGAGTCCTGTGCCAGTTCCAAACAGTTTTGGAATTGCAGCGCAAAGACATAAGCGCTAGAAGCGCTGCCCGATTATCCGAGCAGATCTTTATTGATATATTGTGTTCTCCCTCCTCTAATAGGTGTCGGTTCACACAATTCACACACACACAATTCAATGGCATGTATCTCTGCCTGAAACACTGTGGTGAATCGGCCCAGACTCTCTGCTATGCAGATACCATCCGACCTCCCTGACACTCCGGAGCCAGCCCCTTTGTCGGTTTTGGATCCGTCCGTGTAACAGGTATTTCCTGCCAGTTTCAGGTCTTCGCCACTTTCGTCCCAGTCTGCCCATGAGGGAACCCTGACGACGTAGCGAGTGTCTAATCTACGTTTGGATGCCATTTGATCGGAGACCATGTTCAAGGTTCAATAATGCCCAGGATTCCAAGCCAGCCTGGGCATTATTGGTATCACCATCGAATGGCTGCGGTGCTACGTGCGTCACTTATTGCAGCCGGTATGTCGCCTTCATTGTTTCTCGTTCCAGGAGTATTGAAAGTGGAAGCAGGTCAAGCATGCGCTCCATCGTTCTTATTGCCCCCGTGATGCAGAGATATGTTTGTCTTTGCAGAGAGGACAATTTAGCTTTGATGGAGCTCTGTCTGCTCTTTCGATACCAAACTATGGCCCCATACGTGATTATCGGCCATATTACCATCACGTATAGCCACATAGTTTGTTGGGGTTCTATCCCCTATGATTTAACGCACAGGTTCTTGCACGACCAAAGAAAGAGCTGTGCCCTCCCACCTTCCTTCGGGTAAATGGGAGAATCACCGTTTTCCCTAGGGTTTATTGCTAGGTTTTCTTTTGAACACCAGCTGTGTACCTCATCCAGCACCTCTTGCAACGTGCTGGAGATTTGTTGGTCTGGGTGGTTTCTTATAAGGATAACGATGTCGTCCGCGTATGCTTGAACCTTGACCCTCCATAGTTCCAAAATGCTGCGGTAATTATGATGAGTTAACCAAAACACATGATGTACAACTCGACATAGAAGGTGGCCAATTTTGAAAAATCCAGTCCAATATTTCCAAGGCTTTCAGGAACAAAAAAAGTATGTTAGGAAGCCAAAGAAGTTGGGCCCTGGGAAAGAACCAAGTGATGATGGAAGTAAGGGTTTTGCAGGGGGGCGACCCGCTCGTTTGGATATATATATAAGTAGTAAAAAAAACCGCTTTAGAAACCATCATAGGAAATTACATTAGAGGAAAACCAGACTTCGAAAATACAACTATACTAGTTAAAGAACTGCCCACGGCCATCTGAACATTTTGTGGCATTGAACCAAAATGTTCGATCATTAAGTAACTCAAAGTGTGCAGTTGGTAAACTTTTAAAAGACTACCAGGTTGATATTCTGTGTGCTAGTGAATACTGGCTAGATGAAAACCAAATAAAAAAACTTGCGTTAGAAAACTATACCCTGTTGTCTTCATTTGGCCGCGAACAAAATCTACATGGAGGTGTAGCAGTCTACGGGAAGAACATTACTACATTTTGTAACAGACAAGACATCGTAGAACTCTCAATCACATTTGTTGTTGAATGTGCAGCAATTGAAACCATCACAAATTCCCAAAAGTATGTATTTATTTGTT
The DNA here is from genome assembly GCA_951812265.1 of Taphrorychus bicolor. Taxonomy (NCBI): domain Eukaryota; kingdom Metazoa; phylum Arthropoda; class Insecta; order Coleoptera; family Curculionidae; genus Taphrorychus; species Taphrorychus bicolor. Next base: position 20,813,208 of record OX638306.1, on the reverse strand, counting down.
TGTATCGCCCGCCAAATGGAGACTTTCTATCTTTTTTGTCAGTATTTAATGTGATATGTAATAAAGCGTTCAAGAAGAAATGTAACTTGGTGATTTTGGGAGATTTCAATATTGATTTTTTAACTAAATCAATATGTTGAACGGATTTTCTTAGAATAATCAAATCCTTTAACTTGATCATTACAGTTGATGAGCCTACTCGAATAACTACAACGAATCAATCTTGCTTAGATAATATAGTTGGTAGCAAGACCTATGTATGCACAACTTCTCTGGTAAACGGACATATATCCGATCATTTAGGTCAATTGATAAAGTTTAAAACAGGAAAAGTAGAACCTGTGGCTTTTATAAAAATCAGGAGATTCAGTGAAAACGCCATATTCAAATTTTTAAACGAACTTAAAACAGAAGATTGAATTTCTACTAGAGCTTCACGAGACCGATACCGAGACCGACACTTACATACTCTCGGTCTCGGTCTTGTGCATCGAGACCGAGTCCGAGACCCGCGTAATCTCGGTCTTGGTCTCGTACTAGCGGCTCGAGTCTCGGTCTCGGTCTCTAAAAAAAGGTTGCAGCTCAAAAAATCTTATTGTTTGAATTACATATTCAATTTTCTTCTGAATTATTGAGTTATAACGCACAGGTTACTTCTGTTGGTGGGAGGTAAAAGAAGACATCAAGAAGAGCAAAAAACAGGTGGATTCACTCCCATCGGTGCACTTGTTCTAAAGTTACAGGCGGTCAAACTTGAAAATTGAGAAAAAAGTCGTTATAGCCCCCCCCCCCCACCCACCTATGGTCAAATTCAACCTGAACTACCCCTAAAGTATTTTTTCTTTAAATTAACCAAAAGCTCGATTTTAAAAGTGCCTAAAAATCGCCCACCGAAGGGTTGTCTCTCCGAAAATGTTGCATCTACGGGACTTGTATTCGCGGGAGGTAAAAGAGGAAGGACATCAAGAAGAGCAAAAAACAGTTGGATTCACTCTAATCGGTGCACTCGTTTTAAAGTTACAGGCGGTCAAACTTGAAAATTGAGACAAAAGTCCTACTACCCCGCCCCCCCCTTAGACAAGTTCAAGAAAATTTAGGAAATAGTTTCTTTGCTGTTTTTGATGGGAAGGCACGTCTGCAATTCCCTAAGAATGAAATAAACTCAATTCGAATGAAGTTAACGCTTGAAATAGTTTTTTTTTTAATTTGCCGTAAACTCGATTTAAAAGTACCTAAAAAATCGGCCACCGAAGGGGCCTAACTCCGAAAACATTGCACCTACGGGTCTTTGGTTGAAGGGAAGGGGACATCAAGAAGAGCAAAAAAACAGGTGGATACACTCCAAACGGTCCACTCGTCCTTAAGTTACAGGGAGTCCAAGTTGAAAATTGAGAAAAAAAAGCCCTAACATTTTCAACCCTTCTTTGGTAAATTTCAAAAAAAATGGGGACATTTTTTTGGTATTTTTTATCGGAACGGCACGTGTGCAATTCCAGAAGAATGTAAAAAACTCAATTCGAATGAACTACCCTTAAAGTTTTTTTTTAATTAACCAAAAGCTCGATTTTAAAAGTGCCTAAAATTCGCCCACCGAAGAGTCGTCTCTCCGAAAATGTTGCATCTACGGGACTTGTATTCGCGGGAGGTAAAAGAGGACATCAAGAAGAGCAAAAAACAGGTGGCTTCACTCCCATCGGTGGACTCGTTCTAAAGTTACAGGCGGTCCAACTTGAAAATTGAGAAAAAAGTCGTTATAGCCCCCTACACTTAGGTCAAGTTCAAAAGAAATTCAGAATTTTTTTTTTGGTCTTGTTGATAGGAATGGCACGGTCTGCAATTCACTAAGAACGTAACATATTCAATCCTAATTATATTAACCCTGAAAGTAAATTTGTTAAAAATTGACCAAAAACTCAATTTTAAAAGACTACATCAAGAACAGCAAAAAACAGTTAGATTCACTGCCATCGGTCCACTCGTTCTAATGTTACAGGCGGTCAAACTTGAAAATTGAGCGAAAAGTCATTCCAACCCCCCTCCCCCTCTTTGGTCAAGTTCAATTAAATTTCAGAATATTTTTTTTTACTATTTTTGATGGGAATGGCACGTCTTCAATTCACTAAGAACGTAACAAACTCAATTTTAATGAACTTAACCGTTAAAGTAATTTTTCAAAAAATTGGCCAAAAACTCGATGTTATAAGTGCCTAAAAATCGTCCACCAAAGGGGTCTGATTTTTAAGATTTAATATCGGACCATCTATTAAGAACCTTTTGCCGAATTGCAACTTTTTTAATTTTGCCTCATTTTTCGTTTTTATTTAGTTTTAAATCTTTTTTTGCCTCACACTCCTTTTTAGCCTTCTTCTGCATTTTTAACGCATTTACCTTTTCTCAATATTGTTCTTTTCCATGTTCTTATTATTTTTCCTTTTTTGGTATTTCATGCATCTTTTTACCGTTTACATATCTGTTGTTTTATATTTATTCATCAAGCTCCTCTTCTTTTTAATTCTTGCACTGCTTTTGACCTGCTTTGTTCTTTGCATGATTAATTTGCACTGTTTCTAATCCGTGCTATTTTCCATATTTATAAGACATTTGCTTCATTTACTACTTTTTTTAAATAGTCATTTTACGTTTTCTATAATTTGAAGAAATTTTATTGAATCATTTTTCAGCCACTTTCCTTTTGATATTTTTTTATTATGTCAATTCATTTTCTTTTCCCAATTACATTCTGTAATATTTTCTGTGTTATTATAATTGTGGCTCAATTGCTCCCGTTTTTAATTCCTGTATCATTGATCATTTTGTTGACTCAAACTGTTTTTGATCACTCATAATAATTTTCTGCCAATAAGATTCCCTTCTTCGTTTTTGTTTTTTTTTATTAAATTTCTTCTCTCTAGTTGGTTTACGTCTATTCTAACATTCGAAAAATTTTTACTCCTTTCTATTTTAGATCATTTACTATTTTTTCTATTACTACTTACTTTGTTTTTGAGAGTCCTATACTGTTTTTTCGTTGAATAAATTTCTGATATTCTTTAAATTTTTAAAGTTTAGCTCTTCTGCTTTCTCTCTCATTTGCCGTTTTCTTATGTTCTTAAATTTAATTGGCTCTCTTTCGGTTTTTCAAGCAGCTATTCAGCATTTGTAATATCCATAATTTTTTCTTTACTTTTATATTCTCTACTTCTTTCCATACTCCCTTGCCTCACACTCCTTTTTAGCCTTCTTCTGCATTTTTAACGCATTTACCTTTTCTCAATATTGTTCTTTTCCATGTTCTTATTATTTTTCCTTTTTTGGTATTTCATGCATCTTTTTACCGTTTACATATCTGTTGTTTTATATTTATTCATCAAGCTCCTCTTCTTTTAATTCTTGCACTGCTTTTGACCTGCTTTGTTCTTTGCATGATTAATTTGCACTGTTTCTAATCCGTGCTATTTTCCATATTTATAAGACATTTGCTTCATTTACTACTTTTTTTAAATAGTCATTTTACGTTTTCTATAATTTGAAGAAATTTTATTGAATCATTTTTCAGCCACTTTCCTTTTGATATTTTTTTATTATGTCAATTCATTTTCTTTTCCCAATTACATTCTGTAATATTTTCTGTGTTATTATAATTGTGGCTCAATTGCTCCCGTTTTTAATTCCTGTATCATTGATCATTTTGTTGACTCAAACTGTTTTTGATCACTCATAATAATTTTCTGCCAATAAGGTTCCCTTCTTCGTTTTTGTTTTTTTTTATTAAATTTCTTCTCTCTAGTTGGTTTACGTCTATTCTAACATTCGAAAAATTTTTACTCCTTTCTATTTTAGATCATTTACTATTTTTTCTATTACTACTTACTTTGTTTTTGAGAGTCCTATACTGTTTTTTCGTTGAATAAATTTCTGATATTCTTTAAATTTTTAAAGTTTAGCTCTTCTGCTTTCTCTCTCATTTGCCGTTTTCTTATGTTCTTAAATTTAATTGGCTCTCTTTCGGTTTTTCAAGCAGCTATTCAGCATTTGTAATATCCATAATTTTTTCTTTACTTTTATATTCTCTACTTCTTTCCATACTCCCTTTAACCTACTTTTTCTCCTTTTCCTAAATTTAATATTTTGTCTTAATTTCCCTGTCTATTTTCTCTTCAGTGTAAATTGGTTTGCTACCTGTCTTACTTGACAATATTTACCAGATATTCTTTTAATTTATTTCATACTAATTGTGAAATATCTAGACTGCTTTATTTAACAGTTTTTCCATATATATCAGTTTAAGCTCTGTTTTTTTTTTTGATTTTGTAAAGTTTTATTCTTTTCTTTGCTTGTTACTGCTTTTAAATGTTCTGGTTAGTATTCTTTGTATATTATTTTATTTTTTAATTTTTCTATTTTATTTTACAAGTTTTTATATTATTTCCTGATTTCTAGTATCGGACTATTTCTGATAGAGCTTCACGAGAGCGAGACTTACGTACTCTCTGTGTCGGTCTTAAATTTATAATTGAGTCTTGGTCTCGGTCTTGGTCTTGTAGTAGCAACTCGAGTCTCGGTCTCGAAAAAAAGGTAGTATCTCAAAAAATCTCATTATGTTTGGATTTCATATTCAATTTTATTCTGAATTATTGAGTTAGAACGCACAGTTTTCAGAGAAATATCGTTTTTTGTGTATAAATGTTTACTTAAAATCAAAATTTGAAATTATTGAGGGTTTCAATTTCCAATATCAGATTAGTTCAGGTTAGTTTAATGTAAAACTGTATTAGACCTGCCCGTAGTTTGCCACTGATGCTACTAAACGTACTTTTTTATAAAAAATATGCGTCCTTTCTTAGCTATTGACACATCTACACAATTTCATTGAAAATATGGAAATATTTCAAATCAGGTTTTATATCATGAATTCGAATATGCATGTTGAAAAAGTGTACATACTGCCAATGGAAAAATTCATATTTTTTAGCTTTATTTTGTGGTAGAATTAAGTAATTTAAACTAACTTAAAAATTACCCTTAAAATTACCCTGTATAGAAATAATACAATACTTTTGCAAACACAAAAATTTCATTATCATATTGTTAACTGGCAGGGTAGTCACACTCAGGAATCCATAGAACTGATAGTTGATAACTATCTGTTTGTTAATAACTGATATAAAAAAAACTCAGGTAAGTATTACTAGAGTACTTCTCTAGTACGTACTTAAAGTAAAGTATCTTCTCGTACTAAGAATAATTATATGCAACGCACTATTATAAGGACCCCTCGCCTGCTGATTATATAAGACCTAATATCTTGCAAACGAATTATATTTTTCGAGACCGAGACTCTCGAGAGTCTCGATTGGCAGCATCGGTGTCGGCCTCGTGCGAGACTTATCTCGTGGTCTCGTGAAGCTCTAATTTCTACTTTAAATGCAACCTCACTAGACGCAAAATAGACCGATTTTAAAAACCTATTTCTATACTATTTCGAAAAATTTCCCCTTGTTAATTTCTACCCCTCAAGCATAGATCACTGAAAAATCAGGATATATTACACTGTAAAGAACAGTTGGACTTGTACTACACATATTCGAATCAAGATGCTAGTTTCAAGAATCATTATGACATGCTTAGGAATCGCTTAAGCTTCTCCAAAATAAAGCAAAAAATGATTACATTAAAAATCGTCTAAACAATGTCGATAATAAATCTAAAATAACTTGGAAAATAATAAACGAACTAACAAATGACCAAACCTCGCAAATAAACAAGCTTCCAGATGGAGATCCATTATCTCTTGCAAACAGATTTAATAATTATTTTATTACTTGCTCGGATCAATCAAATTACCACAAAGACACTTAATACTGCTGCAAAAATACATTAAAATTTTAAAACCAATACCTCAATATATATTCCTCTAATAAGCACTAATGAAATCATGGCTATAACTGAACAACTGAAAACTAAAAAAAGCTCAGGTGAAGATGAAGTACTTATGATTTTATTAAAAAGGTACATATGCGATATTTTGGTGCCAATACAACATTTGCTAAGTATATCTTTAAGGAAAGGTCTGTTTCCTACGGATCTCAACATTCAATTGTAACTCCGCTCTTTAAAAAAGGTGATAAAAGTATATAGTCCAATTATCGCCCCATTAGTGTTCAATCGTCTTTTGCGAAACCCTTTGAGAAAACAATGTATAACAGGTTGTTTTTGTATCTTTCTAGCAACAATCTACTCAACAGCTTCCAACATGGTTTTATAAGGGCGAAATCGATAGACACTGCATTACATGAGTTTGTTGAACCTGCGGTGAGTGCGTTGGAGAGGGGTGAGAGGGTCTGCGGGCTTTTTCTTGACCTCTCCAAGGCATTTGACAGCCTGAATCATGAGATTATTCTTCATAAAGTTTAGAGATATGGAATTACTGGTGTTGCTCTTTCATGGATAAGATCATATCTTACACATCGAAATCAAAGTGTAAAAATATACACTTTTGGCAAAGAGACTAGATCAAAAAAGATAATACATTACACGTGGAGTCCCTCAAGGGAGCATAGTCGGTCCATTGCTATTCACAATATTTCTAAATGACCTACCTTCATGTATATTATCCCCAAATTGTAAACTAATCAGTTACGCTGATGACAGAAATTTATTAATTCATAACAAATCGTTGAATTGCTTAGTAGACCAATGTAAATTTCATTTCAAAAATCTCGATGAGTGGTTTTCCAACAACGGATTATCTTTAAATGTAAACAAGACACAATGTATTCATTTCAAAACAAATAAAGCACAGCTGTTGGATCCACCAACAAGCATAAAACTCAAGGATAATGATATTACCAGGTTTAGTACCAGGTTGCTTCGCTTGCAGTTGGATGGGACCCTGGAATACAGTGATCACATTGTAAATCTGGATGGCAGGTTATCATCTGCATGATATGCCTTGCGAGTCTTGGTAGACACTGCGATATAGATACGTTAAAGACAGCATATTATGGGACACTTTACCCATTAATGAAGTATGCTATTGTATTCTGGGGGAATAATACCAATAGTCAAAGGCTGTTGAAATTTGTTCAGGGCCAATACGCTTTTGACTCTTCCAGCAATATCGATTTTTGAGCATGTCATGTTTTTGAAGAGAAACAGCTATTTGTTTGAGCAATACGAGATTAGCCATCCCCATGGCACCAGAGCCAATAGCATCCAATACAATCTTCCTCACCACAGACTAACTTTGTCGGAAAAGCAATCCAGATATTTATGCATAAAATGCTTTAACAGTTTACCAAGGAAACTTTGTGGAACACAGGATACCGATTTATTTAAGAAAAATTTATTTACTCTACTTGTATAGAACCCTACAATTTCTTCAGGAGACACAAGCTTTGTTTCTCCAAGTTAAAATTGTAACCCAGTCTGATTTTAACGATCTAGCGCATATCAATTTACTACTTCTGATCTGTTTAAGCATAGTTACATTGTAATTTGTCTTGAATAAAAGCTGTTATCTATCTATCAATACCTCTCAAATCATAGAAAGTACAAGAAAATATTGGGCCTTTTTTTTTAATTTTCTATACTTACTTTACTGATTTCTCTATTTGTGTGGTTGTCGTAATTATTTGTCACGTCAATCTACGCAAAAAGTTAGGCACGAAATTTTATCAAAGAGACTTGGGAAAATATTAATATACGTTCTCGTTGGCCTAAGGTAGTCGAGCATTCTATAGAACAATCCTAGAAGCAAGGTGATTTAATAAGCTTTGATATGGCTTGAAAGCACGGTTACCAGGGTGACCGTCTCCGTGACCAATAAGAGTTCCCTTCTCGCCGTAAAGGCTAACAATAACTTGTAGGCTTACCTCTTAATGTCTCTACAGTTAAAACCAGATGTCGCTCGTATTATTGGAGTATAGTGTTTAGGATGATTGCAAAAAGGTAATGAAATGATGTGAATATACTATTTTTCATTACGTTTAATTCTTCATCTTTCATTACAAATACCTACATAACTTATAAATGATTATTGGCATATTCTCCATTTATAAGAATATTAAGACAGTCACTTAACACCCCCTTTTATGAATCTATTTAAAAATGACACATTTTGGCAGTTGTCCCCTTTGTTAGTTCCACTCTGCAATTTATTAGTTTTGTAACCTAAAATTATTTAAGTTTTTTTTTTGTTATAATACACACGACCTACAGCAACTGGTCAACACGGTAGGAGAACAGAGCAATCAATAGGCTTAAATATCAACATCAAAAAACAAAGCTAATGATCATCGCTAGAAACATAAATATGTTTGAAAACTCCACCATAACATTTAACATAAGGCCCTTAGAAAGAGTAGACAAACTGAAATACTTGGGCATCTGGCTTTTTGAAGACTGGACATCAGACAAGGCAATAAAATGTCGCATTGAACAAGTTGTTTCTGGGGTTTCGTAGAGTGCTTACCTGTTCTGATTTTGACCTTAACCTAAGACTCAGGCTCATTAAATGCTACGTTTGGTCGTTGCTTCTTTACATGGTGTGGAGGATTGGACAGTGAGGGCGACTGCAATCAACAAATTGGACGCTTTCGAGATGTGGCTGTTTTGCAGAATCCTGAAGATACCTGGGACGGCCAGATTAACGAACGAATAACTCCTAAGGCGGCTCAACGGACAACGTGAACTGTTCGAATTGATTAAGAAAAGAAAAAAGGCATATCTGGGGCATTTAAGGCCAAACATGAAATATCAATCCTTGCATCTATTGATCGAAGGCCGGAGAAGGATCGCATGAACAGGCCTACACGATGTACAGTCGTTGATATAAACCTCAAGGAATAGAGAAGTAATGGAAAATTTTGCCGCAAACGTCCATTGGTGGATACGCATTGGAAGAAGAAGAAGGCACAAATCTATGCGGTTAAATGTGTGGTCTATTCTCAATACATCTGGGCAGGAAAGTAGCAAATTTAGTTGTATATTTGAACTGCTATTCTCATAAATAGGTTCAATTATTTAAATCGTGTATTATAACATTTATTATAATTTACAAAATTATAATAAACATATTCTGGGTGAATATATTTATTTGGAACTTTGGAAAATCTATTTCGTGTTAGATAACTCCAGTTCTTTCCTCTGTATTCTTCTTCATCTTCGGGTACCTATTGATTCCGGATATTGGCAATCCTGACTTTGTTTCCAGGTGCTCGGAACAATTCCGTTGAAATTTTTCCAAACCAAGTTCGCAGATTCTGCGGCCATGAGATCCTTTTCCTGCCGGGTCCTTTTTTTCCTTTGACTTTCCCTTGTATTATGGATTGCAGTAGGAGAGTATCGGTTTGATTTCTCATGACGTGTCCCAGATATTCGATTTTTCGGCTCTTGATGGTGTACATGATTTTCAGTTCTTTATTTCTTGGTTTGAGCACTTCTTTGTTCGCTACGTGATCTGTCCACTGTATTTTGAGCATTCTCCTGTACAGCCACATTTGAAATGCTTCAAGTTTTTTAGTGGTGGCTTCTGTTAGCGTCCAAGATGTTCCTTTTCATATGCTGACAATAATCAGACATCATTCATCAATCCTTGCTTTAATGTGGTCTGGTCTTCTTTCTCATAACGTGTCCCAGATATTCGAGTTTTCGGGCCTTGATGGTGTACATGATTTCCAGTTCTTTATTCATCCTTTTGAGCACTTCTTTGTTCGTTACGTGAGCTTTCCACTGTATTTTGAGCATTGTCCTGTACGTACTGCTTTGAGTTTTTTAGTGGTGGCTTCTGTTAGCGTCCAGGATGTTTCTTTTCATATGCTGACAATCAACAACCATCATTCGTCAATCCTTGCTTTAATGTGATCTGGACTTCTTTCTTATGACGTGACCCACGTATTCGAGTTTTCGGCTCTTGATGGTGTAGATGATTTCCAGTTCTTTATTCATTCTTCTGAGCTCTTCTTTGTTCGTTACGTGAGCTGTCCACTGTATTTTGAGCATTGTCCTGTACGTAATGTTTCGAGTTTTTTAGTGGTGGCTTCTGTTAGCGTCCAGGATATTTCTTTTCATATGCTGACAATAATCAAACATCATTCATCAATCCTTGCTTTAATGTGGTCTGGTCTTCTTTCTCATGACGTGTCCCAGATATTCGAGTTTTCGGCCCTTGATGGTGTACATGATTTCCAGTTCTTTATTCATCCTTTTGTGCACTTCTTTGTTCGTTACGTGAGCTGCCCACTGTATTTTGAGCATTGTCATGTACGTAATGTTTCAAGTTTTTTAGTGGTGGCTTCTGTTAGCGTCCAGGATATTTCTTTTCAGATGCTGACAATGAACAACCATCATTCATCAATCCTTGCTTTAATGTGATCTGGAGTTCCTTCTTATGACGTGTCCCAGGTATTCGAGTTTTCGGCTCTTGATGATGTACATGATTTCCAGTTCTTTATTAATTCTTCTGAGCACTTCTTTGTTCGTTACGTGAGCTGTCCACTGTATTTTGAGCCTTGTCCTGTACGTAATGCTTCGAGTTTTTTAGTGGTGGCTTCTGTTAGCGTCCAGGATATTTCTTTTCATATGCTGACAATGAACAACCATCATTCGTCAATCCTTGCTTTAATGTGATCGGGTCCTCTTTCTTATGACGTGTCCCAGATATTCGAGTTTTCGGCCCTTGAGGGTGTACATGATTTCCAGTTATTATTCATTTTTTTGAGCACTTCTTTGTTCGTTACGTGAACTGTCCACGGTAATTTGAGCCTTGTCCTGTACAGCCACATATGAAATGCTTCAAGTTTTTTAGTGGTGGCTTCTGCTAGTGTCCAGGATGTTTCTCTTCATATTCTGACAATAATCAAATCCTTGCTTTAATGTGGTCTGGTCCTCTTTCTCATTAGGTGTCCCAGACATTCGAGTTTTCGTCTCTTGATGGTGTACATGATTTCCAGTTCTTTATTCATTATTTTGAGCACTTCTTTGTTCGTTACGTGAACTGTCCACTGTAATTTGAGCATTGACCTGTTCAGCCACATTCGAAATGCTTCAAGTTTTTTAGTGGTGGCTTCTGTTAGCGTCCAGGATGTTTCTTTTCATATGCTGACAATAATCAAACATCAATAATGAATCCTTGCTTTAATGTGTTCTGGTCTTCGTTCTCATGACGTGTCCCAGATATTCGAATTTTCGGCTCTTGATTGTGTACATGATTTCCAGTTCTTTATTCATTCTTTTGAGCACTCCTTTGTTAGTTACGTGAGCTGTCCACTGTATTTTGAGCATTCTCCTGTACAGCCACATTTGAAATGCTTCAAGTTTTTTAGTGGTGGCTTCCGTTAGCGTCCAGGATATTCCTCTTCTTATGCTGACAATAATCAAACATCATTCATCAATCCTTGCTTTAATGTGGTCTGGTCTTCTTTCTCATGACGTGTCCCAGATGTTAGAGCTTTCGGCTCTTGATGGTATACATGATTTCCAGTTCTTTATTCATTCTCATGAGCACTTCTTTGTTCGTTACGTGAGCTGTCCACTGTATTTTGAGTATTTTCCTGTACATCCACATTTGAAATGCTTCAAGTTTTTTAGTGGTGGCTTCTGTTAGCGTCCAGGATGTTTCTCTTCTTATGCTGACAATAATCAAACTTCATTAATCAATCCTTGCTTTAATGTGGTCTGGTCTTCTTTCTCATGACGTGGCCCGGATATTCGAGTTTTCGGCTCTTGATGGTGTATATGATTTCCAGTTCTTTATTCATTCTTTTGAACACTTCTTTGTTCTTTACGTGAGCTTTCCACTGTATTTTGAGCAATCTCCTGTACCGCCACATTTGAAATGCTACAAGGTCTTTAGTGGTGGCTTCTGTTAGCATCCAAAATGTTCCTCTTCATCCTTGCTTTAATGTGGTCTGGTCTTCTTTCTCGTGACGTGTGCCAGATGTTCGAGTTTTCAGCTCTTGATGGTCTACATGATTTCCAGTTCTGTATTCATTCTTTTGACCACTTCTTTGTTCGTTACGTGAGCTGTCCATTTGAAATGCTTCAAGTGTTTTAGTGTTGGCTTCTGTTAGCGTCCAAGATGGTCTTCTTCATATGTTGACAATAATCAAACAACATTCATAAATCCTTGATTTAATGTGGTCTGGTGTTCCTGTCTTAGTTTTTGTCACTCTACTATGGCATCTTATTTTACACGATGCAGATGAGCTTTAGTAGTCAGATGAGTTTAGTACTTCTGGATGGTACCTACTTAGTTACTTAGTTTACTTATCTTACATTACGGCCACAGGACAAGAATTGGATTTAAGCAAGATTTGAGAAATGCAGTAAAAAATATAAATGTTGGGACAAAAACTGGTGCAAAAAAGGTGCGTTTAATCTATATATAAACATTTTTTTTGAAATTCAAAGCGGAAAAAGCCAATTGGGAAAGACACTTAAATGATGTCCCTTGTACATAATACGCCATTTAGCTAACTTATTTATACGGTCCTGTATCGAATCCTTAATTTCTCCGTATTAGAAATTCTAATTCGCACTACCTACTTATACATTTTTGTATTGGCGGTGGACTTTGCCTCTCGAAAACCCATTGAAATATTCCCCAAATTGAACCAGTATCTCTGTCAACCCCACCAAAAAAAAAACTTGAGGTAATTTTTTATAGAGCTTTTAACTCCCGATCGTCATGGCTCGAACAATGGGGTTATTGATACAGCCGGAATCGATGGGTGGCGGCATTCTTTTTGCTCGTTTTCACAGGGGGATTCACGGATCAGTGTGTTTTTTGCGAACTGGGTAGGATTGGCGAGTTAGCGAAACAAACGACCTACTTTTATTTCCCTTTTCGGCGTGTAGTTAATACGCCTCCGAGGGATATTCACTCTGTTTCTGGCTGGCGCATATGGAGGAAATTGCCTTCGAGGAAAAAATAACAAAAACTCTTATATAGATTTCTCCATATACGTATGCCCATCATACTCACAAACGTTTTGAAATGCCGCGCCGCCCGCTACCGATTCCAGTCTTTTATGAATATCGGGGATGCTTCTGGATATTTCTTCTCTGGGAGTATTATATTTCCATTTCGTACACGAGAAAATATGTGTTCCAGGTATTGGTTGTTTGCGCACATTTCGAGTTTGCTTTTGGCTATTTGTCTGCATCATTGCCATATCTCTATTTTTTGAATAGAAATTTTTCCTCAAATAACAAAAGCTCCGGACTGCGGACTAAAAAGCAACACCGAAAAAGCCTGTCGTTCTTTATCCAGAAGCTCAAGTTTTTACGAGCAAACGCCTCAGCATTATCAGTGTTATTTGGGTTTTCATTTCACTCTACATATTTATACCTTTAATAAAGAAGAAAATTACACGGCAAGAGGCAAAATGGAGATTTGAATACGGGATAGGGGTTAGAAAACTGATTCTCCTGTTTTTGCGATTTGCCATCTCATTTCTCTCCGGTGGGGAGAGTATTTACGCACCCAGTGAGTGTAAAGTTCTGATTACGTATGGAAATATTGCCGGAGTATATTCAAATCCTGATCGTTAAAGAACGTACCCTGTAATGACGCAAAATTAGAGCCCATTTCTCCGGTTAGTCTTTGTAGTTTTGACCCGGAGAGCAGTTTCCGGGTTTCCAGTTTCGTACTACGTATCGTTAAAATAACAGCATAAAAGCAGATATACCGGGGCACACATATACGACAAAGGAGCAACACTACCCTTGTGCCATAATAACCCTGCTACCGGAACAAATTGAATTTTGGGACAGAGCAAGTGCTGCGTTGCCATTAATAGACGCTCGTTATAAGTTGAAACGTTGATATTGTTACAAATCTGCTATGCAAGAAAAATTGCGACCACTACAATGTCAACAAATTAAGAACCGAGTTCCAATTTTGAAAATCCTTTGGCAACAAAATATTCTTTAAGTTTTTACTAATTAAAAGTTGAAAAGTGATGATTTTAAGTGGCTGATGATTCTAAGCAACTTTTCTTACGTGTTGCTTGTTTCATAAAAAAACTTTATTCTATAGAAAAATATCATGATATTTTGCGTCCTTATAGATGTGTAGTCATCGACAGCACGGTTAATGACAGGGCAGACCCACAGAATTTGAGCGTCCTTTATTGCAATTTACTAAAATGTTTGAAGAAATAGTCCGAGCTGCTTCATCGATAAGGTCACCTCAGTCCACGCTAAGGCTACTTGAAGACCACATGTTCTTAAATCAGCCATAGACCTTACGCGTGTTTTAATGGATAAGATTTTTTCTCGACTCGACTATCTTCACTCACTGAAAAAAGTATGCACAATTTTAATAACTCAAATTGTGCATACCTACACTAATATAGTTTTTCGATTTTGTCTTCTTTTATGTGTTTTTTTTTGTTTTTCAATCTATGTTGTTCAGGTTAATTTACATTGTGGAGATGTATATCATAATAATGGTAACTAATTTGTAATGTTTTAGCCCTGATGAAGATCCAATAAAGGATCGAAACGTTGGTAATTTCGAAAGTGTGAAGTGCATTTTCAAGTCCTACACCCGCAATACTTAATACACATAGAAAAATATGTTCTTTGATAATTTCCAAAACTTTTTCGAAACTTTATGTGACAGTTTTTTGACCAGGCTGAACCTAGAGGAATTTTATAAATTTTTTTTCTTGCTTTATACCTATCGGATGTGTTGACCTTGATCTGCGAAACGACTTAATCACTTGAAAATTAGAAAGGCTAGATGGTAAAGGGTTTACGTACAAGACAATAGTAACAGTTCCGGTAAAGAGAGTGTTATACAAGAATAACATGGCAGCCGAAGACGAAACTGCCTTATCCTGGAATAACCATGGCTTTATTCGAGTCACAACAATGTTCAACACAAAGAGTTTTCAGGGCTTTGAAGCCGTGGTCCAATGGAATTTCCTTCTGACGTTTCGTCTACAGCTGCGGCAGACATTATCAAAGGCGATGAGGCAATGAGCGAAGTGATCTTCCGTGCTTCCCGACGTTGACTGATTCGACTGTGGACTGTCGTGGGCTAAGTGGTATTTATTCCTCCGCCGTCGCGCTGCAGTGGACGGACTGGGGTGGGGGCAATGGTGGCGCAGGGTTTTGGCGCACTTGAAGAATGTCGCAGAACTCGCTTCCAGTCAGCATTTAGAGACGTAGTTTCCTCCTTCGTGTTGAAATTGCTGTTGTGTTTAAAGACCTCCATGGCCTCTCTCGTTAGTCTTGGATAGAAACGCTGCAATTGATATAAGATATCCACCTCGTTGAAAAGGGTGCCGTGACCTTCGGAGAGAGTGTGCTCTGCTACCGCTGACTTTTGTTTGTCCTGCCTGCAACTCCTCTTCAGTTCCGTAATCCTCGTGTTGACACTGCATTTTGTGGTGCCAATGTGTACAGAGCTACAGCTGCAGGGAACTCGGTAAACTCCGGCTGCCGCTAGGGGATCTCTTCGGTCTTTGGCCGATCTCAAGCTCTGCTGTATTGTACGAGTGGGTATAAAGACAGTTCTAACATTGTTCTTTTCCAGTAGCCTGCCGATCCTGTCAGTTATTTTGTGGATGTATGTTAGACTAGTCCATCCGTGTTTTTCTTCCTCTTCTCCCGTTGTTTCTTTTGGCGCTGTACACTCCTTGGACGGACGGCCTTATCGAACTCGTGCCTGCTGTATCCATCCCAACCAAAGACTCTTTCCAGATGCTTCAATTCCCGTTCCAATTCAGCAGACTCATATATTCTCTTGGCTCTCACAGACAGAGCCTTTATGACTCACCTTTTCTGTCTCGGATGATGATTTGATCTGTTATTGATGTATCGGTCAGTGTGTGTTGGTTTTCTATAAACGGTGTCTGCAAGCTTCCCATTCGGCCTCCTTGATACCAAATCATCCAAAACAGGGTCATTCTTCTTCTATCTCCATAGTAAATTGAATTTTTGGGTGGATAGAGTTAAGGTGTAAGAGGAAGTTTTGAAGTTCGCCCTCGCCATGGCTCCAAATAACAAAGGTGTCGTCCACGTATCGAAACGCACTTTGGCCTCTTATTTGCCGTTGCAAACGCCTTGGCCTCGAAAAATTCTATAAAGTAGTTGGATATCACTGTACTAAGGGGGCTGCCCATAACTACACCATCAGTTTTTTCGGGGGTAATACCACGAGTGCTTTAAAATTACCGATAATTTTCACGATTGCATGTTTTCCATAATTGAATTCCGAAATTTGCAAGGAAAACATGCCAGAGTGAAAAATTATCTGGTTTATTTTAAAGCACGAGCGGTATTTAGTGAGATTATTTCTCGAATCAAATTAATATAGACAACGACATTGATTAAGGTTAGTATAAGTGATAATACCACGTCGTCTAGACAACGTGAAATTACCGCTGGTAATTGCATAAGTGCATACAAATTACCGATAATTTTGAATGAAAACTTGTTATCTCATAACTGCATGACTTTATTTTCTTATCTTTTTGGCGAAATAGGGCTCTTTTACAGAAAACTAAGAAAATGACCGAATGCAGTTTGCAGAGATAACAAGTTTGAATGCTAAATTATCAGGTAATTTTTATGCACGAATGTAATTTTGAGGGATATTTCCCGAATAAATATGAAATATACACCATTTAGTGTAAATTGTTTATCAAACAAATTAAATTAAACGTAGTAACACAAAAAAGCATTTAAATTGTTTAAAAATTACATGAATTGCAATGAAATACACAATTATTATAATAATTGGTTTTGGAATTTTGTTGCGTAGAAGTGGCTATATCTGATGTTTGTGCTGCAGAAGAGATACGCGTATTAGACACCACTATAGCTCGTTGAGGTTGTTCATTATTGCGCATTTTCTCGATCATTGCAGCATGATGATCTTGACCTAGTGGAAGGGGTTATGGACTTAGGATTTAAATGTCCAGTAACCTTTATCAGCAACCCCTTTCTTCGCTAAAATTGAAATAGCTGTTGCTCGCAACGAATGATTGGTCAATTTAGCATCTTCTTTTACTAAACCCGACTTATCTGCTTGAGATTTTCTCCACTTCGCTACAGTCTTTTTTCCAGCAGGTATATTTTTATACCTCTTCCTGTCCATAGACCACGTTCGATTTACAGTTAGAAACCCACGGTCAGTCATTATGCCTTCATGTTTTGTTAAAAACTTTTTGTATATTTAGTATAGAATTGGACTGGGTCGAATCTGGATTTACTTTATTGATACGATGCGCATGATTTTTCACCTCCCTGAGTCGTCTAGGTGAATACGGGATTTTATTCAATTCTTCCGGTTTTTTTACCCAAGTTGTTTGTCTCCTCATTGAAACAAGTTAGCAAACATTTGTATCCTTCTCCGCCTCGCCAAGCCAACTCAAAGGATAATACGTAAAACATTTTTTTAGTAAGCCTTTTGGCTAGTTTGTTCTTCATCGCAGCTGCGCACTAATCATGCAAATTCTTCATACTTCAAAGCTACTGCACTTACTTTTCTTTTTTCTTTTGATGTCTGTAGCTGTTTTTGCTTCGCATTTTTTGCATCTCGGGCCGCTTTAAAGTCAATGTCCGTAGAAGGATTGAACTGTACATTGTACCCAGTGTAATACTTTTCCATCAAAGATTTTGCTCTAACATTCCAGAAGTCTTCATTGTACATTCTTTATATTCCTCTCCACGTTGCTTTCTCATATTGAAGGCCCAGGCTGTTAAAATTTTCGCTAAAACAGGTACTCTGGTTGCTGAGTTGAGAACGTAACTTTTCTCGTCACAGAAATACATAAACTGCCGCCAGACAAACTCTTGATTTTTCACGGTGTTTGTCGGTTTTGCGGCGGATATTGATTGCTCAATTGAGCATAAAGAAGAAGTTCCGAACCGCGACATAATCTCTGACATACTTAGTCAAGTTTGACAATGTTTTGTAAAACGTCATAACAATTAGTGTACCAGCAGAAGTACTCAACAACAATGCAGTAGTCATGGATATTGTGTAGTGGAATTATCGAAATGCAATATTCACTTTAGAATGCAATTACCGCTGTAATTATGGTATAAGAAAACGCACTGCTCTTATGGCTGATTTAACGTATGAAGGAAATATCCGCTGTAATTTTTTGATAAACACACTTATGGGAAAATGTATGCATGAGTGAAATAATCGTAGAAATCTTCTTTCCGTTGAAAATATGTAGTGGTTAGGCAATGTTGGAACAACTTGGCAATATCTTGTGGAAATTCCTGGTTAATATATTCCATGGCTTCCTTAATGGATACCATCGTGAAGAGCGAAACAACGTCGAATCTAAAGAGAATTTCTGCTGGTGAAAGAGTCAAGGAATGCAGTTTTCCGACGAAATGAGTGGAGTCGTTTATAAAGCTGTCAGTATTTATTATTTTGTTGTGAGGTGTTTCACTGGCACATCCGGTTTATGGATGTTTGATGTGATGAGCCTGTACGGTTTGCCAAACAAAGCATCTAGCGAGACAAAGCTTCTGATTTTTTAAGCTTAGTCATTTCTTCCGATGCCACGTCCTTGATTAAGTTGTTGGTGGCCCTCAGAATCAGGGCGGTTGGATCTAACAGGGTCCCGATTTTTTCTTCGTAATCCGATGTTGAAATTAGTAATGTTGCGTTTCCTTTAACTGCTGGTAAAATAAAAATATCCCTGTCTGTGTTCAAGGCTTTCGGAGCTTTACTTTCTGCAAAGGTGAGATTCCTTTTCAGCGGTTTTGCGCATTGTAGAATTCGTAACATCCTTATCCTTATCTGTCCACCCGTCTGAATTGGCATCCGCGTTTGTTGCGACGGCTGGGGCTAAAATCTTCCGTTAATGTATCAAACGATCCACTTCTTTTTCAGTCCCTCCAATGCAAGTTGATATAGCTCTAAATTGACAAATAAAAGTTTTTTGTCGCTATATGCAAGATCTCTACGGACCTCATGGATCCTTTCGACGAGGAGAGATTGTTCGGTTCTGTTCTAAATCCTGCTAGCTTGACTAGATCTGAAGATCCTCTTTATCTTTAAGAAGCTTGGGATGTTCTTGGTGTCCCGGCATTGTAGTAGAAATGCCAGTGAACTCAGAAGTTGTGCTTTCTTCTTGCGAAGGTTCTCCAGTTACGGAATACAAGAAGAATTGCAGGCTGGGACAAACACGAAAGCCAGCACTAGCAGAGCACGCTCTCTCCGAAAGTCACAACATCCTTTTTAACAAGGTGGATATCTTATATCAATTGCAGCATTTCTATACGAGACTAAAGAGAAAGGCCATTGAGATCGTTAAAAACGACAACAATTTCAACAGGAAGGAAGAAACTACGTTTCTAACTGCAGAATGGAAGCGAGTTCTGCGACATACTTCAAGTACGCCGAAACCCCGCGCCACTACTGCCCCCGCCCCACTCCCTCCACAGCGCACCGGCGGGGGAATAATTACCAGGGAGCTCACCACTGTGAACCGTGGTCACACTGAAACGTGCTCACCAGGACCTCGAATCAGTCAACGTCGGGAAAAACGGGAGATCACTTCGCCCATTGCCTCATCGCCTTTGATAATGTCTGCCGCTGCTATAAAGCAAACGTCAGGAAGAAATTCCATTGGACCACGGCTTCAAAGCCCGGAAAATACTTTAGATTATATTTTGACCGGCCGTGAAAGCCTTCACAGTCAAGAACAATGTTATTGGATCAAGGTAGGAAGGATGTCAAAGAGTGATGCAAAAGGTTTGACATCTTCATTGACGGAAAGTCCGAAAACTGGACCACAAGTAGTCCATGAGAAAGAGTGGCAATAGATTTTCCCTATCCACTTTTCTATCCAATGTTGGCTAAGGACTACTTCTTGAAATGGCGACCTGAAGACCTGAAAACTCCGGAAGATTGAATGTAGGAGTTTCGAATAAGATATTTGAAGTCGCCTAATGGATGTTCTGGGAATAAGGAAAACACCTCTGCCTACCCAATCTGATAAAATGGTCGAGATGCATATTGAGATAGTAAACGAGAAATTGTTGTTGTTTTTGTCAAAGAAAATCATCGAAACAAGGATACATTTGAACCACTATTTTTGCTGTTTCACCACAGCTCACAAAGATCAATGGTTATGGGCGTCAAATAAAGCTACCTGCAGACCTTATTTTTGGCAAACCAACCAGGCCATAGGTTCTATTTCGCCGTCCGGAAAGAGTGATTAGGAACCGTCGAAAATTATTTGCAAAAGTGAAGGTTAAAGCTCAACAGTAGCTGAATAAAAAAGACATAGCAAAGATAGATTCTACTGTTTCAATTTCATCAGCCTGTGCTCACAGACAGTTGAAGATCGCACTTCAACTTGAAGTAAACTTCTAGAGATCGGAAAATTTTTGAAAAAAAAAATGGAAATTTAAAAAATGAAAAAAACTAAAGTTTTGTCTAGCGCCAGAGAATAAATTACATTCAAAGACACTAATAAATTAGTTAAAAACAAAGATCAGGATGAAAGAAAGCTTAATTTCCAGCCTTTGCAGTATTTTGCACAAATAATAAACATAACGCTCGTATTCATCAAATAGATCAGGATTGAATTTTTTTTTGGCTACTTCGTGATTTTTCCAGATTTCTTAATAGTTTTCGATAAGAATAAGTAGGCAATTGTATCGAGATGATCTAGTTTTAAGATAATATTATGAAATAGACCAGTCACAACAACAACGTACTGCACACAAACAAGGCAAACTCAATTATAGACGGAACAATTGTTTGTTCTTCCACAATTAATAGAGGAGGGGGTTCTACCTTCGGACGGTTTTTGGTTTTTATTTTTTTTTTCATAACGTTTTTTTTAGATCTAATAATTTCAATAAAACGATTATACGTGTTGTTATATTTTGCTTATCCTGAAAAATATTCTTTAAAAAAAGTTATATTTTTAGATTGAAACTGCGGCAAATGTTTTAGTTGCAAATTGTCCCAAGGTACTTTCGGGTCTTGTACCTTAGGACAGATTTAAATGTATCTTGAGACATGGTTATTACTAAAGAATACGCAACAAGAAAAAACTCAGTGCATTATTGTTACTACAACTATCAATTTAACACTGGAAAAGATAATTGTTCCATTCGCCTTTCCGAAGCACCAACTACAGTTGGTTTCGGTAATTTTCTTAAAATGTCTCTATTTTTATCAAACTTATAACCGTTCATTAATTTTTTAAGACAAACCACGTCAAATCTTCTAAAACATTCTTGATTTCCACTATGTAAAGATGACTTCTTCCCCTTCAGTTCTATCAATATAAATTCCCCTTCCAATATTGTGACATTTTCCATATATGCCTTTCCTGCTCTATTTCCATACTTTCTTTTTCATCCAGTTTTTGCAAATAGTCGTCTTCATCACTAGTTAAATCATGTACAGGTACTTCGTCGTCGGAGCTGTGTTGAAAAACTTTTATGGTCACTTGTTGAACTTTGGATTTAATCTTTTTGGACTGTCTCTTCAAAAAAGCTCCTTCCAACTCATTTTTATCGGTAGTTTCTGTCAATATTCTGGATTTTCAGTTCTTTCTTTCTCCTTGAGTATTTCTGGGTACAGCCTTTGAATAAAGTCTTATCATTTCAGGAGTCAAAAAATGTTTCGGCCTTGGCAACTCGTAAGGGCAATGCGATGATCCAGGTTGTTCAAAACTTCCATTCTGGGCAACTTTGGTTTCAATATTAGGCTCTCGATCAGTCAAAGGCACTTAAAAACTCATCTTCACCAAATATATCGGCATTCAAAGGACAAATGCCTCTTACAGAAAATGAGTTTGTAATGTTTTTGGATAAGCTTTGTCGACAATTTCGGCCACTTGGTACAGACTAATGGGTTTTTTTGGGTTTTGAAGCATCCAGTTACTAATAGCTTCAACGTAATATACTTTATAAGGACCAAAGACCGTTCTGTCTAAAGGTTGGAGCTTGTGTGATGTGTGGGGTGGAAAAGTTAGTAGCACAATACCATTGGACTTGGCGAGGCTAATAACGGGAATAGACATATGACTTTCGTGATTATCAAATACTAATAAAACTGGGTTTTCTTTGGATGGATTCGCATGATCGATTAAATGTCTCATGTAGCGAATGAATTCTTCTTCGTTGGACCAACCTGTGGGATTGGCGTCTCATATTGTGCCTGGTGGAGCTCCGTTCAGCATGTGTTCTTTAAAACAAACTCTAGGAAAAATTCGCATTGATCGTACGTGATTACCTACAGCACTTATACCGGAAATCTGAAAGCCCCTAAAGTCATACTGCTCACTTGCTTTACCCCTTTAGCTGCCACAATCCGCGGTGGAACGTGAACCGTCTAATTTGATGGTTCGTCCACATTATAAATGTTGCTTTAATTGGGTTAAAATTATGTTGACATGCTTTAAGTTTTGTAAAAAATTCATCAACATTTAATTCTGTTGAAGCTGGTTGAACGCGACAGGCTGTTCGCCTCTGCTTTCTTCTGAGACACTTTTGCATTCCTTTTCAAAAACCGACGAAGCCATTCTCTGCCCGCTCGTTTCTCTTTTTTTTTCCATACCCCAATATAAACGAATTTATAGAGTACTTTATAAAAAAATTAGGATGCATGTACCTCAGGACTGTCCGAAGGTACGTGCAACTTCTTGTCTCAAGGTAAATGTTGTGCGTCTTGACCACAGTATACGAAATAATACATTATATCAGTAACGTCAGTTCGTGTCGGCACTTTGATAATTCTAATACTAAAGTGTGCCGCGCGCACCTGCACGCGGCAGTTTTTTCGAGTGGTTACGAGGGACTACTAAATGAGATAAGAGCTGCCGTTGGATGGAATCGTTCTAGGAATGTGAATGTGCTACGGGGTACTTCTTTTAAACGTAATTTTATATCTTTGATTATGAATAATTTTACCTTTGTAATGTTTCTACATAGATAATGTAATAAATAATGGGTTTATTAGGAGACAATTTTTGTACTACATATTTATTGTGATACAGGGTGGTTGATGTTCGCAGACCGGAAAATAATTTCTGTATTTTTTTATGATTCAATATAATGTATTCTTCCTTATACTGTGGTCGTGACTGATTTTTGCTGTAATTTTTCGTTCAGGATATAATATTTCAGTTTTGTATATTAAAAAAAAACAACAAGGTACCATGTCATACACTCACACAATTCAGTTTTTCTAAAAGCCCGTTTCTCATGCGCTACGGATATAAGCGTAAGTGAACAAAAGTAAGATCGTCGTCAGAAATCCCAAATTTTCAGGAATACGACGTGTACTCTTTCGCATCAGCGATGCAACTGAGTTATGCAACTACCTCCACACGCTTATGAATTCATGTGAACATTGTTGCCCTACGACAATAGGTGGGGCCATAACGCGTATTGTCCCATGGTATATGCGTCCCAAGGTATAAATAACACTCTCCTCTACCTGCTGAATAGTACAAATATATAAAAAAAATAATTATCTGCAATTACGTATCCTTTAAAACGCAACAGAAGATATAAAAATTCAAACATCGCCAGCTTATCCTTGACGTATAGTCTATGGCATACCATTTCCTCGTACCATCTGATGTTGCGGCCGATAACGTGCCAATGAAAGAATAAAAAATCAATTAAGAATTCAAAATGAAAGGAAACGCGTTTCGTTTGTTTCGAATAGGAAATGCCGCATACAATTTCAGCTTTATTAAAGTTACATTAGGTTTGTTTTATGATGCTTTTAGTTTTATTGCTCCGCTGTGTTTACGGAGCGTATCCCTTATATTGCCAGGTGTTTCCCTGTTCCCTGCATGTTGCTCTGGCGCCGGAGAGCAACTCAAACATAACGTTATACATGTGTGTATACACCTACGTTTGTATGTGTAACGTCGTTACAAAAAAATTACTTACTTTATATTTTTACTTAAGAAAGTTGAATTAATTAACAATGTTCCATTATGTTCAAACCAGGATATACGATGTAATGATGGACGTAAATTTTAGTGACCGATTTTGATGGCAAGCCCCGGCAAGAATTTATAGGGTAATTTGGTTAGTTCATTATAGTGAACCTAGCCGGGCCATTATTTTTTAGGTGGCAATTTTGTTTTGATGTTCGCTTAGAGCCGCAGTAAATACCGCAAATTAAATGCCATGATAGTGCCCATTCCTTATAGGAAACTCTTAATATTTTAGTGCCAATACTCTTCGGGGCGAATTTTTTCCATCCTTTCGGGGCGGGCTCTTGCCTCGATATTTAAACTTCACCCTTCCCATAAAACATTTTAGTGTAAAGTGCCCTGGGCCATAAAATAAAAAGCCTTAGACCAGTGCTCTTTTATGCGGTTGTTTTGTCCATAAATACCGAAATGGAAACACCCCGAACCTATTCAGGTACACTTTTTAACGCCTTTTTGAAACTGTTAGGGCTATTAGCGCCACTCTTTCTCTCCGCAACCTAGAATTAAGCCATTAAACGGCTATATTTATGTCTTGTGTGAGCCGCATTAATATAACACACCTATAAAATGGCAATAAATCTATATACGCGTGTGGCGAAATGTAAACATAGTGTATAATATAGTTTTTTTGCATATACACGCGGGTGGCTTATAGGCTTTAAAAGGTTCTTAAAGATATTATAGTACACTATTTAAAATAATGGGCTTGGAAACTTAAAGAAAACAATTTATATGCTTCTTTTAACCGCTTGTTTTTAAATTCCTGAATATTCGATTCACGAATAAAATCGAACCAAACACCAACTGTGAACTATTGACACTGGATTCTGAAGGTCCGACAGACGCCATGTCGGAGTATAACCAACAACTGATCATTTTCTTACTTGATCCCTTAGAACAAAGGGTTGCTCGAAGTTGAATTAACACACAGTAAGAAGAGGGCAATTTCTTGAATTCGGCCTTAGAAGGCTCGAAACGTTTTTCTTTCCATAAAAGGGAATATAATATTAGAGTATTATGTTTCATTGGCCCTTCTAAACTAGTCACAGCGTATTTACCTGAAAGTTTTCGCAAGAAGCAGAGAATTATTGATTTATAAACCTCGATACTATGACGTACAAACCCTGATAAATATTAACGAAATTAAGTGTCAATTGATCCAACCACTAGCACAGAATAAAATATTTATTAAATAAATATATTTTATTCTGTGCCACGAGTTTCACCTACAGCTCCTTAGGCCCACTGTTACAAGTTCAGTTTAAACTTTAGTCGTTTATTCTTTGTCTTCTGGAGCAATTTTCACTCACCAGTATCCACTTTTCTGACCTAAGGTGTCTTTTAAACCTGACAAAATGGTCAAGGTGCCATCTATATGCAATATCCTTCATGGTTATGATATCGAGTTTCCTGTGGTCGATGCAGAATCTCTCTTCTTGACAATTACTAGAGGTGCTGATGAAGGACTAGCCCTTAACTAGTCGCGTAAAAAATAATCACACAACTAGTCGCGTGGGGTCAAAACATGTAAAATCTTGGGATCACTTTAAAAACTTTTCTTGCTGCATTGTTATATATATTAACATATAAAATAACATGAATAATGCGTTTTCTACTAACAAAACTGAAAACAAAATAATCTTAGATACTGAAACAAAAAGTTTAATGCACCGTATGTCAAACACTATTCGTCGTCAACACAGTCAGAGCAAAACGTCGCCTTTGTGTGTTCTTTGCAAATAAAGGACAGGCACTTGGTGCATCTGACACTGCACCAAGCTGGTTGGGTACAGGTTCTTCTGTTATATTTTGACGTACGCAAATTCGTTTTCGTGTGTCTTTTGGGAGGTATTGGCTACTGCTGCGACTAACTTGATAGTTTTTTACAAGTTCTTGTGCTAATTTTTTTACAAAAATCCTTCTTGGTGTCGCCTTGTTATCCAAATTGTTACTGAATTTGTATATTACCAATGCATTGTGAGCTGCAACGTTTACGAAATGGAAGAAAACTGCCACAGTCCATCTTCTAGTACGCCTACCAACATTATAAGAGGCACAGAGCTAACAATATCTGGTTTTTGCAAATTTCCAGTGCATTCATCTATCCTATTGTCATGGTGCATACTAGAAACAAGTATAACACTTTTTGATGCTTTTGGCACATACGAAACCAAGGTCATTTCTTTAGTAAACCCAAATACACTACTTCTTGGAAGACGGAGTTTACTGGGCAAAAACTCTCTAGGAATTTCCCTTTTATTTTTTCTCAATGTACCAACCATTGTCAACTTATAATCGGTTAGTAAAGATTTTGCCAAAGGGATACCAGTATACCAGTTATCGGTAGTAACATTTCGGTTTGTATTCCTGATTGGTGCAACTAATCTTTTTACTACATCGCCTAGAGAATTGCTCTTCCGATATGGTCCTTCCGGTTGCATTCCTGCATATATTTCAAAAGTCTGTAAATAGAAAGTCCTAGCATCGACCATAGCAAAAACTTTAATGCCGTACTTGCTGGGTTTATTTGGCAAGTACTGCTTGAACGCACAGCGACCACGAAATGGAATAAGTTGCTCATCAATTGTCACATAAGCACCAGGTGCATAGGAAGAGGAAAAATTGTTTGATAAAATATCAGTAAACTCCCTGACGGCAGCTAACTTGTCTGTTTGTTTTCTGTCTTCCCGAGTGTCAAGATCGTCGAATCTTAGACACCTCAATATGAAAAGGAATCTTTTGGATGACATGGCGAGTACAAACATTTCGCATCCATCTTTCGCCCAAAGCTCTTCAAAATTCAAATGAGCAGATTTTAGTACACCGCTGTAAATAAGCAGCCCTATAAATCCACGCATTTCTTCGTGAGTTACATCATTGGCATCTCTTTCTCTTTGAAAATTGCCACGTATTTTTCCAATGTACATATTGGTGTACTTCACAAGCAAGTCCAATATATTTTGATCGACTAGTAGGGAAAATATGTCTACAGGTGATAGAGCAGTTTTTGCATTTGCTTTAGTAGTAGGTAGACGGGAAACTATGTTGTGTTTTCTGGTTCGTACGTTGGAGGTTGGCGCTGCCTTGCTCCACTTGAAATTTTTATCTTTGGTATAAAAAAAGTTTGCGGTTGACTCTTCAGCCTTTTCTTCAGTATCACTCTCTTCTAAATTAACCTCTTGTTCAGATTCAGAATTGTGCTCCTCATATTCATCGCTATTTTGATCGTGCTCTGTGTCATAATCTCCTACAAGCTCTTCCTCGCCTTCATTCCAAATATTTTCTGCAATTTCTTGTAACTCTCGTTTCGTTAGTGGCCGATCCATACTACAACGATAAATATATTGATGCAAAATGCAATAGATATGCTTACTACATCACACAGCTTACCTAATTGGGAAAATATACCTCTGCCAAGAAAAATGAAAAAGTCACGTCAAATAGGCCACAAACACAGTTTGACTTACTGCAGTGTCCAACAATGTAACCGTACTGACTTAAGCCGGGAGCTAACAGGTGGTGACGTCTAGCAAGGAAGATAGAGGGGGCGGCAGCGCTGCCGGTTTTACATTTTCAGAAATAATGCATAAAAAAGATTGCGCTGGGTCATATTGACCCCACGCGACTAATTAAGGGCTAGATCAATGATGCCCCCCACTAGGTTATCTGTCAGTAGATCGATGTCCTTGTGGTGTTTTGTTAGCGGTATTCTTCGTGGATGTTGACCCATCAGTTGAGCATCACCCTATTTAATGAACCCCGTCTCATTTGTTGATGACGCGACCGTATGCAGTCAACCATTCTCTGTTCCACATATAAGCGGTTGCTAAACCAATGCGAAGTCCGTCCGAACCCAATAAAGACATTACAGTTTCTTCAACGGCGTTCCCCATGCACAAAATTAGTTCTGAGCACCGTTTATTGTGGCGTTCACACCAAACGTGCTCTAAAATCCTCGATTTAGAGGTTTTTCTTCTGGTCGTATGAGTTAGATGTTGATAACGCTTGGCTTTCCCCATGTAAGACTTGCAATACCACAATGAAATGTGGTATTTGGACATTTGGTGTAAACATCACACAACGGTGGTCAGAAGCTAAAGTTGTGCATAAGGAACAGAACTAGGGAAAAGAAAACTTTAAGAAAGCTTTTTTCATTGAAAACAACCCTCGCGTTTTCGGTAAACCGAATGGGGCCTTCAATCTCAGTTTGACAATCGCTTATTTGCCAAGGCGAGGCTGGTCGACGTCTCACAGCTTAGGCGTGGGCAATTAATATCTAGGTAAGAAGCTTTCTTGATGATTATTTTCAGTTTTCACTTGATAACGAACAAACATGTTCCTGCTCTGTACAACATCTCACCGTTCTTTGGTAGATTTTTGGCTTTAAGCCACGAACTCACGGTCATCAATTTGTCGACCAGCCAAAGCTGTACTGATGAGGGGTAGACCCGGAAACTAATATGCAGATGGGTTGATCGACAAATTGGTGACCACCTACTGTAAACAAACATAATATTTACAAGGGGCGCCATCAGACGACGGCTGGTTCTTCCACAAAGGGCATATCATACCAATCGTAAAGTGAACCTAAGCAGAGTGTGTGCAAGTGGTACCATCAGACGATGGTTGGTTCTCCAGAAAGGGTATGTGAGACAAATCATAGAGCTCGAACTCCATTTTCTGTCACTTTTGAAGTATACCGTACTAGTCAGCTCCAATAAGAGCGAAACCGGTCTATGGTTTCTCTGCCTGATAGAAAATTGAGTTTGATACTCTGCCAAAGGTCGCCCCCAGATAATGCAGGTGCGAATTCTCGGCCATCTGTCTGTGGGAAGTGACAACTTCGGCGGAAATCTGCTTTGTTTCACTTTATAAACATAATATTGATCGAAACGGCGTGTCAAAAACTGCAATGAAAACAAACAAATTTAAGAATTTTAGTCCAGTAATCGTTGCTGAGATTAGAGAGAGTTTAGCTGCTAAGTTCGATATACAAGGTGAATAGTACAAACTCTTTGACTTCTCTGTTCTCGACGTTCGAACCGAGCATGAGGAATGTCAAGCTTTTTAACAAATAACTGTGGCTTGATATATCAAATAATAATATGGCTGTTATGAGTGTTTAATGTCCTAATAGTATCAGTCGAGTATGCTGAAGGGGACAAAATAACTACTTCAGTCGATTATCAAAGCTGACGGTTTGACTGTATATTCCGGTCTTCATCAAGCTCTTAATGATGTCACGATGATTATGTCGATGCTACAGAACTCAGTCATATCCCTGAATATGAGATGATCGTATAATATCCCAGAGTGCACTCCGGTTTTGACTAGCTGCAACGATACTTTGTGGCAGCAACAAATAAGAGATATGACTATTTTCACGACGTCGTCCCGTCACCAAGAGCCTTGATAAAGACCCGAATATACTAATCGAAACGTCGGCAAATTGAAAATCGAGTGATATTGTTATTTTCTCCCTATACACAAGTAACATAGCTATTTACATAACAGGTGATCAAGATCATAGGCTGCAGTCGTCTTCGACGAGTTGCCTCAAAACCCATGTTGCTTTTGGTTGGGCAGAGTGGCATTTTTGAAATACCTTTAGATACTGTTACGGTGAGCGTTACGCTCCGCGACAAAGGAGGTAGAACCTTCGCGTCTCGCGCCTGTCCGGGCGCTTCACCATGGGACTGTCACGAGAGATTTATTGCTCTGTTTATTTAGAACGTAGTTGTTTGCGACCTTTTTTTATGCGCCTCGTATTAATTATTTTTCTTCTAAGATATTCTAAGCTTTTCTGTATTTTTAAGTTTTTGTATAAAAGGCGAATAGCGCCGCTGTAGTCGTAGTCGTATTTAAATCGAGCTATAAGTATTTAGCTTTATAGAAGGCTATAAAGTGTTAAGTAGTGAGTTCAGCAGTCGAATTGTTCCGGTGTGTATTTGTGGGATAAATAAATAGTGTTTTCATGTTAAATCGTTACAATGGAATTATTGAACCCTGAGCTCGCAACAATTGGTGTCAGAAGTGCGATTCCAGTGGGAATTTGAGGATTAGTATTGCTGAACTGTAAGTGAGAGCTGTGATCAGAAGCCAGCATCAAGCGATGGAGGATCAACTTGCCACCCTGCTCTCCCTTATGCAACAACAGAGGGAAGAGCAGGAAAAACGTGATCAAGTACAGGAGCGACGTTATCTAGAACAAGAGAAACGTTATAACGAACAAAAAGAAGAGCCAGAAAGACGTTATGTACAACAGAAGAAAGAGTAAGAAAAACGTTATCTAGAAGAAAAGGAAGAACAGAAACGGTTTAAAGAAGAATTAGTGAACCATCTCGCAGCTAGGGAGCAACAGTTGGAGGAAAGGATAATGCAATCGGTTAACGAAGGACTCGAAGCTGTCAACCAGAAGGTTCTCGAGTTAGGAAAGAAATTCCGGGAACAACTTAAGGACGACAACGTGTTTACAGAGAGTTTTAGCACAGGCAACGCTAAAATTAAGCGTTCAGGGCCGAAATTTTGAATCGGCTGTATTCCAGAAGGTCATGGAACTTCTCGAAATTCGCAAGACCAGGACAAGTCCTTTGGTGGATGGTGGAGAGATTTAATCGGACCATGGAACATTACCTGTCTAAAATGGTGGCAGATCATCAGCGTGATTGGGACCAACATTTACCTCTCATGTTGATGGCATATTGAGGCTTGAGCCACTGGTTATACTCCGGCGAAAGTGATGTTCAGAAGGGAAATGAGTCTTCCTGCGGATTTGATGTATGGACAACCGGAAAAAGACTCGCTCAACTCTGAGAATTTTGTGGAGTAGCTCAAGGAGAGGCTTAACAATGTTCATGAGCAAGTCAGGAATAAACTGCGGATCTCCAGTGATCGAGCCAAAGCAAGATATGACTTACGGGCTAACTCCCGCGGCTTCCAGGTTGGTGATTTGGTGTGGCTGTACAATCCGCGGCGAAAGGTGGGGAAGTCGCCCAAACTTAGCCAAAGTTGGAAAGGGCTTAATAAAATCAGTAAGAAGATTAATGACGTGGTGTATAGGATCCAGCGGACCCCTAGGTCAAAGATGAAGGTTGTTCATCTGGATCGATTAGCACGACACCATGGAACTATTTGTTCGGGCCGAACAGCCTTAGGAGGAGGGCAATGTTACGGTGAGCGTTACGCTCCGCGACAAAGGAGGTAGAACCTTCGCGTCTCTCGCCTGTTTTGGCGCTTCTGTCACGAGTGATTTATTGCTCTGTTTATTTAGAACGTAGTTTTTTGCGACCTTTTTTATGTGTCTCGTATTAATTATTTTTCTTCTAAGATATTCTAAGCTTTTCTGTATTTTTAGAATTTTGTATAAAAGACGAATAGCGCCGCTGTAGTCGTAGTCGTATTTTAATCGAGCTATAAGTAAGCTGAAGAACCAAACGATAATAGAAGGCTATAAATTGTTAAATAGTGAGTTATTTAGTAGTCGAATTGTACCTGTGCGTATTTGTAGGATAAATAAATAGTGTTTTCGTGTTAAATCGTTACACTGGAATTATTGAACCCTGAGTTCGCAACATTATATAATGTCTTTTAAAACAGCTTAAAAAAAATAAAGATAACCCTATAGAATTCCTAGTTCGTCATCGGGCGCCTCCGCAGCTCGCATATACAGGTGTTACCAAGGATCTCCAAATACTCGGAGCGGACCAAAACTAGTATCCAGTATCCGCGTTAGAAGGGGTAATCCGAGAGCGTCTGTTCTCCAAATTAGAGCAGCTGAAAAAGATCGCCAGAAAAGCAAAGCGAAACTATCTGACTTACAAATGATCCCCACAATGGAAAGACAGGAACAAGTAAACACCCTCACTCCTTCGGGTATTCCAGAAACGTTTCAAGATAAACAAAGAAAACAGACTTGTAACTTGGAATTCCTGGAAAAATAGCATAATTCAAGGTGCGAAAGCTACTAAGGATCTACTACTAGATTGAGATGCAGCGAATGATGATGCTTAAATTTGAGTCACGGTATCGTAAACAAGCACCACTATTTTGCTCCAGAGATGACACTAACATTAACAGAAATGAAGTGGCAGCGATACTAAATAAACAAACTAGTACGGGTGTGAAGGGTTTGATTCCTGTTTCTAGCAAAGCTGCGTTAAGTAAAATTAAGCCAAAACCATCTGATTTGTGCATCATCCAGTCATATGCACCGCCTTGCGAATACAATGAACAAGAGCTAGAGAAGTTCTTGGTACAACTTAAAGGTGGCCTTAAGCATACAGAAAAAAAGAACTTAACACAACTTAGAGCTGCTCCAAATATACTTACAAAAAAGAAGAACTTAACATCCTGGGTAAAACGAATGCCAAGATCGGACAGGGATAAGAGTTGAAGAGGTGGTAGGACTGAGGGTGACAAATGAAACAAGCGAAAAATTAATAGTTTCCTACCAAGGGATGAACAATACGATCACGAAAATTTTGTTCACAAGTTAGTATCTAAAAGCATGTTCTCTTGAAAGTTTCCAGTTGATAACAACTAGAGAATTGCCAGTAATCAGTCAACTTTAATATAATTAACCGGCATTACCGAGAAACAGCTATCTCCTGGAGAAGATATCCCAGACGCAGACATTCTATTGAATCTCAGTTTGTTGTTGACTCAAATCAAACTTCCGCTATAGAGAACAGGAGGAGAAAAATCGAGGGTACCAAAGCTCAAACAAGAAGAAAACCACTGAGATAAAGTAGGCGTATCCATGACATTCTTCTCAGAACAAGGACTGAGAAAGATAGAGTGACGAGAAAATCAGAGGTGATGGCAGTTGAAATTCTGGAAATCATTGAAGAAGAATGAATGATAAGTTGAAACAGAAACAATAAAAAACACAAAGAACTACGCAGAAATCTTAAAAACATAAAATAAAACGATGGCTGAAGGGAAAACGTATTAAAATTTAAGATTTGGAAAAAGACAGAGTGTTTTAGCCTTTATAAGAAGATAAGAAAAGCAGCAGGTGATACTGATATTGACAAAAGACTTACAAGATGGAAAAAGTGTATAAAACTCTTGGAAGACAATTCTAGTAGTGAGAGCTGTCAATAGGAAAAGACCGATTATCACACAGGAGGAAGTGAAATCAGCTCTCAGACCATTAAAAACAATAACGCTCCTGCAGTGGGGCAAATATACGGGGAAGTCGATCAAACTACTCGACAAGTAATTGACTACCCTTTAAAGAAAATCACATTAGGGGGTCAGATTTCAAGACACTGGTTGGTGTTCATATTCAGCCCCCTCTCTAAAATACCCTCATTATATGTGCAGCTATTCTTTAATGTAGCTCTTCCAATGGCCGGTAGACTTATGTACTTAAGCTTAACTTTAAATGGGGACTAACACCACTCTCAAAGAAGGAGTAATTGCCGACTTGAACAACCAAGGGGGGCTTAAGATATTATGCAATCTATGCCTCAACTCTCTTTTGTAAGGTAAAATAATGCACCCTCACTGGTGCTTCATGTAAAGGCATAATTATGTGAGAGATGGGGTGTGATCGTAGCATGCTCGAGATTCCATTGATACATAAAT
The DNA here is from genome assembly GCA_951812265.1 of Taphrorychus bicolor. Lineage (NCBI taxonomy): Eukaryota > Metazoa > Arthropoda > Insecta > Coleoptera > Curculionidae > Taphrorychus > Taphrorychus bicolor. The sequence goes on along the minus strand of OX638306.1, from coordinate 20,779,660 downwards.
TAACAAAGAAAAGAGTTTTGGAAACCAAAACCCAAAGACAAAGAATTGGCGTCTCCGACGTAGGTCAGAATCATATAATGAGAAATGAGATCTATCACCTACTTCAGCTCATCATGCAAAGGAAGATAGAGGGTCGAAGATCGGTCGAAGCTCACTGGTTCTACCCAGGAAACTGAAAGTAGACTTCAGAGTGTCCAGGTGATCTTCTTCACCTGGGAAGTCTCAGTTCTCAAGGCCTACACAACAAAATTCGAAAAAATGTTTTGCCTCTCCACATGGTGTAGTAGTAACTTAGTAACCAAGTAATGATATATGTCCAACTTCAAAATTATTCGGAGAAGCTGGTTGCCATTCTGTTAGTACGATTACGACCAGTTTCCTTCATTGCATCACATCCAGTGCTCCTTATCATTGCCTGTTGACGGTGTTTCTGACATGATCTCTATGTTTTCCTGCATGGTTATCTAAACTACCATGAAATTAGATACATTTACGCAAATTAAAAGTAAACCCATACTGAATAGTAAGCAACTTCTCTTTTCTAATGAGGGAGTTCTTAGTTCGGTCTTTTGAGAGATCTCTTTTAAATAACATAAATTATTTCACCGAGTTAGTGACCCAACAATAAGGACAGAACATAAGTTGAAAGATGAACACAGAGAATTAAAAATTCTTTCGAGAATAAAAATGTGAATCTCATGTACACCTGGGGAAGCTGACTGGGTGTGTCTTATGAATGGAATGGAATAAATTATCTGCCTTATTGGGGAATACGACAAATGTAGAGAATCAAAACTTTAGAAAAAATTATAAAAAACATACAGCAGGAGGAAATAGGAAATAGCTATATTTTTTAAGAAGGGTATTGGCCTTTTTTAAAGTTTGGAAACTGAATCATGAATCAGTTATTAAACAATATCTAGAATAATACCGAATCAGTTAGGAATAAATAACTCTGAGAAAGTAACTCAGAACGTTAACAAAATACATGTTTCACACCTAGGCAACGTAACAAAAATGTAAAAGAAATAATATGCAGGGTGAGTCAGGATTCCAGTGAAAATTTACAGGGTAGTACTTTTTTCAGGATATAGACAAAAAAGTTTCTAAATTAAAGAGATCAGATTTTTAAAAATAAATGATCTAGCCACCCCAAAACAGTTTGAGAATGTATCCTAAAACTATCACCTTGTAGATTTTCACAACAATCTGTAAATCGTGCTTGTAGAGATTCTAAAGGGTATGTACAAAATTTTACCTTGCTATGTCAAGACCTGAAGCAGCTATGAAGTACAACATTTGAAATTTTGTCACCCTGTATCTTATAACAAAACATATTCCAAGGAAACTTTACTACGACTTTCTGCTTAAAATCCATTTCCCTATACGTGGTTTATCGAATCACTTTGTGAGAAGTGGAAGATGAACTCAGAACGTTAAATAAATACATGTTTCACACCTACGCAACGTAATAAAAATGTTAAAGAAGTAATACTCAGGGTGAGTCAGGACTCTAGTGAAAACTTACAGGATGATACTTTTTTCAGGATATAGACAAAAAAGTTTCTAAATTAAAGAGTTCAGATTTTTAAAAATAAATGATCTACCCACCCAAAACAGTTTGAGAATGTGTTCTGAAAGTATCACCTTGTAGCTTTTCACTACAATCTGTAAATCGTGCTCGTAGAGATTCTAAAGGGTAGTGTATGTACAAAATTTCATCTTGCTATGTCAAGACCTGAAGCAGCTATGAAGTAAAACATTTGAAACTTTGTCACCCTGTACCTTATAACAAAGCATATTCCAAGGAAACTTTACTACGACTTTCTGCTTAAAATCCATTTCCCTATACGTGGTTTATCGAATCACCTTGTGAGAAGTTGATCCGTCAGAGAAAAACATGTTTTAGAAGGGTAGTAACATATCCTGCAGTCCAGAGTCCTTTCGATATATTTATTCATGACCTGATATTAGTGAGATAAAAATAAACCACACTCGAAGCTGTTAACAAAATGAGCTTTTACCTAGAATTGAAGATAATTGGAGAGAATCTCCAATAAGACAAGTATTTTTTATTGCAAATAGTGTTCAATTTGTAAAAAAAAAATTGGGGTTGAATGTCCGTCGTAGCATTTGTATAAAGTTTCCTGCAAGCTGTTGCCATCTCTATCTCTCATTTCATCCACCCTTTCACCGTACATGAATCACGGCCGCGTCTCTAATATGACAAGTAAGAAAGCTCGCCCATAAGTATAAAGATTTTTGTGATTTATCACGAAAAAATCCGGCAAAATTCTGTGGCAAAGTCCGATTTTATTGGTCTGTGATTCTTCCTTAAAGCAGAATAGCGACGTATATGGATATATTTGTAGTAGAAATGGGCGAGAATGACATCCGGAATGATGTGTTTTCCTGTTAGATTTGTGAAAGATTGCCAGGTCATTTTTCCTCACCAATAGATGTTGATCTCGGTGGAGAAATCACACATCATTCGAAGAATGAAAGGTCAGGTAATTCATTTCCTCAATCAGAACCGGTTGACATTAAATTATGCAATCTTATGGTGCAAGTGCCCCGTGACATCACGAAAGAATTTTGTTTTCTTTGTTTGTTTACTTCCTTTGTTTGGCACTCGAACCAGGTTACCAATGTAAATTTTTACGGTCTACCATATACGGAACCCGTACGGATAGATTTATGAATGAGATGCCTTTACAGTGACGAGTTTATTGGTCCAATGGCATTTCGCTTTTTTTCCTTTCACTGCTGAGTACATATAATTCATGGGCATAGTGTTTTTCTGGTCCGAAAGCAAAAGCTGCTAAAAGCCGCAAAGACAACATGACCCAAATAAAAAGTCATTTATTTCCACTTTCCCGAGTTCCATATCATTTTCTTCCACAGGGCCAGCCACTAAAAATTCATGAGCTATATTTTTATACCATTAATGCGGCTCCTTATAAAAGGGAACGTTGATCAAACATTTTTTCCCGGTTCCGGCCACGGGATGAATTTCATTTTTATATCCACTCCCGGCCATGTTTCATGCCTCAAATCCGGATCTCAAAAAGAAAAGATTAAAAAAGCAAACAAGCGTTAACGGCCAGCCTGACCAAGTGGAAATCGAACCGCAACTGAGAAAAAGGGGGAAAACTGGGAGGGGGGCGAGAGGGAGGGAGAGGCCGACTGACCGGAAACGCGATCGAAGGAAAAAGTTGTGCGGAAGAAGAATCGGGAACGGAATTTATGATTCGTCGTAATTCCTGGAAGGTACTTTAGTATTTTGTTTTCGTATAATTTGAAAGCCTTTGAGAGGTTTGTACAACCATTCGAAAACATTTAAGGTGGCCAATTTTTATGATTTTTGAGAAATTCCCCCCCAAGTAATAATGTTCAGTTTGATGCAGGGACCACAAATGTTCGCAAAAGAATGTTTTTAGAGCCCAATTGGAGGCAAAATCACTTTAAAATTAAAGCTCAATTAGAACGTAAAATTTTGGTTTCTAGCATAATACGTTGGTATAATTACATAAATAATTCACATGAGTTCGTATAAATTCAATGTTATAATTAATTTTATAACAAGCCCATACAATAACTACTGAAAGTACCGCTAACAATAATTATTTACCCATATTATATTAATTTAGTTAAAATTAATGTCTTATCATCTAAGGTTGGGCCGATACCGATATTCAGTATCGGCCGATACTAGACATTTTCCAATATCTACCGATATCAAAAAAAACTCCCATACATTTGGATCTGAAACTCAGATTTTTTTTCTGCTTTTTTTGCAACAAAAAGATATAATTTCTAGTAAGTTAAATTAACGTAATAAATCAATTTGTAGAATTTTGAAAAATGATTAATTAAAAATAATTAATAATTTGTTTTTTTTGTGCTTTAAGTTCAATTTAAAGTGGTAGGTAGTTAAGACACTTTCATCATTTAAAGATGCAACAAAGTAGATTAGATTAGTGACCTTTCTACTTTTTTGGCCGACGTTTGGCCAGTTATTAAGGACCTATAACTGGCGCTAAATTTATTTGCGTTCACACATTACGAACAAAAGATGTATTTAGTCATTTAAAAGATATTTCAAATGGAGAGAACTGAAAATAAAATTCAAATTTTCGATTCACTTCGAATCCAATACGAAAACTCTTAATCTATGAGCAGCAGGGACTATTAATAGTTCCACTGTTGCAAAATGGGTAGATTTATCTTAATGTTGAAGACTTGCCCCTCCCCATAGGAAAACAAAGCGTAAGTGATCTTGCATAGCATCAAACAATGACCTTAAATAACCTAATCAAAGAAACAACATAACTGAACTGAAAGCAATGGAGGAACCACTCTCCCTTTGTGGAGCAAAGCATTTGTGTTGCTAAGTATTTTTACAATATTGGAAACGATCCTAAATTAACCTAACCAAACGTAAAACATAAATGAACTAACCTAAACGAAAGAAAAACATAACTGAACTAACTTAAACAAGGAAAGACATAACTGAAGTAATTTAACCAAGGGCCTTCTCTTCGTGTAACAAGGTGAAATCCGAAAAGTTAAGATTCTACACTTAAAATGATGACCATTGGCGCAAACGTTTCTTATCAAAAAGTTGATAGTGACCCCTCTGAGTCTGGATTTTCGGATGAAGCCCGCTTGCACCAATGGTCACTACCTAAATGCAACATCCTGTATATTGTATGCATGGCTATATACCTACACCATCTTTTCATGTGCCAGTGTCGATGAATCCTACAAATTATATCGTCATTTACCGAAAGTTGTTGTCTTTTCGGATAAGGCACGTTTGCGCCAATGGTCACTATTTTAATACATCATCCTGTAAATTGTATGCCCAGGGACTCCTTTTTGGTTTTTTGATTCCGGTACCGCTTTGTTTATTATAAAGTAAAAAATAAGTGTTTGAGTAGTTTGAGTAAAAAAATTTGAGATCCTTAAAAAAAAACGTGACCGGCGGTATTTGACTTTCAAGCCAAATTATGAGATAACATTTTTAAAATCCAAATATTTCTTTTCAATAAAATTTGCTATTATTTTTTATATTTTTCTATTATAAATTAAAAAAAGATAAATTAACATAAAATAAAACTCTAAAAACAACTAAAAATGTATGCTATGTCTTTCGGTCTTCATTTATAAAAAAACCCCCGATATTTTATCTTTGTCTTGAAGTAGTGTAGGAAGAAGACAAGAAAATTGAAGATTAGAAAGAGATTGAAAGAGAAAACAATTGTTTCTCTCTATTTCCTTCTATATGCTGCGCCGTATGGACTCTGGCTGTATAGCCATCTTTGTCTCTCTCTAGTAATAAAAGGTAAAAACCGAAAAATACCGTTATTTTCTAACAAAATTTTAGCGGTTCCGGTACTTATAATATTTTAAATAGATGTCGCATTAAAGATTCCGATTCCAGTTCGTGTTCGGCAGAATTCGACCGGTTCCTGTTCCGATTTCGGTACTTTTCGATTTCTGTACTAATCCCTGGTATACACCTGTTCCTGGATCCCGTGTCAATGAAATGTTGGAACCATATTCGTCATGGTCTAATAACTGAACATCTAAAAAGTCAAAACTTCTACACGGAAAATGATCGGAGCAAACTTTTCTTATCAGAAAGTCGATAGTGACCCCTCTGAATTTGTATTTTCGGAATGCTTGCACCAATGGTCACTGATTAAATGCATCATGCTGTATGCTACATGAATGCGTACATTCCTCCACTTCGTAAGAAAAGCGTCATTGAATTTATTTGAACCACATTTGTCATCGTCTAACAACGAAAAAACGGCAATTTTGTACGTTAAGTGGTGACTATTGGGGCAAACGATCTTCATCTGAAAGTTGATGTATTTTCGGATAAGGCACGTTTGCGCCAATGGTCACTATTTTAATGCATCATCCTGTAAATTGGATGCTCGTGTGTATACACCACCTGTTCATGGATCTCGTGTCAATGAATTGTTTGAACCATATTCGTCATGGTCTAACAAATGAAAATCCAAAAAGTTAAGATTCTACATCTAAATAAATGGTTACCATTAGCGCAAACTTTTTGTTATCGGAAAGTTGATAGTGACCCCTCGGAATTTGTATTTTCAGAAGAGGGACTTTTGCACCATGGTCACTACTTAAATGCATAATCTTGTATATATTTCTGGCTATATATTCCATCTGTCCATAAGGCCAGTCTCATTGAACTCATTTGAACCACATTCGTCATCGTCTAACAACGGAAAACTGGCATACTTGTACGTTAAATGGTGACCTTTGGCGCAAACGATCGTCATCCGAAAGTTGATGTATTTTCGGATAAGCACGTTTGCGCCAATGATCACAATTTTAATGCATGATCCTGTAAATTGAATGCTCGGGCGTATACACCATCTGTTCATAGAACCCGTGTCAATGAAATGTTTGAACCATATTCGTCATGGTCTAAGAAATAAAAATCCAAAAAGTTAAGATTCTACATCTAAAATTATGACCATTGGCGCAAACTATTTGTTATTGGAAAGTTGATGCAATATGGTCACTGCTTAAATGCATAATCCTGTATGGTTATATATTTCATCTGTCCATGATGTCAGTCTCACTGAATTAATTTGAACCATATTCGTCATCGTCTAGCAACGAAAAAATAGCAATTTTGTACGTTAAATGGTGACCATAGGCGCAAACGATCGTTATCCGTAACCTGATTTTCGGATTAGGCACGTTTGCGCCACTGGATAATTATTTTAATGCTTCATCTTGTCAATTGCGTTATTTCAATAAATTCATGTGGATCACATTAGTCATTATCGGCAACAAAAAAGCCCAAAAGTCAAAATTCTGAACGTAAAATGATGACTTTAATGTACTGTGAACTGTACTGTGTTTAATGGATAATGTACTTTAAATAACACTGGTTTTTGGCTTTTTTTTTCTACAAATGTGAAGCATCCAAGAATGTTTTTACCTAAATGTGCCCAAAATTATATACGGACATAGGTTTTACAGGATCGGAAGTATCGCTGTCGGTGTCTGAAAGATGGTGTCGACCCAACCCTATTACCAGCACTCCAAATTCTTTAATTTCGGATTTCGCCAGAGTCAACCGAAATTCGTAAGATTGAACATTTCAGGGTAAGTAAACCAAGATGCCTTGAATCCCAATGTGGAGCCATATTCATTTACGTAACATTTACACGACATTTATGTAAATTTGCCTAAAACCACCCATTATACATCAGAAATAACGAAGACAAGACACAATAGGTTGAAACTTAAAGCGATTTTGACGGTAGAGACAACTAGATGACTTAAATTCTTCAGGTAAAATTGAAAATTTTTTGGAGACATTTTTCAACTGGAAAACTACTTTGTCCAGTTAAAACGTCAAATTACCGGAACTAGAAGTGAACCTCTATTTAGTCATTTTACCATCCATCCCTAGCAAAAGACACTTAAAATATTAAGTCTGGCAGGCAAAAAATCAATAGAGATTAAAAATTTGTCGTGATTCATATCGGGATTTAGAACAAGGAACAAAATTCACATATTTAAAACAACATCCATACATTGCCATTAATTCCTATACGTCTCATAAATTTCTAGTAGTAATTTCATGAATTGTGTGTATGCTCCGCCACTGGTTAGTTCAAAACCTCTTCCCTCTTAGGTGTGCTTGATTTTAACCTCGATATTAACAGTTTAAAGATCCTTATTGCGCGTTAGATGTGATTTCGAGGAATTTCGAAGATTGCATCATTAAAAAAATGCAATTCAGTTTTTTAAAAATGCCACCGTCTCAGAAACATTTATTTTGCATCATCAAGTCATTCATTCTCGTACACAATATCTTAAACTTCTTGTGAGAAACTCATGATTTGTTTGTATGCTCCAACTCTTGTTGGTCCAAACTTATTCCTCCCTTAGGTGTATTTAATATCTTCAGTTAAACGAACCTTCTTGTGTATTTATTACGGATGATCAAAACTGAAGTATTTACACCAACGTTTCGCAGACACTTATTACACCATCCACAGGGCATTCAGCCTAGACCAAGAAGCAATCTAAGATTCAAGTTGCAAAGCACAGTAAGAACCAATATTTGAAATTTAAAAAATATCAATTACTTCCACTACCAGATTGGCACTAATCCGAGTCTGGGTCAGCCAACTCAAAATGTGATATAATTTGAATGCTGCTCAAGTATTTGATCTACAACGCGGTTGTTTTTCTTCCTTGATATTTCAGTATGATAAATTTTTGTTGCTGATGATGGCTTGACCGCTGAAACTCTTCCCCATTACGACCTATCGGTGGAATCCTTTCGTGAATTTTAATGTTTAATCTTATTTCATTGTTGAAGATTTCTTTTTCCATTGTCTTAACTGAAGACACAAAAACAATTATTAAAATTTTTATCACTTACGTACGGTTTTCTACTAAACAACCTTCTGTAAAGCACCTACCCAATGTAATCTCCCATCTCCAGCAAGAACTAACTAAAATGTGAGATAATTAACTCTAAAGATGGACATAAATTAATGCCAAAAAGTGCTACTTATAAAACTAATTTCCACGCTCGCACTTTATGATCTATTAACACACGATTAGAAGACCGTTTGATTATAATCTCCTCTTTTTTTTGGAAACCACGACAATCTAAAAATTTTAACAGACTTGAGTTCATAGAAGTCCTTGAGATTGGGCGATAAATGTTGGCGAAAATTTTAACCAACTGAAGCTTTCAAACCTGGTTTTTCGGCACTTAGACCACATCTACCCTGAACTATACAAACGGCAGATCACGAGAGAGAACAAAATCCTTCCACCAGATTGAGTTTGTAAAGAGCCTCTGCGGTACCGATGCAGATGATCCTTTTATTAATTCTGCTATCTTTCTCTGTTGGTAATATCTGCTGAACAGAGCATAAAATTAGAAAGACAAAACCAAAATGAGATCTATTCAATAGATGATGTTTAAGTGTTGCCTTTTCAGATGGACAATAAATACGTAATCTTGGCGGAAGACAACTAGTTAATTGTTATTATTATGGGCAGTCATTACTCAATCAATTAAGCAGTCTACTTTAAAGGTGTATGCAAAATCGGTTAAAGTTAATACTTGTGTCTTCAGACACTCAGGGTTGGTCAATTCACAGCCAATATCAAGGTCCTCTGTAAAGCCCAGTTTATTAAAACTTTAGGGGTAATGATTATGAAAATAAGGCTCCAGGACCAGGAAACATTCCCATTGAACTAATAAAACATGGACCAAAGATTTTATTAGAAAATCTAATAAACAATCCACAGGACTGGAATACGTCATATATCAGTCCAATATATAGGAAAGGTAATACAAAAGATTGTGGGAACTACAGAGCAGTAAGCGTGACTAGTACAATGGGAAGGTTGTATGGTAGGATAATAAAGCAGAGGATAGAACTGGAGGGGGAAGAGATAGAGGAACAAAGCGGTTTTCGAGCAGGAAGATCGTGCTTAGATAAAATCTTCACTCTATAACAGATAATAGAAAAACGGAAAGCTCGTAATCCACCTACTCATCTCGTATTCATAGATCTTGAAAAAGCTTACGATACGGTGCCCTGGATAGAGCTTTTTAAATCAATGACAAAGATTGGCCTCAGTGGGGAGTACATAAGTACAATTGAATATATATAGGAAATCAGAGAGCATGGTAAAAATTGGCAAGAAGACGTCCGAACCATTTAATTACAAAGGGTCTTAAACAGGGATGCTGCCTATCACCAACACTATTTAAAATGTATATGCAAAAAGCCTTGAAGACCTGGATGAAGAAATGTGCAGGAATGGGGATCCAAATAAGTGACAAGTGTTTAAAAACTCTCTACTTTGCCGATGACCAAGTCATCATTGCAAACAGTGAAGAAGATGTAGACTACATGCTAGGAAAAGTAGGGGAAGAGTACGAAAATGTGGAATGAAAAAAATATGACAAAAACTGAGTATATGAGCATAGCACAAGAGCAAGAGGACCCGACCCTGCAACTCAGAGACATAAGTAGATGCAGAGAATACAAATACTTAGGATGCATAGTATCGGAGGAAGGAACATCAACCAAAGATATAATACACAGAGTACAACAAGGACAGAAATTCGTATGCATACTCAATTCACTACTTTGGTCCAATCAGCTCACACTAATAACGAAAACTACAATCTACGAGACAACAGCAGAGCCAATGCTGACATATGGAGCGCAGTGCTGGCATAAGTCGACAAGGGCTAGAAAGAGGGTGGAAGCTGTAGAAGTGGATTTACTAAGGAGAGCATGCAGCGTGTCCAGGATGGAAAGAATACGAATTGAAGAGATTAGGAGACGCACAAATAGGTATTATTTATTATTAATATGGTATGGACACGTCAGAAGAATGGAGGATAGCAGATGGCTACAACAAGCCATGAATTATGTCCCAGCAAGTAGGAGAAGGAGAGGAAGGCCGGCGCAAACGTGGATGAAAGGGATAGAGAATGCCATGAAGGATAAAGCCATAAATGAATATGAATGGAGAAACCGAAGAGGATGGAGATCGAAATGCGGGATGCGGCAGAAGCTGTAGGACCGTCGCTTATATAATAAATAGGTATAATGTGATGAAGAGCCCTGGCATGAAATTGAGGATATAAGAATCTATGGGTTTGCTTTTTAAAGGATGAGGTAGATCTGTTTAAACGCTATTGGTATCTCAAAAAATTGGAGTGTGAAACCAGCCAAATTATGAGGTATTGAAATCGTGAAAATGTGTGTAAGTCTATCCTTAGAATTATAAATGTGCAATTTAAGTGAGTTGCATGGTTAATAAGGCAATTTTTATGTTAGTTATGGTGTTATTGGAAGACTATGGAAACATCGTTAATTCGTTGAAGATGACAGGAATCGCAAGACACACCATATAATATTGTTAAATGTATGGTACTCTTGTAACAGTTGGATTGGAATAGCAGCAAAAACTAGTCATTACATGGTTCTTAAATTTTATTAAAATGGCACGATCGATCTGAGTAAGATTTTGATTAAGTTTAAATGTAAATGTAAGCTTGTTTATCCACAACTTTTAGAGTAAAATTGAGTCTATAAGATAATGCATACAAGCTGCAGAAACCAGTAGAGAATGTTTTTATTTTTGGTAATAAGTTGGAAATTTTTTTCATCGAATTAGATAAAATCATGTGATAAGCAAATACCTATGTTAAGTGTTTTACTTTATGCACAAAACAATCAGGTTTTTGAACTTTTTTTGCTAGTAATTATAACATGAACATCAAGAAAAAAACGTGTTTTTCATTATAAGTTATTTTTGAATTTTGGAACTTTATCCATCTTAATGGGAAAGAAACAACGCCCTAAAACAAAATCAGAAAACTTTGCTAATTGTGGCAGAACTTTATCAACCGACTCACAGGTGGCAACGTCGGAACCTCACCCACCGATTCACAGGTGGCAGCATTAATCGAAATCCTTCATAACATCACACCACCTATCCTGCGCCGAATTTGTCTTCAAATACAATAAGTTCCATCTATGATCTCTCACCCCCGAAGTATGAGGCAGGTGTCTACCATACCATGCCTTACTGATAAGACCCCGGGACGAAACGCTAACACCACAAACATAGGCTATAACAATCTCAGATCGTACCAGTGGTGAGTAACAAAAATCTTTTCTGTGAATACATTTTTCATCTATGTCACGTCATTATCCGACTCCATACTACATCATTTTCATATGTAGTTTAGAAAGTATCATTTGCATTTTAGAAATCGTCACTTGGATTTTAGATACATCATTTTTATTCCAGAAATCATTACTTGTATTTCAGAATAGTCAGATGAATTTTAGAAAGTATCATTTGAAATTTAGAAGCGTCACATGTATTTTAGAAACCATCAGTTGGAATTTAGATTAGTCATTTGTATTTCAGAAAAGCTCAGATGTCTTTCACAATTCGTCATTTAAATTTCAGAAAATGAATGACTTACATACTATCTTCAGAATCGGATTGAAAAAGCACGCGATGCAGCCATAACAGAGTTTCCTTTTTTATATTGTATAAATTATACTTGATATACACATAAAATTTAACAATGACAACAACTTACTCTTGGCAAATATAAAATTGAGCCAACTGGTATAACTTCCATTACTAAGATGGCAGCATTAAGAGAAATGCTAAGTTGTGCGAATAAAGTCCAATTTTTTAGAAAATATATTGTGTTAAAGTGGTTTTTGAGTCCTTCACTTTTGCACTGTAGTTTTCTTTTTTGAAAAACTCCACACAAATGCAAAAAACAAACTGTGTTTCCAAAACAATTTTCTAAAATTCAAGTGATATCTTCTAAACTTCAAGTGACGCCTTCTGAAATACAAATGATATATTCTAAAATCTAAATGATTGTTCTGAAATTCAAGTGATTAAGCTGAAATATAACTGACGATTTCTAAATTAAAAATCACTATTCTGTAATACAAGTGATATATTCTGAAATCCAAGTGACTGTTCTAAAATACAAATGATACTTTCTCAACTACATGTAAAAATGGTGTAGTATTATTTAGGGTGGTTTTATTTGCATTTAGGAATGTTGCTTACTCGTGTCTAAAATTTACTGTACCTGAGAAAATGTATGTCGTGTATCCACTTCTTTGCTACCTGTGCACGGTAGTAAACCGTCTAAAAACATATTGTAGCAATAATTTCGAAGCTATTAGAGCGATACTATAAAGAACTAAATATGTCACAAAATGGGAATGTAAGACAGTGTTTCGGGGATGAGGGTTCCAAAGTAAAACCCTTCGAGTAAAACAACAAAGGAACAGGCGCTCGACGTATGTTCCCTCCCGGAGTAAAATTCAAGAAACATTTCACTCCATCACAAGATGTTGTCTGAATACGTAATGGACACAAAGGAAAAGGTGGAAACATCCCGAAATGGAAAATATATTGTACGCTTCGCCCCCTATGTAATAATAGATTTATATAAAAGATGCACATTTTTGTGATCTCAGCAGACATCGAAAGTTGAGAAAATGTAAATGAGCGCCATTAGTGTCAGATGTAGACTCCCTTTATATTTCTGAGGAGGATGTTTTCTGCGTTTTATCGCGCGGCTTTTATTGCGAAACTTTTCGTTAAGGTCAGCTCTCCGAATTGGTTTCGAGTTTTCTTTTCTCGATCTCGAATTCTCGAGAGTCCAATCGCAGAACGTATATATATGATGAGATTTCAATACCGAGACGCCTCCGCCGACGAACTCATGCATCATTAAATCTCGTTTTCTCGTGGATATTCTTCGAGTTAGTTCCCCACCTTTTCAATTAAGAAAACTAATAAAGCTAATTGGATTCCGCGTTTTACTACGGAGGCAGCTTCAAGGTGGATTATTGCGTCTCTATATACCATCGTGTGAATTATTTTATAGTGCTACGCCATATTCCCAGTGCCGGGTTCTTTCTCATGTTTATTGACGTTTACGGCCATTTTTTTCCATTAGGCGAATTGAAGCCGACATCATTCTTGTATGTATTAATGCAGTCACAATATGTCTATTTATAAGGATGTTATTCAATTGGGTGATGTGTTAACAAACTACTATGCTGGTTCTGAAACGTTCAATAAATCTAATTTAACCATTGTTTTTAAATAGGGAATATTTAGTCAATAAACTTTCTGAAGATGTAATCATAATCAGTGTTGAAACACGATATTAAAAAATCTTTTGTAATCATGCTGGTTTCTCTCTCTCTCTCTCCCTAGCATGCAGATCTCTTTGAAGTTCTTGTGATGTCATCTATCAATAAAATGATGGTATAAGAGGGCTTTTCTCAATTTGGCACTCACTTTTATGAGAAGCGAATCTATAAAGTAGAAGGTTACGTGGTTGACCAGTGTACACTTCTTTACACATACAAATCACAAGTGCAAGTGAATTCTCCTGATCTTTTACAGCCTGGTGCTTAGACCTCACACACAAAGTTGGTTATTTGGAGCCAGTCTTATGACCGGCGTGCTATGGAAAAGTAGTTTATTTAAGGAAAAGAGAAGTATTAGGAAATCGATTAGGCATTAACCTCTACCACCACTTCAGTGGAAGTTGCTAATCCAAAATTGTGTAAGTAACCAAAAAAAAACGTTCTGAACTCTCACTTATCAAGGTATCGTTACTTTCACTGACAGAGAAGTGTCGAAAGTTTGCTGATAAGTTTAGAGCGTAAGAGTTGTCTAACAGAATTTGTGTACAGTTACGAGCTCTAAAGGGATGGTGTGAGGTTTTTTCTAATATGTTGTTATTTGATGGTCTTGAAATGTGGTTAGACAAGAGCCATGCTTTATCCTCTGGGTACTCAAGGTTAGAATGGTTTATAACCTAGGAACCAGCATCATCACTAACGGTTCCATTTTCGACAGGCCAACGCAAAAAAAATAGTTTGAAGGTTTAAAACCTAAGAACGACCACCGTCACTAATGGTGGACTTACTAAATCATTGCTTACAAAAATTAAGTTTTAAAACATCATTTAAAAATATTTATATTAATAATATCCTAACAGCAGTTAGGATTCAATTCAGAGTAGAAAGAGACCATATACACATTTAATTCAGAGTAGAAATAGAAAAATCTTTTGTAATTTTTCTTGAACTTCTCATGATCAGACAGGACATACAAAAATCATTTCATCTTAGATTGGGGATTTCTGGGAGATCACACTCCCAGAAAGTGGTAGGACGACTCTTCCCCTGCCCCACAGTGAGTGCAGAGTAGGCTGTCAGCCATTCCTAGGAGATGCATGTGCCTGTTTAGTATGCAGTGTTCAGTAAGGATACCTATAAGGTCTCCCAGGCACTGCCGGCTTCTCCCAAAAAGCGAGGCCTTGGATCAATCCGGGTTGGGGTAGATTTCCTTGGTTTGTCTACATATTCCTTACTGTATCCAGTTTGCCTTGTACTCTCCCATGCCCACTCATTCAGAGTGTGAGAGACGTACGTTTTACTTACTCCTAGACATGGCTCTGGTCCAATGAAGCATGTCTGGGAACCACGTTTGGCAGTTTTGTCGGCACGCTCGATGCCCCTATGTCCAGGAACCCATTCCAGAGTTAACATTTTTGTTTCCGCCAGTGACTCTAGAGCATCCCTGCAGTCCTGAACGAGCTCTGAACTCGTTCCGTTGCTGCAGATGACTCGCAGATTCGCCTGACTGTCGGAGTTGATGTAGATGTGACCACCTCGATTATTGCAAACACCTCCGCCTGGAAAACCGTTGTGTGGCTTCCCAAGGCGAAGACCTCGCCGTCTACATGGCTTGCTTTGTATATTCCTGCTCCTGACGAATGTGTATTAGCCTTTCTTAATCCGTCTGTATACCAGACCTGATTATTCTCAGAAGGTTGCTGAAGCAGTTATTCCTTGAATTCGTTCCCAGCTGATCGCGTGGGCGCCCCTCCTGCGACAGGACAGTCGGGATGTCCCGCTGAATGAAGGTGGCGATCTGCGTGTCACCACTTCCTATAGCTGTAACCTTCCACTGGCCGCAGCAATTCATCCAGTGCTCTTGTCTTATTGCATATCTTTTCCGTGTGACTTTTCCAAGTTATACCGCTGTCGATGGTCACCCCCAGGGGCTTGAGGCTTTAGTATGAGAGATTCACCGTACAGCGTGGGCGAGCAGAATCCTGTAGTTTTCCTTCTTTTGGTGTAGAGCAAAAGCTGTGTCTTGCCAGGGTTGTCTGACAGTCCCATATCGGTACGCCATTGCTCAATTATTCTAGAAACGCTGGAGACGCACGAAAGACCCATTAGGAGACACCATAGTCGAGATGATAAGCAGCTGCCTTGTGGACAGCCGCCCTCTACCTCGATTTCTCTCCGAAGATCTCCCAGAGGAGCCGTAACCTTACGGTTTTGGAGTGCCGATCTGACCCAGCTTACCAACTGAGTGAGATCTAACAACTAATTGGAGATAGAGATATTAGAGCAACTAATTAATAGTAGTAAGAAAGTTAAGAGTGTGAAATGAGCGTAAATGTAGCAATAACGCAAATGGGTTATGTTAAGGTTTTGGGACCATCATCTTCGATTGTTACCTTTGCTTTCGAAGGAATTTTTCCATAAAGCATCAGAGATAAAAATGGCTTCACAGAACCAACTTAGTGTGGGAAGTCCGAACAATAGACAGAAAGATAAGGAGGACCGAGAGGAGGACTTACTGGGTTCATCAAGATGATCTCCAGCGGCAAAAGTAAAGGAGTTTACATTGATTAAAAATCCAGTCTTCTACTTTATAGACCTGCTTCGCAAAAAAGAGACTGCAAACTGGCCACAGTTAGCAGTCTCCTCCTAGTTCTCCTAAAATGTTACTCCACCCATAGCATAAACGCAATCAATGAGATCTACATTCTAGAAAGAGACAGGAATTACAAAATATTTTTTCTGGAAATATTAAAAATGGCTGCCCACATCAACGCTATAAATTAACATAGGTAAAGACACAACTAAAAAGTTAAAATGACACCATAAAAATTACTTCTTTTGATGTCTTGTCCTTTTGTAGCTTCTATAGTCTTTTCAATTCTTCTCTTTCGCGTTTTGTTTTTACAGCTTGGACTTCTTTTCTTTTTTGACATTGTCTTCAGGATGATTTAAGAATGCTCTATTACCAAGACGTTGTTGACATCCGTTATCAAATCGACAAAAATTACAGTGGTTTAGAACATGACTTTGAGAGTTAAACTCCGACTCCTCCTCACAAGTTCAGTCTCACATTGAAAAAATTTTGTTTTTTTGAACAAAAAAAATGGAATTAAGCTAGTGCTTATAGCATAAAAACAACAAAAGAAAGTATGTAAAAAACTACTTTTTTACAGGCCAAATGCATCCCAAATACACAATTTAAAGAGCAGATATATGTTAAAATTCCATTTGCACATAAACGTAATGAAGGAAAAGAAGTAAACCAGAGGAAAGAAAACTTTCTTTTACTGTTGTAAGGAAATGTGATATTTTGGGTAAAGAACTAGTCAAGAAAATCTCAAAACACAATACATGTAAAAATGTCAAGTAATAGGACTGATAGACGTAAATGTAAAAGACGTCCGTTAGTTCAGAAACTCGTTTTTGAATTGTGTCAAGTTTGTGCGGCAATAATGTGGACATGTTACTTTAATAAGTTAAAAGTAAAAATTACCTGCTCCTAATGAGACTTAGACCATCACCCCAGAAGTTCCATCGTTTGAATGAAGCTTTAAGGTACTTATTTTATACATCATATATTCTTTAGGTGCTATACATTTTATATGATTTCTACCTAAACATAAAAAATGTAGAAGCTGCATTAATTGCAGTGCAGGATACTTCTCAACCCACTGCACCATCATCAATAATTCCCCGTATTTCCGTGTCGCGTTTCTCTGCCTTCCTGACCCAATTTTTTTCTCCACTTTTGCACCGAGTTAATTGCGCGAACGAAGAACCCTGACAGTTATTTTAATAGCTACGTATCGTCCTCATAAAGACGCCGAATTTGAAATTTAAATTAACGTTACGACTGGGGTTTTATTTCATTTTTACGGTTTTATTTTGTCAGGGACTCCCTGATTTAACAAGTCCCCGTAAAGGGTCCTCGCGATGATGACTCTTCTTCCCTTTTACGGTTATGCGTTACATCATGAAACGGTCATTACGCCAACATCAATCAATGGAAATGATCTTTTAGTTTAGATTATCCTGGAAGTGTATAAAATCAATAGTCAAGACACAATAAATCAGCAAAGGTGGCCTGAACAATAATTGCATACTTAAAAAGTAAATCACGATAGTCGATAAATCAAAGTTGATTCGGAGCCGACCGATCGCAGCTAAAGATAGGTATGACCGGGAGGTACACAGGCGAAGAACATGCTTCGAAAGCCGCTGCGGAAAGAGCATGTTTGAAAATATGGCGGAAACAGACGTTAATAGTCGAAAGCTATGGCCGTTTTAAAATCAAAACCTCAAATAGCCCTTGAGAGACATGATCATCTAAGGAGTTTTTGAGCTAAAAAATGTGCCAATGGTGCCAATGACCACACCATGGCACTAGTGGTCTCCTCTGATTAATATATCAGCCCGATAAAAGGTTTTTTCATAATTCTCTAGAAGCCAACACCCCTTGACTTTCTGGGGAATACCTCTGCCAGCAGGGCTACCCAGCTGGTCATTCCTCGTTAAGACCAAGTCAAGATCCTGCACCACTACTACAATGGTACCACAGTATACTGTATGGAGTCATTGGCATTGGATTTGGCAACATTTTTTGATTAGTCGGATTTGGCAGAAAAACTTACCTGTCATTATTATCTTTGCGATCAGTACTGTGAAGCAGCCATGGTTATTTGTTTTTTTTTTCATAACAACTCTATCGAAAACATACATTGCGGCAGAAGTGAAAACAACACCTTTAGCAGGCACATGCTGAAGATTTCAAGGGGTCTCCACTTAAACTAATATGACCAATTTTTCCACATTTCTGGCATTAAATTCGAAACTGAACATTTTCTCCAGTTTTTTTGGTGAGCATTAGCTGCCATATATTACAAGAAATTTGTGGTTGGATATTTTCTGCCTTATACCACGAACCATTATTAATTACGTTTCTAGATATATCCTTTGGTTCCACTCGTTCTTTGGGACTAGTTTTGTCAAGACCATCTCCACCAAAAGCACCTGCAACATAATCAGTTTCATTTTAATTGCATTTTTTACCTTCAGCTTTTGATCAAGCAGTTTTCCATTGCAAAGTCCAAGGTAAGCTTAAAGGCATCTACAGTTATAATAGCTGTTACAATGATTTTTAGAGAGTCACCAGCAGGTGAGATGCTATATTCGAATCATCAAAGTTAGCTCCAATACTTTTTAGTTCTCTAGCAACCTCGTCAAACTATACAATATGCTGTTTTTCATGCATACAAAACTGACTAGTTAGGTCCTTCCTTTGATTTTGAACTCAGGTCTAAAGACCACTTTATACCATGTAACTCCACCGTGACACTCCATTCGAAATTTCCAACAGTCAAATTTCTTTAATTCTAGTTAGTTGATTCCAAACCGCACAACATTATTTGACACTGCCAGGTTTTCTTTCCCTTTTTAAGAAAGTAATTCTTAAACAACAACTACAACTGATATAAACTCGTTAAGAAACAAGAGAAGCAAGAAATTTATAATTGAAGAAAACCGTGTTCACTGACAAAAATTAAATGTTTTCAGAAGTCAATTTCAGTGTCAATGAAGAAAAACGTATTCAGTTACAAAAATTAAATAATTTCAGTAAACGAATATCAGACGACGTAGTTCAGGTTAGTTCAGGTTAGTGAATTCAATAAAAACAATGTAATTGAAATTTTCAAGAATCATCATTTAATAATTCTCCTTCGTCTATCACCTCAACTTTAAAGAAACTGAAAAAAGAGGAGAAATTTCGGCGTCCTTTCTTTTCTATCTTCACAGTGAATTGAATTTTTGGAGATTGATAAAGTTGAGGTGTAAGAGGAAGTTTTGAAGTTCGCCCTCGCCATGGGTCCAAATAACAAAGGTGTCTCTCTATCAACTCAAAAATTCAATTCAATGTGGAGATAGAAAAGGAATCACGTCTACCGTTTTTTTGGATGTTTTGGTGTCAAGATGGCCGAATGGGAAGCTTGCGCACAGCGTTTATAGAAAACCAACACACATTGACCGATACCTCATTAATGGATCAAATTATCATCTCAGACAGAAAAAGGGGAGTCATAAAGACTCTATCTGTGATAGCCAAGACAATTTGTGACCCGGCTAAATTGGAACGGGAAATAGAAGTAGTGAGGCCCCACACATAATACGTACACTGGTGCCTGCTAGTAGTAGAGCTCCTCATACATTCACCATAAAGGTCTGGAAATAGTAGGGCCCCACAAAATCAATACACTGGTGCCTGGCAGTAGTACAGCGCCTCAAACATACATCACGGGGTCTGGCAGTAGTAAGGCCCCACACAAACAGTACACGGTTGCCTGGCAGTAGTAGGGCTCCACAAACCCTCATCACAGCGAACCAGAATTAGACCATAGTAGAAGTAACGAGACACTTAAGGGATTAACTGAGTATCTAAAATTAGTAGTATAGCCACTCAATAGTAGGGCCTGATTCCATACCGATAGTTTCCGATCTCTCCTTCGATTTCCTCGCCAATACCCTTCTTCCTCTTGTTAGTCCGAGATATACGTTCTGTAGATTTATTATAGAAGCTTTTCAGAGTTTCTTAATTGTCCTGAGGGAATCACTTTGATAATAAACTATCGACATTGACTATATCTTCGTTTAAAGAAGCCGTTTTCTGGCCCTTCCACTTCCAAAGAGTGGCAAAAATGTAAATTGCAGAAGAACGCTTTAAGGAGAGGTCTATTCAAGTTTGAAAATAGCGAACTCCAACTCAACAGTCTCAAATTTATTAAAGTTTTTTGGCTAAATTTTTGACCTAAAAAGGCATTATCAGGTGCAGGTCGCAACCAAAACATACGTTAAAACTGTTAAAAAGAATAAAATACGTTTACATTTTTACATATTGTCGAGGACTAAACCTAACAGTTCCATAAATAAATTTGAGACTGTTGACTTGGAGTTCGCTATTTTCAAAGATGAATTTCTACCAGTCTCTTAGAGAAAAAATTGACCTTTTTACGATGAGAGAACTATCTTCTATCTAGGTCGAAAGCGTAAAGAAAATGGCCAACAACCACGAGAAACGACAGAAAAAATAAGTGAGAGTGACAGAAAAGAAGTGATAATAAGTAAATACTTCTCTACAGATACACAAAAATGGAAAAAAGTTTAGTATGCAAAGACGTGAATTGATTCTTTTATAAGAACATTCCAAATTAAAATTAAAACGATGAGACATAGAAATTCTCAGTTAGTAATTTGAATATTTTTGCAGAGGCTTGAGAATTATAAAAATAATTAAAATTTTGGTTATTTCATCAATCACAATCCGAATGCACCCCACAATTCTATTTCATTTTTGAGAAGAGGAAATTCGAGAAAAACTAAAATTTAATGTTAATGATCTTAGAATAACAAGCATGATTTATCCAAATATTAATTAGTGAATGGTTTTAAAATTTAAAGATGATTTTGGATAAAAGTATCCAAACCATCAAAAATGGTTTTTTGAGAGCCTATCTGAGATAGCAAAGGATAAGTGCATAATCACATACTGCTCTAGAGCCATAATCCTAAAACGATATTAGGCAAAATGATGTTAATCAAATACTGTGATAATCACAATAATTGACTGACTGTCGTCTTGCCTCTACAGGCAATTAGGAGATTAAACTTAGACTAAGCACATCTTCGTTTAAAAGAGCTTCATTTTTGCCACTATTGCTTACTTCCACCTATCCTTGCCAACACAGGGAAGTTGATCAAAGGAAGAAATAGTGATACAGCAAAGATGTGAAAAGCGAAAGAACGTTCCACGGAGAAAGTTGGAAAATTGATGAAAAGTGGATAACAAAAAAGAATAAATCAAAGTGACAAAATAGGGATAATAAATATATCTCGACTAATTCTCAAATAATGCCCGAATAGAAAAGCTTTGAAAATCATTTTAGGAGCCTGATTTCTAATTACACATCCAAAGAAAAAAATGTTAAATATTAAGTTTTAAACTGTCGTGCCTTGATATTCGTTCACGACTATTGTATTGCATGTAGTTTCAGTTAAAAGATTTTATAAATCTGACATAATTTAAATATGGCCCGAGCTTATTATTCACATCATAAATCATTCAAAGTACTGATCGTGGTACCGGCCGTAGTTCTCGAAGACACCAAATGAGCCAGGTGCAAGGTTCCAGGCCAGCGATGCGAGGGTTTAAAGTCCGAAACGCACCGATACTGCTACGGACAGACCGAAGAACGAATGGGTACCTCTGTGCGAACCGAGATTAAGTGTTCTCTCGTTTTTATTTGCCTGCGAGCCGGACATTCCAAGTATTATTGGAGACCAATTAAGGTCTTGTCTCATAAAACATCGTCGGGTCCCTTTAAAACAAACCGTCAGCACATATTACTGACCGCATCGTGAGGTATCTAAGAGACAAATATATTATGAAGCCGCATTACATTAGCAGGGAATTTTAATTTTAACATAATTATGAATGTAACGTGCCCTTTATTGCCTCAAAAACTTGATACAATTCAAAAGCAGTCAGTAGCTTGCAAGACAATTCCACATATTTTCACTAACACTATAAAACTTTTTTTTTCTTTTTTATATTTATGTTTAAGTATAATTTGGAAGCAGTTAAACTGAAGAGGGAGGGGGGCTTTAGGGTCTGAAAATGTCTCCGAAGAGCTTTAATCCGGAAACTACAACCTCCAGTTCCTCAACACAGAGGTAAGCCTCAATCGATGCTTTATACCTCTCACAGCAGTTTCTGCAAATCTTTGGATTTTTTTCATCGCCACCACCTACTTAGAAGTTGCTTTAAATGACAGCGAGATAAAGTAGGAACAAAACTTTGAAAAATTAAGATATTTTCTTATATCTTAAGTTGCATATTAGAAAAGTTTTTTAATTTACCATTCTGATGGTTGTTACATCTGTCTAGAGGTAGACAAGACTAAGAAAAATAAATTCTTACCGTGACAGGTTTTCTTTGATTTTTAGACAATATCATTAACAGTAGCACTATGCGTCTACAATCAAACTTTGAAGATATAATAAAGTGTCAGCAGAGGTGGTTAGTGACCTCAAATAAGCCTTATCATTATCAGTGTCATATAGTACGGATTGATAAAAAGCAAGCGAATAAATCTTGCCCCCTTTTACGCCGTGAAACGATCTGTTTTGAAGCAGTCTCTTAGGAAGATTCCAGAAGGGTATTCCTTGAAATTGCAGAGGCATATCGCTTGCAAAACTTGGAAGCCACACATTCACATCGGAAAATGCATAAAACTAACGAGATTGTCTTTGAAACATTAGTCTATTTGTCATTCAAATGTCAACTAATTATTGCCAACTTGGTCTTGACGTCGTGCAATTCTGCATCCTCGCATTTCAGCTTTAGAAGAACTGTTGGAAGTGTGTCTTGCTGCAGACAAAACCAAACAAACAGTAGTACCCATCATCGACCTGCGAATCAGATGTTAAGGTTACGGCTTATAATATAACGTAGATTCAATCAATTTTATACGTATCCAAGGTACTTTAGTAACCCATCCGTTAGTTGAGAGCGAAAGTTTTTCTACGATATCGAGTTCATATTCTGCTTTATGGGTATTTATAGTCAAGTGATCATAACTGGAAAAACCTACTGGTACTTCAACTCTTT
This sequence comes from Taphrorychus bicolor, assembly GCA_951812265.1. Lineage (NCBI taxonomy): Eukaryota > Metazoa > Arthropoda > Insecta > Coleoptera > Curculionidae > Taphrorychus > Taphrorychus bicolor. Next base: position 20,756,251 of record OX638306.1, on the reverse strand, counting down.
CGACACCCTTGTAGACCAATTGTGAATGTATGTATATACAAGGGGTCATGGTTAATCTCAAACATGTGTATCTATTGCACCTTTTCCAGTTTTATTTAATATGTGTCCTATTGAGTAATCGAAGAAAACAAAACCATATTTGACTGCAGCCCACAACCACCCTCAAATTTTATCGTCCAGAAAGACCACTGAGAAAAGTGAAGATCAGGAATTATACGCAAATTTGTCCACAAATCAATTTCCAATATGAGCCCATGTGTCAAAGAAGAAACCAATAGAACATCCACCAGAACAACTCTATCCTTCAAGTTCGGTAACTGGACACTATCAGGTGAACGATAACTATCACGATTAGCAATGTAATGTGGTGTAGCATTGGGAGTTAAACGACACATCATCTCAACCATTGGCCATCTTTGCAACTCATTAAAAGTGCGTGTTAAACCGCTATACAATAGACCTAAAATCGCTATTGAATCAACAGAAACTTCCAAATGTGGTCTTTGATCACCACGTGCATGAGTAAATATAAAATTCAGAAGAATGTAATGTTGGATGATCATGTGCTTCCGGGAAGAGTCATGAGACCATTGAATTAAAAGATAACAGGAAGGAGCCCTAAATGACATTTCCATTTAATTTGCATTAATATGACCTACGACGGAAGTTCCGTCATCATGAAAAACTTACTTCAGGTAAAATTACCTCTTTAAATTTTCATACGTGATCTGTAATGTGACAATTTTGTCTGCAAAGAGACGGGCCTTTCAACATACACAACAAAAACATCATTATCTTAAACGATTTTAAATAATTTTTATTACTTACTCCTGAAAAATCATGGCTAGTTGTACGGCATGTAATCGAACAAAATCACCTGCCGCTAAATTGCAGGGAACCACTTTTTATCCAGTAAGTAGTTAAAAAAATTGGGCTCTGGTACACTTGAGGGAAATTGTTATTACTCATTTTTTTCGAACATTTTCTTTAGGAATTAATAAAATGGACAAAATAGAAAATTATAGGTGCTGGTAGAACTTAAAAACATTTTTAATAATATCAATTTTTAGAATAAATATAATAATAAAGTTCTCTTACCTGGACGCTTATTCTATAGGAAAGAGTGAAAGTGAAAGTGAGAATTGCTGGCCAATGGAATTCGTCAACAGAATTTTTTGACCAAGGTTGTCAAAATTTTCAGTTTCACTTTCACTCTTTCCTATAGAATAAAGCCTCTGAAACAAACTAAACACTGAAGAATTTTTCTCGGTACTGCCATGAAACGTGTCTTGAGTAGAACAGATTTCGGGAGCTCTGGTTGTGTGAACTGATGAGCCGTAAATGGCAAAACTAGTCTGTGGATGGACACAATTAGAGCTTGCGAAATGATGTTTATCAGTCGTTTAAAAGGTCGAAAACAGCGTTTTCATAGTACCGACTGCTAAAAATCGATTTCTGTATTTTACAGTAATCTGCATCAAACTAAACACTGTCATGGGGATATAAATTTAAACGACATTGTTGAAAAACTCTTTGTAACCTTGTAAATAATGTAGACTATTTTGAAAAATATGGTAAAAGTTACATTTTTTCTCTGATCAGTTCAATACCTAACCAAAAGATTTCTCATAGAAAATCAAAGAGGCCCGTTAGGGCCGCCTTGGCTATACAGACCTACGTTGCTATAAAGGGAAAAGCGGCCCATTAGGGCCGCTTTGATTTTCTATGAGAAATCTTTTGGTTAGGTTAGCTAAGGTTAGTTTAGGTTGGTTCAGGTTAGTTCAGGTTAGTTCAGTTCTAGTTCAGGTTACTTCAGGTTAGTACAGTTATACTATCCAAAGTGTTTTCCGGGCTATAAAGCCGTGGTCCAATGGAATTGCTTCCTAGGAACCATTGGACCACGGCTTTATAGCCCGGAAAACACTTTAGATAGTATTATGACCGGCCGTGAAAGCCTTCACAGTCTGATAGTTCAGTTATGTTTCTCCTTTGATCAGGTTAGTTAAGTTAAGATCAGTTTAGTTAATTTTTGTTTTTCTATGAGTTTGGTTAGGTTAGTTCGGAATAGAAACACCTAAACTCTAAAGTAGTGCGTTTTACCATATTTCTCAAGATAATCTACATTATTTACAAGTATACGCAGAGTTTCTCAAAAATGTCACTTGTTGACATTTGATAGTATATTTGATTGTATAGTTTGTTTCAGGTAAGCGAAATTTGTTATTATATTTCTTCTAAACATTGATATTATTATAAATGTTTTTACGTTTTTCCACCACCTATAATTTTCTACTTGGTCCATTCAATTAATTCCTAAACAAAATTTTCGAAAAAAATGAGTAATAACGACTTCCCTCAACTGTACCAGCCCCAAAAAATTGCTGAGTATAGTCAGTAGAATTGCGATAAAAATTGCGATCATGTTTTACCAATACTCCCTACATTATTATAGATTTCCACTAGAGAAAGCTAGAAGACGAATTTGGATTCAGTTTCTGAACAAAGCAGATGTAACCGGAGACATTAAGAATAGTTTCTTTTGCAGCCAACATTTTGAACAATGCTGCTTTGACCGAAGCTCGCCGGTAGTAGCACTATTAACTGATACTGCTATACCCACAATAAAAATTACCCGAACTAAATATGTAAGTGAATGGTCACAGTCACAATATTCTCTCTGTAAGAAAAAAAAGCAAAATATGTGAAACTTTTACCTCCGAGAACGACACATATATCCGAGTTGCAAATTTATAAGTATCCTAAATAAGTAGGTATAGTTCGATTTTCAGTTTTCCTTTGTAAACTAAACGAGGCATGTACCCCCAAAGATGGGCGATTTTTATCATTTAAACCTCCATATTTTTAAAGGCTACGCTCTGAAACCTACATATTATATCTCTATTTTCTTTGCGTTTGCGAGAAGAGCAATTTGTGTATTATAAATAAAATTTCAGAAAAATTTCAGTTTTTCTGAAAAAAAAATCCTAAATTTCTATTTGATTCCTCTTTGCATTTTGGAGCAATCGTCCGTTGTTTTACTGTTGGACCACCCTTATATTTAATGAACCAACAGACAATAGGGATTTATTTTTATTTTTAAGGCATGCAAAGGCAATGACCAAATGCAGAACCTTGAAATGGTGATGAAAACTAGGGGCAAGGAAGTTCCAGGAAGTGGAGAATATGTCATCAAGGAGTATCCGAGTAGTTCGTCGATGACTTCAGCTAATCATATATCTCACAATCAACTCATAAGAACTAGTGTCATAGACAATCATTCTCTGGAAGTAATTAACTTAAAAAGGAAATTGGCTGATATGTCAAATGTTATAATGGTAAAAGATAAAAAAAAATACGATATCTAGGAATAACTAGTAAATTCAATAAAGAGCTAAAAGTTTGTAGTTCATACCGACCTGAAGAAGTCCTCGCATACTCCACAAACTTTACTATTAACTATTTACGATTGACGGATGATATAGGTATTGTAACTACGACATAAAGCTAGAGCAGGACGAATAAGCCTGTGAAACTTTGTCCTGTACTATTACTGTAAGTTTAATAATTATAAGTAATTACTTGTTTTTACTAATTAGGTATAGATAATTTAGAAATGTTTGTAATATATAATGTAAATAAAATGAGTTCGTTTTATTCTCGCTACAAACAATTATACAAACCCATATTATGCTAATTTCTAAAGAAAATCAAAACCTAATCCTAATACCTAAGCAAGCCCAAATTATTTATTTCAATGTACAAAAAATAAAATAAAAAGAATTATCAAGCAAACAACGAAAATATACGATCAAAACCGTTTATAAGTACGCCAATGACTATTGGAAATCTTTATCCGCCATCTTGAAAGACCGTTCAGTACTTTTTACAAGCAAGCCAATGACTAGCGGAAATGCAACCATCTTGAAGAACTTAGCTTATAAATTCAACCTATAAATCAAATTTTTACAGAAAAGCACAATGTTCCTTCCTGACTCTTTTAATTCGATCTAATTCTTCTTCCCTTCTCCACTTTTTTTTGAGCAAGAAGGATAATTGGAACTTTTTACACCCTTCTTACCACAGAGATAACAAAACGTTTTGCAAGTTTTATCATATTTTATCTACAATAGATGGATTTATAGTTCCAACAGATGGGCTGGATACTGCAGCCAATCATTCTGAATTGACCTTAACAGTATTTCCAACTCCTCTGAACTGCTTGCTCTCTTTCTCCGAAACCAAGTAATCTGTGGGCTTATGATAACAATTATTGTTGAACTCGCCACTTTCGAAGTTTATTCGATAGCTGTGTTAAATGAAAGAAATTGGCTAAAAAACAATATGTGATAAGTAGCAGGTTCACTCTAGATGAGAAGTAGTAAGTAATGACTCACCATACTGACATTTTGTACTTCAAAAAGTTTTTCAGGAAGTTGTCAAAATAAATTTGTCATTACCACTACGTAACTCAACACTTGTTCCTGAACTCTTTGCATTTTTTTATGAATTTTGCTCAAGAGCCCAAATGCATAATCATATTGTTGAAGGCAATCCTTGAGTTTGATTGATTGATTGACTCAATATCAATTGAAGTTCACTCAGAAGACCCACTCCTTTTAGAGAGTCAATTATCTTCTTAAGAGAGTTTTTATGGAAGTCCGGTGGTCGGATGTGTATTCTTTCGAAGTAAATCTTTCAGCTGCAGGACATTCACTCAGCATGTGTTCTACAGTCTCATAATCCTCCATGCACAGTCTGCATTCGGCATTATCTGCCAGGATTATCCTATGCATGTAAGTTTTAATTGACATAGCGGCTTTGAGCTGTTGTCTGTCGAGGTTTAATAAGTCTTTTGTCCTTTTTTCACAGGGTTTTTGTATGAACACCTTTGAATGGACAAGGCCCAGGGTGTCTATCCAGTAACGTTCAGTCTGTTCTTCCGCCATCTGGGTTATTGCCCTCCTCGATACCTCTCTTGTGATACCCAAGACCGTTTTAGGCCCTATTAAGGTAGCACTCGCCGCTTCCCTTGCAAGAGAATCGGCAATTTCATTGCCATTAAGGCCTTTGTGACCTGGAATCCAGACAAAGATTTTCCTATCTGGACTGTCCGAATACATTTTGATATTTTTATTTGTCCAGTTTTGATTGGCTATCGACCTGACAGATATTACAATGGCATGGAGTTCCGCCTGAAATATTGTTGCGTGCTTTCACGGACTCCTTGAATTTACCTACCAGATCATCCCAATCGGAGAAAGTTCAAGTTTGATACCATAGAATTGCATCTTCAGTTAATATCTCTGGACCCGAATTAGGCACAAAGAAATTTTGAAACCTGACAACTTAAGTTTCTCAATTCGCTCCAAGAAATCCTTTACACTAATGAATCAAATTCTTCAGGCAGACAAAGCAGAATTTTCTAAATCCTGATCTCTAGACGAGAGTTTGGATTTGTATGGCGGTTTGAGTATATTTGGAAATTAAAAAAAGTCGTTTTTTGAATTCCTAATGTTCCACAACTTTATCGCTGCATCTTCTAAAAGTTAAAATCTTGATTACATCAATGGAATAAAGGTTCTTTTACTGTTGAAATACTTATAAAATTTCCTTTAGTAAAAATTTAAAGAAATAACAAGAGGCTCTGAATATCTTTTTAGTTTGGTTAGCTGTTGTCGAACTTAAATGAAGAAAATTCTTGTAGAATTAAAGCTTTCAAAAAAATTACACCCAGGAAATTAATGAATTTATAAATAATAAGAAGTTGCCACCTCACTGACTTGGTAATAACTTTTGGTTAATTTGCATTAGAATATATCCAAAACGATAGTGTATAAAGCAACATTTAAATAGGCTTCTGAATCAAATCTACACGGCCATTTTTTTTGTATTTTTAATGAGATAGGAGATAATGGATACAATCAAAACAGTGAGTTCTTTTTTTTTGCCAAAGTATTTGCCCAAAGCCCTATCCAATGATACCACCCACATGGGGGTGGGATAATTAGGGGGGGAACACGGGCCAAAAACGGGACCTAAATTTCAACACATTCGATATAACCATTCAAGAAAAGCTTCCCAGGGGGTCGGGCGGAGGGGCACCATCGTGTAGCCAGTAAAAAAGTAGGTAATAGGACCGGATTTGGAGGTACCTACCGAGTGAGGGAAGCCGACAATTTGAAGAATCCCACTTTTTGGGCCATCTCACGTTCCCTATTGACGGGTTAGTTAAAACTAAAAATATTTGCATGGAAACTTCCAACTGCTTTCAAGAAACACTAAAATATTTACAGGAATCAAACTATAGAATGATTACTACGTATAATTTAAACAGCCAATGTCTAAAAACACTCTATACATAGTAAAAACATCTTAGTAGGTGAAAAAAATCCTTTTTTTAATTTTGACATATAAAGTGGACCTTTTCAATACTGATGACAGTGACGTAACGTCCTACTTTTCGTAACTAGTTACGAAAAGTAAAAACTTTCGTAACTGGTGATGAAAAGTTCGTTTCACCACCAGTTGCTATAATTTTACGTATTAAGTCGATACAAAGTGGTTTAAAAGTAAATATTGAAGTTTAATAATAATAATAACTCTCTCTCTAAATAGGTATTTGTAGTCAAAATTAGAAAAAATCTTGTGTGAAACACGTGGCGAAAAGCCTTTTTTGTGTATCTCATTCAATTTGCGGGAACTCGCTGCGCTCGTCCCGCAAACATTCATTCGTTACACAAAATCGGACTTTTCGTAACTGGTTACATAAATAGCTATTAGAAGATTTTTTCTTCATTAAATTTTGTAAATGTCATTTTATGTTACCTGTTACGGCGCCATATTGGTTTATTTTGTAGCGTCGCCAAAGCTAATTTTAATCGCAAATTGTCTCAGGTATTGTGGTATTGTCTGGTCATTGCAGGTACTGTCGAAGTAATGCCAGGTATTGCAACAGTATTGTGAGGTATTTTCATGGTATTGTGGGATATTGTCATGGTAATGTGAAGTATTGTCACCTAATTTGTACATGTATTGCCATGAGTAGATACCCCCTCGCCTAAAACCTATAAATTAGAAAATTCCTAAGTTTTAGTCAAACAATAAGATAATTCCCTTGAACATGTATATACTACCCGAAATAGCGTAAAGAAGCTAATAAATTCTCCAAAGCTTGATCCGGGTCGTAACCACTTTCCATAGCAACGGCTATAACACTGTTACGGCAAGTAGTTTACCACTGACTGTGTGTACAGTTACCACAGTCCTAAAGCTGTTCGTCACGAGCAGACAAAGTTCCCTGGTGTTTTGTTAATCAATCCAGTATTTTTGCCCAAAACTAATCTGACTAACTGCGGGTTGCACACCAAATCACCATAGTGTTAGGTAGCTAACAACATCCGTTAAGTCAGAATACACTATTATACGTGTAAACAGCTTAACGAGTTACTGTATTATATGTGTTTTGAGCCGAATCCATATGGGCTAGCTTCTCAGAAGCAGGATGATTGCAGCTCCCGTCCAGGGTATAAGATGTACGTTAAAAGGAACTATGGCAAGGTTGTCGTGGATATCCTGAAGTAGTCATAGAAATGGGAAAACTGAGTTCCAAACTATATTCGAGCATGTGCGCTTTCCTACTTGCCTGATGAAACTAATGAGCGTAACATGCGCCACCTACTTGCAAATATCTTGTTTTTTTTTTTTCATTTTTTTAACTTAATTTTTTTTTTCTGAGTATTTGCCAGTAACATTATCTACTATCTTTCCGCTGAAGCAGAAAGAAATTCTCTTTCCTACCTGACTCCTTCGATTTTCTATTTCTATGCCGTTATAGAGTTCGCCTTCTTTTTTTCTTCCATTTTTTTTTAACAAAATGAAATTTGGAGTGTGACTTAACCCGTTGAGCAGAGAATGGTCAGCTCAACTATGTTCAAAAATATGACATACAATACACAACAGTGACGCACACTTCGTATGCTTGACTTTTCTCGTTTTACGACATGTATTATTGTAAGCCAGACGACAGAGTGGCCCTGTGTAGGTTTTTGCCTTATGTGAACAGACTATTAAATGATAACTTCCATGACTAACGGTGACCCTATCCAAGATACCGGGGTTACCAGAGATGTGTGTCATATGCAAAGCGCCGTAATTTCATTTATCCACATTGTAGAGTGACTAAATGTGCAAGCGTCTGGAAAACCGCAGTTCTATGACTCAAAAGACGTACTAACAGGTAGAGTTTGTTGTGTTGAGATTTGTATACTATTGAAATGGACCATACCTAAAGCCCCCATTACCAAATAGATTCTCATTAATTATATTAAATACTCACTTTTACTTTATTTTCATAATTTATTCATCTATGGATGTTGCATAACGCTTAATGTTAATGAAAATAAACAAAATGGTAGACGCCCATGCCAGTCGATATTGTCACAAGAGATGTATTGCTCATAAAAAAACTTTTGGATTTTTTAGTGACTTTTATTGTGTTTTGATAACAGACACAATGAACAATATTTACCAAGATATTTACGGTACTAACAAACTTAAAATGATTCACGAGATAACCTGAATTCAGACTCTTATCTTTGGATTTTTCCAGCCTGTTTAACAGTAATTGCACATCAGTCACAGTGTATATTTGAAAGAAAAACGAAACCATTTAGAGCAATGGGCACTACACACATTTAAAAAAATATAGGGTTACTTCCAAGTTATTCTACAATATCACAGACAAGCATTAATAGCAAGGCAACTTCTTGTTGTTCGTGTATGTGACGAGCCATATTTCTTGGCGTTCGAATAAGCGATCAAGTATCATATAAACGGACACCTCCGTAAAATCCTATTAAGCTCATTAATAAGAAACGTGAACGACTCAATAAAGCATAAAAAAAAAACCTGTTAGCGTTTAATCGTCCAAGTCTGCATGGTATCAGATATTAAACGGCCTTGATGAACGAAATGCCAGCAGACGCTGTCGCCTTTTGTTTATGTTAAACTTTTGCCCTCCCACAAAACGTTGCTTTAGACGACATTTTTGGAAGATAACGATATATGTATAAAGCTTTACTTAGGATTATTTTATACCCATAAAAATGGGCGTTAGCCGATAAAAATAGCTCTTTGATAGTCATAATAATAAGACTATATGTCATAATAATAAGACTGTATGTTGTATATATGATACTAATATGTTAACGAGAGTCTTAGGTACTTGTAATATACGTTCTTTGGGTCATAGCAGTGCGGTTGTCCAGGGGCTCGTACAGGTAGTCACTCGGAAACATGACAGTTGGAGGGCATAAAACAATAAACAAAAATGTCTGCTATGAAAATAATAACAACAATGAATAATAACTGCCCCCCCCCCCCCTCCTCTGGCCATGCTGTTTGTGAGACTCTTAAACTATGTGCTAGGTCTTAATTATTTTTTAGATACCTAGACTATTGATGACCGATAAGTCATCGATAAATTGCTGTCACTTTCAGAGCAGTAATTTTGTTTATTGTTTTATGGCCTGGGACTGTCATGTTTCCCAGTGACTTTCTATACGAGCTCCTGGACGACCGCATTAATATGCCCTTAAGGACGTATATCACACTGCAAGTACGACTCTCGCTAACATATTAATTTGCCTTTAAGTACCCAGGGTTACTCAAAGGGGGTAACACCTACTCTTACATAACACTAAACATAGTTAATAAAAAATATTAAAGAATCATGGCAATCAATAAAGTCCTAACTTTCCTTTCCGATGCATAGTTTAAACATCCAAATTTGTGTAAGTGCAACAACAAGTGAAACCCATTTTCACGTGGAATTCTTCAACTGCAATTCTAAACAGTGTCACCTTGTCTGGGTGTATGCTCGTTGCACTGTTTACACATTGAAGCCAAATAGAAATGATTAGTAAGATCATAAATAGTTCTAAGCGTGGTCAACGACCTCCACTCGAGTCAGCAGGTACTAATTGAACGCACAATTTGTGTACTCAGTGTCTGTCCCCGTTTATTTCATCACATTATAAAAAATAGTTTTCCTTCTTGAGAGTACAACACTCCTAGGAAAAATATATAGGGGGCGTATGGAGCAAAAATCCCCCGAAACTAAGTAATAAAAATGAGTCATGTTGCCCATAAATACCTAACCCGACAAACAAAGTTCCCATAATTCGTTTCGAGAGCAACGCCCATTTCCATTTTCCTATTTTTGATTGCGACTTACGATTGGAACATCGGGGACACGGCCCGTCGTTCCCGAGACCGAGGGTCCAAAATAATGGACTTCCTTGCACTGTTCGGGATTCCCATTTAGCATAATCTGGAAAAGATTAGAATAAGAGTGATGTTTGTGCACGAAATGTTCCATTCGAGAGAAGAGCTTGGCCTCGGAGAGTGGCGACGTCGGTAATTGAAAGAAGTGCAATGCAAAAGCAATTCGAAATTTTCAGGTTTATATAGTCAAAAGGTGGTTATTGGTAACTATCAGAAAGTTTTTGGGAAAGCTGCTGTGGGATTGCTCGAAGTAGTGTTGATGCATTTGTCTAGGCATTTATCAATTTGTTCTAGGGTAGGAAAGATATGAACGTTTGAATAGCAGGTGTAGGACAATAAAGCTACTTCACTTTTTAGAAACCGAAAACGTTTCCACCTTTAATTGAGGTCTCAGAGGAAGGGATCTCTTTCTCCTCCTCTCAGGAAGACCTCAATAAAGGTCTCTGCGTTGGCGATTTCTAAATTGTGAAGTAGCTTTATTGTCCTGCACCGGCTATTCAAACGTTCATATCTTTCCTACCCTAGAAACTAGAGGATATTATCCAAGGACGCTAAGCACAGGTGATGGTAGGAAAGATAGTAAACTTTGTGGAGGGGCCTGGTTTTGGGTATCGGTCCATCATCAACCGTTTTAAAAGTTTGTTATTATAAATGAAATTTTTCATTTATAATTTAACCTGTTTTGCTTCTTTCGTGTTGTTTTTTTTTTGGTAACGACTTACGTAAGTACTGTTACGAAGAGCGGGCGCTGGGAAGCGGAGCAACATTGGAGGCTGGATTTATTGTTTTGTTTATTTAAAACGCAATTATTTACAACCTTTTCTTATGTATCTCTTAACAATTATTTTTCTTCTAAGAATACTCTAGGCTTTTCTGTATTTTTAGGATTTTGTATAAAAGGCAAATAGCGCCGTCGTTAGAGTAGTCTTATTTTAATCGAGCTGTAGGTAAGGTAAAGTACCAAACGATAATAGAAGTCCAAGTGTTAAGTAGTGAGCTATTTAGTAGTCGAATTATTGTACTTGTGAGTTGTTTGTATTTGTGGTATAAGTAAATAGTGGTTTCGTTTTAAAACGCTACATTGGAATTATTGAACCCTGAGTTCGCAACAGTACTCTTCATGTTTGTTGAGACGTAACCCAATAAACACTATGAAGCAACGTTGTAGTAGATGCGTCAACGTTAAATGTTGTAATTTTCAAGTAGGTCTATTTTTAATTATTATTAACATTTGATCATATCAAGGTTGAAGAAACGGTTATTTAGACTAAAACTAGTCGACCACACCCGAAAAAAAAAATACATGAAAAGTACGCAGATCTAAAGTCGATTTTGGTTTGATTGGCATCGTTAGGATTAACGTTTAACTGCTAAAAATGATGTATTATCTCTCAATTATAACAGTTGAAAGTACAAAAAATAAAGTTACAAAACCATATAATGTTAAAATAATGTCGTTTTTTAATAGTTTATACTTCTAGTTAATTATGACCAGATTACAAAGAAATCTTAACATTGATTTTAAGTCGGATCAGTATTGTTGAAATCAAGGTTCAAAAATGAAGATTTAACTAGGTATTCAAATTTAACTCTCAAAAATAGAAGGGACCAATACACTGGGTAACGTTGAAGAAACATCATTGGATGTAATAGTAAGTCTCAGTAACGTAGATGTTTAACTAGGGAAAAACTGCCTTTGTTGAACGAATATTAACCATGTTGACATGGTTTTTGTGCCCCCAGTGTTGTATACTAATCGTCATTAAGATATCCCTCAATTGGCTTTGAGGGGTATTCCCGAAGGTACCCCTGTTTCATCTGGTTGATACTTATTGTTGAGACACTGCTTTTGCAGGCGACAGTTAAATTACCACCTACGTTTATGGATTTTAATTTTTTATTAATAGAAGGTTATTTCCAAATCAAAGTTTATTAAATATAATATAATATTTTAATAAACAAGTTAATACTCTAGAAACGTTGTTTTAGAGCTCCTTATACTTCTACATGATTATGGTAGAAAACACATAAAATTTAACGTTGATTTCAGATCAATTTTTATTTGATTATCAAAATCGTTGACATTAAAGTTGCAAAATAATTATTTGCTTATGCAAAGTTAACAAAAAGAAAGGGTCATCATGTCAAGTAACCGTGCAAGTAACTTACATGAAACAACGTTTCATAATCGAATTTATAATAGTTTATATTTCTGCTTGGTGATGGATAGAAAAACCAAATCTTAAAGTTGATTTGAAATCATTGTTTGGATAGGTTAGAGCATCGCTAAAATCAACAAGTTATAGTTTGACTACCCAAATTAAACCACTGAAATCAAGTAGAGGGCAAGTAAGCCAGCTAACGTTGAAAAAACGTTGTTTTGTCTTCTGCTTAATTATATATAGTCATCTGTAAAATTTGCGTTAAAAAGTTATGATTTACCTACCAAAACGCAACTGTAAAAAAACAAATGAAAAGGCAATTAAACCATCTAACGCAAAACATTTTTATATAGTAGTTGTATTCTATTTAATTACGGATAAACAAAATCAACGTTGGACTTTTTCCGGGTTAGAATAGAATATATAGAGGTAAACTAAACGTTGAACCAAAAGTACATTTCTTTGTGTTATTTTATAAATAAAAACGTCATTACACCACGTGACGCTGAAAAAACGGCGTTTTATAGCAGTTTATATTTCTAATTAATTATGGCCAGAAAACAAGAAAACTTTAAGATTTAAGGTTTTTAATTAAGATTCAGCTGTATAATCAATGTTAAATCGATGTAACTTTCCTTTATATTAATTTGGTAGGTAGTTGGTGAAGTTAGCGGGATTAGGACAAATAATGCACCTCTTCTTTATTCGAAAATGGCCGACGTTTCGACTGTTTATTTAGTCTTCATCAGGGCTATTCTCACTTAGAGAGGGTAGTCATTTAAAATTCTATTCAAGATGGTTAAAATAGCAAACTCCATTCGAGTGTTCGGTGACCCTGGTATCTTAGGCTCGACAAACTACACGTCCGCCGCACAAGGTATAAAACTTGCGAATGTTCATTCGGCCTTCAAAGCCACGGCTTCAAAGCTAGGAAAACACTTTAGATTGTATTTTGACAAGTTTGTTGTGAGATAATAATTTCCAAAAAAATCAACTAGCTAGCAGATATCCACAAACTCCCACAAGGGCTCTTATTTAACTTGATGAATTGCTGCGTACCTACTTCTTTTTTTAACAGCAACTTATGTTATTTTCTGATTTGCGTGTTCTTAATTTCAATATAAGTTGTGTTCTACCTTCTCTTCTCTAAAAAACTTTTAATACCAATTTTTTTTAATGATTTCTCGCTGCTTTTTTCAACTCATTTCATCTTTTTTTTATTGAGAGGATGACACAGCACTTTTAGTCTGTGTCTGGTGTATAAAAGGCCCAAAATTACTGTTAGAGAGGATTAACCTTTATAACCCAGCAAAGAAAATAGTGCAAAGGGAAACCAAGTGCAATCATCAGAGCGTTACCTCCCAAGACGCGTTTCGCTTTTTTTTATTTTTGTCCTAGCTTTAACACAATATTTTGGGTTTTGCTTTCTTTCCCCTCAGGTTCGTTTACTTTTTTTTCAAGAGTTTAGTTTACTTTGGTTGGGCGCCCCACAGCCTTTTTATACCCTCTGCTCATTAGAAAACGTCATCAAAAGGCCATGAATTTTCGACAGGAAAAGATGACAAAATCAAAGTAAATGGACTTTTGTTTTTTTCATCCTCATTTTTTGACATTTCACAGCCAACTAGAGCACGTTTTCAATTGAACACCCACTATTATACCTTCCTGTTTTAATATTGATGATTTTAATAAGAACAAGTCTGTCGCTTTTATTTTGCTTTTTTCTAAGGCTTTTCTTGTATGTGTCCTACTGGATTTTTTTCTATTTTGTAGTTGTTTTTCTTAATTTGATTGTTTTAAATTTTGTCACGCATAATGCCTTCAATTTCATTCTCAAATTACTGAATAATCTGTACAATTTTTCTTATTTTGTTTAATGTAGTCAACTCGTAACCAAAGAGACAGCTTTCGGCTTTTCAGCGCGCAATGAAGGGCAGTAAAAAGTTAAGTACCGTGATCAGTAACCACCTTAATTCAGTTTCCAAGTAAAATAAGCAGTTTCCATACAAGTGTCAAAAAGAAGTCCTATAAATCGAGCAAAGAATCTTAGCTATTACACCTTTGTATATGCTATGAACTAAACTCTCAGAAGTTTTGGATGAGCAGGCGAAATTATATGCAGATGACCCTTATTTTAACTGAGGACCTCTTGTTTAAAGCAATTTTGAGAATTGAACATCTGAATACTTTTTGAGTGTAAAGTTCATCTTTTAAATGAATCAAAGACCCAGTTCTTTCTCTTAGGAATGTACTATATCAGGCTCTTGACTTGAGAGAATTGAGACTACTAATAGAGGTACTTTTTTCCGAGTTGAGATAGAGAGAAGGTTGGACTGGACTGTGCTTATTGAAAGGGTGGTGCCTCGGGTGGTGCAGAGTTGACATGGTATTGCTGTGCGTTGAGAGCTCGGTTGAGAGTGACTACTAGGGAGGTGAGCTGCATTTATAAGGTTTTAGGGTTTTAGGGTAATTTTGGAGATTTAGAGAGAATCTTGTACTACAGAAAAAAATTCTGCATTCAATACTAGATTAAACTTTAGGGATTCGTGCAAAATAGTATATTATACAATAAGCACTTAATGAGAGTCGTTATTCTCGAAGGTAACGTTTGATCACACGAGGGAAGCGAGTGGCACAAATTGGGCGAGAGAATACGCTCATTAAATGCGAGTTGAATACTATACTTTATCCATGACCAAAATTCCTGGTTTTCTCAAATGTGTTAGGTTATACGTGCTGCAAAGACAATTCACATTTTTAAACCACGACTGATTTCGTTAATCGACGGCGCGACGTTTGTTGCGTCTGATAGATGACGGTCTAATCGCCCGTGCATGTTTAATTTCAATGCTACGGGGTGGCCGATAAGTTACTTCATTTTGTGGCCTATTTCAAGTACTTTTCAGTGAAAAGTACATTTTTTAGTGAAAAAGAGACACTGTAACCTATATTTTTCTCAATACATATTAATAGAAGGATAATTATTAGAATGAAACAGTGGTAACTCCCGATTTCATGTTTAGGGCAGTTTACTTTTTGAGTTGCCTGTTGCCTGTTGCCTACGACATGTTTCGTTTCCATGGCAACTCATTATTCACTTGTGAGTAAAGATTAGCATTAATCTTAAGAATGTACAAGAATAATGTGATTATTATAGCATGGTCGTGGATCAATGCAATTTTTGAACATTGCATAAAAACTGTCGTTAGTATATTCAAAGCGAATTCCTTACATTTGTACTTTCTTGAAAATTGGAACCTATTTGAAGATTCGATGCTGAAACACATATATGTGCTTAGAAGTAAAGACATACTTGTAGCAAAAAAATATAATTATAACTATTTGCAAAAAAAAGCAAATTTGCTGTGAAAAAAAGTTGCCGCTCTAAGCATAAGTTAAAGAAAACTGTTACTCACGTCATTTGTAGCTACAAAGGTATTCTACTCATTGTAAGAATTTTATGACTATGGTAAGAATCACATTTCTTCCACAACATGACTGGGATAGATGTTCGTTTATTGGGTAGATGGAGCGAATTGCCTCAAAATTTCAAAACCATTTTCTTTATCAGTCTTCGAAAGACTAATGATCAATAATTTTGCACCGATTTGTCTGCAATTTTGCAACGAGGCAGCAATAAAGTTTTTCGTCGAAAACATCCAAGTGTCGGCTTGCCGGCTCGTCATCAGGGTATTACAATCACTACTAAAATAGCGCTCAACTGCCTCATCAATTTTCCATTTTTCTCCTGACATCGTAATATCTAGTTTGTCAGCTTTCAGTAATCGAATTTCAGAAAACTTTCCACAAGAAGCTTGTAAACATTTCACCCTTAGTTTCATCTTCCTATCTGTGTTTGTTTTCAAATTCCACTAATTAGATGGACGATAAACTTTTCCCGAACTTAATATTCCTATCTAGGTAATATAAACTACAAATTTAAGTGGTTTCAAGTTGCTTTGACTATACAAAGAGAGGCAGGGTCGTAAGTTTTGTCATAACGACAACTAGTTCGAAATGATGGGGTCACTTGTTGGGTTTTTACACCAATTTAATTTAGTATTAGTAGTAAATTTAGCATTAGGGTTATGCGCGGTTTCTACAGAGCTTTGTATTAAAGATTGTGCACATGCATGGTTTGGTAAACTTTTGTTTCGTTTTGAAGCATCCCTAGCTTTGCATCCCTAGTTCACGATATGCTGAATACGGAGGAAGACTTTGAGCAGAACTTTAAATTGACTATGCACATTCTTTTCTGTCTAGTAACAACTTCTTGGTAAGGGTCTAAATCTTCTAGCATAAATACAATGGTACGACCAAATGAGAAAGTTACATTTTCGAATTTCTTTGGAGAATTTAGTACTAGGGCTTGATGAGTAACAAGTGTGTCTAGGGTCGTACCGGGACAGAGTGTTTCCACTTTCCATTTTGACCAGCTAAATAGAGCGTTTCAACTAGATTTAAAAAACATTTCTGGGGAGTCAAAAGAGTCCAGAACCGTCAGAAAACAGTACAGGACGTGCGCAAGACTAACCTGAACTAACCTGTTACATTACAGATTTTTGACGATTAGGGATTAGTTTGGTTTTCTGTTGAAACAAACCCCCATATAGTTTATAATTTTTTTATAGAATTTCTTGCAGCAGAAGATCAAACCAATCCCGGATCATCAGATTAGCAGTAACGAGTTAGGACGTCTTGCACATGGTTTGGACTGTTCTCTGACTGTATCTACTAATTTCAGTCCTTAAAACAGGCCTTTAATTGAATCAAAAACTTCTTTTTACATGTAAAAGCACAATGCAAATACATCAAAAACAGCAAAATTCGAGGTTCTGACGACCGAACGATTGCGGGTATAAGCGAACTACTTCCGACTTGTCAACGGCTACGGGAGGATGAACATGTTGTCCTGAGGTTGAGAAATCAGCCTCAAAGAAGGATAAACTGTAGTAGCGGTCAACGAAATAAGGATGTAGATGGCAGAGGACAACCGCTACATTAAAGATCTTATGAGGTAGTCTTAGTATATCATCTATGGCAATGCTTAGAACTGAAGATAATTCCGGAGTAAGTCCCCCATTCGGATCTCCGGGGGAGACAGTTAGTTATGAGTGTGCGTAAGAAATAAACAAGTTTAAAAGTTATAAGCATATGTATGCACTTGGAACGTCAAAACCATGGCAAGAGACGGTAAAATAGACAACGCCATACAGGAAATGAAGAGATTGAACATCGATGTAATGGGTAAAAGTGAGATGAGATGGCCGGAAGCAGGAAGTATAGACAAAGAAGAACACAGAGTATATTACTCGGGCTCATCAGATGGGAAACTGGAGCATGGAATAATTACCACAAGAAGTGTGATTAGGTGTGTGATTAATTGCATCCCAGTATCTGACAGAGCAGTTACTCCAAATACAGGTTAACCGAGCAAATATATGCCCCTACCGCAGATAAAGACGACGATGAGGTCGAGAGACTCTACCAAAGCGTGGTAGAGATAATACAACGAGTCCCCAAACACGAAATGAACATCGTAATGGGTGATAGCAATGGCAAATTGGGAGCGGGAGTGAATTCAGGCTTGTTTGGATAGTTCTGATTAGGACAGAGAAACGAAAGAGTTGATAGGCTCGACATATTTGCAGAAGACAACGAGGCGGTATTCTCGACGGTAGTATTAAAGACATTTTACAAACTACCGATGAGAAGACTGTATACGTGGGAGTCACCAGCAGATTAACCCGGTAATATCGTCAGAAACCAGATTGCATTTTGATCAATCACATCAGTTAAAACCTCTCTAGGAGCAGATATCGAATCGGACCACACACCTCTAATGGGAGTTATGAGGGTGACACTAAAGAAAGTTAAGAAAAAAATTAGACCTATTTCTGATATGGCAGCTCTGTATACGAGGTATGTTCAAAAAGTATCGTTGTTTATTCATGAATATCTATTTTGTCCCCTTCAAAGTAATTTCCCTTGGATATAACACATTTACGCCAACGTTTTTTTCCAATCCTCGAAGCACTTAAAAAAATCATTTTCTATAATCTTGTTCAGCTTCTCCTTCGATGCCGTCTTTACCTCCTCAATCGTGGCGTAGCGTCGTCTTTTCACGGGCCTTATCAATTTTGGAAATAAACCTATGATTTGTCACCAGTTATGATCCTCTGGAGCACATTGGGGTGGTCACGGACCGAGTCCAACATCTCCTGAGTAATGTTAACGGGATGGTGTTTTTGGTCGAAATTGAGCAATTTTGGCACGAATGGCATGAGCCAATCGATATGTTTAGGTCCTCACCAACTTCTCTAACGGTGATTTGCCGATTGACTAATACTTTTTTCTTCACTTTATCAATGTTTTCGTCTGTTGTTGAGGTGCTCCGGCGTCCGGCACGCTCTTCGTCGTTCACACGTTCTCGGCCCTCTGAGAAAATTTTGTACCACCGATAAAGGTTGCTTTGGTCCACGGTAGCTTCACCGTATGCCACAGTCAATATTCGGAATGCTTCCGCGCACTTTATTTCTTTTTTCACACAAAATTTGACACAGATTCTTTGATCCATTTTTTTTAAAAATTGGCAAAAATCGAAGACGAGCCAAAACACATCCAAGCAAAACGGCTATCAAAAATTAACTAAACTTTCAAAATGGCCGACCTTGTCAGCATTAGTAAGGGACATGAGTAATTTAAAAATTCGCGATACTTTTTGAACAGACCTCGTATAATATCATGCAAGAGGAGATCAACAAATTTGAAAAGACAGTAGAGTCAACAAAGAAAGAACTCCTACAACCAGAGAAGGAAACAAGAGGGAAATCCTGGATGACCGAAGACATTTTGGATCTAATGGGGCAAAGGAGAACACTCGAAGGAAATATAGAGGCATACAGAAAGATTCAAATACAGATGAGAAGAAGGATTAGAGAAGTCAAAGAAAAAGAGATATGTGAGGAAATAGAAGTGCTTCAAGCCAGATACGACAGCTCTAACGTCCATAAAAATGTAAAAGAGATAACGGCAACCTTTAAGAAGCGACAACTGATGTAGATTACAGACACAAATGGGAAAATAATCATCGACAAACAAGACATGAAAAACAGATAGAAATCATATCTGGAATTACTCTTTCAAGATCAAAAACCGGAAGTCAGTTATCCAGTCTCAGAAATGTCCACAGGCCCAGAAACACTAAAGCAAAAAGTGGAGATAGCAATAAAAAAATTGAAAAACAGAAAAGCAGTTGGACCAGATAATATAGGGGCGGAGTTCTTTAAAGTGCTAGATGAAGAAGGAATAGCCTGGATCACAAACATCTTCAAAAGAATGCTTAAAAATACAGTGGACAGCTCACATAACGAACCAAGAAGTGCTTAAAATAATGAATAAGGAAGTGGAAATCATGTACACCATCAAGAGCCGAAAACTCGAATATCTGGGACACGTAATGAGAAATCAATATCGATACTCCCTAATTCAATCCATAATACAAACGAAAGTCAAAGGAAAAAAAGGACCCGGCAGGGGAAGAATCTCATGACTGCAGAATCTGCAAACTTGGTTTGGAAAAACTTCAACGGAATTTTTTCGGGCAGCTGCAAACAAGTCCTGATTGCCAATATGTACCTGAAGGAGAGTAAGAAGAAGTAATCCAGACATTGGATTTGAAGATATTTTGGAATAGATGTATTATTTTAAAATAAGTGGAACTATAACTATATTTATGAATGCAATTTGAAATTGTCTCTTCATTGGTCAACTCCTTCTCATTGCGGAAAATAAGAAAATTACATTTCTGACAGTTATCTAATCCGAGATCTAATCTTTCTCCTGAGCCATAAAAAATACTTTTCAAAACTTACATTTCTTTATTTCTATTCAGAACAGTTAAACCGACATTTTTTGTTGCCTCCCAAGAACCATTTGGCCTCAGTGGCTTCTCCCACCCGGCCACCCTGACCTGGCCGCCCTTGAGTGTGTTCAATTTTTGGAATGCTGCTGCCGAGGCTGTTGTAATGCTTTTGCTTAGCATTTTTGTGCATCGGGTAGCTGACTCGTTTTGTATTTTTTCTTGTGTGTTCGGAAGTCTCAGTTTTTTCAATTTTCGTTTTGCGCTTTAAGGGCGCACATTTTATTCATTCTTCACTTTCTTGCTCTGTTGAGGCTGTGGCCTGTGGTAGGGCATTGTGTCGGTAGATGTTTAGATGTGCTACTTGAAAGAGAAAGACTAGTAGCAGGCGCTACTGGACTACTGACCGTAATATTTCGAAAATATTAATATTTTCTGCAGTTCTAAAGAGTGTAGACAAACAAATAACGTAGTCATATGTATCCTATGAAATACTTTCTCTGTTTAACCGCAGCGTCCAGAAAGGACATCAGCTAGTTACAAGTCGTGTCGGTATTAGGTACTATCGGAAGTGATGCTTTGGCAGGTTCTTATTTCATTTGTGTAACGCTGGCGTTAAGCCAAATAACATGTTCAATTAGTAAATTGAAAAATTACCATTTATTACTCTTTTTTGTCTAGAGAATATTATTACCTGACATACTCAATGTTTCACGTATAGTTGCCAACGCATTCTCTTTAACACTGTTCTTTTTAAAATTAGTTTCTCAAGTATACCATAAGCAAATAAATTGGCTCAGCAAATCAATTACTTGATCTTTGTCAAACCTGTTTTTCTCTATTTGTATCTTTAAAATGAACAATTAAAAAAAATGTTGTGTCGATAATTTCTTTATCAGAGAAAAATAAAATTATTTTATAAAAAAAAAATAAATTAAAAGTATAAACGACGTGACACTTGACCAAAGAAAATGACAACCAAGAGTTCCTGTGGGTCGCATGGGCGACTTAAAAAAAATTTAGGCCTAGTTTAGTAGCATTAAGAACTGAATACTTTCAAAGCCAAATCTTACAGTTACGGTAACACTAAATCCCTTGCTAAATCCACATAAACTATTTCCTTCTCGATTTCCTTAAAGTAAGTACATCCAGATAACTGTTTTAACACCAACACACAAGACTTTAGTTGGAATACCCTTTACCTAAATAAATGTATACAATGTATTTAATTTCAGACATTATTGTATCTAAAAGAACTTAAATATAATTGGTAGCGACCTATTGATAACAAAGGTTTTAAGACTCTGTTATTTCCCTGACGCCTTCTCGTTATGCAATACGATTGGTATACAAGGATATGCATAATAATAAATTGCCGGCGTTCCTCGATACACATTATCACATGAAAATTGAATTTGCCAACTCCCTGATACCAATGCAAGCCTCGAAGTGACATGCCGACATCATTAATCTTTCAGCTAATCTTCTACATAAACTTGCTAATATGAATGATTAACGTTATATATATATACCCCCAGTGTGTATCTCTACAGCAAGCACTTTGTTATTAATGTGGAGCTTTGATTCTTTGTGTGGTTATAACTATTATTTGTTGTTAAAAGAAACCTGTTATTGGTGCATACCTACATTTTAAATAACGTCACATTTTTTTATTAAAACAAATAGTTTGGGTTTGCTGGGGAGTAGGGTATGATTAGTTGTTTTATTAAAATAGCAGTCTGTTGTTATAGTGACTCTCGATTGACTTAAAGATCAACAAATTTAGAGACGACTTTTCCAGCAGGGAGAGCATAGGACATTGGTAGATTGGAATTCTTTTTTTTTATCTAACGATCTATTGGACATTTATTTAGTTTTTAGTGTATTTTCAACTTCAATACTCTCTTATATTGTGCCTGCAAATCTCTAATAATTCTTTCTTTATACTGCATTTGCCTTGGCCTTTAATGTTAAACGTATCAACCTAGTTGATAACTGGATAACTTTTAATTAGGGCGTTATTCGAGGTGTTTTTCAACTTTTGACATATTAGGAAAACTATAATTTTTTTTCTAAGATTGCAACTTTTCATCATTGTCTATTAGGTATTATGTTATGGCCCACGCAATGGTGAGAGTCTTCCTTATAAAGAAACACTTAATATATAAAATGTAATTATTTTACCATTGGCATGGAAATCAAATCTATAATATAGTGTACGAACTCGAAGAGTTCATTTTACCATTGGATCTCAGGACTATAATATAATGTACGAATCATCATCATAGGTCTTTCTTAGATTTCAGTGATGGTCGTAATATGAAAATCTTTCATTAAATACGTAACAGAGTCCCATTCCCATTTAAAACAAACACACAACTATCCCACCTTGATTTCAATGATCCAATATCCTTGACAGTAAAATTGCACTAGAAGGGCACCATTCGCACTTCACCAGTTGTTCACTAATTGGTTCTGATTAAAACCGAAGAATTTCACTCGTTTTCTGCCATGTGACGGAGGCTGTTCAATAAATGGTCCATACCCGTTCGTGCGGACGAGAAACATCCCAAAACATCGCCTTGTTCTGGTCCACGGTACGACCTTCCGGCAATGTGCGACCACTGCTCGATAAAACGCCCTTTAAGCCTCTGGGTTTGTGTAAACACCTGAAAATTAGACAATATCTGTTCAGATGAACATAATTTTTACCGGCGATATACGGAATCGAACGTTCGTTCAACGGATCTCTATCTCAGAGATGGATACGAACTGAATTTGTTTTGTATGTTACCGCTACTTCTCGTCCTGCGAGACCGTGGGTCGTGAACGCGCTCGGTTCTTCCGAACGCAGCCGAACAAGCAGCGACGTGCATGCGACGAGGGTGAAATTTTCAGGGAGGGAGTTTTTGTATCTCACCCCCCTGGGCCCCTTTCGGTCGGGCTCCGGAGGGTCAATCATACGGTTTGCCATTGTAATAATTATATACTTGAGACGGGGATAATGGGAATTGGTAGTATGAGCCCATTCAAAGTTTCTGTAGCTCAATTTGGAAAGTGGTAGGTGGGCCATTGAGAGGATCAATTCTCCTGGAAAAGGACAAGTACATGGTAGTCTCTTTGTGAAGGGATTTAAAGAAAACCGTATGATTCTACTGTCCTAAGAAAGTCTGATTACGAACCAATTCAAGGAGTACCCTTACAAGATTGGTAAAACATCAGTTTAAACTTTGTGGGATTAAACTAACCCTCACTTTGTGGGTGGAATAAAGACTGAAAATAAATGAAAAGCATTTGTTAAAATTGTTAAGCAAACATAAGTTTGTATTGACTGAGATGGGTAGTCTGAGATAAGTGCATAAAAAACGAAAATTTGAGCATTTTGTTGGGTTTCAAGATAGGCATTAAAGATCCGCCAACAGGATAATTTCTATTATCAAAATTCAGTAGTAGCGTGTAGTCAACGTTTCTCAAAACATGATTTGCGTTAACTTTCAGGCTAAAATAGCGTTAAGTCATTTTAAAATGGTCGAAATCCTTTCATTTTGTGCACCCGGAATAACGCCCATCTCGTCTTCCTCTTCTGAAGGTGCTGGCTTCTTATGATGTTGGCGACCACGTTGGCCCATCATATCCTTATCCTATTCATTGCAGCTCGGAATAAGTCGGTTGATGTTAAGCCAGTCCATTTTCTAAGGTTGGCCCGCCAGGATATACGCCTGCCGGTCTTGTGCATCGAGACCGAGACCGAGACTCGCGTAATCTCGGTCTTGGTCTCGTAGTAGCAACTCGAGTTGCGGCCTCGGTCTCGGTCTCGCGAAGAAAAAGGTAGTATCTCGAAAAATCTCATTGTTTGAATTGCATATTCAATTTTCTATCCGTTTTTGTGTATGAATGCTTACTTAAAATCAAAACTTGATATTATTGAGAGTTCCAATTTCCATTGTAGAATCAGGTTAGTTCAGGTTAGCTTAATGTAAAACTGCATTAGACATGCTCGTAGGTCCACCAATGATGCTACTCAATCTATTTTTATATAAAAAATATGTGTCCTGTATACTTAGCTTTCGACACATCTATCAGATTTCATTGAAAATATGGAAATATTTCAAATCAGGTTTTATATTATGAAATTAAATATGCATTTCGAAAAAGTACCAATACTGCCAATGGAAAAATTCCTATTTTTTAGCTTTATTTTGTGGTAGAATGAAGTCATAATAGTCACCAACTTAAAAATTACCCTGTATAGAAATAATACTATACTTTTGAAAACACAAAAACTTCATTATCATATAAACTGGCTAGTCACACTCAGGAGTCCAAAGAACTTATTTATGATAGTTGATAGTTATTTATAAATATAAAGGGCAAAAAGTGACAGTCTACACATGTCTTAATCGTCTTTCTTACTCGCTTTAAGTCGATTTCGTTCGTGGTGAAAACGCATAATTTATCGAAAACAATCGAAATCTCGTTTTTCTATAAAATGAGGAAAATAAAAAACTCAAGTAAGTATGTACTAGAGAACTTCTATTAAAGTGTCTTTTCGCCCTAAGAATACCTATATTCAACGCACTATTATAAGGGCCTGCTCGTCTGCTGATTATACAGGGTGGACCAGGTTTTTGGTGCCAAACTTTAAGGTGGTATTCTACGTCCAAAAATAACTCTAGTTTGCTATATAAACCATAGTCGAAAAATACTCCGTTACGGAAATATAAGGTGTTAAAGTTTTTTTTGAAAAACCAAAAAATAGATTTTTTTCTGAAACTGCCAGAGATATTTTAATGAAATTTTACAGGTGTCAATAGCGATGAAAGACTCAAGTTTTGCAATATAAAAGATCTTTTCAGCGTTACCAGTGGCGTGCACTGCGGCGCATGACTACTTTTCAGCAAAAAAGTACGCTACTGGTTTTTCTGAAGATAAAATTATAAACATAAATATTGTTACAACACAGTTAAAAAAAATAAGCTTGGCTGTTTTAGGTTGCCATGAAAACCTACGCCAACAAGGCGTGGCAAATATTGATTATCTGGAGGTACGCAAGTAACAAAATTAATAATCTATTAAAAGGCAAACACTGAAAAGTTTTTAAGTCGTTAATATTTAGTTACAGGGGCACCCTACGAAAAAAAGCCAAGGGAACTTTTTTCTTTCAAATTGATCAAGGACCTCAAAAATAATTTTTTTCTACAAACGTCAAATAATGACGCATTTTACGCTTTCATTTGACAAACGAAAACCTAGCCTTTTTTGAGGATCAGAATGTGAGTTTACTTTTTCGCGCGTTGCCCAGGACAGCAAGCGAAAAAGATTTTTTCGCTTGCTGTCAATAGCAACTACCACCACTCAACCAATTATTAAAAACATCATTGTCAGTTTGATTTAAATTTTTAGATTGTGTCCTCAGTTTTGCTCAGTTGTGATTCACATTATTTGAAATTGATGGTTTGCAGAAAAAACGTTGTATGCATTACGAGCAAAAAGTAACTTTTTTGCTCTCGAGTGATTGCCGCTCGACGCTTCGCGTCGAGCGGCAAACTTCACTCTCCGAGCAAAAAAGTTGTACTTTTCACTCTTAATACATAAATAACTATTATCTTCAGCAACACCAGTAGCGTATCACTTTTTTGTTGGAAAATAGCCTGTCGCGAGCCGCAGTGCACGCCATTGGTAACGCTGAAAAGACCTTTTATATTGCAAAACCGGAGTCTTTCATCGCTATTGACACCCGTAAAATTTCATTAAAATATCTCTTGCAGTTTCAGAAAAAAATCTTTTGGTTTTTCAAAAAAAACTTTAACACCCTGTATTTTCGTAACGGAGTATTTTTCGACTATGGTTTATATAGCAAACTAGGGTTATTTTTGGACGTAGAAAACCCCCTTACAGTTTGGCATCAAAAACCTGGTCCACCCTGTATAATAAAATCTTGCAAACGAATGATGTTGTTCGAGACCGAGACTCTCGAGAGTCTCGATTGGCAGTATCGATATTAAAGTCTCGGTCTCGATCTCGGTCTCGTTCTCGTACGAGACCGAGACCGAGACCGAGGCTTCTCTCGCGGTCTCGTGAAGCTCTAGACACAATATATTAAATTCAGGTAAAAGGCTATTAACTCTCCTATTGAACAACAATGTAGCTGGTGATAGAATGTCATGGTCAATCGGTGTGTTTCGATACTCCAAAAGACACAGATATGGTTCTTTACAGTCAAACTCATCTTTTTTCATGATGTTTTTAAATGTCTGAATGCACCGTTCAACCATGCCATCCGATTGCGCGTGTGTTGGACTAGATGTCACATGTTTGATATTCCAAGAGTCTACAAACCTTTTGAATTCCTCAGAACTATAGTTTGTGCCATTGTCTCATCTAATCGTTTTAGGAATACCATGGCGTGGGCGTGCAAAAATCGATTTAAGTAAGTTAATCGTTGGTTTACTATCTAATTTCTCTAGAATGCCAGTTTCGATAAACTTGGAGTAATAATCGATTACAATTAAATAATTTTTCCCTTTGATTTGAAAGACATCTGTTCCAATGGTCTCCCAAGGACTGCCTGTGACTTCGGATTGAATTAATGGTTCTTTGGAATTAGAGTTTCTAAAATTTAAACAAGTTTCACAGTTGTTAACCAAATTCTCTATATCCTTGTTTATATTAAGGCAAAATAAGCATTAACGAGCTCTTAATTGACATTTTGTTATACCAAGATGATTATAGTAAATGAGATTTAGCATTTCATTTCTCAAACTACTAGAAACCACCATTTTATTACCTTTGAACAAAACTTCATTCAATGTTATTAATTCATCCCTAAAATCCCAGTATTTTTCCACCTCATCAGATAATTTATTTTTTTCATTTGGCCAGCCCTCTTTTACTAATTTCATTAATTCCCTCAAATGTTTATCATTTTTTGTTTCCAAACAATGGGCAATTTTTTTTCAATTAAATTAATTTTAGCCTCAATCTCTCTCAAATCAAATCCATCTTTTTCAGACAACTCATTCAAAAAATTTCGACTCAAACAATCAGCTATGAAGAACTGTGAACCTGGTTTATTGTATTTCTATGTCATACCACTGCAATTTAATCAACATTCTTTGTAGCCTCAATGGTGTATTTATTAGTGGCTTCTTGTACACACTGTCACCTTTTTACCATATATGTATGTATTGATGGAAATGAGTACACCCAAAGAGCACTGCAAGCAGCTCTTTCTCAATTTGGGCATAGTTTTTCTCTGTTTCCGTCAGTACTCTAGACTCATAAATTACAGGCAAGCCATCTTGCAGCAGGACTGCTCCCAGACCATTTTTTGATGCGTCCACTGACAAGACAACAGGTCTGTTGACATTGTAATACTGTAGCACAGGAGTTGATGACAACACTTGCTTGAGTTTGTCCAGAGCTTGAGTATGATTTGTTTCCCAAATAAAAACTGTATTTCTATTTAATAATTTTCTTAACTCATTTGTTAATTCTGATAAGTTGGGGACAAACTTGGAAACGTAAGTAATCATACCCAAAATTCGTTCCAGCTCCTCCTTATTTTGGGGCTGCGGCATTTTAATTATACTTTTTATTTTATCATTGTCAACTTTCACTCCTTTGCTACTTATTACATGTCCAATAAATTTTATTTCCGTTTCATTAAATTTGCACTTACTTTTATTAAATTTTACACCTTCTCTTCTAGCCCTGTTTAACACAGCAATCAAGTTCCTGTCATGTTCCTCCTGGCTTTTTGCAAACACCAGTAAATCATCTATATAAGAGACTTGACCTTCTAACCCTTAAAAAATCTGTTTAAACTGCTTTTGAAACACTTCGGGTGCAGATGATATGCCAAATGGCAATCTTGCAAACATATATCTACCAAAAGGTGTTGCGAAAGTACACAGTCTTTTACTGGCTGCATCCAAACGAATCTGATAGAAGCTTTGATTAGCATCCAGCAAACTAAAAAGTTTAGCCCCCGATAATTGGGCCAAGATTTCCTCTATAGTTGGAATCTGATAATATTCCTTTTTAATAGCATTATTTAAACTTTTGGGATCTAGACATAATCTAATTTTCCCATTTGGCTTTCTTACAGTGGATGAACTGTAAGAATGGACCAATGGATGAACCCAATCTGTCGGTCCTGACAGTTTCTCAATAATTTGTAATTTCTCGAACCTATCTAGTTCAATTTTAACTTTGCTTTTGCAAACATTGCTAATTGACAAGGGAATTTTACGAGCATTGAATAAAACAGGAACTGAGTTTTTCTTCAAAATGGTTGTATGCTCTCGTTACCACCTATACGTTACCACCTCGATAACACCTATATCTATCAGTACTTCTTCATATTGAGTCAACACATTTTTTAAACCTATATCATTAATTCTCTTAATTAACCCTAGTTTGTTACAATGTTCCAGGCCCAAAATTGCTGGACCATTTAAAGCACTGACAACAATAAGGTCCAACAAGTGTTTTTGATTAGATACAATGCATTCCAGAGTACACTTACCCAACATTCCAATGCTGGTTCCGTCATAATTTACTAATTTTACATTTGATTCGGTTACATTGGCATTTTTAATTTGTTGCAAATTGCTTTTTGGTATGATACTGGCTTGAGCTCCTGTGTCCAATTTAAAGTTGATTGATACTTTCTGCACCTCAATCCAGTCTACATGGCTCCTACCCTGTATTGAGCCAATAAAAAGAATTTCCTCATCACTTTCTATGACCGCTTCTTCTTCAACAGTGACCTCTTTCACTTGCTTTTGCTTGCACATTTTGGCAAAGTGGTTTAGTTTACTGCATTTTTTGCAGGTTTGTTTAAATACAGGACACTTGTTTAATTTATGTGTATAGTCACACCTAGAACAGTTTTTTATAACTTCTTCTGTCATTTCTAGACCTTCTTGTTTCTTCTGTTGTTGCTTTGGCTGTATTTTTCTTTGTGACACTTTATTAATGCTTATATCACCAATCGGCTCAGCTGCTATGTCTTTTACATGGCACTTTTACATGGATAAATTGGGCTCAGTCAGGAGCTTTTCCCTGAGTTTTGTGTGTTCAATTCCACAAATCAGGCGATCTCTGATCAATGACTCTTTTAGCTTTCCAAAGTCACATGATTGTACCAATGATTTTAATTCTGTTACATAGTTGTCAAAAATATCCCCCGTTTTTTGATTTCTCATGAAAAATTTATGCCTCTTTTAAGTTACATTAATTTTGGGCACAAAATATTCATTGAATCGGGCAATTAGGACGTCGAACTTGTCCACTTCACTGACTTTCAACTCGGAAGTGATGAATATATCCAGGCCTTCTTGCGAAATATAGTGTAGCGCAAGGAACATTTCCCTTTGTCTTCTGCATTCTGCAGGTCTGCAGCGGACAAAAACACTTCGAATGATTGCTTAAATTTTGGCCATATGTTGGCGGCATTTGCCTCACCCACCTTGAAGTGTGGCGGTTTTAAATCCATTTTCCTGAGTTTTAGTTCACTTCATCACGACTGGGCCATATTAAATTTTGCACGGAGATTGTTAATTTATACATTTTATTTATTTGAATAAATTGAGATAAGTTATGAATAAACATAATTACAAGAACATCAAACTTGAAAAACGTTTTCTTCTTTTAGTTTTTCATGTTGTCTGTCCCCTGTCACTTGTCAAAATCAACGTCACTTAAAAATAAGCACTTTCTATGTTGGCACTCCGAACACATAGGTACCTTGATCCTATCATACTACACCATGTATCACTGATATTGCAGCCCAGATAGCATATTTTCTCTACTCTTTCCAGTGGTGTATCGTTTACCGTAAATTGAGCTTTTATGTAGATGTTCTTACTGGTAACCATTATTTTAGAGTTTTTAGAGTTTAGTTTTAGTCCACATTCGTTGCTTGCTTCTACTATATTATCTATCAATCCCTGGAGGCCCTCCGCACTATCTGCCAGCAGTACGGTGTCATCTGCATACCTAATATTATTGATATGTTGAGCATTTATTGCAATACCGTCTTCTGATCCATCCAAGGCTTCTCTAAAGAGATTTTCGGAATATATATTGAACAATACCTCAGATAGTTCGTTTGTTACGCCAAACTCTATCCTTTGTATCCTAAGGATGAGAATGGCGGATAACAAAACGAGTTTTACGAAAACCAGATTTAATTGCTTGTTAATTAGCTCGGCTACACTCAGTGGAGGTGGTCGTAGGTGAAATAACTTACAATCTATTAATAAATGAAGGTATTTGTATTAACAATAAATTGAACAACGGTTATCATGAAAAGAATCGTACAATTACTCTTTATGGGTACAACTTTCAGGGAGGTCTCAATTGTTCTAAAAATCCATAACAGGATCAGCTGTTTGCTATTTTTAACCCATCAAGAGTGGGGTGCTAAGGCTCTGGTTAAATACCTAGTAGGTGTAATGGCTGTGGAAAATAATGTATTTTAGTTTCAGTAATAAGGTGGGAAAGTCTAACTACAGTTATGCCACAGGTATATCACCAGTGCAAGCATATAGCTATAAGTATTATGTGGAGTTATATCTGCCAAGAGTGCAGGAAACTAACAGAGTGTATAGGCTAAAATGTGACACCAAAAGAGACTTAATGGTCATATATGTCTGGTTCACAAATATTCCCATAAGGTAATGTTAATTAATCAGAATAGCTCATTGCACTTAATTTGCTACTATTTGCTATTCGCCTCAGTTAATTGAGGGCGTTGATGTAATTCAAAACAATTGTTTGTTATTTGGTTATTATCATTAATTGGTACCCATATAGGCATCCAAAAGTGCTTGAACAGGTAGTTGGTCAGTCATCTCCGAACAGAAAGAATTAAAATAGAACAAACCCACCTTGAAACTTCTGGACCAGGTTGCAGCCTATGCCTCGGGACTTGGCATAGGCTGCAAAAGTGTACATGTGTGTCGAAGTGTGTCCTGTGATGAGGTGTGCTCGCAGGTATAGTTGATGAGTGAGTAGTAGTTCGCAGTGGTATAACGCAAGAGGGCAGCCAGTGATACCAGTAGATGGCCAGTGATGTGAAGTGAAAGGTTGAAAAGTGAAATAGCAGAATAGAAGAATACGAGAATAGAAGAAGGCCTACAAGAGAATACGAAAATGAGGAGCTGGCATTGATTTGGTGGTGAGACTATTAATACCATGAATTTCAAAGTTAGTACAGTCGATAATAAAGATTTACATACTTAGGGTTGGTGTGTGGCCTTGAAGAGAAATACCATGTGCTAGCTCTGTCACACGGGTATTTGGAATCCAGAAAATAACTGTCAATTGCTGCCTATCCCTCCTCGCAGAAAAATTAGTCTCCTGACTAAGAGGTCCACAAACCACATATAATGAGGAGGTAGTAATTAACAATTAATTCAAATCCGTTATAAACGCTATTTCCTTCAGCCCAGCAACATTGCAAAGAAGCCCAAGGAAAAATTTGTCAGTAAAGTAAAACAAATGGATTAGAGACCAAAAGGTGAAGACATGCGAATTGTACTAACTTCTCACCTTGAACCCTGGCTCCTGATTGGTGATAAATAAAGAGGTCATATGACCTTTGAAAGTGAATTGACTGTGGACTGTAGGTTAAAGGACAATAAGGTGCCCTGAAGCTGTATAACTTTTGCAGTGAATAAACAAACAAACAAAAAGGCGGATGGAAGGTAAACAATTAATTTGAAAGATAGTAAATGTTTAAATAAAATAATTGTACGATTTTTATGTGAACAATAACATAAAAAAGTGAGGCTAAATTATTATACAAAAAAAAAGTGTATCACGTTTTCGAGGCGCAATGTAGCTTTTTGTTGAAGATATAGGTTTGATATTAGTCTTACATCCTTACCATCAATTCCCGATGTTTTTAAATTGTCAATTAGTTTCCCGTGCGGCACTCTGTCAAATGCCTTTTCGAAGTCAATGAAGCATGCAAATATGATGACATCCCTCGCTCTTGTAAGCTGAAGAGTGCTTCTCTTGTTCCAAGGCCCGTTCTGAATCCAAATTGCGGTTCACTGAGGTGTTCTTCTAATTTGGTGTAAATGCGAGAGTGAATGATATTTAGAAGTAATTTAAGTGCGTGGCTCATTAAACTTTTTAGTCTGTGGTCCTCGCATTTCTTGGCATTGGTTTTTTTTTTGGAATTGGGATAAATATTGATAGCAGCCAGTCCTTTGGTAAGTGTCCAGTCTCATATATGTTATTAAATAGCTTAATTAGAGTTGGAATTTGGGATGTCTCTAGTAGTTTCAAAATTTCCCCATGCACATCATCGCGTCCCATCTTTAAGTCGTTTAACGGCCCTTTCAACTTCTTCATTTGTTATTTCTGGGCCGTAGGGGTTGTTTATTTCGGGTGGTGTTCTTGTTGTATCTTCGAATAGCTCCTACATAATAATATAGTCCGTCCATTTTTCTAGTCTCGTCTCAATCCTGGTCAAAATTTGGCACCCGCTGTCCACAATTATGCCGGTATTGCGTTGTTTACTATTATTCTGCATCTCTTTAATCTGCTTGTGCAAGTGGAAGTCGTCATGTTTCTGTTGAAGAGTTTCAATGTCCATACACCTTTCACTTATACACATCTCTTTTGGTTCTTTTATTTTCCGTATTATATTTTTGTCGAGTTTATTGTATTCCTTGACATGTCTATCTTTGTGTTTTCGTCGTTCCTCCATCATCTTTAATATTTCGTCCGTCATCCATTCTTGTTTCTTTTCCTTTTTTAATTTCAGATTTTCACATGTTATTGGGGTAACAGATGTCTTAATTTCATTTCATTGTTCTTCTATGTCACTGTTGTAGTTTTCAGCTATCTTGGCGAAGTTTTCATTGAGCTCTTCTCTGACTTTTTCCTGGATGTTATTTTCTTTCAATAGTCTTACGTCCTTTTTGGGAATCATTTTCTTACGAATTATTTTAAATTGTATGTTGACATTTGCGACTAATAGATTATGGTCTGAGAAGACGTCTGCGCCTGGATATGTTTTTGCTGAGGTGATGGATTTTTGAAACCTTTTGTTTGCAATGATAAAATCAATTTGGTTCCTCATAATTCTCTCTGGATACTACATTCTTTAAACTATTATCCTAGAAGGATGTAGTTTGAAAAATGTATTCATGACTGCCATGTATGTCTCTTGACAGAACTGGATTAGCCTTTCTCCTCTCTCATTTCTCGTGCCTAGACCGTATCTTCCCACAACGCTATCAACTGTAGCCTGTCTTATTTTGGCGTTAAAATCGCCCATGATGAAATTTAGCTCATGCTTTTTTGTTATTTTTAGTGCGTCTATTAGGATCTGATAGAAATTTTCTATTTCTGCTTTAGTAGATTCAGATTGGGCCCATCTTTAGTTGAGAGAAAATTGTTTTACTTTTTACTTTAACTTTTCTTTCGAATTAAAGTAATCAGTACTTTTCAATACTTATACCATTTCTGCTAGTTGTCCTTGAATCTGACAATAGTTACATTCAAGAAAAAGCCATTTGATGTTGAGATTTTCACAACGGTAACAAAGTGAATATGGTTTGGACCGATTCTTTTCAGTCAGCCCTGCTTTTGATGTGTTCTAGTCAACTATTCCCTCGACTATTCCCAGTTTAAGAATACCAGGAATAACCTATAAATGTGTGGATCTACTTTCAAAAACTGTAATGGATTATTTCCCAGGCACGCACATACTGTAAACTACTACAAAAAATCTTAATATATTCCGTCTCAAATTATTATGGACTGGGGTGTGCCATGGAAAACAGATGTTTTGCCCCTGTATAAATTTGTTGCCCCCGTATAAAAAATGACATTGAGTGAATTTGGCAAGTAAATGAGGATACAAATTTGTCAAATGTCTAAATTATTTGTAAAACGTTGCCAAATTAATAAAAAATTAAGTATCACTCATTCAAAATACTGAGCCTGCCTGGAATTACCTGTTTAGGATCACAAACGACTCTAAATTTAGCAAGAGAATTGTTTGACATTCCTACACAAATGTGATAATAAGATTGCATGCAGATATGGTTTGTGACTTTTGTACATTTTGGAACATTTTGTGCATTGTACAAATTGGTATTGACACCACAAAACTCAGTATTAACAAATACGGAACTAATACGGAACAAAAAAGGTGTTGCAGGCTGGGATAAACACAAAAGTCCGCAGCAGCAGAGTACGCTTTCACTGAAGGTCAAGATATGCCTTTCATCCTTTTGACAAGATACTTAAATAAAAAAATGAATTTACGCCAGCTATTTATTATTGTTTCCTCATACCCAACTACCTATTTTCAATGATTAGACTCATAACATCTATGCTTATAACAAGCCTTTTATTTTATTTTGTATAATTTAATACTTCTTTTCATAACATTAATCTGGCAACATTTCATGAATGAACTAGACATTTGTCAAATTTGTAACCTCATTTACTTGCCAAATTCACTCAATGTCATTGTCAAAAATTTATACAGGGGCAAAACATCTGTTTTCCATGGCACACCCCAGTCCATAATAATTGGAGACGACACATAGAAGCAATAACTTGTTCATACTAGATGCATAAGTGTACTTATCTAATTTTATTGTATTTCAATGGGTACCTTACATGTGACGACTGTATTTAATTGACTGTATGGTATCTCCTAATTAATGCATCACATGTTGCATTATGGTTATGACTTAGACTAGCACTTTGGGATTCATTTAAGTGTGGATGGACGTAATGTATGAGATTTATAGTATATTACGTAATAAGGGTTGTAAGAAGCTTATTACGTACGAATGGAAAGTTTACGCAACGCCGAGTGCGTATTTCGATGAGTACGTAAATGCTTTACAACCCGCATTTCGTAATATAAATATTTTATCTACGACGCTATAGAAATAGACATTTTGTAACTATTAGAAATAAATGTTAACAAATCAGAAAATTGATTAAAGTTGAATTTGACAGCCAGCCGCCATTAAAATTACGAATTGGTGGCGAGTGGACTGTTGCTAGGCGACGCGCGAATGAGGCCACCCGGCTGAGCGCCTTGGGCGTACGTTTGGTTCAGCGTGCGTAAGGAGCTCCTTACTAGCGAAGTAGAGCGTGTGTTATTTGATTTTTACGTAGTAGTCGTAGATGATAGTATATTACGTAATAAGGATTGAGCACGACGCCGCGCAGGCGAGTGCGTATTTCCATAAGTACGTAAATGCTTTACAACCCTCATTTCGTACTATACTTTATCTACAACGCTATAGGAATAGACATTTTGAAACTATTACAAATAAATGTTAACCAATCAGAAAACTAATTAAAGTTGAATTTGACAACTAGCCGCCATTAAAATTACGAATTGGTGGCGAGTGGCCTGTTGCTAGGCGACGCGCGAATGAGGCCACCCGGCTGAGGGCCTTGGACGTACGTTTGGTTCAGCGTGCGTAAGGAGCTCCTTACTAGCAAAGTAGAGCGTGTGTTATTTGATATTTACTTATTAGTCGTAGATAAAGGTATTTAAATGTAACCGCAAGCTACAAGAGTGCAGGGTGCCAGGTGCAGGTTCAATCTACACAGAAGTCCACTTTTGTCCTTTTACAATAAGTGTTAAATGTATCATAATGTCGACGATTTTGGTTGGTGAATAAATATTAGTTGATACCTAAAGACGATGTTTGATTGGCTCATAAACATAACAATAACCTCATGGAGTTGTTACCCAACTGCGTTATTGTAGATTAAATCTGATTAAAACAGTGAAACATATTTTTACGATTTGTAAGACACCTGTATAATAGGGCACTAGCACTGAGGTCTCTAAACATAGACCAATTTAACATTAATTCAGCCTCGGCTTTACAGCTGTGAGAAAAATGGAACTTTGCTTCTGTGAATTTTCTTAAGAGGTGCAATATTTGTATAAAATTGAAAATTGGGCAAAAATGGTAACAGTTAGATATGTATTATGTTTTTAAAGTTTCACTCATTTTTGATCTAGAATTTAAATCCGTCATAAAGTGTATGGGGTTTCATTTAAAAAAAATAACTAAAGTAATTTATTCTTTTTTGAGTCACCCGGTAGAGTTCCAAATAATTTTAAATTATGCCCCTGGAGGAGCGATATATACGCATGAAAAAAAAATATTTTCTTCAACCGTTTAGCTGTAAATGGTCGACGCGAACAGCTGGGTACAATTTGTATAGATACATTGGCATAGCAAACTCATTATGGGGCTAAAATTTTCTGTGCTCCTACTAACGAAAATAGAAAATTCTGAAATAGTAGCCATATTTGATGTCAAAACTGGTTTTTCATTAAATTTCATTAAACCGAGAAATAGTACTGCCATTATATTGTTGCGAACTAGGGTTCAAAAATTCCAGTGCAACGATTTAACACGAAAACACTATTTATTTATTCCACAAATACACTCGACTACTAAATAACTCACTACTTAACACTTTATAGCCTTCTAATATCGCTTCGTACTTTAGCTTACTTATAGCTCGATTAAAATAAGACTACTACTAACCGGGCGCTCTATGCGCCTTTTATATACAATCCTAAAATTACAGAAAAACCTAGAAAGTTCTTTATAAGAATTCTTGAATAATCTCACATGAAAAAAAGGTTGTAAACAACTGCCTTCTAGATTAAACCGAGCAATAAATCACTCGTGTCAGCCATGACGCAGCGCGGATAGGTCGCGAAGCTCCACCAACCAACGTATTGCCCCGCCTCCGATGCGGCGTCGCTGCGAATTGTAACAATATCTATTAAGATAAGTGGCTAAGGTAATGCCAAACTCATTATGGGGCTAAAGTCTTCCTAAGTACATGTATCGGGTAGTAAAACTACTACCCATTACATCTCTATTCTAAGCGTTTATCAAGAAAACCCTCCATTTCGTGAGGATCTGACCAAACTTCTAAAACTACAAAACAAGTACAAGTATTGTTTACCCTCGTTTCAAATCCCCCTGGACAATCAACTCGCCGACAATTTGTACATCCTGTAAACCACTCGAATTTATGCAGCTCCCATAAATAACTGAAAGAGTCGAAAAACGATATCCGCCGCGTGAGGGCATTACAACCGCAATAGAATCGCGGCCGCAGGGGGCGGGGAACCAGGCCGCTCATTGATTGTTTTAAATAATTAAAATGTCATCAGCAAATGCGTTTCGAAACGATTGCGTGTAAAATCGCATAGATTTACTGTCGATAAAAGGGCGAAAAAAATAATGTCAGTTCCACTAGATTGGACGTCGGACACTGGGATATTGTCCCAGTTTATTGTTCCGCAGTTGTCGACTATTTTTTTGCTGCTAGCGGTGTAGTAGAATTGCATAGAAAAACGGCCATTTTAATGGAATTTAGGTTCACAAAATCAGTGAAATAGATTTATAAATCAATGCACTAATACCTGATTTTTCATTAAGGATTCTTCCACAGAGTGTGATCTTAAAATGCCGATGTTTTGTTCTTTTGTGTCAGACTTTTTAAAGCTATTTTGAGTTTCGAAGCCTACAGATTGTTCAAGTTAAACTTATCTACAACTTTCAGATTTTCAACATTTTTAGAACCACAATTTACAACTTATGATTGATTTAAAGAAATTGTCAAAATTTGGTAGATATTTATATAGTAAGAATCGACCTAAAAACTGCAATTCTTTCCCTATTTAAACCATCTTGCAATTTTGCTAGTTTTTGAGATCTCTTCACTAATCTTGAATAAATAGGTAGGTTGGTGACGGATTTTTCTAGTTTAACCATCGGAATCTTGGTTATTTCAAGAG
Organism: Taphrorychus bicolor; assembly: GCA_951812265.1. Taxonomy (NCBI): domain Eukaryota; kingdom Metazoa; phylum Arthropoda; class Insecta; order Coleoptera; family Curculionidae; genus Taphrorychus; species Taphrorychus bicolor. Next base: position 20,718,108 of record OX638306.1, on the reverse strand, counting down.
ATAGGAACCAGGTTAAATAAGGGAAAAGTTGAGCAATTAGAAGCGGTGTCATCGGGTGACACAAAATGTATGTAACAGCCCAGTGTTTCCACGATTTCTATTTTAAAAATTTGAAATTTGAAGTTGAGAAATAAATCTTCCTAAATGTGCTTCAGATCCCGTTTTAAGCACTTAGGCATGACTCAAGCTTAACCGGAAGTACCGCCATTTTTAAATAGAACACCCTGTACGTTTGTTCATTTTCGGATTCCCCGTCGAATTCTAAGTTATTAGCATGTAGCATAACGTATGCTTATCTCTTACCGTTTTCGAGAAAATCGCGCCCGAACTTTCCATATCATCAATAATAAATGTAGATTTTTATGGAAACAAATGAACATCGATTAGCCCTGATTTCATAAGACTACCATCTTTTTTAGGCTCTCTATCAATAGACTTAAAAAAAAAGTCTTTGCAACTTGTCATTCATTCATCATCAAAAGTCCACAGTCGAATCAGTCAACGTTGGGAAACACGGATCATCACTTCGCCCATTGCCTCATCGCTTTTGATAAAGTCTGCTGTACCTGTAGAGGAGACGTAAGGAAGAAATTCCATTGGACCACGTCTTCAAAGCCCGGAAAACACTGTAGATTGTATTTTGATCTGCCGGGAAAATCTTCACAGCCTCTGTTAATATGTTTTTCATATTTGACGGCGCAAGAATAAAGAAAATACGGGGTGTTCATTATAAAACTTCATCTCGCAGGCTATGAAATTTTGACAGAAAAGGATGACATAATCAAAATAAATGGACTTTTGTTTCTCCATCCTTTTCTTTTGACATTTCACAGCCAACCAGATGAAGTTTTATAATGAACACCCCGTACATTCAGCAATATAATTTGTGGCAAATATTGTGTCATTGGTATGGAATTTTGATAAGGCACATTCCTAAGCTTTACAAATAACTGACGCACAACTAACCGACGCAAAATCGAAACCTCGGCCACACTGGATGACCGATGAAACCTTACGACTTATAGAACGCAGAAGATGTCTACGAAACTAAAATCTAAACGGGAAAGAGGAGCAACTACAACAAATTGATTTGGAAATTAGCAAATTCTGTCTACAAGATAAAAATAAACAAATAAATGTTATATGCAGAGAACGAGAACAATACGCTGACAGCAACGAATCCAAAGAATTGTTTAGTAAGGTCAGATACCTCTCACGCGAATTCACTTTAAGAACACAAATATCCATGATGAATTCGGTAATGCTGCAAGAAGCACTACGAAATTGCTGAGGTATGGAGACGCTACTGCTGTCGGGTGTTTAGTGGTAACACTAATAATGAAACAATCGCTGCCGTTTTGGAAATCTTCCAGAAAGAACCGGACATACTTAGAACTGAAGTAGGAGAAGGGCTCCTGGAGTGGATGCTATAACAGCTGAAGTAGTAAAGGCAATAGATGAGATTGGCATCAACAGCATGCACACTCTGCAAGGAAATATGGCAGACCGGCAAATGGCCGAATGAGTGGTGCCAGTCTATGTCCCAATTTACAAGAAGGGGTCGCCATTAGAGTGTTGAAACTATACAACAATAGCATTAATTCCGCATGTCAGCAAAATATTTGTAACCATTCTCAATGAGCGTCTAAGACCATTCCTTTTACCACAAATATCTGATGAACAAACAATATTTGTACCGGGAAAGGGCACTGAAGACCAAATTTTAAATGTCCGTCAACTAATCGAAAGGGCACGCGAATTTAACGTAGAGATGTACCTATGCTTTGTCGATTATTCAAAGGCTTTTGATACCATTTCTTGGGAGTCGCTATGGACTATTCTTCTCGAAATTGGAACTCTTCCCCACCTGGTCTATTTAATAAAACAACTGTACGAAAGAAACATAGCTGAAGTTAGAGTGAACAACACATACTCTGACAGTTTCTCAGCTAACGCTGAAGTAAGACAAGGATACATTTTATCACCATTGCTATTTAACACAGGTATATGGCGAATACATCATGCGTAAAGTGCTGGAAGACTGGGATGGTGGAATGTCGGTTGGAGGAAGAAAAATAAATAATTAAAATATGCTGACGATACTTGATCATCGCAGCTAAAAAGGAAGAAATGGTGGACATAATAGACAAGTTGAGCAGCGTTAGCCGAAGTTATGGACTCGAACTCAATAGACAGAAAACAAAAATAATGATTGTAGATCGACAGAAAAACACCCAACCTCATATTCGAGGAATAGCTGGTTTCGAGGTGGTTAACACGGTTAATTACCTTGGCTCCATTATCACAAATTCGGGAGGTTGCAAAATGGAAGTCAAAAGATGGCTTGCAACAACTAAATTGACGAAAATATGGAAATCCAGTGCAATTACCCGAAACATAAAGCTGCAAATAGCACGCTCGATCATAGTTCGAAGTGTGGGTTTACCAACAAATCCTGCTAATACCCTGGACGGCCCACAGAACTAATGTGTCCGTACTAGACGAACTATATATTAAAGCCTGATTAGTCACAAAAGTTAGTCAATCAATTTCGAGGTATTTTGGACACATCTCTAGACAAACAGACTCGATGGAAAGACTAATCGTGAAAGGAAGGGTTGAAGGGAGACAACCACGTGGGCGATCACCAAAGCGATGGGTGGACCAAGTCAAACACATGGTGGGCCACAGTCTGCCGGATGTAGCACACCTGGCACAGAATAGAACTGCCTGGAAAGAGACAATCAAGAGAATTTATACATGATGTCACCAAGCTCTCTCGAGGGCAAAGGACTGAGGAGGAGGACATTCCTAAGGTACATATGCGCCTTGAAAATTTTCATATATACCATAAGTTGAATGGATGTCCAAGGGGCCAACTTCGAAGTAACATATTGACTATTCACAATTATTATCTTTAGCGAAATAGATAGTTTGTTGACGAGGAATAATTAATCATACAAAATTAAAGCATTAGGTACTTTCAAAAGTAATTAGTTTCATTTTATTCCATTATGACCAAGAAATCGTGAAAATGCGCCAGTCTGCGTCGTATTTATTTACGCGCCGATGTACTTTTCATCCACCATTTTGTTAAGAAACTTTTCATTCTTATGTATTTCCTAACATAATAGTTTTTTTAATTTCTCGAAAGTTTGATATCAGGTTCGTGTGTGTATATCAATGTGAATTCCTAGTATAGGGATATGATTTCAATGATATTGGGACACCAACTACTTGGAAATATTAATAACTAAGGTAATAGACCTCAGCTAAACACAAAAAGCAATAACAAAGCCACAGCAATCGTTTTTTCTAATCGATGCTTCATCATTGCTTTCATTGAAAACCCCATACAATGACTTACAATAACAGACCAATCGCTGTACAAACTAATGAATAACACGGGTTGATAAATCACCAACCGACACATTGACTCAAGACTACATGACCAAGCCTTTGAAATTCCCACAGTATTTCAAAATAAAAATACGCTTACTACACATAACTATATATTTAAAAAATGTTGCATCTAGCGTCGCAGGAAGTAGGCACACGTCATAGATTGGTGGGTACCGCTTCTCAAGACACTAATGGCAGGTAATTTCCACTATTTAGACGCACGCATTTGCTGTTGACTGGTCTATTGTATCAGTCGTAGTCTGCTCTTTTTACATAACAGATTAAAGATTTTTTTAAAGGAAATGTTTGCCGGTGGTACCTTCTTGAAACAGTCCTGGGTAATACCCTTTGTGTGTCTATTATGTACTTGTCTAACGTGTGGTAAGTGCTACATTTTTAAACTTATTATTACTGGTTTTGAGTCCCTAATTATTTTAGTTGAGTCTCTGAGATGTTACGAATGCACAGAGAGTGATGTGAACTCCTGCGGTGAGACATTCAATAGGCGAAACGTTAGTGTCACAGATTGCAAAAATTCCATTTACACCGCCGACGCCCGTGGTACTGACGAAGCCAACTATGCCTGCATGTATCTCAAAGAGACTGGTGAGAACTTTCTAAAATAATGGTTTGAAAATGTTGGTTGTAATAAAACAATTTTAGATCTCATTGGTCAGATTTCTGTCTACACCCGGAGGTGTACTGCTAAGAACTTGAACGACACCTGCGAAAGCATTGTGATGAAAAACCAGATGATTAGCAAAAATATTAGAACTGATTGCAGACAGTGTGAGAATGACCTATGCAATTCCAGCGGGACGATTTATGGAAATTATTTGTTGTGCTTTTTAAGTGCATATTTACTAAATAAAATGTCTTAAAAATATTCTTGTTTTAAATACGAACTATGTACAAATAGTTGGATGAATGTTATGGAAACTCTCCCGAATAGGGACTGTTCCGAACATGGAGTTACTTTATTAATTGATTGATTGATCAAGACTCTTTACTCTCATATTTCGTTTCAAGTGAATAAGCTTTGTCTAAATAAATTGGTCATAATGCTGTAAAATTTTGCGAATGTTTATAAAAAAAACCACCATTGACTATTAATTAGTGTTTTGACATCGATAGACACCCCTGGTTGCTTTTGTGGTCCTTCATAATTCCACGGTACGGGAAATGTGACTTTGACTTTTTGGTCGTATCATCTCAACATATGATGAAACATATGATAATGAGACAAAAAAATAAGTGAATGACGTATATGTGATATCGTAATGTTAAAAGTTTACCCGATAAACCTTAAAGGTAAATTTTAATCGGTGTTGAACTTAATTTATTCTTTAATTCGGTTCGTTTAGTTCGATTTTAAAATACTGAAAACAATACGTTAAGAGCCTCATAAACGCGTCACTATAGTTATTCTTGCTCTGCTGCTGTGGTATTGGTGAAATTTGACGTTAAGTAGTGGCGGTATTATGAAATTTTAAATAATATTCTACCCAATTCAACGTCAGTGTCACGCTGCTAATTTATCTTTAGACCATTGAAATAATAAATTATCTTTAGTTTATAACAATAAAAAAATAATACAATACATACATTGCAAAACTCGTTGCTTCCCACTTCGTTTTGCAATCTTGTATTCGTGCGCCACTGTGCTGTCTAATAAAACTTGTTTCTTATTAATATATTATTATGAAAGTGCCATTTCCTGGAAAAAGTGAGGTTAGATACACTTAATTTCAAATTTATTAATAATAATATTTAATCATTTAAATCGTCGGAATGGTCGTCAACAACACACACGTAATTTCCAAATTTAAGTTCAAATTTAAATTTCTAGTAAGTCCATTCATATTAATAAGTATTGTCAAGAGACTAATAACTCCACATCTTAAACGATGCATAATTTACACGAGATATTTTGTTCCTCAATGCGTATCAAAAGAGATTTCATTACACAAGTGTGCCTGAGATATAAATTTGTGCAAAGAGAAGGACAGCTCTTAAAGATTTGAAAACAAATTACAAAGACTTTTCCGACACTAGTCGGACTGAAATCTACTCACTTAGGTTGAAGATTATTTACTCTGTCAATCAGCAATATACAATCAACTTTGCCAGTGATTCGGAGTCACAACAAGTACTGTAAGGAGAATTTTTAAAAAGCACAAATTTTACCCATACGATATAGAGCTTGAACGTAAATGTGAACTTGTACAATATTGGTACTTGTACAAACAGGCATAACTGCAGATATTGGCCAGACACGAATCCACATCGGTTCAGGGAAACCCATACCCAATATCCACAGAAACTGAATGTTTGGGCAGGGATTCACATCGTTGGACCGAGTTTTATTGAGCGTAATTTGAATGGGGCTACTTACCTTCTACTTCTTGAAACTAACGTTGTTCGGCTCATAACAGAATTACTGGAAAATGACTGACGAAAATTTGCTTCAAAATTAAGTAATTTCCATCAAGAGGTGCACCTTTTCACTATGTAGTTCCCGTTCGAGAATTTTTGAACAATCGGTTTCCTGGACGATGGGCTGGAAAATGTGGTCCTATCGAATGGCCGCCTAGATCGGCCGACCTGTCACCCTTGGATTATTTTTGATGGGGGCATTTGAAATCCCAAGTATATCCCCACAATCGGCCAACATTGAAGATCTTAGGCAGAGAATAATAGAAAAATGTCGAAAATTAACTCCGCGAGTTTTCGCAAATGTTCATGCTCTGTTTCAAAATCGACTGTATTATTGTATGGAAGTTAACGGAAGTCCCTTTGAACAATTACTTTAACGGTAATTGCTAACTTATTACTAGTTAATAACTAAAATAAACATTTGGAATTTTTTATTTTGTTATGTCTCAATTTCATGCGAATACACACAATTAATAGTAGAGGGCATTCTTGATGACCTTTGCAACGATGTGCCACATGGGATGGTGATATTTGAACATTTATAGGGGGTGACTGTTACGGCTAAGGGTTTGATGACAGAAACTCTAATTTTCCATGAAAAGATGTCCCCTTGTTGACATGTATTGGCAATTTTCAAAAAAGATACTTTTGAAAGATATTATGGGTGGCTACTTTTCGTTGAACAACCTTGTATACCTAGTCATACAATCTAACGCTCCCAAATTCTCTACCTTTAAACGTCGCAGAATACGTATGCGACATCTGGTGCCTGCGACTATACTAAAATCAGAAATATGCCATATGTATGTTTGAAGATTTTGCGAATAAATCTGCTGTTGCATATCGATTTTTCCATCTTGATTAAAACATCTGAAATGCCATCTTTAACCTGAGTTAGAAAATAGATAAATATAGTACCAACATACAATTATTAGAACGGTTGAGCCAGGGATGTACTTTACGAACCCCATATGTTCTATTCGAAATAGAAAAGTCTGAATGAATTGAAAAATCGTCAAATATAGCTCCAATTTTTCTATATTTTTATAATTTTAACTTACTAGCGTCAATGAAAAAAATAAACCCTTAAAGAAACAATTCAATTATCACTCCTCTATTTTTTTTTATTATTGCTATACGAGGTTTTTCTTTGCTCAATCCAGGAAATTGATACCTGTATTTGTGGTAACAAATAACAGTATGCAATCACATGATTTACAATATTTGCAATCGCGGACGAGCTAACCATAATATTACAAAAAAAAATAAACTTGAATATATTAGTGTGTGAAGATATGTGCCTTTTTTTATTATTCTCTTCATTGATAATCACAAAAATGTTTTTTAGTAGTACATATAAAACCAAAATGTTATATTTTGCTAGAGTTAATTAGGTATTGTTTCTATATATACGGAAACTATTCCGAACAAAAACTTTTTAGTGTATAACACTATATGTAATGGTTCACAGAAAGTGCGTTAATGTTTAATTAAAAAAATTACCATTTGCTATACAAAGTTTACAGCTCAATGAACATAGAACAGGTGAGTGTAGAAGACACCGAAAGAAGTGGCATTTATATATGATTTTTTTTTCAAACCGTTAACGAGTTAAAAAATCGAAAAGTCGAAAAAAAGCCTGTATTTCAACATGCCTTAATGCCGAACCATCACATTATAATTTTCTTTTGTTTATTAACGTCTTTATTTAACAGATACTTAAAATGACTGGCAGTTTTAAAAGTGGTAGTTCAGGGGTAGATTACAATAAAACATTTTGGATTATTTAAACTCTTTTATTAATTTATCTAAACTATTTTACGATTAGGACCTTCCATTTTAAAAGAAAATTCAATTCTACACTATTTTTTTTTCCTTGTCAATTTTTCGAGAAACTGCCTGTTTCCGAGAAAACTGCGATATTGTAGAGTCAACAAATAAAAAAAAAATAATAAAAGATAATTTTTTTAGAAAAAATAAATATATAAAAATTGATTTCCTTTGTTTTTCTTTACATGCACCTGTTCCATGTCCACTAAGTCGTGAATAATCCTGTATTATAGTATACACCAGTCAATTTTCTTTTTTAATAAGTTAAATTTTTGAGTGTGAGGAATTTTTGATTGATTTTAACTCAATTAAACGATTGTACTCGTAAAAAAAAAATTTGTCAATTCTGACCAAGAAATGTTTTTGTTTTCGCATGTTTATTTCCAACTTCTGACACCTAAGAAGATTTTATCCCATTTTAAGAAGACGTTAATTTTTGAAATGAAAAACAAATTAACAAAATAACCTATGCCTTCTTTAATTTAATAAGATTGTTTACTTGTACTTGTTTTAAAAATTATACTTCTTCAATTTCCTCCTTTAAAAAATTACATTATTGAGGAATTTTTGAATAATTTAAACTTAATTACATGCTTCTCTCTTAGAGGAGGTTTTAATCGATTCTAATCAAGAAATGTTGTTTTTTTAATGATATTTTCAACTTGAGAATCCTGACTCTATTTTATCATATTATGAGAAAAAATTGTTTTTTAAACGGAAAACAAGATAAAAGTTTAGAATCTCATTTTTACTTTACAGGATTTTCCTCGATTTTGTCCGAAATAGTTATTTATGTATTAAAAGCGAAAAGTACAATTTTTTTGCTCGGAGAGTGAAGTTTACTAAACTACTTACTTAAAAAAGTTACTTTTTGCTCGTACTGCATACAACGTTTTTTCTGCAAACGATCAATTTTAAATAAAGTGAATCACAACTGAGCATAACTAAGACACAATCTGAAAATTTAAATCAAACTGACAATGACGTTTTAAAAATTTGGTTGAGTGGTGGTAGTTGCTATTGACAGCAAGCGAAAAAATCTTTTTCCTACGAGCGTGCACTTTACCGCACGTGTGCGGTAAAAATTGTTACCGCACGCAAAGCCAAATTACATAAAATTTGAAGCTTTATTAATCTGAGCGTTACGTTTGCATAATTTTATTGTTCCGGTGTTTGGTTGTTTTTTGCTGAGTTGAAACAAATTGATTGCGTTTTTCTAGACTTTTGAATCCTTTAAGGTTCAGAAGACATTTAGCACTATTAATTAGGTACCTACCACACGTGCGTGCGTGTAAAGGTTAATCCACGTTCATATTTAATTGAACTTACAGTTGGTACAAGATAACAAAACAAAATTAATACACATGGGCTCGTAGGAACTTACCATTCACGGCGAGGAATTAAAAAAAAAGTTGATCGTCACCGGTATTCGAACCCACCACATTAAGTTCACAAAGTAGGTGTCTCAATCACTACACCACACATTTCTTACTTTGACATCTGTTAAACTAAAATAGGTTCGGGTTATTTACAGTTTGACAAATGTCAGTTTTGGTGTTTTTTAAAATAAGTTTACAGACAAAATAGACAGTAGGGACAAAAACCTTCAAAACATATAATCAGAATGGTCTTATCAGCCGAAATTTTAGATGTAGCAAATAGGTATGTTCTTCCAGTGACTTATTGTAAAAGCACTAACACTTATAAATAATTTCATGACATTGACAGGCGTGCGTGTAAAAATTTTTACCGCAACTAAACTAGGGAAGACGAAAAAGATTAAGAGATATTGGCTCGTAGGAAAAATATTGTATCTAACACGTGCGGGAGTGCTCTACCGCACTCGATTGCTGACCGAACTCCGCTACGTGTCGTCCGTTCATTGCAATCAGATCGTGCGGTAAAACGCACTTGTTAGGTAAATAACTATTTCCCTTGCTGCCCTGGGTAAAGCGCGGAAAAGTAAACTCACATTCTGATCCTCGAAAAAGCTTAGGTTTTCGTCTGTCTAATGAAAGCGTAAAATGCGTTATTATTGGAGGTTTGTAAAAAAAGTTATTTTTCTTGAATTTTCTACTTTACGAAATTACGCGTTTGAAGAATTTTTCAATGATTTTTAATAATTTTATTAAAGAAATGCTTTTTTTTCAAATTATTTCCAAATTCAGGGACCTGACTCGCTTTTATCCCATTTTGAAAAGCAATTAATTTTTAAGCGAAAAATAAGTGAAAACTTGCAATGTCTTTTTTACAGGATTTTGCTAGATTTTGTTCGAAAAATAAAAATTGTTCAATTTTTTATTTTAAGACATTACTTACCTTTGAAGAATTTTTAAAGTGCTCTTAGAGAAAGTTTTAATCCATTCTATCAAGAAATTTTCAGAAATTTTGAAATGTTTTCATTGGTACGATTTTATCCCATTTTGACAGAAATTTAATTTTTTAAAAGAAAAAATTGCGTTATCCTTATTATTTTACAGGACTTAGGTGAATTGTTCGACTATTTAAATTACATCAATTATCTATTTTCAGACACTACATCTTTAAAGGATGTTTAATGATTTTTATTCAATTACATACTTTATTTCATACACAATGATTTTGTCTTTGAGGAAAAAAGCATATGAGAAAATTTTAATTAATTCTTATCAAGAGGTATTTAAATTTTCAAAGAAAAATTTTAATTTTTGGGACCTGCCACGGTTTTGTCCCATTTTGAGATAAAAATTTATTTTTTAAGCGAAAACAAAAGAAAAAATGCGACATCTTTTTTATATTTCAATCTGATTTTGCTCGACTTTGTTCGAAAATTTAATTTTTCGAATTTTCTACTTTTAGAATTTTTGTCCATTTTTGTTCGCAAAATCAAAGTTTTTTAATTTTATAAGACTGTGAAGGCTTTCACTAGGAGAAGTGGGAGGGAAATTCGGTTTGCGTTCTAAGAGGTAGAGAGAGAGACAATGTAATATATGCTGACTGTTACAGATAAAGCTGGAATATTGAAACCAACAATATAACGTGCGGTGAAGAATAATTTACATCTTAAGCTATTATTGAAGGGTAAAAAACCTACTTTTGTTTTAAGGATTATTTCTCCATCTCTTTCCTTAATGTCCGCCAGAATGGTGTTGGTTGCTAAATAAATCCAAACCGGAGTATTTCGTAGATTGCAGCATAAAACAAGACAATATGTTGCTTATGTTTTCATTTATGAAACCTAACTTCTGCAAGAATTCAAAGAATAGAATAAAATTATAATATAGAATATAACATTGTTTTTTTATTATGCTGAACTTCTAAACCTTTAAAGTCGAAAAGAAGACAAAACTCTGTATGTAGTGTTCGGCACGTGGTGCTCGGGGTTCATATAATACATAACATATAATAATAAAACTGTGTACTATTTTTCCCGCCAGGCCGAAGACCTAGAGACCCACTCCATAAGGTTATAATTGGCGTCTAGACCATAGCGACCTAGCCCTAGTGGCTGGCCCTGGTGGTTTTTATCAAGCTTTTGGCTATTTTTTGAGCTATTTTTGTTTGGTTTATGACACCTTTGTTGCCTTTGAGACTCTTTGTGGACTCAAATGTTCCCAACTAGCTCTCTCAGTGTTCAGTGTCATCAGTGTTTTCACATTCGAGACTGTCTGTATTTTAGTGGACTCAGTTCTATTAGACTATTAGGTTATAAAGCCGGTAAATACAATTTTTTTCAAGCAGACTAAAAGCACGTCATTTGTTTTCTCCATACGCACACCTAAATTGGGTTTCCTAATCCTGAGACCAAAAAAGTAGCAAAAAAGTCCTAGGCAGTAAAAGTAAAGTCAAAAGTCACCGCTACTGTCATGGTGGCGCATGTATAAATGATTTTCATTCACCAAAATTATTTGAACACTAGATGACACCAGATAGACCGATATGAGTGTATTGCCATCTTTACATTCTTATTGAAAAAGCAAAGGATAGGAATATACTCTCAAAGCGCTCGAGAGCACCACCCGAAATCGTTATTAGTCGAAATCGCATAGGTTCTCGAATTCTGACTTCGTCTGTTAAATGTCATGCGCGTCATCATATTTATCTGTCAATGTGATTTTTATTAATTTAGTACCTATTGATAACAATGCCACATATTTTTAGTTTACTATAATTTACCTAAACCACCTAAACCATCGGTTATGATTTAATACCATTAAAACCATTGAACATTGAAAACCACCGTTCTAACACATTCTATTTATTTTACAAATAATATACACCACTAATTGGTACCTAGAGCCGCTTAAAAAGGATGAGAGAAAATTGCCAATCTGACTCACTCTGAAATAGACTTCTTATTTCCTGCATGCTTGAAAAAAAAAAGTATATTGTTACGATTCGCAGCGACGCCGCATGGGAGGCGGGGCAACGCGTGTGTGATTGGTGGAGCTTCGCGACCTATCCGCGCTGAGTCATGGCTGACACGAGTGATTTATTGCTCGGTTTAATCTAGAAGGTAGTTGTTTACAACCTTTTTTTTATGTGAGATTATTCAAGAATTCTTATAAAGAACTTTCTAGGGTTTTCTGTAAAAATATTATTGTGTATAAAAAGCGCATAGAGCGCGCGGTTAAGACTAGTCTTATTTTAAGCGAGCTATAAGTAAGCTAAAGTACGAAGCGATAATGGAAGGCTATAAAGTGTTAAGTAGTGAGTTATTTAGTAGTCGTGTGTATTTGTGGAATAAATAAATAGTGTTTTCGTGTTAAATCGTTACACTGGAATTTTTGAACCCCGAGCTCGCAACAATTGGTGTCAGAAGTGGGATTCCAGTGGGAATTTGAGGACTAATATTGCTGAACTGTAAGTGAGTGTTTCATTGCCGGACATTACGTGTTTATGCCAGTGACCCGAAGCCAGCATCAAGCGATGGAAGATCAACTTGCCGCCCTGCTGTCCCTCATGCAACAACAGAGGGAAGAAAAGGATAAACGTGATGAAGTACAGGAGAGACGTTATAACAAACAGAAAGAAGAGCAAGAAAGACGTTATGTAGAACAAAAAGAAGAGAAGGAAAAACGTTATAAGGAGCAAAAAGAGGAACAAGAAAGATATGATAGAATACAGGAGCGACGTTATCAACAACAAAAGGAAGAGCAGGAAAGGCGTTATCTAGAACAGAAGGAAGAGCATGAAAGACGTTATCTAGAACAGAAAAAAGAGCTGGAAAAACGTGATCAAATACAGGAGCGACGTTATCTAGAACAGAAGGAAGAACAGAAACGGTTTAAAGAAGAATTAGTGAACCATCTCGCAGCTAGGGAGCAACAATTGGAAGAAAGAATAATGCAATCCGTTAACGAAGGACTCGAAGCTGTCAACCAGAAGTTTCTCGAGCTAGAAAAGAAATCCCGGGAACAACTTGAGGACGACAACGTGTCTACAGAGAGTTTTAGCACATCCAACGCTAAAATTAAGCCTCCCGATTATGACGGTACTACGGCATGAGAAATTTATAAAACTCAATTTGAGGCAGCTGCAAAAGCTAATGGCTGGTCCGAGCCCCAAAAAGCTACATCACTAGTGGTAGCACTTCGTGGAAAAGCGGCTGAATTACTCCAATCTCTGTCGGCAGCTGATCAAAGTAATTATGCAGCTTTAGTACACACTCTGCAACTACGATTGGGAAATGAGCACAAAAAAACCGTGTTCCGGGCCCACCTGAGGATGAGACAGCAAAAGTCAGGTGAATCCTTACAAGAATTTGAGGCGGACATAGACAGACTCATTCACCTGGCATATCCATCGGCCCCTGAATCTTTTCAAATGCAATTTGCCGCCGAAAGGTTCATTGAGGGAGTTCGCGATAGTGACATGAGATACCACTTACGTCTAGTAAGGCCCAAGGATATCAGCGAGGCACTAGTTCGGGCCCTGGAATTCGAGGCGTCACGAGTGTCATCTGGTTCTTCTCCACGTGTACGAATGGCAACTTGCGATGACAAGGAGGATACGTCAAGGACTGAATCCATGGCAAGTTTACATAAAACGATTAAGGATATGGCAGTCAATATACAAGCCCTGTTGGGAAGAAATCCTCGATCAACAGACAATCGGGGCATAAAATGTTTTAACTGCGGCAGACTGGGTCACATCAAGAGTAACTGCCGTAATAGGGCAAGAAGTCCGTCGCCGTCGTTTAGAAGACCGAGCGGCGACCAAGACCGCCCTAGGTCCCAGGAAAACTAATTCCGGTCAATGCAAGGGGGCAATTGACCGGGCCCGTTAAGACCCCCAGGATCTTTAAAGTCAATAGTTTGGGTGAAAAAAGTCTTACAGTGGCCGGACGCATTAAGGGACAGAAGATCCAGATTACCATCGATACAGGGGCAGATGTGACCATTGTAAGGCCAGATAAACTTGTCGGATATACCATACAACCATTGCCCAACCCTATTTTGTTAAAATCAGTCACTGGAGAGTCTTGCCCTATAGACGGAGAAGCCGATGTCACCATCATTATTGGAGAAAGACTCGAAGTTCGGCATAAAGTGTTGGTTGCCAGGATCAAAGACGAGTTTATTTTGGGAATGGATCTCATCAGGAAACATGGATTCTTGTTTGCATTAACCAATGAAAATATGGAAACTAGTGTCCGTCTACTGGTGGTAGAAGATGTGAAAATTCCTCCAAATTCAGAACAAATTATCACAGTGACTTCTGAAAATGATCCTGGGTGGTCCATAGGACTTATAGAACCTAACCTGGATTTGACGACTGAAATCATGGTAGCTCGAACTTTGACCGACACGAAGAAGACTATGCCAGTACGAGTTGCCAATATTGGAGAAAGGACCATCAAGCTCAAAGAAGGAACAGTTCTTGCCAATTATGAGCCTGTGCAATGGGTATGCAATTGTGTCGAAACAGAGACATCCAAAAATAAATCTTCTAACCAAGCTTCCCCAGAAGTTATTGATGCTTTTAAGCGACAGTGGAGTCACCTGTCAAAGGAACAACTTCAGTCTGCTATAAAATTTGCTGTGGATGAATCTGATATGTTTAACTTCAAGAGCAACGACAGTCAAACCGATTTAGTTGTCCATAAGATCAACACAGGAGATGCCCAGCCAATACGACAACACCCACGAAGGATCCCTCTAGCTAAGCAACAGTAAGTTAACAGATGGCTGAATGAAATGTTAAAGGAGGGCGTCATAGAAGAATCATCTAGTCCATGGTCGTCGCCTGTGGTTCTTGTTAAGAAGAAAGACGGTTCAACGCGGTTCTGTGTTGACTACAGGAAACTTAATGATGTGACCAAGAAAGACAGCTACCCATTGCCACGTATACACGAGACGTTGGCCACTTTAACGGGATCAAAGTGGTTTTCCACTCTAGATTTAAAAAGTGGGTACTGGCAAGTAAAGATTGCTCCCGAAGACAAGGAAAAGACTGCGTTTTCTACTGGTTCTGAGCTATACCAGTTCCCTGTTATGCCTTTTGGATTGTGCAATGCTCCATCAACTTTCGAGCGACTAATGGAGCTTGTCTTGAGGGGGCTGACTTGGAAAACTTGCCTGGTATACTTAGATGACATAATTGTCATGGGACGTAATTTCGACGAGAATTTGAAGAATTTAAGAGAAATCTTCAACAAGTTGCGGAATGCTCACCTGAAGTTAAACTACAAGAAATGCAGCCTATTGCAAAAGCAAATCGAGTACTTGGGGCATACTATCTCAGAACAAGGCATTAAAACTAGCCAAAGTAAAATATCTGCAATTAAATATTGGCCAGTTCCCCGAGACAAACACGAAGTAAGGAGCTTTTTGGGACTATGTACTTACTACAGGAGTTTTGTAGAGGGATTTGCCGACATCGCAAAACCGCTGCACAAATTAACGGAAAAGAAAACACCATTCTGGTGGAACCAGAATTGCAGTCAGGCGTTTGCAAGGCTTAAAGCTGCCCTTTGTCCTAGTCCGATCTAGGCTTACCCTATAAAGGACGGACTCTTTATTTTGGACACGGATGCAAGTAACTGTGGTCTAGGTGCAGTACTCTCTCAAAGACAAAACGGGCAAACGTCAAGGTCATTGAGTACTACAGTAAGACTTTAAGTAAGCCAGAAAGAAACTATTGCGTCACTAGAAAGGAGCTGTTGGCCATCGTTAAAGCAGTCGAACATTACCATGGCTACTTATATGGAAAAAGATTCCTGATTAGAACTGACCATGGAGCCTTGAAATGGTGATTACAGATGAAAAACTCTGAAGGCCAAATAGCCAGAGGGATAGAGCGCCTGCAGCAGTACGATTTCCAAATTGAACATCGACCAGGCAGGTCTCACGGAAATGCCGATGCATTGTCTAGACGGCCGTGTAAAGAAGATTGTCGGCATTCTCAAAGAACTGAGCAGCGTGATCCTTCTGTAAGGAGAACGTCGGTGGAGATAAACGATGGCTGGACCGCACAAGCACTTCGAGACGAACAAATGAACGATCCAGATATTGGACCCATACTCTTGGCAAAGACTGACGACAAGAGACCAGAGTGGCAAGAAATTGCTGATAAAAGTCCAAACCTGAAGGCGCTATGGATCCAGTGGCACTCTCTTAGAACAGAGAATGGATTACTGAAGAGAGCGTGGGAGAGTCCGGATGGCAAGACCGTAGTCAATCAGTTGGTTGTTCCTGGTAGCAGAAAATCGGATGTACTACAGGAAATGCACGACGGAACCAGTGGAGGTCATTTTGGGGTCAATAAAACCTTGGCCAAAATTAAAGAGCGGTTCTACTGGGTGAATTATCATGAAGACGTCGAATCTTGGTGCCGCAAGTGCGAAGTTTGTTGTGCCACAAAAGGACCTCGAACAAGATCACGGGGCCGAATGGTGCAGTACACTGTAGGTGCTTCATTCGAAAGGATAGCATTTGATGTCGCGGGACCATTTCCTTAGACTGAGTCAGGCAACAAATAGATCTTGGTCGCCATGGACTATTTCACTAAATGGCCTGAAGCGTACGCCCTGCCAAATCAGGAAGCAACGACTGTGGCAAAGGTGCTAGTAAATGAAATGTTCTACAGATTTGAAGTCCCTCTCGAAATTCATTCTGATCAGGGCCGAAATTTTGAATCGGCTGTTTTCCAGAAGGTCATGGAACTTCTCGGAATTCGCAAGACCAGGACAACTCCTTTGCATCCACAGTCGGATGGGATGGGGGAGAGATTTAATCGGACCATGGAACATTACCTGTCTAAAATGGTAGCAGATCATCAGCAAGATTGGGACCAATATCTACCCCTCATGTTGATGGCATCCGAGGCTCTACGCATGAAGCCACTGGTTATACTCCGGCGAAAGTGATGTTCGGAAGGGAAATGAGGCTTCCTGCAGATTTGATGTATGGAACACCAGAAAAAGACTCGCTCAACTCTGAGAACTTTGTGGAAGGGCGCAAAGAGAGGCTGGACAATGTTCATGAACAAGTCAGGAATAAACTGCGGATATCCAGTGATCGAGCCAAAGCAAGATATGACTTACTAGCTAACTCCCGCGGCTTCCAGGATGGTGATTTGGTGTGGCTATACAATCCACGGCAAAAGGTGGGGAAGTCGCCCAAACTTAGCCAAAATTGGGAAGGACCTTATACAATTATAAAGAAGATTAATGACGTGGTGTATAGGATCCAGCGGACCCCTAGGTCAAAGATGAAGGTCGTTCATTTGGATCGATTAGCACGATACCATGGAAATCTATCTGTTCGTGACGAACAGCCTTAGGAGGAGGGCAATGTTACGATTCGCAGCGACGCCGCATGGGAGGCGGACCTATCCGCGCTGCGTCATGGCTGACACGAGTGATTTATTGCTCGGTTTAATCTAGAAGATTTTTATGTGAGATTATTCAAGAATTCTTATAAAGAACTTTCTAGGTTTTTCTGTAATTTTAGAATTGTGTATAAAAAGCGCATAGAGCGCGCGGTTGAGAGTAGTCTTATTTTAAGCGAGCTATAAGTAAGCTAAAGTACGAAGCGATAATAGGCTATAAAGTGTTAAGTGGTGAGTTATTTAGTAGTCGTGTGTATTTGTGGAATAAATAAATAATGTTTTCGTGTTAAATTGTTACACTGGAATTATTGAACCCCGAGTTCGCAACAATATGTTATTCGGAGTAAAAGGTCTTTTTGTGCTTCGCCCAATTGCAGGCCTCAGCTTCGCTTCGGCTGTCATTCTCTGGGCTCAGCACGAAAAGACCCAGTTTTACTCCTAGTGACATAATCTACTATTTTCTACGCGCATGTAAAAATAGACAACTTTCGTCATGTCCAGTCCTAGCCGAAAATGTAATTTTCGTCCCTAGTGATAGAAAATCCCATAGCGTTAACTTTCGTCTCTAGTAACCAAAGTAAGTTGTTCTAATTTCCCCTATATATAGCTAATTAAATGCGATTTTGCTGGTCTAATCTTGTAAAATGGTGATATAGGACACAAAATGTCTATATTTTGCCTGCCTGGGCCTCAGATAAAACAAATAAACTGTTGAAATTCTACCGAACTGAACTCATTAACAATCGAGGTGTCATTTTTGACAATGACGCGCTTTAATTTTTGAAAAAAATACTCTATAGAGAATATTTTTAAAGTTATTGAAGATGTTAACATGGTCGAAGATAAAGTATAGTGTTCTACTCGTCAAAAAAGCATTTATTTTTATTCTTTCATTCTTTATCAGTTGAGAATATTACCAAACTCGGCTTCGCCTCGATTGGTAAACTGTTCTCTTACGATGGAAAATGCTATTTTCGTCACTCGTTAAACAATATACTATTACAATAAGAGTAAGATGTTTCCGGACAAGGCGATAACCGAATCTGGAATTTTGTAGTGCTCCGTGTTCATTAGAAAACTTCGTATGACATAATCAAAGTAAATGGACTTTGGTTCATCCATTTCTATTGACATTTCAGAGCCAACTAGACGTTTTCAAATAAACACTCCCTATATTATAATAGAGTATGAAATAAAAACCACATTATTTCAATTTTCACTCCCCGTCATCCCAATTTTATATTAATAACTTTATTATAAATTAAATATATTAATATCGACCCTTGGTTAAACAAATGAGTCTAACAGAATTTCCCAACCCTTTTTGTTTGAACAGATTTAGACACGTACTTTTCGTGAAATTTCCAAAGCCATTCCGATTCGGAAATTCCTGCGGGAATTTCTGCAGGTCCCGCACCGTATCACCGTATGCGGTTGATAATGAGCCGGACGGGCAATAATCGTAAATTTATTTGACACTTGCACAATGCTCTTTATTAAAATAGAAGTCGGCCGTCCTGACCCTCGGGCCTTCCTTGCATAGTTAAGGGCACGTGACTCCACAGGGATATCTGTTTGTCCCGTTTCGGAAGTCTTTCAGCAATTAATACGGACATTCTAGCCACGAAAGGAGTTTAATAAGTTCGCTCCGTTTCTCTGGCATTCACAATCTTCACTATAATAAATATTTGATATCCTGATTTATGTGCAATCCCGGTTTATGAATAAGAACTCGCTTAAAAGCACCGATATCTGAGCGAATTAATTTGTTTTTGTTTCTTTTTATGCTCGGTAAAAGAGCGGCCGCTCTCCACCCCTAAAACTTGCGTAAAAGGTTGAAACTCTCACAAACAGACGAAATTAGTAGCAAATGGAGGCTGCCCTTGGGGCTGGCCAGTGCGAATCAGTGCAGCTCTAATTCGCAAATTCGTTCTGGATCTGTTTGTGGGAAAGCGAACAGCCCGCCCGACGCCCTAGGGCTACATACCTACATTTGCGTACGTCCGAGCATGTACCGGCCGGCTCCAACGGCAACATACTTAACATTTCACCCCTTTGGCGGATCAGGAAACACTTAATGAATAATTAACTTTTTATTAGTGTGTATCTGCAGTAGTTATTAATATTAATATTAATATATGTGTTATAGAACACCAGGGGTAGCTACGTTATGACCCTGTTTGTGATGGGTTACATATTATCCATTCACTCATTTTTGACAACAACCCTTGGCATGGAATTATTTTTCCAGTACAACAGCGATAGCGATTGTTTGTTTACTTGTCCAATTTGTCAAAAACTGTCATTGAAACTTAGTTGTTGCTCATTCTTTACATAATATTACTTTGAGCACTTTGAAGCCGATGCACTAAAAATGTAAAAAGAAAACACACAAATATTTACTATAAATGTGTGTTTATGCTTTAATATAAAAGGAACAATGTCATATAAAATAAAAAAATTAACTTTTTTTTTTCAAAAACCATGGGCCCACAGCAAAACCACTGTAAGCTGACAAGATTCTACTTGGTGTGGTAGACAGCAAAACAATTTCTTTTCTTGCTGAGTCAGAGCCCAATTTGGCATGCTGCACATGTCCACCTGGTACGATGAGGCGCTTTAGCTGTGCTACATACACATACCCCAAGGCACCTTCGGAGAATACAGAGGCCTAATTGACATATAAAAAGCTTTTTGGGGCACATGTATTACAGCTATTTCCTGTTCGATTCGTGACCGCCTAGGCTTTTTTGCAATACCAACTACACCCCTAACTACAGAAAGTCTAAAATCTTTCAAACTAAGAGATGGTCCTGGAGATTTCATCTTGAACATGATAAAACTATTAACTGTTGTGACATCAAGAAAGTGATAAAATATCATTAGCTTCGAATTTTCCGATCTAGTTGATATATATTTTTGAGCATATCCGTCTTATTGATATGTTCCATATTTGTATTATAGTCCTTTCGGCACATAACTTCTTCAACTTTTACTTCCATGCATGCATGAACTCTACAACCCATAAAACCATCAAAAAGCAATCTCACGTTTGCAGAAAGGAAAGCTCTGAAAGCCTTGAACGAAGACAAGGATATTCTCATTTTACCAGCAGATAAAAGAAAGGCAACAGTGGTAATGTCAATATCGGATTACGAA
Source organism: Taphrorychus bicolor (assembly GCA_951812265.1). Taxonomy (NCBI): domain Eukaryota; kingdom Metazoa; phylum Arthropoda; class Insecta; order Coleoptera; family Curculionidae; genus Taphrorychus; species Taphrorychus bicolor. The sequence goes on along the minus strand of OX638306.1, from coordinate 20,697,468 downwards.
CGAAAGATCAGAACGCTAACTCGTGATCCAACCGCCGGGATTCTGAGGGCCACCAACAATTTAATCAAGGACGTGGCATCCAAAGAAATTGCAAAATTTAAAAAAATCAGAAGCCTTGTCTTGCTAGATGCCTTGTTTGGCAAACCGTACAGCCTTGGCTCATCACATCAAACATCCACAAACCGGATGTGCCAATGAAACCCATCGTGAGCACCATAGGAAGCCCGACCTTACGAAATCGCGAAACACCTCACAAAACTGCTGCTACCCAAAATAGGAAGTACTGACAGCTTTATAAAAGACTTCACTCATTTCGTTCAAAAACTACAGTCTTTGACTCTTTCTTCAGGAGAAATTATCGTTAGCTTCGATGTTGTTTCGCTCTTCACGATGTTATCCATTAAGGAAGCCATGGAACATATTAACCAGGAATTTCCACAAGATACTGCGAAGTTGTTCCAACACTGCCTAACCACAACATATTTTCAATGGAAGGAAGATTTCTACGAACAAACTGATGGTGTTTATAGCGGTCATAGCGAACTATTTTATGGAAATTTTTGAGGCCAGGGCAACGGTAAATAAGAGGCCAAAGTGCTGGTTCCGATACGTAGACGACACCTTTGATATTTACAGCCATGGCGAGGACGAACTTCAAAACTTCCTCTTACACCTCAACTCAACAAACAAAAGAAGGATGCCTACTGTTTTTGGATGTTTTGGTATCAAGGAGGCCGAATGGGAAGGAAGGAGCAACGGAAAAGATGAAGAAAGGCGCGTATGTTCTAGTCTACCATATATCCACAAAGTAAGGGACAGGATCGCCAGGCTACTGGAAAAGCACAATGTTAAAACGCTCTTCAAACCCACTCGCCCAATACAACAGAGCTTAAGATCGGCCAAAGACCGCACAGATCTCTTATCGGCACCCGGAGTTTACCGAGTTTACCGAGCCACACATGCAGGTGTGGCTCGGCTCGGTATATAATGGCACCACAAAACTGGTGGATATCTTATATCAATCGCAGCATTTCTATCCGAGACTAAGGCCGTTTTCACACGACGCGCGCGATAAATGGTGGCAATATGGTATTACTCAAATCTACACCTCTTTGAAGCAACTGTTTTCACACACAGGCGATACCATAAACTGTATGGTAACGCCGACGCTATATAGCGGAAACACGCGATTTGTTCTTCAAAAATCGCGCCATCTTTTGTGGTACCATTTCTCTACACAATGAAAACTATATGCAGGTTTTCACACGTGTACGAAAAATTGTTGCGTTTGGTTTGGTCGTGTTGCCAGAGTGCTTTTATTTAACAGAGTCGACGTAGAGGGTCATTGATTATTATAATTCCACCACCTACCTAGAGGTTTTCTTTTAATACTTGTTAAACACAAGACTGGTTGATAAGTAAGTGTAGTTTTTTCTTTGTGTTCACGTATTTTATCAAATATTGTATAAAAGGCACCTTCCACGTACCTAACTTCTAACACAGGATGAACCCAAAAACGCCGTTCTTTCCATCGCTTTTCCCTTTGCTGTATTGTTTTTTCAGATTAAAAAGGAGCGCCAGCAACAGACATCTTCTCTTCATGTGTCTGTATATCAAACTAAACTTGGCAACACCGGATAATTGATTTTGTTTAAAAAAATGTATGATATCAAATTATCGCATTTTGTGAAAACGAAGTACCATATTGCCACCATTTATCGCGCGCTATAAATGGTATGGTAATGGTGTCGGGTGAAAACAGCCTAACGAGAGAGGCCATTGCGACCTTTAAACGCGTCAACAATTTCAACTGGAAGGAGAAAATTACGTTTCTAAATGCAGACTGGAAGTGAGTTGTAGAAAAAAGAAAAAAAAAAAAGAAAAACCCCAGTCCCCCCACTGCAGCGCGATGGTAGGGGAATAAATACCACGGAGCTTACCACATTCGAATAAGTCAACGTCGGGAAGCACGGGAGATCACTTCGCCCATTGCCTCATCGCCTTTAATAATGTCGCAGGTGTAGACGAGAAGTCAGGAAGAAATTACATTGAACCAGCGCTTCAGAGCCCGGAAAACACTTTAGATTGTACTTTGCCCGGCCGTGAAAGCCTTAACAGTCTAAATGCAGACTGGAAGTGAGTTCTAGAAATACTTCAAGTGCGCCGAAACCCCGCGCAACCCTACCCCCACCCCGGCCCCCTCACTGCAGCGCAATGGTAGAGGAATAAATACCACGGAGCTTACCACATTCGAATCAGTCAACGTCAGGAAGCATTGGAGATCACTTCGCCCATTGCCTCATCGCCTTTAATAATGTCTGTCGCAGCTGTAGACGAGAGGTCAAGAAGAAATTTCATTGGACCAGGGCTTCAGAGCCCGGAAAAATCTTTAGATTGTACTTTGACCGGCCGTGAGAGCCTTAACAGTTTTGTACCCTCTCTTCATTAGTTTCATATAGAGTGGGTATCTCGATCTGGCAATCATGGAGGTTGGTATCACATAGGACGTGCTCGATCGTCTCGTCATCCTCCAAGCACAGCCTACACTCCGTTTCTTCGGACAGTCCGAGTCTGTGCATGTGAAATGTTAGGTGGCTCTGCAGTGTACAGTGCAGTGGCCACTCTGATTTGTCTCCTATTTAGTCTGAGGAATATTTGGGCTTTTGCCTTCCCTGTTCCCTTGATAAATTTTTTGGAGTGTAATAGTCCGGGTAGTTTCTTCCACCAGTCCTGAGACTTGGCATTGCTCCATGTCTGGAGTTCAACCTTGACCAGATAGTATGGGACTCCCAGGGCCGGCTTCGGGCCTGCGAATGCCGTGACGACGTAGCGAATGTTCAATGTACGTTTTAATGCCAATGGTATTGAATGGTTGAAGTTTAGCGGTATTGAACATGGCATCAGAATGCATTTTGATGCCACATTCAATACCGCAAGGCCTTCCAAGCCAGCCTGGGTATTATTGGTCACCCATCGAATGGCTGGTGCTAGGTGCGTCACTTGTTGCAGCCGGTATGTGGGTGAAATCAAGGTATAAAACTTTATATCACTCAAAACAGCCAAAAAAGAGCACTCAAAATGACTAGTAATATATAGGGTGCCCCGTTTTAGAAAACCTAATTTTATATCATAATTTGAAAATCGTTATCAGTAACATTCGTTGTCAAAACTGCATCATTAAATAACGTATGAAAAACTCCAAAATATTTCTATGTGACGTTTTGTTCTATTTCCTATAATATTCGAGATACAGCGTCATATCAAATATGCAGTTTTCAAACAATAGGAAAACGAATCAATCTAGCCGGGAAATAATGGTAGTATTATACCACGCAATGACTTAGAAGATGTGGACAGAACTTACAAATGACCTAAATTTGATCCTGTTTATTGGCCTTCCGGCACTCTTAAGGTTCCCATGACGTATAATGTTGTCGTCAGCGCACGTCATACAACCGTCATACCATCTTAAAGCCGGACCGGATATTGATTGTGTCGATTGTTTTTCGTTTTTGATACGTTAGAAGTTAAGTTTTAGAAAACGTAGGTGCTAGGTCAGCTAAGGGTTAGGAACCCTAGCGCTCTAGCTAGAAAACGGATATAAGTTGGATACTCGATTGGATTGGAAATAAGAAGTAATAAAAATAGTGACAGTGACAACTGTATTGCAATAATTTGAAGTCATGACGTCACCGAGACGTTACTTCCAGCGGAATTCGTCGCCAGTTTAAAGGTTCCCACTGGTAAAAAGGGGGGACCAAAACTGTAAAATAGGAGGGGGGTCTCCAGATCAACTCGATGGTACCACGTCTCAAACTTTATCAATTATGGACGGGGAGGATCAGGATACATGAGCTCATCAAGCACATTGACTTTAAAACTCAAATGGCCATTATTTTATTGTTTTACTTAGTTTTTATGTACTACAAAGACACTGAGTTTTCAAATATAAGGTACTTTTATCTTTGGATTATAAATTCAAATTTATCAATTTGTTGACGATGTGAAAGAAAAAACCTATCGATAGTAAACATGGAAAATTCCATTACCACCTGCAATGCAGAAAATATATGTTTATATTTTTTTAAATTTTTGTTTCTGAAAACACTTTAATTAAACCTTTTGGTTATATTAATGTAAAGGAAAATTAAAGTTTGTGTTACAAGTTGTGCTTTTATTCTTAATAGTTAAATGAAAGGTAGAGTTATTTGCCTTTTTTTTACTTTTCTAGTATGCCAAAAATCACTAGGAAGCAATACCGTACTGCCGAATCAAAATCAAATCACACTTTTGAGCTTATCAGACTACATTCCGAGATGTCAGGTTCTGCTTCTTCAACGCTGAAGAATAATCATTCATCCAATTTTAGTCTAAATAATAATTATTCAAGGAACAGTTTTCATAACTTAAACCAATTAGCTGATAGTGATTGCGTCAGTAATTCTCAAAATGAGAATAATTGTAATAATAATTTGCAAACTGTAATAGTAAATGATGTACCCTCTAAGTCATCTTTTTGGGAGTTGCGTAAAGGTAGAATTAAATGTTTGAAAATTATTGTTAACTATTATGAAAGTTAAAAGAAAGTTATTTTCTGCGAAATATGTTAGTGAACGAAATTTTTAGCTTTTTCGCAGGAAACTCTAGTTTAAATTATGCAAAAAGGCTATATTTACTAATTGGAAATTGAAAACTTATCTGCTTTCAATATTTCCAAAAATATTGCAGCGTTTAAGAAGGAAACAAACAGAAACAACTACTCCGAGGGCTAATACCCCTACCGGCATTGAATTACACTGTTTGTTTCAAAGCTCATTTTATAAAGCAAAAAAATATATAAAAATGAATTAATAAAGTAATAAAAAATCAATGCTAAAAAGCAAAAAAAAAATAATTAAGTTTTTTGCAAAAAATATAGAACCAGAGTTTAATTAAGATATGCGAAAAATGCACATGTATAATTACAATTTGGAAATTTGAAAACTTGCCTGCTTTCGGAATTTCCAAAACCTTGCAGTTATACATAAAGAAGGAAACAAATAGAACCAACTACTTCGGGGGCTAACACCCCTATCGACATTGAATTATACCATTTGTTTCAAAGTTTAAATATTATAGAAAACATATATAAAAGCAAAGATGAAATACAAGAAAGTGCTCTAGAATAAAACAAAAAAAATAACATAAAAGTTAAATTAAAGTTTCTTTTTGAAATGAGGGTCAAAGTTACTAAATGTATATATTAACCTTAAGTACTTACTACTCTCTTTTGGACGGAGTAATTGCGTAATTACTTTCTAAAAGCGACAAACCTCAACCTCCGTCGTCAGCATCCTCTAGGAGTTGACCGAGAAAGACGCGAACACAGTTATTAACTTTGACACACAAATCAAAAGTGACAAGCAAGGTTATCGCAGGTATACAAAAAGGTAATAGTGAATATATAACAAAAAGGTACCAAAAACCTGATTGGCGCTATATACTATATAAATATTGCCTTTTTGCATATTTTAAACTAGAGTTTCCTGCGAAAAAGCTAAAAATTGTTAATTATTGATAAATTCTATCTTTAACTTTAACTGCAGCTCTTCGGTAAAATAATTGGAGAAAGTAATGTAAAAAAATGACATCGAAGAGGGAATGAAAGGAGCCGCTCTGAGCTAAAAAAGAAATAGTTTTAACCCTCAGAATCCTGTTTTTCTTTTATAATAATTATTAAATCGACTAGCCAGCTTAGTTTATAACATCAAGAGCGGGTGTATGAATATTTGTGTTGTTTCTTATAACACAAAAAAATTAATTGTAAATAAACGTTGCCAATTTTTGACAAAAAATTCTAAAGTTTATAGTTTGTTCTAATTCTAATATCTAATTCTAATTCTAAAAGTTTGTTCTAATTCGCCACGAAACCAGAAACCATCTTAAAGGGCTTCGATCATTTTCCCAAGAAACTCGCAATCAAATTTTGAGCTTAAAATGAGCACTGTGTTCCGGAGCTGTTCCCCGTTAGTTTTTCCATTAAGTTGGAACAAACTTATAAATACCATATTTGTGTGGTAGAAAAAAAGATTATGGACATGCAATTGAAGTCCGGTCCCCTTGCAAAACCAAATAACCTATTTTGTTAGTCATCTTTTGGATGTTCAACATGTGCCTGATGTTGTGACATTTGTATAGTCCACTTGATGTCCAAAGGATTGATTTCTTTTTAGTGCGGATGCACACTGGACATGAGCTTTCTCTGAGTGAAAATATGTGTCCAAATTGCACTAATTTTACTGAACAATTCCATTGCATGTCGAAATGCGTTTTAGCAGTGATTAAATAAATAATTGATTAAACAATGCAGTTTCGCAAACAGTCTCCTTCACCATCGCGTCGAGAAACGCGACGTGATGGATGCTCCGTTCCATTATTTTTTGCATCGCAGATGATAATGGAATTGTCCATGTATACTATCGATAGGTTTTGTTTTCTTTCACGTCGTAAAAACAAACTGATAAACTTGGATTTATAATCCAAAGATAAAAGTACCTTATGTTTGAAAAATCTTTTTCTCTTCTCTCTTTCGAAATTACGGGAAAAAATTAAATTTTTAAGGAAGTGTTTTGAAACGAATTTTTTATGTGTCAGTACTTTAAAATAGTGGAAATTATAAATTTTTATAGTTGCAGTCAAATCTGCTCACCTAGAGAGCAGTATTTTGTATGAGTGAAGTATGTTATGTTAAAAGTAGTTAAAAATACAGCAACTTTAGATATAATTGTTTTGAAAAAAATAATAGCTTTTTGAATCAAAATATTTTTGCGTGAAAGCGGGGTCGATGGCATATGTAAAATGTAATTTATTTCAGTTCGATATAACATCCTTGCTTTTTTCGGGCAACCATTTTCACATTAACCGAATTTGGAACTGAATTTAACAACTTATAGATATTTAGCTACTAGCTACGTGCACCTACAGTTTCTAACTAGTCTCATCATTTGGCATGTTCCTCTTCCAAAGTGACAGGTCAAAATTACAGCTGCAGATTCTTCAAATAACAAAATAACAATTTTTGATGATTATTAAAATGGCTCACTTTTTCAAACTTAAATTGATCTATCAACCACATTCTCTATGCCTACATATCCAAAATCTTATTAATTGAAATCGAAAGGGAACATAATATAAACCTCAAAAAAATAACCAAAACTACAAAATTTTTGATAGCATCCCACAAGTATAATGATTGAAAATCGTGCGTGCTTTCCTCCACAAAATAACGTCTATAAATTTAATTTATCGGTACAGTAACATCTTAACCACCAAAGAAAAAAAATTTTAATAAAAAAGAAACTATCCTAAAGTAACTTACAAATCAAAATTTATTTATCAACACACAAGTTAAATTTAAAAAAAGCATCTTAATCTGTAAGTAAACTTTTAGCATCTTATGAGAGAGCTATATGATTTTTAAGGTTTTTGACCTTAAGCATACCAAAGTCAATAACTTCGGTAGTCTTTATTCCTGGCTTCCTGAGGCTCTTCCGACAAGTAGCCAACAGGAAGAAGAAAAGTATTGAAAATTTGTTCCTCATCGATTAAAATTTTGAGAATTGTTATTGGCATGTAATATCAGTTGTAAAGTTTAACAAAATGCTTAACTGTAGCTAAAGCACATTCCCCCTATTTAACTGTGTCAACACTTTCACCGCACGTGATTACTTCTAGTATTGTAGCTAATCTCAAAATTAATTGCAAATCTACTCCGGTTATTTCTGACACTGCTTCACAATTTTGAAAAAACTTTCTAGACGTATTTCCTATATTTCTGGTTCCAAACCCTTGTTGGACATAATCAACTCTAATGCCCAATCTGTCACGTCTTGTCACTCTTTGAATTCTTACCTTATTGGCTTCCTTTTGGGACTTGGTTTCTGTATTAGTAGACCACCTCTGAAACGTCAGGTTGTATCTAATATAAAGAACAAATTCCATGACTTTAATCCTAGCATGTAAAGGAGAAATGCCCATTTTAATAGCTTCTGGGTTGCATGGCTTTTTTACAATGACTTCTGATCTCTTTAGGCTTTGAGATACAAATATAGCAAACTGATTATCAGGAAGTGTTTCATGTAATTCCATCCATTTGTATGATGAATACGAACCTGCTTGAGCTCGGTTCGTATCCATCATTGTAAATAAAAGATTGTGGCGAATTTGGATAACTTTGTTCCTCACTATTGCATACGTAGGCAGCAAACTATTTATGGATCCCTGTATTCGATCCACGATCTCTTTGGTTTTTGTCCGAAGTCTCCTTTGTGTACTGAAACTCAATTGGGCGGCAAAACTTCGTTGATGAAGTGCGGTCATTTTTCCATACCATTTTGTTATCGATGGTTTCCAGAAGTAAAGGTACCATAGATACCATAAATAGGTTGGCGTCGGACACTCCATCAAACTCATCAGGCAAAATTTGTTGATATTGGCTTTGGCTTGAAGAATCACATCCCCATTTTGAAGATAAAGTGAACACTTCAGGAACATCTTCATATAACTCACCATCGATAGATAATATTCTCGTTACTGTATGATTGACCAAGCTTTAAAATTCCAATTTGGCAGAGGTTGGTGTGATGGTAATGCCGTATGGATAACATTTTTCTTCTTTAATTTTGTAATATGGAGGTAAAATATCATTGTTACACTTTGTGCTATAAAATTGTTGAAATCTGCAAAACGAGTTCTATTTAATAAACAAACAATATACAGGGTGTTCCATTACAAAAAACCAAGCTTGGGTATGCCACAGATTTATGCAACACTCTGTATAAACATGAATGTTTTTCGCGAAATATTTATATAAAACCCTAAAACTTTCATATGTAACATTTTTTTCTAAAATGATAAATGAAAAAAATTAAAGGGGTTACCAATTTAATTAATCATCCTGTACCTATTTTAATTCTTTATTTAAACAAAATAAAAACGCTTATATGAAGCAAACCCACTAACATTACAATTTACATAAATCAAAATTATAACACACACAAACAGTTTTTTTCCGAAAAGCATCAACTTTTTTCCACTGTGCGGCGTGACATCACAGACTTTTTGATTTTGACCAAATAGTTACTGAAACACCCGTCATTCGATCATCGATGGAAATAAACCAACTGCAATGTGCTTAATGCAAAGGAAAATTAGAAGCCTAGAACTCTAAAAATTTACTTAGGTGCGAATATCTGCCCCTTGAGGCAGCCTCTTTATTTATATGCATGCGAAAGATGGTTCTGAATCAAGCTTGTTGCCCAAAAAAGATAATCGTTGGAATAGATCCTGTCTAATATTTATTGTAATTTTCATTCAATTATCATTTATTTCTCTTCAGCGCGCAACGTTGGAAATCTCATTTTAACATTTTTGTAGTGGGTATCTCGACCGGAGAATTTAGAGGAAAGTAGGTTTCTTGGTCCGCTAGTATCATCTATAAATGCCCCCAAGAGCAAATTGGCCTAACTCTGAACCACAATTTTAACTGAAGCTTATAATAAAAATAATCCATTTTGTAATCCTCTTTGTACAGCAATATTTCCTGTGACCTAATAACCAACAGCGTTCAAAGACATTGGGATGAAATTAGTAGCGTCATCACTTTTCAAGAGTCTCATTCCCTTGAACTGCTTTCAGCTGTCTGGGACATCACGTACTTTTTGTTTCAATGGCAAATTTTAGAAACAAGTCTTTGGCACGCCTATGGGAGCCACTTTGTCCCCAATAATTGCACAGTGGATGACTCACTCGATCAATGCCTGAAAAGACTGAATTTTTTAACACCATTTCTAAAAAAGTATGTGGATGACATAATCATCGCGGTACCAAGCGATCAGATTGAGCATGCTCGAACAATCCTCAATGGCTACAACAGACACATTCAGTTTACAGTGGAAATGGAAAACAACAACTCGGTACCATTTTTAGACAGACTAGTTATCAAACAAAACACACAAAAAATAATTGTGGATTGGTATCAAAAACCGACCAACTCAGGACGTTACTTAAACTTTTATTCGAGCCACAACCAAAAAACCAAAATAAACTTAATTCTAGACTTAAAAAACAGAACAGTCCGACACACCAGCCCTTTAGGGCCCAAAATCTTCAACGTCTGAAACACATTTTATTAGATAACTATTATCCCCTGAAACTAATAAATAAGCTTCAACACTCCACATTCCCGTGCAAATGAGAACAACCTGGAACGTGGCATAATGTTGGCTGAAGAAGATTCAAATTCCTTGTTACACTTCAATTTTACAAACATGGACTTGAGTGATCTGGTGCCTGCCACTGGTACATCAACAACCACTAGAGTCAAATTTTTCTTTTTTCCATACATCAAAGAGATATATAGCAAACTCAAACGTATCTTTCACAATGCAGCCACATAGATTTAACACCTAAAAATCACTTAACTGTGGGAAATCTGAACACCAGATTAAAAAACAAAGATGACATACTATAAAAGCGGCAGGTTGGTTTATAGCATCCCGTGTGGAACGTGTCCAGGAATTTACATTGTTCAGACATACAATCTGTTGCAAAATAGCCTGGCTTCCCATCGTAGTGATTGCAGACTCTCCAAGGCTGGTAGTGCACTCTCTCAGCACTTTCTTGATACAAGACACCACATGAGTTTCACTGACGTCCGCATTCTAGACGAGGAACAACATTACCACAAAAGACTTTTTCTTGAAATGATGATGCGAGGAAGAGCTGCTTCAGCAACTTTCTGAGAATAATCAGGTATGGTACACAGACGGATCAAAAATGGGTAATACACAGTCGTCAGGAGCGGGAATATACAAAGCAGGTCATATAGAGGGCGAGGGCTTCGCCTTGAGAAGCCCTCCCACATGACGATTTTCTAGACGGAGGTGTCTGCAATACTCGAAGTGGTCACGCGAACAGAACTTAGACAGGAAGCAGAGCAGGACATCTACATCGATTCCGACAGTCAGGCAGTTCTGCGAGCCATCTGCAGGAATGGAGTGAATTCAAAGCTCATTTAGGGATACTCTAGAGTCACTATGGGTTCCTGGACATTGGGGCATCGTGGGAAACGAGCGACGAATCGGGCAAGCGTGGTTACCAGACATGCTTTACTGAACCAAAGTCATGACTAGGAGTAAGTAAAAGGTACGTCTCTCACACTCTGAATGAGTGGGCATGGGAAAGTACAAGGACAAACATGGACACAGTCAGGAATATGTAGACATACCAAAGATATCTACCCTAACCCGGATAGATCCAAGGCCTCGTGGCTTTTTGGGAGAATCCGGCAGTGTCTGGGAGACCGTATAGGAATCCTTACTGGACACTGCATACTAAACAAGCACATGCTCCTAGGAATGGCTGACAGTCCACTCTGCACCCACTGTGGGCAGGGGAAGAGTCGTCATACCACTTTCTGTGAGTGTACCACTCTGAAATGGGACGGGATACTCTCCTTAATTAGAGTGAGAGGTCGACGCGTGGAGGGAATGAGGGCCTTGGTGGAATAGGGATGGGTGGACTGGGAGACTGTGAAAAGGGCGTCTAAGGTCTAGTCACAAGGCTTTCGCTCCCCCCCCCCCCCATTGTTTACTACTACTGATGCTACTAACCGGCTCAGCACTGTCTTTCGTGGACTTTTCTATAGCTTTAGAACCTGAATACATCATTGACTTCCTTCTCACTCGATTTTTGCTGTTTTTGGAGCTTTTTCAATTTGGTGTGTGCCAATTTCGCGACTTTGAGCGTGCGATTTATGACCTTAGCTTTTTAAGCCTTGACCTCAACAATTCCCAACTAGCAAATTGAGAAAATGTTAACCCGTGGAAAGGAAATAAAAACCAAAATTGGTAACTTATAACTTAAAATATTCCTTTATTGTTAAGAAAACCTATCAAGCCCGTTAAAGTGGTTATATTTTACATGATAATAACATAAATAACTTCTTCCTCGTCGTAGAACCATAAGGTACGCTCATTTGCCACGTTATGCGACCTCAAAGTAAACCATAACCAAGTGGGAAAATTTGAAGAAATACTCAACTTAGGTACTAGAAATTCGGCTTGCGGGTTAAGGTTAGTTTAAGCCCCATTCACTAGGTTAAAAGTTACTTAATTTAGACATAAAAATTGCCATCCAGGTTTAAAATCTGCAGGACAATATTTATGTCCAATTCTAGTGAAAATTAACAAGTTGCTAATCCCTCATGATCAATGTTATCCCACCAATATTCGAAAAATAAATTGACAGGGGTGGTTTGCCTTCACCATAATATATAGCTGCTACCATGGGTTTTATTTCACGCATCTCATCAATAAGAAATGTGATTGGCCAAAACTGCTGGTTAGAACTATTAAATGGCGACATTCCATCAATATTAAAAATCAAAGATATGATTAGCGGTATGTCCAACTCTGAAGTTTCAAACACATTAAGCAAGGCGCATTCCAATCCTCGATACCAAAATTTTCCCAAGCCCATATCAGTAATTTCTATGTATGCTGGTGTTTTCAATAATGTTCTTCCGTCTTTTGGAAGCTCAGTTCTTTCATGGGCTCTTAAAACACCCAATAAGTCAGTGACACTTGATAAGGTAACTTTATGTGTAACAGCCCACAGTCGAAGTTGTTCCATTAGAGCTAATAGCTGTGTAATATTTTCATTTTGATATTTCATTCCCAATTCGTGCTCCGATTTGGTAGGCTCTGTAAGAAAATCGTAGTTTTCCAATTCGTTGGTACTTAATAAATTTTCTTCTTTATCTGATAAAGTTTGACAGTTTTCGTCAACTTCATATTCTGTACGAGTTGAATATATTAATGGTACTTTACTGGACTTATCTGTGTCATCTACCTTCGATTGATCTGCTAAAACATCTCTGTGTTGTGGAATTGCAGAGCTCGTTTTTTTTGCTTGCTCGTAATTATTTATTTTCCTGTAATATTGTGTAGTATATCTATAAGGTTTTATTTCATTTAAATTTGTGTTAGGCATGTTTAATGATGAATTTAGTTAAAAAGGAGTTTTATGAATTTAGAGAACACTAACACATCACAGAGCTTATTTTTGCTTGGACATACTTTATGCTTCACTTATGGACTAGTGATGGACTAAGCCATTTTTACAAAAAAAACTTCAAATTTCAATTAAAGGTGTTTTTTCTTTGATGTAACATTTTGAAGTAAATTTTAACAAATCGTATGTTATATTTTCGTTGAGGTTAATTAGAGGCGTAAATCTATACTACAAAGTTAATTCGAAATTTGTCGAAGAGTTAAATTAAATTATGGAATGCGGTTTATGTGGTAATGGTAAAAAGATAACTGTCAACAAGTCTGACAAGGACAAGAAGGACAAGGAGATGGGGAAGGGTCAAACGTCTGAAAATACTTCCTTCCTTTGTTTCTTTATAAAAAAAGAATTATATTTTGAGGTTATAATGGCATTTATTAAATTACCTAAATTAAAAATCCGAAAACTTAATATTGTTACGATCGCAGCAACGCCGCATGGGAGGCGGGGCAACGCATGGGAGCGTGTTGGTTGGTGGAGCTTCGCGACCTATCCGCGCTGCGGCATGGCTGACACGAGTGATTTATTGCTCGTCTGGCTTAATCTAGAAGGCAGTTGTTTACAACGGTTTTTTTTTTATATGTGAGATTATTCAAGAATTCTTATAAAGAACTTTCTAGGTTTTTCTGTAATTTTAGGATTGTATATAAAAGGCGCATAGAGCGGCGGTTAGGTGATAGTCGTATTTTAATCGAGCTATAAGTAAGCTAAAGTTAAGAAGCGATAATAGAAGGCTATAAAGTGTTAAGTAGTGAGTTATTTAGTAGTCGTGTGTATTTGTGGAGTTAATAAATAGTGTTTTCGTATTAAATCGTTACACTGGAATTATTGAACCCCGAGTTCGCAACAATTGGTGTCAGAAGTGCGATTCCAGTGGGAATTTGAGGACCAATATTACTGAACGTGATATTACTGTAAGTGAGTGCTTCATTGCCGGACATTACCTGTTTATGCCAGTGACTAGAAGCCAGCATCAAGCGATGGAGGATCAACTTGCCGCCCTGCTGTCCCTTATGCAACAACAAAGGGAAGAACAGGAAAAACGTGATCAAATTCAGGAGCGCCGTTATAAAGAACAAAAAGAAGAGCAGGAAAAACGTTATAAAGAGCAGAAGGAAGAGCTGGAAAAACGTGATCAATTACAGGAGCGACGTTATAACGAACAAAAAGAAGAACAAGAAAGACGTGATCGAGTACAGGAGCAACGTTATCAACAACAGAAAGACGAGCAGGAAAGACGTTATCAAGAACAGAAGGAAGAACAGAAACGGTTTAAAGAAGAATTAGTGAACCATCTCGCAGCTAGGGAGCAACAATTGGAAGAAAGAATAATGCAATGCGTTAACGAATCCGTTAACGGCGTGAACGAATCCATTAACGGCGTTAACGAAGGACTCGAAGCTGTCAATCAGAGGGTTCTCGAGCTAGAAAAGAAATTCCGGGAACAACTTGAGGACGACACCGTGTCTACAGAGAGTTTTAGCACAGCCAACGCTAAAATTAAGCCTCCTGATTATGACGGTACTACGGCCTGGGAAATTTATAAAACTCAGTTTGAGGCAGCTGCAAAAGCTAATGGTTGGTCCGAGCCCCAGAAAGCTACATCATTAGTGGTAGCACTTCGTGGAAAAGCGGCTGAGTTACTCCAATCTCTGTCGGCAGCGGATCAAAGTAATTATGCGGCTTTAGTACACACTCTGCAACTACGATTTGGGAATGAGCACAAAGAGACCGTGTTCCAGGCCCAGCTGAGGATGAGGCAGCAAAAGTCAGGTGAATCCTTACAAGAATTTGAGGCGGACATAGACAGACTTATTCACCTGGCATATCCATCGGCCCCTGAATCTTTTCAAATGCAATTTGCCGCCGAAAGGTTCATTGAGGGAGTTCGCGATAGTGACATGAGATACCACTTACGTCTAGTAAGGCCCAAGGATATCAGCGAGGCACTAGTTCGGGCCCTGGAATTCGAGGCGTCACGAGTGTCATCTAGTTCATCTCCACGTGTAAGAATGGCAACTTGCAATGAAGAGGCGAATACGTCTATGGCTGAATCCATGGCCAGTTTACATAAAGCGATGAAGGATATGGCAGTCAATATGCAAGCCCTGTTAGAGAGAACTCCTCGATCAACAGACAATCGGGGCATAAAATGTTTTAACTGCGGCAGACTGGGTCACATCAAGAGTAACTGCCGTAATAGGGCAAGAAGTCCGTCGCCGTCGTTTAGAAGACCAAGCGGCGACCAAGACCGCCCTAGGTCCCAGGAAAACTAATTCCGGTCAATGCAAGGGGGCAATTGACCGGGGCCGCTAAGACCCCCAGGATCTTTAAAGTCAATAATTTGGGTGGCAAAAGTCTCACAGTGGCCGGACGCATTAAAGGCCAGAAGATCCAGATTACCATCGATACAGGAGCAGATGTGACCATTGTAAGGCCAGATAAACTTTTCGGATATACCATACAACCATTGCCCAACCCTATTATGTTAAAATCAGTCACTGGAGAATCTTGCTCTATAGACGGAGAAGCCGATGTCACCATCATTATTGGAGAAAGACTTGAAGTTCGGCATAAAGTGTTGGTTGCCAGGATCAAAGACGAGTTTATTTTGGGAATGGATCTCATCAGGAAACATGGATTCTCCTATGATCACAAACAGAATATTCTCACGTTTGGAGATGAGGAGTTTGCATTAACCAATGGAAATGTGGAAACTAGTATCCGTCTACTGGTGGTGGAAGATGTAAAAATTCCTCCAAATTCAGAACAAATTATCACAGTGACTTCTGAAAATGATCCTGGGTGGTCCATAGGACTTATAGAACCTAACCTGGATTTGACGACTGAAATCATGGTAGCCCGAACTTTGACCGACACGAAGAAGACTATGCCAGTACGAGTTGCCAATATTGGAGAAAGGACCATCAAGCTAAAAGAAGGAACAGTTCTTGCCAATTATGAGCCTGTACAATGGGTATGCAATTGTGTCGAAGCAGAGACATCCAAAATTATATCTTCTAACCAAGCTTCCCCAGAAGTTATTGATGCTTTTAAGCGACAGTGGAGTCACCTGTCAAAGGAACAACTTCAGTCTGCTATAAAATTTGCCATGGATGAATGTGATATGTTTAACTTCAAGAGCAACGACAGTCAAACCGATTTAGTTGTCCATAAGATCAACACAGGAGATGCCCAGCCAATACGACAACATCCACGAAGGGTCCCTCTGGCTAAACAACAGGAAGTTAACAGTTTGCTGAATGAAATGTTAAAGGAGGGCGTCATAGAAGAATCATCTAGTCCATGGTCGTCGCCTGTGGTTCTTGTTAAGAAGAAAGATGGTTCAACGCGGTTCTGTGTTGACTACAGGAAACTTAATGATGTAACCAAGAAAGACAGCTACCCATTGCCACGTATAGACGACACCTTAGCAACTTTATCGGGATCAAAGTGGTTTTCCACTCTCGATTTAAAAAGTGGGTACTGGCAAGTAAAGATTGCTCCCGAAGACAAAGAAAAGACTGCATTTTCTACTGGTTCTGGACTATACCAATTCACTGTTATGCCTTTTGGATTGTGCAATGCTCCATCAACTTTCGAGCGACTAATGGAACTTGTCTTGAGGGGGCTGACTTGGAAAACTTGCCTGGTATACTTAGATGACATAATTGTCATGGGACGTGATTTCGACGAGCACTTGAAGAATTTAAGAGAAATCTTCAACAAGTTACGGAATGCTCACCTGAAGTTAAACTACAAGAAATGCAGCCTGTTCCAGAAGCAAGTCGAGTACTTGGGGCATACTATCTCAGAACAAGGCATTAAAACTAGCCATAGTAAAATATCTGCCATTAAAGATTGGCCAGTTCCCCGAGACAAACACGAAGTAAGGAGCTTTTTGGGACTATGTACTTACTACAGGAGATTTGTAGAGGGATTTGCCGACATCGCAAAACCGCTGCACAAATTAACGGAAAAGAAAACACCGTTCTTGTGGAACCACGAATGCAGTCAGGCGTTTGCAAGGCTTAAAGCTGCCCTCTGTTCTAGTCCTATCTTGGCTTACCCTATAAAGGACGGACTCTTTATTTTGGACACGGATGCAAGTAACTGTGGTCTAGGTGCAGTACTCTCTCAAAGACAAAACGGGCAAGAGAAGGTCATTGAATACTACAGTAAGACTTTAAGTAAGCCAGAAAGAAACTATTGCGTCACTAGAAAGGAGCTGTTGGCCATCGTTAAAGCAGTCGAACATTACCATCGCTACTTATATGGAAAAAGGTTCCTGATTAGAACTGACCATGGAGCCTTGAAATGGTTATTACAGATGAAAAACTCTGAAGGTCAAATAGCCAGATGGATAGAGCGCCTGCAGCAGTACGATTTCCAATTGAACATCGACCAGGAAGGTCTCACGGAAATGCCGATGCATTGTCTAGACGGCCATGTAAAGAAGATTGTCGGCATTGTCAAAGAACTGAGCAGCGTGAGGGACTTCCTTCTGTACGGAGAACGTCGGTGGAAATAAACGATGGCTGGACCACACAGACCCTTCGAGAAGAACAAATGAATGATCCAGATATTGGACCCATCCTCTCTGCAAAGACTGACGACAAGAGACCAGAATGGCAAGAAATTGCTGGTAAAAGTCCAAACCTGAAGGCGCTATGGGCCCAGTGGCACTCTCTTAAAATAGAAAATGGATTACTGAAGAGAGCGTGGGAGAGTCCGGATGGCAAGAACGTAGTCAGTCAGTTGGTTGTTCCTGGTAGCAGAAAATCGGACGTACTACAGGAAATGCACGACGGAACCAGTGGAGGTCATTTTGGGGTCAATAAAACCTTGGCCAAAATTAAAGAGCGGTTCTATTGGGTGAACTATCATGAAGACGTCGAATCTTGGTGCCGCAAGTGTGAAGTTTGTTGTGCCACAAAAGGACCTCGAACAAGATCACGGGGCCGAATGGTACAGTACACTGTGGGTGCTCCATTCGAGAGGGTAGCAATTGATGTCGCGGGGCCGTTTCCTCAGACTGAGTCGGGCAATAAATACATCTTGGTCGCCATGGATTACTTCACTAAATGGCCTGAAGCATACGCCCTGCCTAATCAAGAAGCAACGACTGTGGCAACGGTGCTAGTAAATGAAATGTTCTGCAGATTTGGAGTCCCTCTCGAACTTCATTCTGATCAGGGCCGAAATTTTGAATCGGCTGTTTTCCAGAAGGTCATGGAACTTCTCGGAATTCGCAAGACCAGGACAACTCCTTTGCATCCACAGTCGGATGGGATGGTAGAGAGATTTAATCGGACCATGGAACATTACCTGTCTAAAATGGTGGCAGATCATCAGCGTGATTGGGACCAACATCTACCTCTCATGTTGATGGCATATCGAGGCTCTACGCATGAAGCCACTGGTTATACTCCGGCGAAAGTGATGTTCGGAAGGGAAATGAGGCTTCCTGCGGATTTGATGTATGGAACACCAGAAAAAGAGTCGCTCAGCTCTGAGAATTTTGTGGCGGAGCTTAAGGAGAGGCTGAACAATGTTCATGAGCAAGTCAGGAATAAACTGCGGATATCCAGTGATCGAGCCAAAGCAAGATATGACTTACTAGCTAACTCCCGCGGCTTCCAGGATGGTGATTTGGTGTGGCTATACAATCCGAGGCGAAAGGTGGGGAAGTCGCCCAAACTTAGCCAAAATTGGGAAGGACCTTATACAATTATAAAGAAGATTAATGATGTGGTGTATAGGATCCAGCGGACCCCTAGGTCAAAGATGAAGGTCGTTCATTTGGATCGATTAGCACGATACCATGGAACTCTATCTGTTCGGGACGAACAGACTTAGGAGGAGGGCAATGTTACGATCGCAGCAACGCCGCATGGGAGGCGGGGCAACGCATGGGAGCGTGTTGGTTGGTGGAGCTTCGCGACCTATCCGCGCTGCGGCATGGCTGACACGAGTGATTTATTGCTCGTCTGGCTTAATCTAGAAGGCAGTTGTTTACAACGGTTTTTTTTTTATATGTGAGATTATTCAAGAATTCTTATAAAGAACTTTCTAGGTTTTTCTGTAATTTTAGGATTGTATATAAAAGGCGCATAGAGCGGCGGTTAGGTGATAGTCGTATTTTAATCGAGCTATAAGTAAGCTAAAGTTAAGAAGCGATAATAGAAGGCTATAAAGTGTTAAGTAGTGAGTTATTTAGTAGTCGTGTGTATTTGTGGAGTTAATAAATAGTGTTTTCGTATTAAATCGTTA
Organism: Taphrorychus bicolor; assembly: GCA_951812265.1. Classification (NCBI taxonomy): domain Eukaryota; kingdom Metazoa; phylum Arthropoda; class Insecta; order Coleoptera; family Curculionidae; genus Taphrorychus; species Taphrorychus bicolor. Next base: position 20,678,085 of record OX638306.1, on the reverse strand, counting down.
CACTGGAATTATTGAACCCCGAGTTCGCAACAATATTTTAAAGGCGCTTAAGTTTTAGGGACGCATGACATATATATTTGTCAATTCTTTGTCAATAAAATTTCATTCCCATACGAATTGGCTTATCGGGTCACATGTATATTCGCATACCGATTCTGCAATGTCCACAATAAAAGCATACCAAAGTACATTTAGAGCGAGACAGAGTTAAGGCACCATTTTGTAAACAGTAATACCGCGTTTCGCATAGTTACTTTCTCGAGTTTGAGAGTTTTGTTTTTAAAAAAACTTTATTTCAAATGGAGGATACAATAATAACTGAGCTTAAAACTAGGATTAACATATATTTATAAGTTTAGCGTTGCTGATGCTGCAACGAGAGAAATCTAGGAAATCCTTGATTAGAACTGCAATGTAGCATTTTAATGGGAACGTAACTCCTCCCGACGTAGATGAAAGCACATCCTGTGGTTGTGCTTTCAAAAGCTAAATTAAAATTATTAAAATATTTGGTTATTATTTAAATCCATCGGTTCGTTATTTGCATTATTGGATATGGATTGGATTTTCCTAAATCGCTTCTGAAAATATTTAAACAATATGAGTAATATGGATAATACAATAAAAATATAAAGTAAAATTGTCCAAACACTTGTTCTTGTAACGTAGACAGTGGTAGACATTTCTTCGAGGTTTCTTCTTTGGTTCTCCAGCTTGGATTGGATCTCTTTGGTCTCTTGTAGGTTGACGAAGTTGAGGTCAATCGCAGGTGGGTTGAATGGTATTGATCGATGCTGATTGGCTCTGGTCAATTTTAGCAAGGGTAAATTAGTTTCGCTAAAGGACAGGCTACTTGGCTTATAAGTTTGAACTTTGCATTCAATGGGTACTTCTATTAGATAGGAGCCTAAGAGAGGAAGATTGTCTCTTAAATTTTGGCAGGTTGAAGTACTAACTATCCGATTTGGTACGGTAACGATCCATTTTCCATCGATAATGTTTGTCGATTGGATTTCGTGCAATTGGATTTCGTAAGGGTGGCAAGAAGTAATATTTGGTGCTTGACTGATTAGTTGAACAGCATATGGTGGATTAGCTTCTAACAGGATACTGTGGGCGTGTCTGCACAGGTACTCATTGGTTGATATTTCGAGACATCTTTGGTCCATATACGAATATCTGGAGTTGCTCAGTGCAAGGTAAGGTTTATAAGGTATATTAATTATGAATGAACCGTTATTAGGGATTGGTATTGGGTATAAATTAAAATATTGATATACCTCAGTCTCGACAAGTGGAAGCTCTAATATAAAGACAATATTGAAGCCTTTAAGAAAACTTTTAATTTCGATTATTTTTTCGAAACCCAATATATTTTGAATATTGCTACTTAATGGTAGTTTATCTGCGTTTAAATGCGTTTCTAACTCTTTTATTTCGCTTAATAATTCGTTTGGATTTATTATTGAATTATGAAGAGTGTTTGCTTTAGCAAAAGTTATTGAAATCTCGACTTTATCTAATATGTTATTGATTGATTGATACATCCAAGTTATTTGATTAATAACTGTATGTATTTGAAAATAGTCGTGTAGTTGGGTATTATGTAAATCTACCGTTTTAATAGCTTCTTCTATTTGAGAAATTCTGGTTTTTAGGATTTCTTCATTGCTTGTAATATTAGATATTACTTTTTGGAATGCATTGATTGTTGAATTTATTATCATTATTTGATTAATAGCATCAATCTTTAATTTATTTTGATTTTCCGATAATTTTCGGATTTTTTCGTCAATTATTTCTGCATCATTTTGGTCTAAATTACCTGTTATGCTTTTAATGAATGATCCTAAAGGATTAAATAAACCTCGTTTACATCTAGAAATTGCACTAGAAGGGGCGATTTGTATAATTAAATTTTCTATGCGTTTTTCTAGGGTATGTAAAGATATAAAAGAATTATGATATTCATTGTAATATTCACTGTCATTTTTTAAGCTAGCTGCAAGTGTTTCAGAATGTCGTTTTAAGGTATAAAATTGGTCGACTAGTGGGTTTAAGTCAATTAGTTGTACAAAGGACCAGTGGTTTGATGTAATTTTAGCTGTTCCTAGTTTAAAGGGTAGTATCCCTGGGTAATTGTTCAGGTCATGGTATTTTATGTCTGTCGCGTGGACGGTCCAGGTCCATCTGGAACAATGGGCATTATTTTAGATTCATTTATATGAATAACTTCCGTATAATTATTTTTCGGATTTTTTATTTCAATTTTATTATTTTCTAACACCGCTGTTAGTACAAAGGGTCCTAAAAATTTCTTTTTACTTTTACCTGTTCTTTGTTGAGATTTCTTATATACTTGAGAACCGATTATTAGGTTCTGATTAGTTTTACTTTGATTGACTTTGTCAATTATTTTTTGTTTTAATTGTTTTGAATCTTCCGTAATTTTATCATATAAAATTTGCGTGTTATTTTTATGATTGTTGATATATTCAGTGTATACATGAGATGGTATAAGATTCATGGGGTCTCGCGAATCTGTGTGTCCTAATACAAGTTCTTGTGGGGTAAAATTCGTACTAGAATGAATTGTATTGTTATAAGCAATAATTGCATACGGCATAATGTTTGTTATATCCGAATTTGGGTCAGATTCTCGTAATATTCTTATGTGTTCTATCAAGGTTGAGTGTAGGCGTTCGATAGGTGAATTTGACTCATGGTGATGAGGAGTTGTAAAGTGTATTTTGATATTGTGAGCTTTTAAAAGTCCGTCTACTACTTCGTTTCGAAACTCTGTACCGTTATCTGATACTATTTGTTTCGGAACACCAAAGAATGAAAAGAATTTTATTAGTTGGTCACAACATGATACAGCGTTTCCTGAATATGGAAGTGCTTGTCCGTATTTTGAGAATTTATCTATAAATGTTAAGAATTTTTGTTTTCCTACAATAAATGTATCGATATGTATTATTTCGAAGGGTTTACTTGGTGTTTCAGTCAGTACTAAGGGTTGATCAGGTGGTCTTCTGTTATATTTTGACCTCTGACATATTTCGCAATTATTAATATAATTTGTGGTATCTTTTTTTAAAGATTTCCAATAATAGTTGGATCTTAAAAATTTTAATGTTTCTTCTATTCCGCGATGGTTTGTTTTTCCTTCATGACGAAATTTAATAATCATTGTTCTTTCGTCTTCATCGACATTATTAACTAGTTTGGTACATTCAATAAGTTTTAAATTTCTAAAGTGATTAGTCATGCATTGTTGGAAATAAGGACGTAATTCTTCAGAAAGAAAATAAATATAAGTTGTTTTATTATTTAAATATTCCTTTAAAACTCGTGTAATTGTTTCAATATTTGCGGGCAATGTTGCTTTTAAAATTTGATGTCCGTCAAAAGTTTCATGGTCTATTTTGACATAAGTATCGTAAGGTGATTTTTTAACAATTATTTGATGTGGTTTGTTGTTAATTATTTCGTCTAATAATGTCATTTCAGAATAATTTTCTGTCGCATTAGTTGTGTGAACAGTGTTATCTGTGAATGGGGGTCGAATTTGAATATTTTCGAGGATTTTTATTTTCGGGGATTGTGGTTTATTTGTACTTTGTTCGAGTTCCGCTATAGTTTCGGCAATAGCTTCATTGGTTAATATAGTTGGATCAAAATTGTTATTTAAAAATTGACTAATATCGTCATCGATATCACCAGGACAGTTAGCAATTGATTCCGTTTCTAAAGCATTTAGTTGTATTCTTGACAGTGCGTCTGCGTTCGTATTTTGTTTACCTTTTTTATATATAATTTGGTAATCGTACTCTTCAAGTTTTAATCTCCAGCGTACTAGTTTACTATTTGGTTCTTTTAAATTAAATAACCAAATCAAAGGACGATGGTCAGTGTATATTTTAAATTTTTGACCGTAGAGATAGGGTCTAAAATACTTACAGGCCCATACGATGCCTAAAAGTTCTTTTTCTATAGTAGAGTACTTTTGTTCGGTTTCGTTTAAAGTACGAGACGCGAATGCTATTGGTTGATCGTGTGGAGGGTCACCTTGTGATAATACGGCGCCAAGGGCTACATTAGAGGCGTCTGTAGAAAGGACAAAAGGTTTTGAAAAATCTGGATATTTAAGAATTGGTGCATTAATGAGCAATTCTTTAAGATGTTTAAAAGATTGTATGAAGGCTGGTGAATGTTCAACTTTAGTTCCTTTTTTAAGACATAAAGTGAGGGGTTTTGTGATTTTTGCAAAATCTTTGATAAACCTACGATAATATCCTGCTAATCCTAAGAAAGATTTTATTTCTTTTTGGGTTCTTGGGATTGGAAAGTTTTTAACTGCAGTAACTTTATCGGGGTTTGGTTTAACACCTTCATGAGTGATTTTGTGTCCCAAATAGGCTACTTCTTTATGTAAAAATTCGCTCTTGTCTAGTTGAATTTTGAAATTAGATTGTCTAAGGCGTTCAAAAACTGCTCTTAACCTCTCTATATGTTCTTGAAGTGATGTTGAAAAAATTATAATATCGTCTAAATAAACTAAACAGATTTCATTTTGAAAACCACGTAAAACGTTGTTCATTACTCTCTGAAAGGTCGACGGTGCATTTTTAAGTCCAAAAGGCATACGCCGAAATTCGTAATGTCCCGTATCCGTTGAGAAAGCTGTCTTAGGTATATCAGAAGGATCCATTTCTATTTGGTGAAAACCATTTGCTAGATCGAGTGTCGTGAAATATTGGGCTCTTCCTAATTTATCTAAAATGTCAGTTATATTAGGGAGTGGAAATTTGTCGTCAATCGTTTTATCGTTGAGTTTACGATAATCTATAACTATCCGCCATTTGCGTTTTCCTGATGCGTCTAACTTTTTGGGTACAATCCAAATAGGACTGCTCCAAGGAGATGTTGATTCTTGAATAATACCATTTTGTAACATTTTAGACATTTGGGAATTAACCTCTTGCTTATGAATATGGGGGTAACGATATGTTTTAGTGAATATTGGTGATTCATCAGTTAGATTGATTTTATGTTTAATTTGATTAGTAAAAGTAAGTGGAGTATTTTCGCAGTAGAAAATGTCTCTATATTCATAACATAAGTCTCGAATAGCTTTGTATTCTTCTTTATTACAATGTTGTAAACGTACATTTTTTAGATTTTGTTTTTGCAGATTATCAAAATATTGATTTATTTCAGAATCGGTTTCCATTTTTTCTATGAAATTGATTTCTGTTTCGTCTATTATTTCGATATCTAAAGGTTCAAAAAATGTTATTTTTACGGGATTATCTTGAGGGTTTGTAATAATTGTGAATGCGTAAGAATCGACAATTTTTACCAATGCTTCAGGCATTTCAGCTTTATCGAAATTTTTATATTTTAATATGCCTATACCATTAGATTTGTTAACTGGTATTTTTACTTTTTGACTAGGTAGGGGGTCTATTATTATTTCGCATGGTTCGAAATTATATACAGATGGTTTTTTATTTTGGTAATGTAAAGGTAACACAATATTTTTGGTTTCTAAACATAAATCTTTTAAGTTTATGCTAGCGCCTATCTGTGTTAAAAAGTCTATACCTAAAAGTCCATCAAATTTAGGGGAAAAATCAAATAGATAAAACTTATGATCTCCTACACTATTAAAAGAAGGAAATATAGGTATATATATGACCTCATTATGAATTGACGTTCCATGTGCGGTACGCACGAAAAATGATTCCGATGCAATATGATCTGGGTATAATTTATAAGCTAGGTCAGGTTTAATGAAGCTTCTACCGCTACCAGTATCTATTAAAAATTTTGCATTTATTTCTGGCAATGTAATGACTGGTAAATCGGTTATTGTATAGTTATTTAAAAGGATTAAGTTGGGGGTTTTAAATCGTGAGTTTCCTGAAAATTTTCATTATTATTCTCATTTACGTTGTTTTCGAAATAAAAATTTTCATATTGATCACGTTCTAGGTCTTGGTTATTTTGTTCAAATTCAGGGTAATAATATTCGTAATCGCTAAATTGATTAGCAGCATAGTCAATTTGTTCCGTGTGGTTTTCGAAGGAATTATTTACAGGTTCAACAGATTGATTGAATAATTCTTCAATGTGAAAATTCGGTCTTTGTTGTTGTCCATTTTTTAATAATGTATTTCCCGAAGAAGTATCCATGGGTTCAGGTTGTTGTTGATTTGCTCTAACAACTGTAGAAGTTGCATGTCTTTTAACACCACGGTTAAAATTATTAAAAGTTTTATTCTGGGGTCTGAAATTATTATTTGGAAATTGTCTTTGGGAAAAATTATTAAAGTTTGGTCTATGTTGGAAAGGTCTGTTTTGTTGTCCAAAATTTGGCGAGTTATAGTTAAATTTACCGTAACCTAAAAATTGTGGTCGGTTTACAAAAGGTATTGCATTTCTTTGGTTAAATTGTGGAATATAATTATTGCTTGCTTGTGCATTAGCAGAATAATGCATGTGATTGTTATTATTTGCATTAGCAGAATAATGCGTGCGATTATTGTTATTATTTAATGGTCTTTGTAAATTAGAAGTCATTATTGTGGTTTTAGTATTTAAATTGCCACGATTTTTGTAGTAAAGAAAGTTTTCCTCTTCTTGAGCGAAAGTCATTGCTTCTTCAAGAGATGTAGGGTTTTTTAAACGTACTATTAATTGCATATGATAACTTAATCCGTTAATGAATGTTTTTAGAACTAAATTTCCATATTCGTTTATTTTTAGCAGTTTTAATTCCCTAGTGTCGTTAGACATATTTACTTTGGAAAATAATAAGCTTCTTGCATCTTGTAATCTAAGACCAAATTGTTGCGAATTTTCATTTCTTTCCGGTTTTAGAGTAATAATATCTTGTATTACGCAATCTATCGATCTCCTATCAGAAAAAGTATTTATTACGGCTTCCCTGACTAGATCCCAAGTATGTAGTTCTACACGAGATGCTATTAAATCAGCAGCTCTACCAACTAACTTATTCAAAATTGTGTCAAATAAGCAAACGTTAATTTGTGCCGCAGGATTCCTATCCTTATGATTATTATAGAAATTGTCACAAGCGTTTATGAATCTATTGATTTGTTTAGAATCTCCATCAAATTGTGGAATATTTCCTGCCTGATATTTAATTAACGCATAATTAGGGGGTTGTGGGTTTGCCATTTTAACTTAAAATATAAATGTAATAAAATAAAATATTTCGAAGTGCAGTTAGATCTTCCAGTATATACGAGAAAGAAATAAACAATATATCAATCGATAAAGGACAAATTGTTAAAAGGATGCACTTACAGTATTAAAACTTCGATTATCTTCATTCGTCTTAGGTCTAAGGTCCAGAAGGTTGAGCGATGCTTGTCTCTTCCCTGGAGTTACCAATGAGTCTTGGGACGATGCTTGTTCCCAATTCTCGCACCAATAGGACTGCTGGGCAATTTTGACCCGTTCTTCCCTGGTCGATGAGTTACTATGCACCACCACTTGGAAAGTTCGATTTTTGTCACGAATCGTTGAAACGAAAACGGCTCGTTTTATGCTCGATGCACGTAAACTTAAAAACCGTTGACAAAATCCTACCGACTGCGCCAGTTACTTTCTCGAGTTTGAGAGTTTTGTTTTTAAAAAAACTTTATTTCAAATGGAGGATACAATAATAACTGAGCTTAAAACTAGGATTAACATATATTTATAAGTTTAGCGTTGCTGATGCTGCAACGAGAGAAATCTAGGAAATCCTTGATTAGAACTGCAATGTAGCATTTTAATGGGAACGTAACTGCATTCATCTTTTTCTACGGAAATAAAAACAAACGTTTTCTCTTTGTCTGTAAATCTTCAAAAGAATTTATAGGTTGAGATTGGGATAAAAAACCAGGTAGATTTTACTTCAATTTGGCCACTTTTTAAACTGAAAGAGGAAAACGTAACTTCTCGGTTTATTCAGCTCGGTGGAAACAAAATCCCTACTGACATATTTTTAACTTAAAATTTACCTTGTTTTCTTTCCCCAAGTTGGGAAAAGGCAAACAAATATAAGTAATTTTTTCCTGTCGAAGTCGGTGCATCAAAAATTTTCAACTTCAATACAAGTCAAAATGTGGTGATTTTAACCTAAATTGTTAGTTGGGTTGTTACTGGTTTTGCCTTATAATACTTAGTTATAAACGTCTTAACACACGTTTATAACTCAGTACGACCTAATAAAAGTAACACTATTCATGTGTTTTTCAAACTACTTGACCTTTCAAGAACTTGAAGGAAACTCCACGGACTGTACATTCGACAAAAGGTCATCTAAAGTCTTAATTTTACAACTTGGGCCTGACGTCAAAAGGTATGAAAAATACGTACGTCGCAGAGTTTAACATACCTATTATCATAACATAACCAACATTAGACGAAAGAGAGACATTAACCAACTATTAAACTTGCGTACAAATACCTATTTTTTGTCAGTTACAAACATCGAAATAAAAACTTTAAACCTTTTTCTATTTGGTTTACAAAAGTAGCGTTTTAGATAGATGTACGAACTTATAACACAAAATTCTTAATAAACTCGCCTCAGGCAACCCTACCGGGTTTATCGGCGTGAATATTATACTAATCCGAAGTATGAAGTTAATGTGAGTAACTAACTCTCTATTTATATTTAAATAAAATGATTTATATTTATATTTAAACTAAACTTATAGCCATATATTTTTTTATAAATTAATTCAATTAGGTCCTTAGAGGTGGAGAAGATTCAAGCAGCAAATAGGGTTCCAATCGGTTGTGGCAACGTGTTATACAGATAACCCCAACTGCCTCGAAAATTGTTAAAAGCTACATTGAAACTGATTAAAAAGCGTGATATTAAATCGGACAGAATACCTATTTGGATAACAAAGCTCTGAAGCAAAAATTAAATAAAACCAAAATAATCGACTTTATGAAAAACAAAATTTGAGACATTATGTAAGTTATGTTTGCAATGAACATAATTTCGTAAGTCCTTGACGAATTAGTTACTAAATTAGAGAGTAAAAGAATTGAGAAGGAAATAATTGAGATTGCAAGTAGTTACTAAGATAGGTAAGTAAAATACTCTCTACTAATTCTCTTCTTCCTCCGAGCCATCCTCCGCAGTATCAAACTCGGAATCGGAATCATCGGAATGGTCCCCTGGCGAAATTATAAGTTGACCAACATCCGAGCAGTCAATAGTTTTTATTACCCCCCATCCTTCTTTGATAACTTTGTTCACATGCTCAACATATTTTTTCCAATCGTCCCCAACAAGCCCTCTTGAATATTCAATTTGTTGATCATAAATTTTTTTACATTGCGACCACTTACCATTGTCAGTATAACGCTATAGAAATAGCGTTATACTGTATGGTAATATAACGCAATTTCTATAGCGTTATACTGACAATGGTAAGGTGGCAAACGTAGTATTTTATATCCACAAGGTGTCACATGCTCGTCGAATTCAAATTTCTTTTGTGGTAATGAATAGCTCAAATGTTGTCTTTCATAGCTTGTTCCGGAAAATCGAAATTTTTGGACTTGAGCCAGTCAATTAATTTATATTTTGGTCAGTATCTCTTTGGAATTCCTTCATAAAGGCCAGAGTGGTAAGAAACGTTATCCATAATAATTCGCACCTCTGGAGAAACAACGACATAAATGCATATTTTTCAAATTTGCATTTATGTCGATGTTTCTCCAGAGGTGCGAATTAAGGATTTTGGAGATAAGTTTGAAACTAACTGGGTTTTAAATCACCTTTTGAAATTGACTCTGTTTATAGAAACATGGTAATCACCCTTCTTGGAACCACTTTTAAAAATCAAACTGGTTCCTTTAAGAAAGCCGTGTTCATTGTCGGCGTTCACCACTATATAACGACATCCTAAATATATATTTTTTTAAACTAACCACAAACCATCACAAGATTGTTAGATTTTTTCCATTTAAACCCTATATATACACTATGACACCACTCAGTATGGGTTGAAATAGAACAAGTGAAAATTCCATTTAGCTCTTCAAAGAGTTGTCTTCGAAGGTTTGCAATGGTTACATAGTGTTGCGAACTCGGGGTTCAATAATTCCAGTGTAACGATTTAACACGAAAACACTATTTATTTATTTCCACAATTACACACGACTACTGAATAACTCATTACTTAACACTTTATAGCCTTCTAATATCGCTTCGTAACTTTAGCTTACTTATAGCTCGACTAAAATACGACTACTACTTAACCGCCGCTCTATGCGCCTTTATATACAATCCTAAAATTAGAGAAAAACCTAGAAAGTTCTTTATAAGAATTCTTGAATAATCTCACATAAAAAAAGGTTGTAAACAACTGCCTTCTAGATTAAACCGAGCAATAAATCACTCGTGTCAGCCATGACGCAGCGCGGATAGGTCGCGAAGCTCCACCAACCACACACGCGTTGCCCCGCCTCCCATGCGGCGTCGCTGCGAATCATAACATTGCCCTCCTCTTAAGGCTGTTCGTCCCGAACAGATAGATTTCCATGGTATCGTGCTAATCGATCCAAATGAACGACCTTCATCTTTGACCAGGGGGTACGCTGGATTCTATACACCACGTCATTAATCTTCTTTATAATTGTATAAGGTCCTTCCCAATTTTGGCTAAGTTTGGGCGACTTCCCCACCCTTCGCCTCGGATTGTATAGCCACACCAAATCACCATCCTGGAAGCCGCGGGAGTTAGCTAGTAAGTCATATCTTGCTTTGGCGCGATCACTGTTTATTCCGTTATCTGCAGTTTATTCCTGACTTGTTCATGAACATTGTTTAGCCTCTCCTTAAGCTCCTCCACAATATTCTCAGAGTTGAGTGAGTCTTTTTCTGGTGTTCCATACATCAAATCTGCAGGAAGCCTCATTTCCCTTCCGAACATCCCTTTCGCCGGAGTATAACTAGTGGCTTCATGCGTAGAGCCTCGATATGCCATCAACATGAGAGGTAGATGTTGGTCCCAATCACGCTGATGATCTGCCACCATTTTAGACAGGTAATATTCCATGGTCCGATTAAACCTCTCTACCATCCCATCCGACTGTGGATGCAAAGGAGTTGTCCTGGTCTTGCGAATTCCGAGAAGTTCCATGACCTTCTGGAAAACAGCCGATTCAAAATTTCGGCCCTGATCAGAATGAAGTTCGAGAGGGACCCCAAATCTGCAGAACATTTCATTTACTAGCTCCGTTGCCACAGTCGTTACTTCTTGATTAGGTAGGGCGTATGCTTCAGGCCATTTAGTGAAGTAATCCATGGCGACCAAGATGTATTTGTTGCCCGACTCAGTCTGAGGAAATGGTCCCGCGACATCAATTGCTACCCTCTCGAATGGAGCACCTACAGTATACTGCACCATTCTACCGCGTGATCTTGTTCGAGGTCCTTTTGGTCCACAACAAACTTCGCACTTGCGGCACCAAGATTCGACGTCTTCATGATAATTCACCCAGTAGAACCGCTCTTTAATTTTGGCCAAGGTTTTATTGACCCCAAAATGACCTCCACTTGTTCCGTTGTGCATTTCCTGTAGTACATCTGATTTTCTGCTATCAGGAACAACCAACTGACTGACTACGGTCTTGCCATCCGGACTCTCCCACGCTCTCTTCAGTAATCCATTTTCTATTTTAAGTGAGTGCCACTGGGCCCATAGCGCCTTCAGGTTTGGACTTTTACCAGCAATTTCTTGCCATTATGGTCTCTTGGCATCAGTCTTTGCAGAGAGGATGGGTCCAATATCTGGATCAATCATTTGTTCTTCTCGAAGGGTCTGTGTGGTCCAGCCATCGTTTATTTCCACCGTCGTTCTCCGTACAGAAGGAAGTCCCTCACGCTGCTCAGTTCTTTGGCAATGCCGACAATCTTCTTTACATGGCCGTCTAGACAATGCATCGGCATTTCCGTGAGACTTTCCTGGTCGATGTTCAATCTGGAAATCGTACTGCTGCAGGCGCTCTATCCATCTGGCTATTTGACCTTCAGAGTTTTTCATCTGTAATAACCATTTCAAGGCTCCATGGTCAGTTCTAATCAGGAACCTTTTTCCATATAAGTAGCGATGGTAATGTTCGACTGCTTTAACGATGGCCAACAGCTCCTTTCTAGTGACGCAATAGATTCTTTCTTGCTTACTTAAAGTCTTACTGTAGTACTCAATGACCTTCTCTTGCCCGTTTTGTCTTTGAGAGAGTACTGCACCTAGACCACAGTTACTTGCATCCGTGTCCAGAATAAACAGTCCGTCCTTTATAGGGTAAGCCAAGATTGGACTAGAACAGAGGGCAGCTTTAAGCCTTGCAAACGCCTGACTGCAAGCATGGTTCCACAAGAACGGTGTTTTCTTTTCTGTTAATTTGTGCAGCGGTTTTGCGATGTCGGCGAATCCCTCTACAAATCTCCTGTAGTAAGTACATAGTCCCAAAAAACTCCTTACTTCGTGTTTGTCTCGGGGAACTGGCCAATCTTTAATGGCAGATATTTTACTTTGGCTAGTTTTAATGCCTTGTTCTGAGATGGTATGCCCCAAGTACTCGACTTGCGTTTGGAATAGGCTGCATTTCTTGTAGTTTAACTTCAGGTGAGCATTCCGTAACTTGCTGAAGATTTCTCTTAAATTCTTCAAATGCTCGTCAAAATTATGTCCCATGACAATTATGTCATCCAAGTATACCAGGCAAGTTTTCCAAGTCAGCCCCCTCAAAACAAGTTCCATTAGTCGCTCGAAAGTTGATGGAGCATTGCACAATCCAAAAGGCATAACAGTGAACTGGTATAGCCCAGAACCAGAAAATGCAGACTTCTCTTTGTCTTCGGGAGCAATCTTTACTTGCCAATACCCACTTTTTAAATCTAGAGTGGAAAACCACTTTGATCCCGATAAAGTTGCTAAGGTGTCGTCTATACGTGGCAATGGCTAGCTGTCCTTCTTGGTCACGTCATTAAGTTTCCTGTAGTCAACACAGAACCGCGTTGAACCATCTTTCTTCTTAACAAGAACCACAGGCGACAACCATGGACTAGATGATTCTTCTATGACGCCCTCCTTTAACATTTCATTCAGCAAACTGTTAACTTCTTGTTGTTTAGCCAGAGGGACCCTTCGTGGATGTTGTCGTATTGGCTGGGCATCTCCTGTGTTGATCTTATGGACAACTAAATCGGTTTGACTGTCGTTGTTCTTGAAGTTAAACATATCAGATTCATCCATAGCAAATTTTATAGCAGACTGAAGTTGTTCCTTTGACAGGTGACTCCACTGTCGCTTAAAAGCATCAATAACTTCTGGGGAAGCTTGGTTAGAAGATTTAATTTTGGATGTCTGTGCTTCGACACAATTGCATACCCATTGTACAGGCTCATAATTGGCAAGAACTGTTCCTTCTTTGAGCTTGATGGTCCTTTCTCCAATATTGGCAACTCGTACTGGCATAGTCTTCTTCGTGTCGGTCAAAGATCGGGCTACCATGATTTCAGTCGTCAAATCTAGGTTAACTTCTATAAGTCCTATGGACCACCCAGGATCATTTTCAGAAGTCACTGTGATAATTTGTTCTGAATTTGGAGGAATTTTCACATCTTCTACCACCAGTAGACGGACACTAGTTTCCACATTTCCATTGGTTAATGCAAACTCCTCATCTCCAAATGTGAGAATATTTCGTTTATGATCATAGGAGAATCCATGTTTCCTGATGAGATCCATTCCCAAAATAAACTCGTCTTTGATCCTGGCAACCACCACTTTATGCCGAACTTCGAGTCTTTCTCCAATAATGATGGTGACATCGGCTTCTCCGTCTATATGGCAAGACTCTCCAGTGACTGATTTTAACATAATAGGATTGGGCAATGGTTGTATGGTATATCCGACAAGTTTATCTGGCCTTACAGTGGTCACATCTGCTACTGTATCGATGGTAATCTGGATCTTCTGTTCCTTGATGCGTCCGGCCACTGTGAGACTTTTGCCACCCAAATTATTGACTTTAAAGATCCTGGGGGTCTTAGCGGCCCCGGTCAATTGCCCTTGCATTGATCGGAATTAGTTTTCCTGGGACCTAGGGCGGTCTTGGTCGCCGCTTGGTCTTCTAAACGACGGCGACGGACTTCTTGCTCTATTACGGCAATTACTCTTGATGTGACCAAGTCTGCCGCAGTTAAAACATTTTATGCCCCGATTGTCTGTTGGTCGAGAAGTTCTTTCTAACAGGGCTTGCATATTGACTGCCATATCCTTCATCGCTTTATGTAAACTGGCCATGGATTCAGCCATAGACGTATTCGCCTCTTGATTGCAAGTTGCCATTCTTACACGTGGAGATGAACTAGATGACACTCGTGACGCCTCGAATTCCAGGGCCCGAACTAGTGCCTCGCTGATATCCTTGGGCCTTACTAGACGTAAGTGGTATCTCATGTCACTATCGCGAACTCCCTCAACGAACCTTTCGGCGGCAAATTGCATTTGAAAAGATTCAGGGGCCGATGGATATGCCAGGTGAATAAGTCTGTCTATGTCCGCCTCAAATTCTTGAAAGGATTCACCTGACTTTTGCTGTCTCATCCTCAGCTGGGCCTGGAACACGGTTTCTTTGTGCTCATTCCCAAATCGTAGTTGCAGAGTGTGTACTAAAGCCGCATAATTACTTTGATCCGCTGCCGACAGAGATTGGAGTAACTCAGCCGCTTTTCCACGAAGTGCTACCACTAATGATGTAGCTTTCTGGGGCTCGGGCCAACCATTAGCTTTTGCAGCTGCCTCAAACTGAGTTTTATAAATTTCCCAGGCCGTAGTACCGTCATAATCAGGAGGCTTAATTTTAGCGTTGGCTGTCCCAAAAATTCTCTGTAGACACGGTGTCGTCCTCAAGTTGTTCCCGGTATTTCTTTTCTAGCTCGAGAACCCTCTGGTTGACGTCGTTGACGGATTGCATTATTCTTTCTTCTAATTGTTACTCCCTAGCTGCGAGATGGTTCACTAATTCTTCTTTGAATCGTTTCTGTTCTTCCTTCTCTTGTTGATAACGTCTTTCCTGCTCTTCCTTCTGTTCTTGATAACGTCTTTCCTGCTCGTCTTTCTGTTGTTGATAACGTCGCTCCTGTACTCGATCACGTCTTTCTTGTTCTTCCCTCTGTTGTTGCATGAGGGACAGCAGGGCGGCAAGTTGATCTTCCATCGCTTGATGCTGGCTTCTGGTCACTGGCATAAACACGTAATGTCCGGAAATGAAGCACTCGCTTACAGTTCAGTAATATTAGTCTTCAAATTCCCACTGGAATCGCACTTCTGACACCAATTGTTGCGAACTCGGGGTTCAATAATTCCAGTGTAACGATTTAACACGAAAACACTATTTATTTATTTCCACAATTACACACGACTACTGAATAACTCATTACTTAACACTTTATAGCCTTCTAATATCGCTTCGTAACTTTAGCTTACTTATAGCTCGACTAAAATACGACTACTACTTAACCGCCGCTCTATGCGCCTTTATATACAATCCTAAAATTACAGAAAAACCTAGAAAGTTCTTTATAAGAATTCTTGAATAATCTCACATAAAAAAACGGTTGTAAACAACTGCGTTCTAGATTAAACCAGCCGAGCAATAAATCACTCGTGTCAGCCATGACGCAGCGCGGATAGGTCGCGAAGCTCCACCAACCAACACGCTCCCATGCGTTGCCCCGCCTCCCATGCGGCGTTGCTGCGAATCGTAACAATACTCATTTCTTGCAAACATACGGTCAATAATGTCTGTAATTTTGTTCTTCATAAAATCGGTTATTTTGGTTTTATTACTTTTTGCTTCATAGACTTGTTAGCCAAATAGTCCTTGTCCATCTGAACACCACGTTTTTTCATTCATTTCAACGTAGTTTTCCCATTTTTCAACGCATTTGATGGTCTTTATAACACGTTCCCACAATCGATTGGAACACCATTTGTTACTTGAATCTTTTCCATCTCAAAGAACGCCAAAACGTTTAGAATTAATAGCTGTACTTGCTGAATGTCCGTTAATATCTGTGCTTGCTGAATGAAACGTTGTGGAGCCTTATTGATAGTATGGTTTTCAAAGTTTTTGAGTTAAAACTTTTGACAAATAATTATGTTTGACGTATTCTATCTTCTGACAATAATCGATCAGGTAAAAGGTACAAGCATTTATTTACGACCTGCCTTTAATTACTTTATTTTTTCTTGCATCCATTTTACATGTGATAAACAAAGCAAGGAAAAAAAGATGAAGGGTCCAAGTTGTAAAATTAAGACTTTAGAAGGCTACTAATGTTTGACAGAATAGAATGACATAATTAAAGTAAATGAACGTTTTTTCCTTCATACCTTCGTTCCTTTTGACATCTCACAGCCAAACAGATGCTTTGAGATGAATACCCTCTACTTGTCATAGCTTGATATTTACTCCCTTAGGCTTGACATAAAATCAATTCAAGTCAAGCAGCTCGAAAATCAAATCAAGCCATCAATCTCTGTAGATACTGTGGATAAGTGAGCATAATTGAGTCATTAGGTCGTTGATGTATCAAGATTTATACAGGGTGTCCCCTAAACCTTCGACAATACTCCGCCCGATAGAAGCCCCATCCTTGTAAATCAAAAAATGAAAAATTAGTGTTAATGAAAGTATCATGGTTCCCAAGATATTTGCACTTTTTTCAAAATCGACAAAAACTGACATCACTTAATAATTCGTACATTTACTCTTCCACAAGACCATGTAGAAAAATAATGTTTTCAGTTTTAGTTTCGTGAATGGTCGTGGTACAAAAGCTAATTTACAGATTTTGAACGTATGCTTTCTTATTAAGAAACAACTTTATTTTAACCTATTTCTTATAACTCCATTTCAGTTATGCAACTTTTGATCCCTACTTTAGCAAAAGATGAACAGCTATCTTGATGCCCTTAAGTGCAAAAAGTAGCGTCGTTCTTGTAGATTCTGAAATCGTATAATAAGTAAGTATTCCTTAAACAGTAAATATTTTTATGACCGTTAAATGCATCAAGTACAATTTTTAGCACCACATTACATCACCATTTAATCGCAATTTACTCACCTATAAAGGTACTTCACATCATATTCATGCAGCTTGATTTGATTGCTTTTATTGCATTAGTTACGTAACAACGAATTTTCACATCTATCAACCTGTTAAAATTAATCAATTATTTTCTGTAAATTATGTATTGAGTAGTTTGTTGAGCTTATCTTGTTATACTTATCATGCCATTTGTGCAGTACACCCCTCGCAATTATGCAGAAATGCACTTTATCTATGGGGAGTGTGGAGGTAGTGCAAATTATGCAGCACTACGCTACCGAGAACGATTTCCACTACGAAACCATCCTGGACTTCGCGTTTTCACCGCCGTGCACAACGCTTATTCTGAAGGAAGATTACCAGGAATGCGTGGTGGAGAAGGGAGGCCTCAGGTGGCGGACGATGATGAAGTATTGGAAGAAATACATCGGGATTCAACCACATCAGTACGAGCCATGGCACATCGGACAGCCATTCCAAAAACGATTGTACTGATCGAATTTTAAAGCGAAATCAAATGCACCCGTATCATGTCCAGAGAGTGCAGGCCCTTCTTCCAGGAGACTTTCAACATAGAGTAAATTTTTGTAGGCGAATGTTACGAAAAATGCGTCAAGATCCAACTTTTTTTGATTGCACTCTTTGGACAGATGAATCTTCATGCAAACGAGGTGGCATTTTCAACATACATAACTTCCACAGTTGGTAAATGGAAATTCCACATGCCTTCAGGGAAAATAATTTTCAGCATCAATTTAAAATCAACGTTTGGACAGGAATAATCAACAACAAAATTATAGGACCACATAGAATTACCAGAAAATTTGAATGCTGAAAATTATCCGCAATTTTTGCAGAATCAGTTACCGGTGTTACTTGAAGACGTTCCTCTATTAATAAGAAGACGAATATGGTTTCAACATGACAGCTGTCCTGCCCACTATGCACTGGTTGTGAGAGAACACCTAAATTACGTTTTTCCTGGCAGGTGGATTGGACGTCAAGGACCTATTTTGTGGCCACCACGTTCGCCGGATTTAAATCCTTTAGATTTCTTTTATTGGGGTTGCCTGAAAGAAAAAGTTTATACACGACTGGCCGAAACTCGCGAAGAGCTACGACAAAATGTCTTTAGAGCAGCGCAAGAAATTAACGAAGCTCAGTATCGATCAATCAAAAGATCGTTTATAAAAAGATGCAGAGCGCGCATAAAAGCCAATGGCGGTCACTTTGAACATTTACTTTAAGTTTTTTTTGCGTTATTGCTTCTTGTAATAATTAATTATCTTTAATCTATTCTTTATCTACTTTATCTATCAATTAATTTCTTGTAAATAGCACAAATAAACGATATTGTATGTAATTGTAAAAATTGTACTTGTTGCATCAAACTGACCATACAAACATTTACTTTTTAAGGAATAGTTACCTATTATAACATTTCAGAATCTAGAAGAACGACGCTAATTTTTGTACTTAAGCGCATCAAGATCGCTTTGCATCTTTTGCTACAGTGGGGGTCAAAAGTTGCATAATTGAAATGGAGTTATAAGAAATACGTTAAAATAAAGTTGTTTCTTAATAAACCAAAGTAGACGTTCAGAATCTGTTGATTAGTAATAGTACTACCTCCATTCGCGAAACTAAAACTGAATAATTTTTTTTACATGATGTTATGGAAGAGTAAGTGTACGAAATATCAAGTGATGTAAGTTTTGTCGATTTTAAAAAAAGTGCAAATATCTTGAAAACTATGATACTTTCATTAATACTAAGTTTTCATTTTTTGAGTTGTCAAGGATGGGGCTTTTATCAGGAGGAGTATTGTCGAAGGTTTACGGGACACCCTGTATATTTTAACCTATGAAAGTGGATATCAAATTCATCTGATTTACCTAGTCTTCTTTGATCTTTGCCACAGTTAGACTTGGGTGGTGGAGATCAAATGGCTCAGTTGCTTTACCTCCAGTATGCAGTTTTTTTTATTACAAAATATAGAAAATATCTTGCAGTGAAGGGGAATGGTAAAGTTTTCAAATGAGTTATGGCGAAATGTACAGAAAAAATTACCTATAACTTTGCTGTTGCTCTACACAGAAGATTATAACGAAAACACGAATTTCTTTTAAGCAATAAGAAAATTTGCGACGGAAACGTTACACAGTTTTAAGAACAGCCAGGTCCAAAATACACACTAAAAGCTGCGACTTTTAACATTAAAGATAGCTGGTGTCTTGCAAGTATGTATTCCCTTGATTAAGGTAGTCTTTGAATATGGGGATGGAAACAGTTGATCGCTAAACAGTCAGTATAATTGAAATGTTCATAAGGCTAGAACTGGCTTTCTCCACAGCTCAGCAAAACCAGGGGCCAACTCCTGGAGTTAGGAATGTGGAAAAAAGCAAAATGATGCGCCTATGCCTATTATCAACCCTGAGTAAATACCTCCATATCTATCTCTGAAATATCAGGAGATATTTACAATTCTAAATAATAAATACCTAATTTGAGTTCGTGGCGAAGTTTAAAGACACCGGGAGAGCAAAGACTTCCTTTGCCAGATAAATATTGAAATAAATGAAGGGTTCTTAAAACAAACGGAAAACTCAGATCCCGACACACGTCTGTAGGCAGGCAATTTAATTGAAAAGTACCTGTCTTAGAGCTGGAGGCGGTGATTTTGCTTGTTCAGACTTATGGAATTTAAGCAGCCCTCGCGTCAGGCAGTTTTTAGTTTTCAGGCACTTATTGTCTCCCATTTAAGTCCCTGGCAACGTTTTCCATTAAAACAAACACGGTAGAAAGGGCAAAGCCGTCGGAAACGCGATGCTTTATCCATCCGTATCGGAATTATGTAAATATTGAAAATAATGCATGAATCATGTAATCTCGCTCAATTTCCCCCGGAATTATGTTCCCATTAATTACTGGCTCGATTATTATTTACTACCGCTGCGCGTTTTAAATTAAACACACCACCGATTGATTGATAATGGACTTATGGGTTCGAGGCAATCACAAAGGATTAAAGATAAAGGGTTTATACTGTACAACCGGCGGCTTTATGTTGCTGCGTATGGAGCTAGGGGACTTTATATGTAAAATCTCTTTTTCTTTAAGGAATAGAACATTATAATTTCTCTTCCTGCTAGGACCGTTGGCTGCTGCCTCATTAAAAATTCATACGACAAACGTCCGTATATTTTTGTTTTCAATTTGAGCCCGCGCTCCACTCGGAGCCGCATTTTTAAAACAAATTTGATGGATGGAGTGGAATATTAGCCACCCGGGGGACTCTGTGGTAATGTACACCTTGTTTCGGTGTACTGAAATGTTAATGCAGATCCATTAAGTCTAAAAGCTGCCTTATGTCAAGCAATAACCATTTCGAAAACTCTAAAAGAATGAAAGGTTTTATTGTTTTCGGGGGAACTATTTGAGTGCAATTGGTTTCATGGCTCAATTGAGGAATTGCACCGGAAACAAAAAATAAACTCAGTTGTTTATTATTGTTTGTTTATTGTTTATTGAAGTGAGTGTACAGGTTGAGTCTTTGTGAAGTGAAACCAAGCCAGTTTTCTGCCAAGGTGGTCGCTTTCCACAGACAGATGACCGAGATTCGTACCTACACCGTCTGGGGACGCCTTTCATCAGAGAATCAAACTCATTTCTCTATCAAGCAGGGAACCTTAAACCAGTTTCGCTCTTATTAGAGCTCATCAGTATGGTATACCTCCAACCTGACAGAAATACGAGTTCGAAAAATACTTGCGTCTCCTCTCTTGCAAGGCACTGTGTATTTATGCAAGTGGCGCCATCGGACGACGGCAGGTGATTCCACTAGGGCATGCGAGATAATAGTGAAGTGAAACCAAGCCAGTTTTCTGCCGAGGTTGTCGCTTCCCATAGACAGATGGCCGAGATTCGTACCTATGCCACTATACAAGGCCCTGTGTATGAATGCAAGTGGCGTCATAGGACGACTGTCTGTGGAAGCGACAACCTCGACACAAAAATTGGCTTGGTTTCACTTCTCTATTATCTCGCATGCCCTAGTGGAAGCATCTGCCGTCGTCCGATGATGCCACTTGCATATAATTGGTGTTTTTCCTTTTTTCAATCTGAATGGAGGCTAAGTGGAACTCAATCCAGAGATTATCCTCCACTCTCAGTTTGTTTGATGTTTGTTTCCTCACTGTGTTTGCTGAAGAGCAGCGGAAATAATAGACATATTATGTCACTTTTCTTTTCGCATACACATAGTAATATGTAACCAATTGATAATACACTCCAGTTGGACCGCTAAAAGAATGCCGGTGTGACGTCATTGCAAGACTATAAATTTCATATGAATCAAATCAAAGTTTTCTGGGTTAAGTTTCGAGTTACGTTAACCTATAAACGGGTGTGATCAAAATGCCGCATTATCTATCCTCTGGACTCAGTTTAAATAAACGGCAAATGGCATTATGGATATTGCTCATAAATAAAACAAATAATACAATAAGAAATATAATTAAGCTCTTCCAGTAAAACTCTCGTACCTCAAAACATAAAACCTCAAAAGAGGCTTCAATTCTTAATTTTTAATTTTATTTTCTATCTAAATATACAAGACATGGGAACTGTCCTTGCCAAGGAATACTGATGACTAGAACTACAGGAGCGGCTAGAAAAACGCCAAGTTATTGACATCGCCGTTAGCTGGTAATGCTTTCTAGGCCTGGGTTCATGGGCTGAATCCGTTCTAGTATCATCTGCCTCCATAGGATAATTTCATCAATATGTGCTCAGTTCCGATAATTTTTTCATTTTCTGTCATAGTGGAGTTGATTCTATTTGGTGGTCTACTCTTGTGCATGTCTACTTGATATTGTCACGAACGAAGATAAGATGGGGGTTTATGTTTAAATGATAAGTGGGAACTATTTATTGTAAAAATTTACTATGTTTGACTGGGCGTTAATTTACGCTTTAAGTCTCTATTCTTTAAATGGGTACCGGATCGTCGTTACCTCCCCCGAAGGGTCCTATGCTGATTTACTCACTGAATGGGGGCTTCTAAAAATATCGGGGGTTTATATTTAAAATAAGAAGATGGGATTCAAGTAAACTTCTATTTTCTGTGCCTTAAAATTACCCTAACTACTTAACTGAAATGACTAATATGAAAACAAACACCGTTATAACAGAAGGGTCTTACCTAGGTCAAGTGCAGAGGAGGACCGTATCGTGCCAACCAATTTAACGTACTTCAGGGGTACTCCTATGCGTACCCGTGGCTTCTCTTAGGACAACAAGGACTTCTAGGACAACTTTCTTCTTTGTACTCGGACGATAACAAAATTTTGGAAAACACTTAATTACTCTTCGACGGGTGGTCGTTCGTCTATCTGACGTAACGCCCCCAAAAGGATCAACCCGAACTTCAAAATATTCTTGGAGTCTTGCCTACGTGCAAGTCACCGAGCAAGTCCCCTCGCTAGTCCAAAAATCCTCGAGCTTACTTCTCTTTTCGTCAGCACTTTTTGCAATGCATTGCAACGTTCTTTTCCA
This sequence comes from Taphrorychus bicolor, assembly GCA_951812265.1. Lineage (NCBI taxonomy): Eukaryota > Metazoa > Arthropoda > Insecta > Coleoptera > Curculionidae > Taphrorychus > Taphrorychus bicolor. The sequence continues at coordinate 20,655,359 of OX638306.1, read as the reverse complement.
TGTCAATCAGCTGTTCGAAGTACCCAGTTGTTGATCAAATTTACGATCTATGATTTATAAATTTGGGTCAACCATTCCTTGGTTACTAAACCGGTCATCGGCCGACCATTTCTAAGGACGTTGCAATTTTATGTCTTTTTGCTCCTTTGTGACAATATCTTCTGGATTCGGGAGGGGTCTGTTTGGGTAAGCAGCAGTGGTAGGACTGGTGTATGGTTCCAACTGTGCCTTTATAGTCCTTTATTTTAGGTGCCTCTTGAGCTTTGCAATTTACTTGGTTCTTTTATTCCTTGCGTGCTTCTTGCTTCACTACATTGGTGGTTGGTGGTCTGAGCACGCGTAGTATTCTGTAGTTTCTTCAGTATGTAGATACCCATAGAGACACAAATCATATAGACTTGTTATTGCTGATTCTGTAGATGTTTACCTTAATTTCTGTTTGTAGCCTATCTATAGGTTTTTTTTTCTTCGGTTTCCTGCGATATAATCGTGAGGAAATTTTATGGTATTGGGTTACTAAGTCTTTTTAAACGTTTCATGATGGATATCTGTATTTCACAATTGTTAATATCAACACTTTCTTTTACTTTTACTTTCCCAACTCTTCATTCGCAGTTAGTTCGTAATTCCGAGGGTATCAAAAGTGGTTCTTAATCCTATTATGCGTATACAGGTTCTTCCTTTTGACGAAACTGCTTGCTGATGTTCTTTTCCCTTCTTGGTAGCATACACCATTATTCTATAATTTCTAGACCAACAGCTACACTCTAGAATAAGAATTCATTAATAGTTAATGGAAAGCATGAAAAATTGCAGAGGTTTCTTAGTATCTCTCCTTTCTTGAACAGATAAAATCGATACCAAGAATTCGTCATTTTTTTCCTCCATTTACAAGAACCTGTAGATATTTAATATATAAGGTTGCTGCACTTGGAACTCGATGTTTTTTTCTGGCATTATCTAAAAATTAGGAATCATAACAATTCGTCTACGTTAGACTTATATTTACAGATTAAAGAGAAGACTTTGGGCGTTCGAATCAGAGGGCAGATCGGAATTGGTCTGTTGCCGTGACTGGAAACATGCCCAGAAACTCGCATGTTTACATTGATCAAAGCACGATCTATTCTATGAATTAGGTTGAACATTCTTACCAATAAGACGACTATATAAAATCCTTCGTCCTAAAAAGAACTGATTTGGCTGTTCGATGCACTTTATCAGTGAAAAAAGGCCGAAAAATTGCTATTTAAAAATTAACGAAAAACACGTCACACTGACACACGTTAATCTGACAATGGCATTTGTTGAGGACGTATTGCGTAACCACCAGACAGCATTTTATCTGTTGTTTCTTTTTTATCTGTTGTTTCTTTTCTTACTATTGGGTGTAAAATAAGCAAGCAAATCTAACATAGGTGTGGCATAATTTCATTGGATCGGCATTCTTTCAGCGATCCAACTGTATATAATTTACCTATACGCATACAGGATACAAATCTTACCTTTATGTCTAGTTAGCTATTTATTGCTACTAGCTACCATATTTATATACTTACTACCTACTCTATTAAATTATTAAACTCAGGCATCCTAAGATTAAAACATCAGGTACATCTTTTGGTACATCAGGTCATCTTTGGCATGCATTGGCTGTACACTGTGGTAATCAGACCAAGGATAACTTTGGTCAGACTGCAGAGCACAGTCTGCCTAGCCATACCGGGTGCATTAAGAAAAACACCGGGATCAGCACTCAATGCCTTACTGGATCTGTCGGAGCTTTCAATCTGGGTTAAGAGGGAGGAGGTGGCCCAAATTGGAAGTTAAGAGGAGGATGGATTGCTGCGGCCAGTGGAAGGATACACTTATGGGATGTGATCACTCGCAGATCGCCAGCCTCATTCAGCGGAATATCCCGATTGTCCTGTCGCAGGAGGGGCGCCCACTCGATCAGCTGAGACTGAACAGCCATTTGGGATAAATATCTCAACAAGGGACGAATTCAAGGAAGAGCTGCTTCAGCAACCTTCTGAGAATAATCAGGTAGGGTATACAGACGGATTGAGAATGGCTCGTCAGGAGCCGGACTATACAAAGCATTGCCATGTAGAGGGCGAGGGCTTCGCCTTGGGAAGCCACACGACGGTTTTCCAGACGGAGGTGTTTGCAATACTCGAGGTGGCCACACGAACAGAAGTTAGATAGGGAGCAGAGCAGGATATCTGCATCTAATCCGATAGTCAGGCGACTCAGCGAGCCATCTGCAGTAGGGGAAGGAGTTCAAAGCTCGTTCAGGACTGCAGGGAGGCTCTAGAGTCACTGGCAGAAACAAAAAGGGTAACTCTGGGATGGACATAGGGACATCGAGGGGAACGACGAATTGACCAACCGTGGTTGCCAAACATGCTGTGGTGAACCAGAGCGACCTCTAGAAGTGAGTAAAAGGTACGACTCTTACACTCTGAATGAGTGAGCATGGGAGAGTACAAGGACCAACTGGACCCCGTCAGTAATACGTAAACAGACCAAGGAAATCTACCCTAACCCGGATAGATCCAAGGCCCCGTAGCTTCTTGGGAGAAGCTGGTAGTGCCTGGGAGACCTTATAGGAATCCTTACTAGACACCGCAGGCTAAACAGGCACATGCACCTCCTAGGAATGGCTGATAGTCAACTCTGCACGCACTCTGGGGCAGGAGGAGTCGTCAAACCACTTTCTGGAAGCATGACATAGGTGGGCGCGACTGCGCCATAGGACACTTGAAGCCGCTTTTCTTCATCGAGAGGAGCTGTCGACTCTGAAATGGGACGTGATACTCTCCTTCATTAGAGGGCGGGTCGACTCGTGGAGAGAATGAGGGCCCTGGTGGAGTAGCGATGGGTGAACCGGGGGACTGTAAAAAGGGCCTCTAATAAGACCTAGTGGCAAGAATTCGCCCCCTCCCCCCCCCCAATGTTTACTGCTACTACAACTACTACTACTAGATCTTTGGCAAACTTAAACTAAAGTGTCATATTAACTGGGGGGTTCCGTACAATGCACCTAGGTAATATATTTGTTAGGAGTGTACGACTCTGATAATTAATTATTCGTAATTTAGTCTTAACAGTGGCATTTATTGCACCTTTGTGACCTTTAGGGTTATGTAGGTGGTACTTTGTAGGTCCAGAGTCTGAGTACACCAGTCTTATGTTCTCGTATACTCTCCTTCATTAGAGGGACGGATCGACTCGTGGAGAGAATGAGGGCCCTGGTGGAGTAGCGATGGGTGAACCGGGGGACTGTGAAAAGGGCCTCTAAGACCTAGTGGCAAGGTTTCGCCACCCTCCCCCCCCATTGTTTACTGCTACTACTACTACTACTACTAGATCTTTGGCAAACTTAAACTAAAGTGTCCTATTAACTGGGGGGGGTTCTGTACAATACACCTAGGTAATATATTTGTTAGGAGTGTACGACTCTGATAATTAATTATTCGTAATTTAGTCTTAACAGTGGCGTTTATTGCACCTTTGTGACCTTTAGGGTTATGTAGGTGGTACTTAGTAGGTCCAGAGTCTGAGTACACCAGTCTTATGTTCTAGTCGTGTTTATAGTTAATGGTAGCATGGTTAATATATGTGTCAAGTGGTTCAAGAGACTATTGGGACGAAAAAAGGACGGCTCAGCAGTCTCTTTATGTTGAAGTTTTCTGAGCATATATGTTTTTAGCTGGTTTAGAAACGTACTTTTATTCAGCTTCTTTATTTCATCGGGTATCTGGTTAAAAATGTTTGTCCTAGGTAGTGAAGCATTCGTTGCGTGATCGACTTTTCCACCTTTGGTATGGCAACTTTTGTTCGTTTGTCATTCATCTGGGGTGCAATCAAACTTCTGTCATTCTATTTTGTCACTTTACATAGGTTTATGCGTAGAGCTGCTGTATTGCTGGGATCCTAAGGTTATTAAATAGGATATCAGTGTGATCCCTGTATCCGCATCCTTGTATACATCTCACAAATTCCTTCTGCATAATTTGAGCTGATGGAGGTTAGAGCTGTAAATGCCACCCCAAACAACATTTCCATAGCTAATGAATCTCCATAACATGGCGAAGTAGACTGTCCTCTTCAGCTCTAGTGGTAGGAGCCTTTTGACATAGTAAAACTTACTCAATAGTTACCTTAGTTTTTTTGCTGTCTGTTCTCTATGGTGCTTGTCAGCTCTCTATGATTGGTTGTCATTAAAGACCAAACCCAGGTATTTTGTTTGGACTATTTGGTGGATTTCAGGGCATCTACAGTTTTCACTGCAGTCCAGGTATAACCTTACTGTCTCTTTGAATGTTTCTTTGGAATTAGGATGATTGACATGTTGTTCTTTGAAAGTCAGTCTATTAGAGTGGCTAGGTCTTCTTGTAAGCTTCTGTAGTTATTTTCGCAGTTGTCGGACTCGTATATTAAGGCATTGTCGTCAGCAAATACAGTAAGCTTTCTTCTAAGTTGACTACAGAAAATATCCTTCATGTATAGTAAAAAAAGGAGAGGACCCAGTACCGACCCTTGGGGCACTCCTGTTTTTATAGGTTCCTGTTTGATGACCTCATCATTTATTCGAACACCTTGCATTGCTCTGGGTCAATGCATCGGGCTACCTGATTGCTGAATTTAAGTAATGCTACGTCGGTGCTTCTAACAGGTAGAATTACATGCTGATTTTCTAAAAAGTATTCGTTTTTTCTTAGAAACTTATTGGGCCTGTTGGAAACCAGCCTGTCTAACACTTTTGCAAATTTGGTAGCAGTGCCACTGACCTATAATTCCCTGGTTTCTCTGCTGACTTTACTTTGTGTATGGGAACTATCAGGGAAAGTTTGAGTACATCTGGAAATATTCCTTCTGCTAACGATAGATTAAACACATGGGGTTATAGTTATAGTTAGATACACATAATATAGTGGATTGCATATGAATTTGCTCATAGCTTTAACTGTTTTTGGTTTTAGACTACTGTGCCCAGCTAATTTGTTTGTTTTGAGTGCTTTTAATCTGCAAGATATTTCTTCTGGTGTTATAGATGCCGACATAAAACAGTCTCTTGTTTCTTGTGGTTTGTGTAATCTTTCCAAATAATTCTGTTTTTTGTTGGCTACTTGGGATGTTTTAGTTATTTCAGGTCCTACGTTTACGAGGTATTCATTGAAACAATTTGCAATTTCTTTGCCTGTAGTTAATTAATTAATAACTTTGTTGTCATCGGTTTTAAGTTGCTTTATTTTTCTATTTGACTCTGAGTTACCACCAGTTAGTTCGTTGAAAGTTTTCCATCTTGTTCTGAGGTCGGAGACATTCTGCACTCTATTTTCATAATATGAAGTTTTGGTTTCCCCGATAAATTTTTCAAGTCGGTTTTTATATTGCACATATTTCATTTTGATCTCTGGGTGGTCTCGTTGGGAGGTGAGTTTTTTATATAGCTTCTTTCGTGTGCGTATTGATGTTAAGATATCATCTGTCATCCAAGGTTTGATTTGGTGCCTCTTGGCATTGATTCTTATTACCTCGGTGCTGGGGTTAATGTTTTCTCTAAGTATCTTCTCAAGGTTTGTGTAAACCGTGTTCACTGTCACAGAGCTTAACACGCTCTCCCAGTTTTTCTTCTTTAGCATATTGGACAGTTTGTAGTGGTCGATTGATGTGATGTTTGTCTCCACCTTGTTTCTATGAGGAGGATTATTATTTGTACGTGTATGCCAAGGTCTATGCTTACATTTGTAGTGGTCTCTTATATCTGTTTTGATAACTGCTGGTTTCCCACGGGCAGAGTCTTTATGACTCCCCTTTTCTGTCTGGGATGATGATTTGATCCGTTATTGAGATATCGGTCAGTGTGTGTTGGTTTTCTACAAACGGTGTTCGCAAGCTTCCCATTCGGCCTTCTTGACACTAAGACATTCAAAAAAGGTAAGCGACCTTCCTTTTCTATCTCCATAGTGAATTGAATTTTTGGGTTGAGAGAGTTGATGTGTAAGAGGAAGTTTTGTAGTTCACCCACGCCATGGCCTCAAATAACAAATGTGTCGTCCACGTATCGAAACCAGCACTTTGGTCTCTTATTTGCGATTGCCAACGCTTTGGCCTCAAAAATTTCCATAACATATTTGGCTATTACTGGACTAAGGGGGGCCCCTATAGCTACACCATCAGTTTGGTCGTAGAAATCCTTCTTCCATTGAAAATATGTAGTGGTTAGGTAGTGTTAGAGCAAAAATTCCTGGTTGATACGTTCTATGGCTTCCTTAATGGGTACCATCGTGAAGAGTGACACATCATGAAAGCTAACGAGAACTTGTCCTGGAGAAAGTAAAAGAATGCAGTTTTCCGACGAAATGAGACTTTTATAAAGCTGTCAGTATTTCCTAATTTAGGTTGCAGCGTTTTGTGAGGTGTTTCGCGATTTCGTAGGTCGGGCTTCCTATGGTGCTCACGATGGGTCTCAGTGGCACATCCGGTTTGTGGATCTTTGGCAAACCGTACAGACTTGTTGGCAAGGCTTCTGATTTTTTAAGGTTACTCATTTCATCGGATGCTACGTCCTTGATAAAATTGTTAGTGGCCCTCAGAATCAGGACTGTTGGATCACGAGTTAGCTTCTTGTAGATAATGGGATTTAACAGTCTCCCGATTTTGCCTTGTTGACAGTACTGCTGTTGCATTTCCTTTATCTGCTGGTAAAATGAGAATATCCTTCGTTCAAGGTTTTCAGAGCTTTCCTTTCTGCAGAGGTGAGAATGCTTTTTGGTGGTTTTGTACGTTGTAGCATTCGTGACGTCTCCATCCTTATCTGTTCAGCCTTCTGAATCGGCAGCTGCCGGATTCCGCTCTCCATGTTTGCCATGAACACTTCCTCCCGTGTTCAGAACGCTCAGCTCGTCTGTTCACATTTCTTTGTCGGTCAAATTGACTACAACCTTGCGTTGATTCTCTTCGGATGTGAGGTTTAATGTGTCCGGCGAATTGTTGATGGCATTTAGTGCGGCGAATTTCTTCCTTTGTCGGTTCGTTGCCACGGCTTGCGACGGTCACTCCAATGCGAGCCAATTCTAAATTGACAAATAAAAGTTTTTTTTTATCATTATATGCAAGATCTCTACGGATCCTTTCACGGAATAGAGATTGTTCGCTGCGGAAGCCCATCATCAGTCCCTTAGTGCAGTAATATCCAACCATTTTATGGAAACTTTCGAGGCCAAGGCGTTGGCAACCGTCCAAAGAATGTAGAGCGCCAGGAAGGAACAACAGATGAAGAAAAGCGCGGATGGACTAGTCTATCATACATACACAATATGAATCGCAGCCTTTCTGTCCGAGACTAAAGAGAGAGGTCATAGAGATCTTTAAACACGACAACAATATCAACAGGAACGGCTTCAAAGCCCGGAAAACACTTTAGATTGTAATTAGAAACTTTGTTGTAATCTATTTCCTAGCACTTCGAAACTTTTTGGCCATTTTTTCAGAAGAGTGAAACAGTTTGACCAAAATCTCAGGCGTCATCTTGTTGGAAATGTTGGCAAATTGTAGTACACTTCCCCTCATCTGCATCGACAGTTGTGTGCAAAATTAAACTTAAGTTTGTTTTTCTACAACCGTCAAAATATGACACGGTTGGCGCATTACTGACAGTATGCAAACTAACACATATTTTCATTGCTATCTTTCTTGCACGTCGCCCATAGCAGCGTAAAAAAAGTTACTGGTTGGCATAGGACACCTGCGACAAAGTCTTTCGCGCACGCCGTTAATACAGGGGTAGCAGAAAAGATCTGTGAAGCTTAATCATTTATAAAAAATCGTTAACGATGTTCCATCGTCAAATGCCCTGACCTCAGAAACAATTAGGCCTTACAGATGTAGACTCTCTACGTCACTGGAACTGCGCTGCTGATGAAATGCTGTAATCACAAACAGACGCCCAGAACAACTCCACCAGACGAGGAAAGAAACGTAATTTTCATTTCATTTAATTTGGCAAATTTTAACCAAATGAATAAACACCCATTACACGCACGATATGTTTACACGTCCTATACCCATTCCGTATTTATTTACCTGTTTTTACCCCGATGGGAAACAATTACATTACTGTCCCGAACAGGGAGCTCCGAGAACAAATTGAAGGCCGAATTCTCCCCCCAATTTTTTTAAAAGGCATTTTTAATTTCGCCCCTAAAAACACGGTACACACAACAAATAACGAACAGAAGAATGAAAAATTGAATAATTAATTACGCGTTATATTATTCATCAAACAATTAACCTAGAACGAAATTTAAAAGTAGACAAACAGCGCTATACATATTTGAGAAGGGCTAGGGTAATGATCGCTAGAAGGGAGGATTTTAGGGCCATTCCAGAGTTGCACAAGTTGCTCTCGCAGGTGTAGCAAGAGTAAACGGTGCCAGTGGATGCACCCGTCACTTTTTGGTTCACAAAGTCGCAGGCTGTGGTGATGGTTTTCGTGTACTTGGGCACGCAGCCCCTGTAGGTTAAATATTTGCCACTTTCACCTGCAATGTTTACTTTTACTTGTGAATTTTGGTAAAATGTTATCACTTACTATAGCTGGCTGTAACGCAGACAAATTGGGCGTTCTGGTCAAAGTCTCCTTTGTTGAATAACTCCCAAATTTTCCTTTGGAAGTCGAAGAATCTGGCACTTACTTGCGTATTATTAACACCAGTACTATTTGTTACTGCGAAGGTTTCGATGTCTTCTGCAAAAAAATCCAAATTATGTTTTATACAAGAGGGTGGGATATGTGCTTTACCATCATTAACTAAATCCGAGCTGTTGCTAGCAAGTAATCTCCCCATGGTATTCGTATATATGTCAGAACAGCTGCTAATAGCCCCTAATCGGGAGTCGTACGTATCTCCGCAAAATTCGCTATTGCAATGGTAACACTGGGTTACGTAACCCGAAGCTGTAAAACGAAAAATATAATGCGAGAATTAAACATTTCTAGCCGGGGAAAACTTTGCGAATAGTTTCAAAAGGATTAAAAAAGCTAAAAGTTGTACGGACTCACCTAATCCTAAAAGGAGATTGACGTTCAAAGCCCAGGCGAGAATTTTCAGCATTTTGTCTAGTGGGGGAAAACACTTTAGAGTAGCACTGGTTCAATATTTAACATGTTTTACTGCAGGAGAGAAAGTAGGCAAATTTTTGCTTGTGGTTCCAATTTATTCACTGCATTATCTTTGGCAAACAGTGCTTAAAGTGTGGTAATTTAAGACGCACCTTAGGCAGATGTAAAATCAATACAATTAATCACCTGTGAATCTCCTTACTGAGTGACCACATTTGGAACATGGCATGAGGCATTTCAAAGTTTGGTTTAAACTTAAGTTAAATGAATTTCTCATTTCAGGAGGTGATTTTATGCGATCTGCCTACAAAGTTCAATATGAATTTTACGATATTAAAATAAATGGTTTTTGTATGTCAATATGGGATTTGTCTCAATGTTTGCAATCAGTACCCAGAACCGAGACGCTTTATAACCAACTAGGAGGCAAACACTACATAAGATTTTCTTTAAAATTGCGTTTATATGTTAAATAAAAAAATATTCCAAAAGTGAATGAAATGAGTTACTTTGAAAGGAGCACCGCACTCACAAAATCGCTTTTAATTGGTTCCCTTTCTAGATCTTAAAAGACATTCGCATTTATTTGAATAAAGAATTCCTCTCCTGGTGATGAGTCAAAAGTGGGTTCTTCATCTACGCTTTTGGAATCCTCTCAAACTTGCTTTTTATATTTTGCACTTTGTATTTTTTTAAATTTTTCTAGTTTTTCAGTATTTCCAGGTAATTTTTGTATAAATGATGGAACAATTTGGTTTTAACCTGAATGCACCTAATTTCATATCCCACTATGACAAAGAATAAAGCAGACAGTAATCTTGACGGACTAGTATAAACAGGTGAGAGTGTTCTTGGGTATTCGGTCTTCAAGGAGATCTTTTTTGGGTATTCGGTCTCCCTAAAAATCGAATACCCAAGAACACTCTCACCTATAGCAAAAAATGGCAATAATTCCTGAACATATATTTTATTAACAACAACACCTTATACAAGTAGAACATTTCTAAGTTCAATACCGTAAAAGAAGTACTTATAGGAATGTATTGTTATCATGCCTGATAAGTAAACTATTCGTGATATTGACATTAAAGCAACTCCTACGATCTAAAGTGTCTTCCGGGATTTGAATCCGTGAACCAATGGAATTTCTTTCTGACGTTTCGCCTACAGCTGCGGCAGACATTATCAAAGGCGATGAGGCAATGGGCAAAGTGATCTCCCGAGCTTCCTGGCGTTGACTAATTCGACTGTGGTGAGCTCCGTGGTATTTATTCCCCGCCCTCGCGCTGCAGTGGAGGGACTGGGGTGGGGGTAGTGGTGGCGCGGGGTTCGGCGCACTTGAAGTATGTCGTAGAACTTGCTTCCAGTCTGCGTTTAGAAACGTAATTTCCTCCTTCGTGTTGAAATTGTTATCGTGTTTAAAGATCTCAATGGGCTCTCTGGTTAGTCTCCGATAGAAACGCTGCGATTGATATAAGATATCCATCACGTTGAAATGTCGTAACCTTCGGAGAGAGCGTGCTCTGCTACTGCTGACTTTTGTGTTTATCCAAACCTGCAACTCCTCTTGGGTTCGAGCGCGACAGGGGGGGGGGGGGGGGGGAATAAATATCACGGAGCTCACCCCACCCGAATCAGTCGAAGATTTTACTTTTTCGTAACTAGTTAAAAGAACTAGAACGTTACCTCACTGTATCAAAGAAAGTCGCACGTACGACCTTCAGTTCCTTTCCAAAAGTATTTTTCGTTCCGTATAATAAGTCTAATTTTAATCGTTTGTTCTGGAGTTTCTTGCACTTTAAGCTTCTTCTTTCTTTCTTCTCGTGACGTTTAGTCAAAACAACCATGTCAATTTCTTGTTATGTTTTTTTTTCTTTAATTGCGAAGAAAACACGAGCAATTGGACCATCTCTTTTAATGCTGATGTTATTGTAACATTCACCAACGTTTGGGCAGTCTTTTTCTGCAATCATCAGGGATTAGCCAGTTTGTATTGATTCTTCGACCAGTTTTCAAGATGTCTGCAGCTTGTTCATAGGATATATCGATATCTTCGAAAAATCCAATGGTACAGCTCCACAATAGTTTTTGTTGATAGAGTCACGTCCAGTGTTAGTTTTAATTCCGAAGAAAACATGAGCAATTGGACAATCTCTTTTAATGCTGCTGATGTTATTGTAAGATTCACCATAGTTTCGGCGGTACTTTTTCTGCCATCATCAAGGATTACCCAGTCATTTTGCCAGCTTGTAGTGATTCTTCGACCAAGTTTTCAAGATGTCTGCAGCTTGTCGTCCATAGGATATATCGATATCTTCGAAAAATTCCACGGTACAGCTCCACAGTAGTTTTTGTTAATAGAGTCACGTCCAATGTTAGTTTTAATTGCGAAGAAAACACGAGGAATTGGACAATCAGTTTTAATGCTGATGTTATTTTAACATTCGCCAACGTTTCGGCAGTCTTTTTCTGCAATCATCAGGGATTAGCCAGTTTGTATTGATTCTTCGCCCAGTTTTCAAGATGTCTGCAGCTTGTTCATAGGATATATCGATATCTTCGAAAAATTCCACGGTAGAGCTCCACAGTAGTTTTTGTTAATAGAGTCACGTCCAATGTTAGTTTTAATTGCGAAGAAAACACGAGGAATTGGACAATCAGTTTTAATGCTGATGTTATTTTAACATTCACCAACGTTTCGGCAGTCTTTTTCTGCAATCATCAGGGATTAGCCAGTTTGTATTGATTCTTCGCCCATTTTTCAAGATGTCTGCAGCTTGTTCATAGGATATATCGATATCTTCGAAAAATCCAATGGTACAGCTCCACAATAGTTTTTGCTAATAGAGTCACGTCCAGTGTTACTTTTAATTTCGAAGAAAACACGAGCAATTGGACAATCAGAAACCAACGTTTCGGAATAGAACTACCGAAACGTTGGTGAATGTTACAATAACATCAGCATTAAAAGGGATTGTCCAGTTTTTTTCTTTGCCTTGGTGATCTTGATTCTAACAACTTCGTACTTTATTCTTCGGAATTTTTCTTCTTGAGAAGAACTTGTACTTCTTTAAACTCCTTTCCTTCTTGAGATCAGAGCTGTAATAAGTAATCGACTAAACTACTTTAAATAGTAAGTAATAAGTAACCGTAATTTAAAATCTACTAAGAGTATTAAGTAAAATTGTTGAACGGAAATACTTTTAAACAATAAGTAAAGTACTTAAATGAAAGCATTTGAAATATAAGTAATAAGTAATATTTCCGTTAAGTATTTTAAGTAAAAAAAATTATTTAATTTATATTTAAGTAATCTGTATTACTTAGGTAAGTATTTCTAAATTCAAAAATAATAAAAATTTTTTGACGGTTGAAGTCTGGATCACTATCTTCCACGTTTTCAAAAGATTCAATATGTATATCAACATCATCAGTTGCTTTTGAGATGGGTATATTTTGCGTTGCCATATCTAAACTGATGTTTTCTTGAACAGATTGCTTGAATTTCTGAACATTACAATCTCACATTTCCAATGCTCTCTATCTAAAATTTCACATAGGTTAACGGCTAAAAAGAATGTAATATTTGTTTATTACTTGCTTAACTTACTATTGGTAACTCACTTTCTTAGTTTTTCCTGTGCTTATTGTCGAGGAGAATGAGAATACACGCACACAACACATCACAATACACATACCTTTTAATTATATAATCTAAAGACAGTGCTTAGGGCATATAAATAAATCACATCACAAAACTTTCTTACTGGTTACTGGTTCATATTTCTTATCAGCATAAAAAGATTGAAACGAATCTGGCAGCAAAATGAACTAAGACAAAAATGCAGTAGTAGAAGCAATAGGGAACAATGAGTAATTGTTTGACTTGGGGACTAAATAGGCTCAACGCGCGGTAGTATAGGCATTGACTTGTCTCAGCTTATTTTGATTTTTATTTTTAGTATCAATTTCTAAGATTATTTTCAGTACTAAATAAGTACTTAATAAGAGCACCTAAATAATTTTGGTACTTATAAGTAGATTTAATTACTTGAATAGAATAAAAAAAACCTTGCAATACTATTTTGAAATAATAAGTAAGTTTGTATTACTTCTTGCAATAGCCAAATTTTTAAATAATAAGTTTAAGTAATTGTTTGAAAAATACTGAATATTTTTTTAATAAGTATCCACTATTTAAAAATACTTAAGTGAAATACTTAAAGTAGCAAAAATACTGATTATTTTACTTAAAGTAGATTTTAGTACTGAATATTCCAGCTCTTCTTGAGATCATTTGCTTTTAAATCAACTTTCTCAGTTTTCCCTGGAGGTTGGTTTATACGATATAACCGTGTCGTCTTCGCCTGCTCCAAGTAAATCATATTATTTTTATATTTGTATATTATATTTTACATAGAGCACCTACAAGTCCTGAGCAAGACGACAAGAAAACACCTGTAAAGAAAAAGAAGATAAAAGAGCTAAAAAAAAACAGAGATACCGATCTGAAATCAAAGAAATAAGCAACGAAAAGTGTGTAAACCCCACGTAAACCCAGACTCGAGAAAAATCTTTAGCAAACCAAGTATAAGCCTGTAAGAGAGCCTTCAAATAGGGGATGTGCTTAAGATCGCCCAGTCAGCAGCGCTAAATTTGAGGAAACAAAAGAAATGTTGCCAAAACCAGGCGAACGAAATAGGTTTCATTCCCACTATTCATAATGATATAAAAAGTCGGAAGAAAAAGAGCAAATCAAAGAAGAAAGCTCCAGAGGAAGCTGATGTCACCGACAGAGAAAATGTATTCCAAAGAAAACTCTAAAATGAGAAGAACCAAGGCAGGCAGTTTTTAAACCCAAACCTATAAAGAAGACAGAAAAAAACACCCAAAGCTGCAAAGTTTTGTTAAAGAATGAACAACTGGTGGAGCATGAAGAAGTGGAAGCCAAAAAAAAGTTTTACTGATGAAAGAACCAAAACGTGACAGCGCTATAACTGAGGAAACAAAAGAATTTTTGCCAAAACCAGACGCCGAAGTGGATTTCGTTCCCGCTAGAAATAAAGAGAAAGAGGAAGAAAAGGAGGAACCCAAAGAAATAAACTCCAGATAAAGCTGCTCTAGCCGAAATAGAAAAATGGATACCATAGAGAACCCCAAAAGAACAAGAAACTAGATAGGCAGTTTCTAAACCTAAAACTTTCGAAACTCAAGAAACTGTAAAAGTGGTTTTAAAGAAAGGCCGAAACACTTTTATTGAAGAAAGCACCCAAACCCGAAGACGCGAAAGTCGTTGAAGTAAAGGTTACTGTAAAACCCAAAGAGTAATAAGAAGGGAATCAAGACTAACCGTTAATACACAACTAACAAGAAGGAAGGTAAAATTCTGTAAAAAAAAAGAAGAAGTTGAAGAATTAGACATGGAAATGGAAGATTCTCCTACAACGGGACCTAAATAAGAAGCCACTGTCGAAGAAAAACCCTTAAATTTCTCAAGGTGGTGAAGAAACATAATGATTCAAGATATTACAGACATTTTAAATTTATCTTAGATTTGCCCAGATATACTGTATATGGCTAATAAAAAGTACCCCGTCTTCATTAGAAAAGGTCATCTAGAAGGTTATGAATTTTTGAGAGGAAGAGATGACAAAATGAAAGTAAATAGAGTAATTGTTCTTTCATACTTTTTTTTTAACAGTTCCCAGCCAACTAGTTTACGTTTTCAAATGAACACTCCCCACTTCAATAATAATATTCCTTTATTTCCAGTTGTGTTCTACACGCCAATTGTGCAAATTTTTTTTCATACATTACCACACTTTAGATTATTTTGAGAAATGTCACTTAAAATATCAAAACTAGAAAAATTGTGCTTTTCTCAACAGGGTAAATATTTATTTATTAATAAAAATTAAAAACTGAATAGCAAAATAGCTATTTAGCTATTCAATTTTTAATAATTGACCATGCTGCCCTAAAAAACGCATTTATAACTAGGAGCAATAATAATGCATCCACCTAACGCTGCGTTTCGTCAGCATAATAGTTATTGACAATTCGGGAGAGTCTATCCAGGGCTTACACGGAGCAAAATATTGACATTTCCCTATAGGATATTCATGAATAACAGAGCCAAGTTAATTGATAACATGTGCGAAACATGTTGTTTAAGTGGATTCTGACAGGGAAAGCTTCGAGCTATACTCGTACAAGGCAACAGCACCAGGTAATTCTCATATACAGGGTTGCATCCATCGATGCTCAAAATATGCCTTCGAATAATTTTATTTATTTAATGACATGATGGGCCTTTGTTCCTGTAAATTTAATTAACAAACATCCCAATGGAAAATTCAATTTGGCTCTTTGTGTAAGTATCTGCCAAAAACAACAAAGCCGATGCGCAATTTAATGGAAGCCAATTTTGCGGAAAAAAGCAGAGACTCTCTCTGGAAGCATTAAAAACATTGGTCGAGATTTACCGACCGCAAAATCTGACCTGCAGCTATGAAAACAAACTTGCAAAGATACAATGTTGCGGCTTTGATCTTGTTGCCTTGCGATCATATCCCCGAATACCCCGAAGAGTAAACGTTTTCAGTGAAATCTCGAGGGTCGAACTAAGTTTGTTGTTTGTTTCGACATCACTTAATTCTTTTGCTAAAAGCTTTCCTTAAAGACCTGAAATTAAACAGAAGGAAGTAGATCGATAAAAGTAAGTTTTGTAAAAGTTTTAAATAAAAAACGCTTCACTTCTTAAATAGACACTTTAAACTTTTACGTTATATCGCAACTTTTGATCAAGGCTAGTCTGTTCGTTGCCAAGTTAGACTGACAGTAATCCCGAGCCTACTCACTTATTTACTAACCAAGTTCTCATTGATTGACAGCAGGTAGCCAACACCGGTTTGGTGTATCAGCGATTTCTAGTTCCACGCAACATCTAAAGTTGCTTCCTAAAGGCATATTGCGGTGATGGCACTGGAAAAGCTCAATTTGTTCTTTTCGATTTTAAAGTTTATTTTCATCTTATATGAGTTTTATCGATTTGACTTTATAATTCTAAAATGACACTTGCTTTATTTGTTATATATATTGTTATATATAATTATTTTAATGGTTCAGATTTCTCGATTCAATTTTGGAGAGTTTAATAGTTACTATTTTTTTGGGGATTTAGCCAGGTTATTGGTCTATCTTCTTCTTCTTGAAGTGCCTATTATCTGTGGATGTTGGCTATCACATTGTTCCAAATTACTCTACTCACTGCTACTCTGAATAGAGTGGCAGTGAGTAGAAAAGGGTAACATGTTCTTCTGACCTGGACTTCTGCTGACATTCGGCTCTCTCCTTTTACCTGTAGAATAAGTTGAGTAAGGTGGTATTTTTCATTTCGCATGATATGTCCGAAGTATTCCAATTTTCTGCGTTTGACATGTTGCAGATTCTAGTTGTCCATCGATGCGTTGGAATACCGTATCGTTTGACATGTGGTGGATCCATGAGATTCTGAGCATGCGGCGATAACACCACATCTCAAATGCATCTATTCGCTTATTACCCATTCAGTTATTTTCGTCATCTAGTTACTTTTGAAATCTTCAGTTTTTTTATACCCATCTCCTTTTAGCACATGTTGAGGAGATAGGATAAAAATGTCAAAGTCAAATTTCATCGATAGGGGTCCACGCTTCTGCTCCATATAGGAGGGTTGAGAGTAAGAAGCATTTTAGCGTCCATTGTGAGAGCTACATTGTTAGCGGTAAACTGTAGGTTGCCGATGTCGGTTTTACTGATAATTAATATGTGTGTCTCCTTACAGTTTATCTTCATACCATATCTGGTGCATGCAGTCTCTACACGGTCTATCAGTCTCTGAAGTCCTTCAGCAGTATCTGCTATAATAAGGATGCTATAATAAGGACGGTATCATCAGCGTATCTTAGGTTATTTATTATTTCTCCGTTTATTACAGCTCCATCTTCTATGTTGTCTAATGCTTCTTTAAATAGATGTTCTGAGTACACGTTAAATAGAAGAGGTGACAGTAGTCTACAAGTGACAGTGAAAAATAAAAATTACAAAAAAATTTGTAATTGTCACTTGTAATGCTTACCCACCTACTCCAAAATATGATTACTCCAGATCTTGCTTTACTAAAGTGCTATGTAGATTTAGGAACAATGAAGGCAAGACCGAATTTGTCCTGAGGATGCAGAAAAATATCTGCGAAACGTAGACTAATTCAAATAGTTGTCTTCGTCATTTCGTGATCCTGTTCCCGCATAACCTCCCATGTTTTTTAACTTGAGGATGGATAACAACTACCAAATTTGTTATTATATTTGTGTCTCTGTCATCAATTCCGGACTCACGTAAGATTGAGGTGAGTTTATCATGTTGGACTTTATCAAAGGCATTTTCAAAGTCTATAAAGCAAGCAAAGACGTCTGCGCTAATGTCCCGTGCTTGTTGAATCAGGACCTGTATTGAGAATAAGGCCTCTCGTGTGCCAAGTCCCTTCCTGTAGCCAAACTGTGTGTCACTTATTCTCTATGGAATTTTCATCAAGTCTTCTATATATGCGTGTCTGTATGACATTCAGGAAAGCGTTTAGGATGTGACTCATCAAGGTGATTATTCTGTGTGGTCGAAGCATTTAGTAGCATTCGCCTTTTTGGGAAGCGGGACGAATGACGACAGCAGCCAGTCATTTGACAATTGACCGCCTGTGTAAACTTTGTTGAAGAAGTTGGTCAGTAGTTTTATCTGTACTGGGTCCAGTATTTCTCCAAGAATCTGGTCTGGCCTAGGAGCTTTGTGGTTTTTTGAGTCGTTTGATAGCTGATTCCACTTCCTCCTGGGTGCCCTTTCTCGCCGACCACTAAGGGCACATTATCGCAGTTTTCGTGTCAGAAAAGTTCTTCCATGTACTGCTTCCATCTTGCGAGTTTTTTGTACGTCTCGGTAATTATACTGTCTTTCTAGTCCAAGATTATCCCTGGACCTGTCCTGAATATCTTCCTGTTGCTTCCTTTATTTTCTTGTAAAGGTTAAAGTTTATCGTGTTTTTCTTGCAATATCTCGATTTCGACACATTTTTCCTGTAGCCACCGTTCTTTAGCCTCTTTAAATGCTCTTAGGACTTTCGTGTGTAGTTCCTTGTATTTTACACTATCTTTGTTTCTGTGTTGTCTTTTTTTTCCTTAAATTCCAAGATAGAATCTATCATCCACTGTTGCCTTTTTACCATCCTATCTGGTCGTAGTTGTTCTTCTGTGAGGGAGGTTATAGATACTTTTATTTTATTCCATAGGTCTTCTATCTCTGTTTCGTGGTTGCTGTTTTCAGATATATTTTTGATTTCTCCTCTTAGCCTCTCTTTTGTTTGCTGGAATAGGTTTTCTAGTCTGAGTTTCCGCATGTCAGCAGTTTTTGAGGGTTTTTTTTTTACTATTTTTTTTTAGTAGAAGTTTAGTGCGAGTTAGTAACGAGTTGTGATCTGATAGTATGTCTGCGTCTGGGTACGTTTTACAAGAGACAATCGCGTTGGGATATCTTCTGTTTATCATCACAAAGTCGATTTGATTCCTAACGATTTTATAGTTGTTATCGGCTGGGAATCTCCAAGTGGACAGTCTTCTGGGAGGTAATTTAAAGAAGGTGTTCATGATTGTGATGTCCGTTTCTTGGCAGAATTCTATTAGTCGTTCTCCTCTCTCATTTCTCACTCCCAGTCCAAAACCACCAACCACATCCTCAACTTTTCCCTGTCCGATCTTAGCGTTCATGTCGGCCAGAATTTGTTCTTTGTGTGTTTAAAATCAGTTCTAAGCTGTTCATAGACATCCTCTATTTCTTGTTAATTGCTTTCAGATGTTGGTGCATATGAGATGTTAAGGTCAAATGACTTAGCCTTGATCTTGATTAACGCGACTCTATTCGAAATAGAGATGAATACCTTTTTTTGTTCCTGGTGTTATTGTCTCCAGAGAAATATATGTGATATTTTTCTATTATGCAGTGGCCGGAGTCTGGCCATCTTGCTTCGCTGCATCCTAGTATTTATGTCGATCTGGAGTCGTTTCATCCCTTTCACTATATTTGCCGCCTTTCCGGCTTGGTACATACATTGTACATTTCACGTGCCGATTCTCTTTTCTTGGTTCATCTCGAAAGCATCATTGGAAGACCGGGGGATTCTTAGAACCCTCTGCCCATTTAAGGGGTGCCCGGGACTGAGGGCCATTGCTTGATTTTGCGTATCCATTGTGATATCTTCCATGTATCCAAGTCAGGTAGTTTCCCGTTGTTTTCCTGACCTTATTTTCAGCCGCTCCTACATGGAGAACAGAGGCTGCCGAATTGCCGCTCCTAACATGGAGGCCGTCGTATCCTTGGTGCTAGTTTTGGTCAGCCTCGAGTATTTGATGTCCTCGGTACCACCATATCTGGGAGGCATTCCCCAATCCGCCACCTGGGGAGGCGCCCGATGGGGAACTAGTAACCCCACACGGGTATTGGTATATAGTATATGTTAAAATCTATGTTAAGGTTTTTTAGTCATAGCCCTTTGGTTCAAGTCATATCCAGTTGGACGATTCTAATTCCAATGAGCCCCAAGGGCTGATTTGTTATTGTGAGCTGATATGATCCTGCACATTGATATCTTCCCAGGGGAAAATATGAAGGAGTACTTGGGCAAAAGATCTTATGTTACGAAGCACCAAAAACAGCTTATTCAAAATCAATTGAGTAATTTTTGAAGAGTTGAGGAATTTTCCTTTTCTTAAGAGATAAGAGCATCGGAGGAAAAGTCAGGTGAGAATAATTTTAAAGATACGCATAGATAAACACCACAATGAGCATAGAATGAAAATTTGTTGTGAATTCTATTGAGGAATGTAAAAAATTATTGCACATGTCTCCGTACACTCCTAAGAAATGGAAGATAACCTATTATGCGCATAATGACTAGCTCAAAAAAATAAGCGTAGTTTTTTAGAATTGTGCTGCAATTTCTCTTCGGGGAATAATACCATCCTTTCACTACGAGGAGCAAAGGTTTCAATGTATTTCAGACGTATTTCCTGAGAACCAATCAATCAGAACAAATCACCTAACTATTTCAGATTGATCTAAACAGTTGGAAAAAAGTACAAATTTGTGTCTTCCGCTTTAAAAAAAAATACCTGCTAGTTTCAATTTTTCCAAACAGTTACATAGTATACGTGAGATCCTGCAAAACAAGGCGGCAATTCCAAGTATTTTAAACACTTAAAATGTTTCCCGATTTTTTTTTGGACAAAAAAATCAGATGAAAAATAGCCATTTTGTACTTATGTAACCAGTTGAGAAAAATACACTTTAGTGTAACTAGCTCGTCGTTTAACAAAATTAATCAACCAGTTACACATAGTTGTAATTTTTACAACTAGTTGTATAATAGCTATTTGTGTATCTTGCATTAAGCAATAGATTTATAAATCTAACTGTTATGCAGCACGATCCAAACAGATTTTTGCCTTTAAGATGAAAAAATAAGTACAATACTGCCCTTTGAAACATTTTAAATATAACTAGTTAGAGAAAATACAATTTTGTGTAACTTTGCTAGGGCGCGATTAAAGTGGCCTGCAAAAGAACGCAACGCGACTGACTAAAAGTATTTCATACATTTAGGATGTTTTCTGACTTTTCTTGGGTCAAAAAGAAATAAAAAAACAAACAGCCACTTTGGACTTTTCGAATATAACCAGTTGGAGAAATACAATTGTGTGTAACTTTGCCTGAACTAACCTGGAATTTGGCACGTTATATGAAAACTACCTTAGCGTTTGTATTTCTGATATAGATCACATAATTACGAATTGAAATAGTTTCAAATTTGTTACAGTAACTGATGGAGACGTGGAACTTTATTAATGTAACACAAAAACTGAGTCGTCAGGAAAAAGTTACTCTACTGATTCCTCTAGATTTCACGCTAACTCCATATTCTTAATAATATTTACATTTACCAAGCCGGGCACAACGATTTCAAAACTTAACTAAAATTCGTGAGTGCAATTAAAACGCGTTTTTATTATTTCAAAAAAATAATGTTGGAAGGTCCTCCCCCCACCGTATAAAGTCTCTCAGGTGAGTATAAGTGATGATCACCTCACCTGATCCCTCAGAGACTAGGTGAGGATAAGCTGTTATGAAGCTTTTCACAAACCAATTATGCTAGTTGAAAACCGCATAAAAAAACACAAAGTAAGTTTTCGCATGACCAACGTTTCCCAATTCTTTTATTGCATCATCAAGACAATAGTATAGTAAAATTTTGTCTGAAGATTCCAGTTAGAAGAGAGTGCTAAATTTAAATAAAAATTGAAACTGTTGTTTTTGTGGTCATTAAAAGAGAAGATGGTATTATCCTTCAATGTTAATTGTAAAATTTAACTAATTACAGATTGTAGCACTCATCCTCAATGGAATATCTTCAGGCAAGGAAGTCTATTTCACTATTGTCCTGAAGGTGCAATAAAACATTTGCCAAAAGTTGGCAATGTATAAAACCGATGTTTTGTCTTTATTTGGTCCATTTCATAAACATCAAATTCAACACATCACTAGTGCTTCACGAAAAGTATCGTTACAAATAAGCTTAGAATGAAAACTACGTTTATTTTATTATTTTTGTATACACGAATATTGGAGCAAAGATTTTGCAAAATATGGTGATAACAAGGGGTGAAGGCATTTTCTCATTTTGCTTAGGTCGAAAAAATCTAACCAACTGGCTGTTTTAAACTTCCAAACGGTTGGTAAAAGTCAAATTTGTGTAACTCGCTTTATGCTTTAAATAACCGGTTACAATCAATTTTACTGTTTCCAACTGGTTACAAAATAGCCAGAGATGCACATTGTATTGAACTACAATTCTAATCAATAGCAGCTTTTTGTGGCAAATCGACGAGGGGTACGTATTTCGTACCCTTAAAACGTTCTCATATATAATTTTTAGATTAACTGTTCTCTTTAGGAGAGTATAAATCTGTATAATCTAGATAAATACCATTCATTTCACAAGAAACTCTCACCTACAAGTGTTTTCACCTAAAATTTTCACACCTTAAGGTTGCAATTTTTTAATTAAATTTAGCTTGCTCCATAAACCAGGAAGCTTGATGCTCGTAGAGTGCTGTGGTAGAATGGGACGCTAGAGAGGCCTTGGCTTAGGCCCCAGAAGGACCTTCCTCCAAGTCCAAAAAGGGTGCGCAGGAGTGGGATTGATACAACGAAGCGCGCAGGGAGTTCCAAAAAGAGTTAAAGCGAGCGAGCTGGCGGAAATTCTGCGGTGAGATGGACTCCCTTCTGGAATTGTTCACACTCGCCAAACTGCTGAGCTCAGAAAGAGGAAGCCAACTAGATGCAATGAAGAAACAGGACGGAACATGGACGGGAGACCAAGGGAGAGACTTCAGGGATTCTCCTGGAGACCCACTTCCCCGAAGAAAATGGCGTGGCCGCTTTTCGGAGCTGGTTTCGATCCGGGAGGACTGGATGGCAAGGAAAGTAGTGAACGACGGTCATTAGATGGGCGGTGGGCGAATTCAGTCCATTTAAGGCAGCGGGACCAGTTGGTATATGTTCCCAGTAATGCTGCAGGAGGTACTGGACAATGTGCTGCCGTCGCTGATGAGAGTGTTTAAGGGGTGGGATCTGCGGATGCGGTCTTCTTAACAAAAGTTGGGAAAAATGAATACAATGTCGCTAAATCGTTTAAAGATAGTCGATAAGTACATAACAAAACCCATAAACAAAGATCAACATGCCCTCAGTAAAGAGAAGTTGACTGACACGGCTCTCCACTCTGTAGTGCATAAAATAGAGAAGGTATACTCGAATAAGTGCTGCTGGTACTCTTTTTCGATACTGAGGGAGCATTCGACAAAGCCAGAACAAATAACATCTGCGAGGCCCTTAGGGCCCAGGAGACTCCAACACAGTTGGTAAGCTGGATCAGATCTACGCTCCTCAACCATAAGGTGACGGCTTCTCTGGGAGATCACCGGAGGGAAGTCGAGGTCGAGGGCAGCTGTCCACAAGGCAGCTGCTTACCACCTCGACTATGGTGTCTCTTAATGGACGGTCTTTTGGAGATACTACAAGTCGAGGTGTTCAGTGCGCAAGCGTATGCTGATGACGGACTGGTCATGATACCAGGAAAGTTCGTCAGCAGCATTTGTGATTAAATGCAATGGGCATGCAGAATAATATAACAATATTGTACCGAGACGGGACTGTCAGTCAATCCTGGCAAGACAGAGATTGTGTTTTACTCCAAAAGGAGGAAAACTACAGGATTTCGGTCACTCACGCGGTACGCAGAACGTCTGCTGCTAAAGCATGAAGCTAGGCACCAGGGTGATCATCAAGAGCGAGCTAACCTGGAAAAGTCACGTAGAAAAGCCATGTGGGATAAACATCCCAATGGCTGATTTACAGTCGCCAGGAGCCGGAAAATACAAATCATGGAAAGCCACACTACGGATTTCCAGGCGGTGGTGTTTGCAATACTCGAAGTGTCCACAGGAAAAAAGAAGCAGAACAGAACATCTTCATCTACTCCGACAGCCAGGCGGTCCTGCGAGCCATCTGCAGAAACAGGACGAGTTCAAAGCTCGTTTAGGAATGCAGGGATGCTCTAGAGTCACTGACAGAAACAGAAAAGGTAACTCTGGGATAGGTTCTTGAACATAGGGGCATTCAGGGAAAAGGTGCGCGCCGATGAATCGGCCAAGCGTGGTTCCCAGAGAGGCTCTACTAGGCCACAGCCATGACTAGGAGTAAACAATAGCTACGTCTCTCACACTCTGAGTGGGCATGGAAGAGTACAAGAACAAACTGAACACGTTTAGGAATATGTAGACAAACCAAAGAAATCTACCCTAACCCGGAAAAATCCAAGGCCTCATGGCTACTTTGAGAAAGTTGGCAGTGACTGAGACATCTTATAGGAATCCGCACTAGTCACTGTAGACTAACCAGACTACAAGAGCAAACTGAACACGTTTAGGAATATGTAGGCAGACCAAAGAAATCTACCCTAACCTGGATAAATCTCAGGTCTTGTGGCTTCTTAGGAGAAGCCGACAGTGCCTGGAATCCGCACTGGCTACTGCACACTACCCAGACACATGCTCCACTCTGCACCCACTGTGGTCCAGAGGATTAGTCTCATACCACTTTCTGGGAGTATGCTATAGGTGGGCGCGACTGCGCCACAAGACACTGGAAGCCGCCTTCATCCATCGAGAGGAGCTTCCGACTTTGAGATGGGACGGGATACTCTCCTTCATTAGAGGGACGGGTCGATTCGTGGAGGGAATGAGGGCCCAGGTGGATCAGGGATGGGTGGATCGGGGGATTGTGAAAAGAGCTTTTAAGGCCTAGTCGCAAGACGGCCCTCCAATGGTTACTACTACTTCTGCTAATTCACGAAAATATGGAGGTTGAGACTGACTGTTGCTTATCTTTTCTAGACCTCAGGCTTGTTAGTCGGAAAGGTAAAATTTAGACAAATTGATACGTATGCACCTCGTTTTTTTTTAATCAAAATGGCAGCCTTCTAGATGACGTTTTCTAATGAACATCCCGTATATACACTGCTGGACAATAGGTTGGAATAATGCAAATTTGTAAAGTTATTTTGAAAGCAGATATCTTCTAGACGATGCGAAATATCGAAATTAATTTTTAATTACACTACTCAGAAAATGATCATTTTCCAGGCTAGTTAACTGTACAGAAAATACACATTTGCCTTAAGGGAACGGAAAAACCGTTTTCCGTGCGCTGTTTATTTGCCGTTCCCAGTTGTATACCATATTCACTTATTTTGGCATCTCGTTACCTTTGAAACCTTAATTTTTTTTCATATGTATCTCTTTTCCGCACATGATAAGAAGATACGATAAAAATGTCAAGGTCAGATTTCCAACGCCTACTTGACGGCAATAATAAGTGAATGGTTTATATATCACTATACTTATTTTAAAATAAGGCTTACCAGTTGCGAACTTTAGCTTTAGGAAGTATCCTTGACAACTTCTATTATTTGATTTGTTGATTTTGATTTCTCTGTCAGGCTTATGTCACCCTAATGTCACATACAACTTTTCATGTTTGTAAATTAAGTAATTTTAATAATATATATTATATAATTTAACTAGTGTAATGAAAAGTATCGTTCATTACACGTCCGAAATGCCTTTTCCCGTGCTTTCATGACTTTCCATGGAAATTTGCACGCGCGCAAGGAAAAAGGCTATTTTCGGTACTCCTAATGAAATATACTATTTCAGAACTTTTTGTTTCAGTTTTTCATTGTGCTTACGAAAGGCACATGCAGGGTGTAAATTCAGACCTTCACCAAATATCAAAATTTCTTTCTTACCGAATTCTGAATAGAGAGACATTTGCATGAACGCAGGGATGTTTGATAAGAAGAAAAAATCCTTTACTTGCATTGCTCTAAAAAAGTAAGAGGTACAGTTTCAAAAAGTTGCGCTAATTTTAATAAAAACCTCGTATATTCAAAAATAAACGAGATATCAAAATTCGGCAGAATATGTATTTTTCCATTAGTGGATAGATAATTAATGGATAGACCCTAGAATAGAAATTACAAATAAAAATATAAACAGAAAAACAAAAGGTTTCTCTAAATCTTCGGTAAGAAAGAAATTTTGATTTTTTGTGAGTGTCTGAGTTTGCAACCTGTATATGCGTTTCGTAAGCACTAGACGTCTCTTCTAGACGTAAGCAAGTCGAGAAGATATCTGCTTTCAAAATAACCCTAGAAATTTGCGTTATTCCAACCTATTGTCCAGCAGTGTAGTTGCCACTCGGCATTCATCAATTCTCGAAGATAGTTAGTTTGAGGAAAATGCTCCAAAGACTCGAAAAGTTCGAAAGTAACGATGTAACGAAATAACGAGTCACGAGTCATTTTCAAATATAAAACTAGTTACTTTCGACACCTGAAGAGTAACGGTTACTTTTTAGTCTTTAGTTACTTATTTTACATCACTATTTTTTGTCATATTCTATATATTTGTTTCTAGATTTTTTCTTCGTTTCAATGTACATGACCTTCCGTGATTTTCCTTGTGGAATTATATAGGTTAACCATAATATGACAAAACCTTCTATGATTTCAGGAGTAAAGTCTTCAAAAAGACGGAAATTAGAAGTTCAAACGTCGTCAATTACTGCGTACTACTTTCTTCTAAAGGACGCTACACCTAGGTCAATATATTCAAATTCTATAAAATATAATATAGTCCTTTTAGGAACATAGTTTTTTATATTCACTGTTATATCTATTAGTCATAAATAATGTGAGTTATACTTTACACACACTGTACATTTTCTGTACAAACAACGAAATTTAAGTATTTTACTTAAGATGAATGGGTGCGCTATTGTTTGAACACCCGTTAAATACCCATAAATCTTCGACCATTTTAGTACGGCTATACAATACATGACTTATCCGCATATTTGGTAATGTTTACCAGAGGCCACAGATATCAATCTTCATAGTTTTGTTTTCTCCCAATGAATAATATTTACTTCCATGAAATGACGAAAAAACCACCACGATGGTTATCATCTGCGATACAACGCTGAGACAAAGGGCATTAAAATAAAGTGACCGACCCTTCGAAACTATTCGTGGACCCTTTCCGAATACTTGAAATAGTGTAGTGGCCATATTAAAGGACGTTTCCGACAGCTATATGAGGACTATTACAGGATAATATTTGAGCCGGGGTGGAAATGCTAATTTAATGGCATTGTAATGGGGTGTAAAAAAAGGGGCGAATCCAACACTATTAAACCCCCGGCATGCCTTATCGTAAATTTATATAGATTCCTCTTTTTAAAAGCTTCTAATAGCCATTAATGTGGGTTCGATTGCTTAGTCGTCTAGGTTGGTTTTGTTTTGTTTAATAAAATCGGGATCTTCGGTGTCATTTGCCCATAATGGTCGAATGGCGTGCGCCAAAGATACATTTATTGCCCCGCTCGAAATGTTGTTTGAATTTGGTAAGTTAAGTTCCCTAATTTAAACAAATTGCCTTTATTGTTTGAATAGTTCTCGTGTTTGTTTCAATATGGGCCGTCATTGTATTTGCTCAGTGGTTTTCGGTGTGTTTAACCGCTGCCCATAACTATTTGGACTGCGGATTGTTTATTTGGAAAGAACTTATGCCCCCGATTCAATTCGCACTCTCGGGTCCCAATTACCTCAAACACATTACAAAAAAATTCTCGGATAAAACACACATCGGGAACAAAAAGCGACACCTATTCGGGAAACTCGATTCCCAAAACGACTTCCACACGCTCTTGGAATTAATACATTTTGATTGCGTTATTAGAGAATATTGCTCGGGAATGACACCCGAGCATTGGGACCATCGATATATATTTTCCAGTCTGCAACGCTCTCCTCTATATGCAAATATGGACAAGATTGGAAAACTGTGTTCGGTTGGAGCGACTCCTTTTTCGCGCTTTTCTCTTTTGGAATCCCGATTTCTCCACCTCTTTAGCGGTCGCGTCTTTTAATAAAAGAAGCATGTCTTGTTATTGGAGAAAACAGAGCGGTTTCTTTATACGTTACCATGGAACATTTTATATTTTATGGGTCATAATATGACACAGCTTTAAGAGCTTGGAACTAAAAATATGTTCATAGAGTTCATAGATTATGGTTATCATTAAATAAAATGTGGAAAAAATTTTAGAAAATGTGTGAATAGATTGGATATTTTGTCAAGAGTGCCCCAAATATATTGAATTTGTCCCATTTTGATGCAGTTCTCAATTATTGCATCGCACACTTTTTACAGTGTGTCCCAAAACTCAACGTCCTCCCTTGGAGCTCATTACTGACTAGAATATCATAATACGACTTTAGTAAAATTTGATAGTTTTCGAGATATCGTGACTTTTATGAATTTCGTAAAAATCCACCCTTTAGATCAGTTTTTTGACTGTTACAGTTACAAAACTCCATATTATAAGATACCCAATGTTATGGCGCAACCCTGAATAGTTTTGTTATTGAGGAAGGACCAAAGAAATATTACTCATGCTTTACCTTTGGAAAAAAACATTTTTACCCCATTCATGAGTTATTATTATTTCATATCCTAACTTTGACTCTTTATACTTAAAAAAATATCACCAACCTAACCTCGCAAATTATGCTAAAAAATGGTTCAGGTAACAAAGTTTTTAAAATTGTATATCGTTTTGTATGTTATTCTGTAGAAAAGATGGTATTTATATTTTAGTGCAAAATAAGCTAGTTATAAAATTGTTTCAATACATAATATCAAGTTAAATGATATGTTCGAATTGTCTGCGATCAACTATAATGCAAGCACGGCATCTTCTTAAAAAATATCTGTTTATGCATCGTGCACTTCTAGCCACCTTTATTTCTTGTGCCGCTTCAATAATACGTTGTGTTAGTTGATTTAAATTATTTATTGGTGTTGAATAGTCTTTCTCTTTAATAGAACCCCAGTAAAAAAAATCTAGTGGGTTCAAGTCCGGAGACCGGGGAGGCCACAAATTGGAACCAAGACGGCCAATCCATGTATGTGGATAAGTTTGGTTCAAATAGTCTCTTACAACTCGTAATGAGCTGGACAGCCGTCAATTTGAAGCCACAGTGACCTGGCGTCTGGCCAAAGGGACATCTTCCAAAAGATTTGGCAGTTCGTGTTCTAAAAAATCCCTATAATTTTCCCCGCTTAGATTTTCAGGTATTAGGCAAATATTCAATTCCGGTTCAAGATGCCGGTCCACATATTTAACTTGAAGTGATAATGGGACCCTTCTTCTCGCATTGAATGTGCGTTTTCAATAGCATAACAATGAAAATTGTGCATGTTCATAAACCCATATTTTTTAAATGTGCTTTCATCTGTCCATAAAATGTTATTTAGGAACTCTGGATCATCCCTATGTTTCCGCAGCATTCTTCGGCAAAATTGGACACGTCGTGCGTAGTCGCCAGGTAGTAAAGCTTGCACACGTTGCACATGATATGAGTGGTACTGAAACATTCGTGTAATTCTGTTTACAGTGGATTTTGGTATCCCTGTACGGCGTTCAATTGCTCGCGTCGAAGTACTCGGATCATTTTCAATATTTCGTAACACTTCTTCATCGCGATCCATGCGTGATCTTCCTGTCCCAGAGCGAGTATAAGGCATTCTGCCTTCCGCATATACTCAGTGAACGTTTATGAACACGCGGTGATCCGGATATCTCAAAGCATTTAGATATTTTTCGCGATACAGAGCAGCTGCAGCAGCACCATTTCCTCTACATTCGTCATAAGTGTAAAGCATGTTATAGTTTTCCTGAGAACTGTACTGATATGGCATTAGTAATATCGGACGTCAAGCCCGCGTAACACAAACTCAGATTCAAAAGGCCAGGTCAGTTCGTTATTGTCCAATAAAATAAGTCCAAGTCACTACTACACAACAAACAAGTTCAAAAAGACTATGCACATACCTATACATAATTATATTTGTACCCACCCGATAGGAAGGGTACAAATATAATTCGATTGTCAAAACCAATGCGTTTTGAAATGCATTCTGACTTAGACGTCAACATGTTTTTTATATCGTTCCTAGGTTACTAGACTACTTGATTTTTGATAATTTAATATAAATACTAATATCTTGCGATACCTTGTTGGATGTGTATGGACACAAATAAATGTCGTTGGAAGTGCAAGAGGGATAAATAGATCTTTTTTAAGAAATTGCCGCACTTGAATTAGACTTGTCACTACAATCTTAAATTACAGGTTTTCTAAATTGTAATTTAATACATATTAAACTCGAATTTTTTATTATTGAAAAAAATTGTTAATGCGCTTATTTTGCACTCAAATACCAATATCTTTTTTTATAAAAAAAAGCATACAAAACAATATACAATCTTAAAAATTACGTTAAATGAGCCATTTTTCAGGATAACTTGCCAGATTAGGTTGGTAATATTTTTTTTAAGTATAAAGAGTCGAAGATAGGACATAAAATAAAAATAACTCATAAATGGAGAAAAATTGTTTTATTTTTCCCAAACTAAAGCATGAATAATGTTTCATTGATCCTTACTCAATAACAAAACTATTCAGGGTTGCGCCACAACATTGGGTATTTTATAATATGGAGTTTCGTAGCTGTAACAGTCAATAAACTGATTTAAGGTCTGGATTGTCACGAAATTAATAAAAGTTACGATATCTGGAAAATTATCAATTTTTTACCAAGGTCATATCACGATATTCTGGTCAGCAACGAGCTGGCCTATCACCTCCTCAAGGGATGACGTTGAGTTTTGGGACACCCTGTATACAAACGATGATTTCTATTTGATCAAATATTAGGTTCCAGCTATGGAGCAAATATTAAGCACTACTGGGACAAGTGTTTCAAATGTATGTTAAATCAGATAAATGTCAAACAAAATTAGAAAATGTTAGATGAGTGTTAGACAAATGTGTCTAAATGTTGCACATGTTGACAAAATGTTAGTCAAACAATGACCAAATGCTTCAAATGCCTACCAAATGGTGGGTAAAATGTTGCGTCCCAGGATCTGGTATTAGTTTGTTGAATTAGCAGGTTGGGACTGTGGTTGGTGCCTACCAAATGTGAAAAATGTTCAGAAAATGTGTGAATAGATTGGATATTTTGTCAAGAGTGCCCCCAAATATATTAAATTTTTCCCATTTTGATGCAGTTCTCAATTATTGCATACTATCTCAATATAACATATCCTAAATACGATCATGCTAATGTCACATTTCCTTTGTATAGCCAGGAGTTGCCCTTTTTGATTAGGAATTTACGGCTTGACTTGATTTTCAAGCTACTTGACTTGATTTCAAGTCAAGCTCAAGTTAAGCTTAGAGGAGTAAATATCAAGTCAAATCAAGTAGATTTTCTTTCAAATACTTGAGAAATCAAAAAGTTTTTAAAATACTTGAGCTTGGAATTAGTTTTTATTAGTTGATTCTCACTTAGTAAACCAGTGTAATTTTTCTTAATATCTAGACAATCTCAGACGCAGATTTATAAGCAAACACTACACTTTTAGGCATAATACAGGGTGGCCTTTTTAACTTGAGACAGTCAAATATCTCGATAACTCGTAGGGTAAAAACAAAGTTCCATCGGTGGTTTAGATTGTACAGATCAGCCTATTTTAAGCACATAATTTTACATATGCAGGGTGGACTAGAAAAGTTTGACGTCATCTAATATAATATTTTTAAATAGGACACCCTGTATAAGACCTTATAGCTCTGACTCAACGCAGAAAATTTGACATTATTGCCGGCACTTCTTACTCTGTACTTCCTGTTCAGGATTTTTTTTTGGCACCTTATTAGCCATGGAATGTTTACTTTTTCTCTACCAATCTCCCTTTTGCTCATTTCAAAAACGACTGGCAAACAACGTCAAAGTAAAATTTTGTGAATAGACAATACATGATACCTTCAGTTTATTTATGAATTTCTTAAACTTAAACTAATGCAGGGTCCAGTACAAGCTATAAAATGTATCAAAATCTAGTAAAAAATAAAGGGTGTCCTATTAAAAAATATTTCATTATATGACGTCACAATTTCTGGGCCAACTATATATGTGAAAATATTTTCTTTAAATAGACCCTTCTGTACAATATAGGACCCCGTTGAAACAGAATCTTTTACCCTACTAGTTCTCGAGATATCTCGATGTCACAAGTCACAAGTTCAAAAGGCCACCATGTATGTAATATGTTCTTCGTATTGTAGATATAAAAGTTCGTACAAGCAAGTAGCAACTTTTAAAATAAACTTCCTATGGTAATTTACTTATTAAAATAATTATTGTAAAAAAATAAAGTAGCTGCGATAAAAACACCAACAGACGGCATATTTCACACAATAAAATTGTGAACATTACACTTTTTATAAAACTATGAAGGCTTTCACGGCCGGTCAAAATACAATCTAGAGGGTTTTCCGGGCTATGAAGCCGTGGTCTAATGGAATTTCTTCCTGACGTTTCATCCGCAGCTGCGGCAGACATTATCAAAGGCGATGAAGCAATGGGCGAAGTGATTCCCTGTGCTTTCCGACGTTGACTGACTCGAACGTGGTGAGCTCCGTGGTATTTATTCTCCCGCCGTCGCACTGCAGTGGAGAGACTGTGGTGGGGGTAGTGGTGGCGCGGAGTTTCACTATGCAGATAGAAAAGGAAGGACGCCTACCGTCTTTGGATGTCTTAGTATTAAGGAAGCCGAATGGGAGGCTTGCTCACAGCGTTTATAGGAAACCAACACACTCTGACCGATACCTCAGCAACGGATCAAAGCATCATCCCAGACAGAAAATGGGAGTTAAAAAGACTCTGCCTTTGAAAACCAAGAGAATTTGTGAACCGGCTGATTTGGAACAGGCGCAAGGAATGTAGAGCGCCAGGAAAGAACAAGGGAGAAGATGAAGAAAAGCTCGTATTGACTAGTTTTCCATACATCCACAAAGTGGAGGACAGGATCGGCAAGCTTCTGGAGAAGCACAATGCTAAACTGTATTTAAACCCACTCGCACAATACAACAGAGCTTGAGATCGGACAAAGGCCGCAGATATCCCCTATCGGCACCCAGAGTTTACCGAGATCCATGCAGCTATGGCTTGGTATACATTGGCTCTACAAGACGCAGTGTCAACACGAGGATTACGGAACACAAGAGGAGTTGCAGGCTGGGACAAACATAAAAGTCAGCAGTAGCAGAGCACGCTCTCTCCGAAGGTTATGACATCCTTTTCGGCGAGGTGGATGACTTATATCAATCGCAGCGTTTCTATCCGTGACTAACGAGAGGGGCCATTAAGATATTTAAACACGACAACAATAATTTCAAAAGGAAGGAGGAAATTACTTTTCTAAATGCAGAGTGGAAGTGAGTTCTACGACATACTTCAAGTGCACCAAAATCCCGCGCCACTACTACCCCCACCCCAGTCTCTCCACTGCTGCGCGACGGCGGGAGAATAGATACCACGGAGCTCACCACAGTCGAATCAATCAACGTCGGGAAGCACTGATGATATGATTGATAATGACTGCCGCAGCTGTAGACAAAAGGTCAGGAACCAATTCCATTAGACCACGGCTTTAAAGCCCGTAAAACACTTTAGATTGTATATGGTAGCATCAATCAAAGGTCATCAAACAAACTATACTACGTATACAAGGTGTCCCAAATTTACTCTTACCAGCCATTATTTATAAGAAATGTTAGATTTAATTTAAAATTGCAGAAACATATATAGGGTGGTGCAAAAACTGGTGGCAGATTTAATTTGCATATTTTTACAAGAAACCACATGAATATTTTAAAATATTTCCTTTCTCTAAACTTTTTTTACGAAGCATTTCCTTTACTTATCTTCGTTTGTTTTCCTATTGAAGAGCGTCAAAACTTCATTGGAAAACCCATTTTTGAAAGTTGAGGGATTATATGTCCAACAACGTTTAAACGGTTTGCTCTTTTATATTTTAGTTGTTGAAGGTATCAAATATTAATAATTTAAAATTTTTTTAAAATCAAATATTTGGATTTTTTTAGAAATTATAAATTATTTTCATTGATAGATCTTCAAAGAGTAATATACGAAAATGCAAATGGATTCCTTCTACCTTAATCGGTTTTGGACATGCAAGCCCGCAAAATTATAAAATGTGGAAGGGTTGACGCTGTTTGTAGACACATTGCATGTTTTACAAAAATGGCTTAGAACCACCTACAGATTGGAAGTATATAAGAATATTTATCAATCTCTCATCTCGTCCAAATATCGTCAATCTCACAAAAGACATTCTACATTTCGCATACGATCCAGCTTGGGGTCTTCCGTAGCATTTCGGAGCGGTACACCAAGAGCGGTTTTATATAAAAAAAAACAATTTCTTCAATACAAATTCAACTTTTTATTTTTCTAAATCCCAATTTAAACAATAATTTTTGAATGGTAAAGGTCCAGGTTTGTCCAGGACCCGCTCCCACGCGGTGTAGGATCGTCCACTCTAGTGTTCAGCCCATCGATCATTTTCTGGGCCGCAGTTTTACCGTATCAGGGGTTAATGGCTGGTGGGTGCTGACATCTGGTATGTAAGCTTCACATATGTTGGGTTTTGACATGTCTGATCCCGTTACGAGTCTGAGACCAGCATCATCCCAGGGTTGGAGCCCGCCGACCGAAGCTTCCAACCACCAGGCACTTTCCTCGTCTGCGCAGGTGACCTGTAGCGAGCCAGGGCGATGGGTGCAGCCATGGTATTTTACCTGTGATCCATCTTCCGACAGGATTTTAACTGCATTCAGGATTGCAGCCTGTATCAGCCAAAGTTGGTTGGCGCTCAGAGTAGCTTTCGGATAGTCTGGATGAATCCTGACCCCCCTTACAGCTTCCCAGTAGCTGCCCCCCTCGGGTACCGTTTGCGGCTTTTTCGAAGCCTGCTCGGGTGTGCTACCCTCCGTTGGCGTGTTTCACTCTAGTCGGAGCTGGCTGTGGGAGCTATTTTCTTGCCCCTCTCTCTCTTTCTTCGAGTATTTGCTTTAGAACGATAGCATAGTTAGCCCCTCCGCTCATTAAGTTTTTTAATTGCCTGTGTGTTGTCTCTCCTATGCTATTTAATGTTCGGGTGGTTAGCAGGTTTAGGACAAAATGAAACACTCTTGTAGATCGAAAAACCGCCAAAGTTTCCACGCACAATTAACGTCTTCTGCTGTGACATATAATGAGGGCAACTCTACGGTTGTAATGAACAAAATTGATAACATCGAGGGTATGAGGGAATTGTTAAATAACGTTAATGTATATAGCAAATTGACATCAGATCCCACACAACGTTATCAGAATCTTGCAAACGCTATTGTTAAGAACTTAACTGAGAGGGGATTCATTGACGAGGTACAGTCAAAAAAGCTCAAATGCTATAATAATGTGTTTCCGAAGCTTTATGGCCTCAGAAAAACACATAAGCCAAACCTGGCTTTGAGACCTGTGGTGAGCTGTATTAAAGCTCCGACCTACAATTTGGCTTGTTTTGGGCATTCTGTTGTTTCGCCCATTACCACAACGTACACTTATAACGTTAAGAACTCCTTCGAGTTGGTTCACTTCATTGGAGGGGTTCAGCTCCCTGCAAATCATATTTTGGTGTCCTTGGATGTTGTCTCCCTATTTACTAATATACCCAAACTTCTGGTAATCGATATCATCAAAAGAAAATGGCCCTACATTTCCGGTTATACTTCTATTGACAGGGAAGTGTTCTGTCGTATAATCGATTTTTTGTTCGAAAGTAGCTATTTCAAGTTCGATGGTGATTTCTACAAACGACTTGATGGTTCAGCCATGGGTAATCCAGCGCCCAGTACTTGCTAACTTGGTTATGAACGATTTAATTACGTACACTTGCCAGATTGCCTTTTGAGTTACCCTTTATAAAGCTTTATGTTGATGATACCCTGCTTGCTTGCACTTGTGATCGAGCTCAAGACTTACTTGAATATTTTAACCAATACCACGTCAAGCTAAAATTTACTATGGAGGTGGAAAAGAGTAACTTGATTTCTTTCCTTGACGTGTCTACTCTACGCGAGATTGATGGTACGTTTCGGACTAACTGGTACCAAAAACCCACAGCTTCGGGTAGAGTTATCAATTTTCTTTCGAATCATCCTACATCTCAAAAAGTGGCCGTCATAAAGATCTTGCTCTATAGATCCATAACCTTGAGCTCACCCGAATATCATGAACAGAATGAAATGATTATTAAAGATATCCTAAGACAGAACAATTATCCCGTGGGGTTGGTCAATAGAATTATTTTGAACCACAAACCATTAATTCAAAGAAATAGTAAGCGTGATCCACTCACTAAATATTTCAGATTTCCATACATCCAAGGATTATCTGAAAGCCTACAACAACGTATTAAACGTAAATTCCCTGAATGTAGGCTTGGGTTCTACAACGTTAAGACTGTTAATTCACTCTTTAGTAGAATTAAGGATCCAACGCCATTAGACATGTGCTCATGCGTCATTTATATGATTCCATGTTCTGACTGCAGCAAGTGTTATGTGGGTACGACAAGACAGCATTTAAAAAAACGTGTGTATCAACACCGTTATGATTGCAGGGAGATGAACCGTAACAAAGGTGAGAAAACAGCTTTAGCTTTCCATCACTTCGTGGATGATCTCGTTTTCGATTTCGGGGACGTAAAAGTGCTAGATCGGGAGAATCATTACTTTAAGAGGAATGTGAGCGAGATGATGAGATGAGGACAGACACGCAGGGACTCAGCATACAGTGTAGGAACCTAATTCATATTTATAAAGAATTAACATCTTAACTTGTATTTGCGGAACAAAATGCCAAACATTCCTGTATTGATGCTCTGGCTAGGGTCTACGATAATAGTAATTTATTGTTGTTGAGACGAACAACGTGTCTCGTTGATCTTGTAAACTGAGTCCTTTTGTACTGTTGTGTGGAGTATGTTGTACTCTATGTTTGCCTCTTTTTTATGTCGTCATGGATGTGCAATTATTAAACATTGACACCACTCTTGTTGTTACAAAATAGGTAAGGCCTCAAATATTTTAATTTTGTTTTAAATGTAATGCGTTTCCTGTGTAGCGTCATTGTTTTATTAGTAGATATTAAATACAAAATTTTTTAAAGAGAAACATAAGGATTTTAATGCTCTTAAATAAGAAAAGAGTATATGTATATATTAATCAGCGTATCATCAATGTTTGTACTTTGTTGTCACCTGTGCAAGTATTTAAATTATCATGTTTGTACTTTCCTGTTTCATTAAGTAGTGTGTTCTCATTATATGTCACAGCCCTGAAGAAGACGTTATTTGTGCGACGAAACGTTGGCCGTTTTTCGATCTACAAGGGTGTTTCATTTGTCCTAAACCTTCTAACCGCCTGAACTGTAAGTACTAGGGTGCTATTTAATATTCACTCGAGTTTGTTTTTCGGGAGGCATTGGAAGAGGAGCTGGCGGGTATAGCAATCAATGGCAGAAATGTCAACAACATCAAGTACGCTGACGATACCGCTGTAATAGCAAGCCGTCTCAAAGATCTGCAGAGACTGGTAGACAAAGTAACAGTAGTTAGCGAAGATTATGGGCTAAACATTATTATCAATAAAACAAAAATGCTAGTAATATCCAAAAGCTGACTGTACGGAATAAGGCGGTTGAGCAAGTCCATCACTTCAAATACCTAGGAACTATCATAAATGAAAATGTTGCACCCAAACAAGAAATCTTGTCAAGAATTGAGCAAGCGAGGACAACATTTATGAAACCGAGAAAACTGCTGACAGCCGGAGATCTATCTTTGACTTTGAGAGTGAGAATGGTACGGTGTTACGTCTTTCCAGTATTACTATATGGTCTTGAAGGATGGACACTGAACAAGGAAACATCGAAGAGACTGGAATCGTTTGAGTGGTGGGTGTATCGCCGAATGTTAAAGATCTCCTGGATGCAATACGAATGAACAAGTTCTGGAAAGAATGGATAGGGAAAAGGAAATTCTTTTCACAATTAAGAGAAGAAAACTCGAGTTTCTTGGGCATGTTTTGCGTAATTCAAAAATGAAATTTTGCAGCTCATCATGCAGGGGAAGATCATGGGATGCAGAAGCGTCGGTCGACGTAGAATTTACTGGCTACGTAACCTGCGAGACTGGTTTGACCTCTCCTCTGTCAATATTTCGGACAGCTGCCTCTATGATGATCAGCAACCTCCGAAGAAAAAGCTGAGATCAAGAAGAAAAAAATGCTTGGGTGCAGATTTCGGTAGCCGTCTTCTCTTTAGAGATAACCCCCCCAAGAGCATCGGCTGCCTCACGGTCCAGATTGCCTTTTTCGTCGTCTGAAGAGAATTCTAGAAGCTTCTCTTTGGAAGTTTTATTGTCTGCTGTTAAGGTGAAGGGCTGGCTTTCCTCCACTGCAGCAGGTTGTGCTGGAGCCGACTGACCGGTCTCCATAGATTCCTCAGTTACTTGAGGGTCAAGGAATGAGTCCCCCTTGTCGAACGTAGAATTGTTTAGTTCAAGGTTTTGTACTTTCCCTGGAGGGGTACCGTTTGCGTCACAATCACCCCTGTGTCATCCATTCCTCAGCACGGTACCATGTCTTGACTTGGCGGAGTTTATCGACCTGCCTTGTCTAGATGCAATGTCTTCAGTTTTGCTTCAGGGGCAGCTCTGAAAGCATGTGGCTCTTCACCACGAACTTTGGTGTTGAACTATCGCTGTTCCAACGAAGCTATGGATCATGATCCATGGATACGGTGCAACAGCGCAGTCCCTCGTAAATCCATTACCCGCAAATTAAAATATACTTATTTAGCTTTGCTCATACAATGAAAAATTATATCATTTTGTTCTGTTCCCATTAACGTCCTGATCTTGGTTTTTAGTTATTCAATGCCTTTTTTGCGATCAGACTCTTACAACTATTATATTAATAATAAAGTAAATATTATCTTTATTTAGTATTTGACGAATTGTTTATTTAAATTTGGAAAACGGAAACAAAATATTTTCAAATTATTAGAGCAGAATCGACATCGGAACTGCATTTGCGAGCGAAAATATTAATTGAAAAATATAACCTAACAAAACAATTTTGATATCCAAATCAAATAATTCCTTTATTAACGTGCCCGCCGATATTTTAGCTGGCATTTCAATTTCAGTTTGTTTTTGCGCTAATAAAACTATTTCGATGTTCTACGGTATTACCAGGCACCCACTAAATTTAATCAATTTAATAAGAGTTTTAATTATGCACCGTTCATAGCAATAAATAAATATGATATTGATTTTATCTTCAGAGTGTAAGAAGTATTCACTTTTTGCATGGTTTTGGTACAAAAAAGTGCTCTAGGGTTGTAAATGTTTCAAAAAATGCCTTTTGGGTTAAATCAAATGCATGAAAGGAAAAAGTAGGTGGTTTATGCACGCCCGTAGTTAAAACAATCTAAGACACAATTGTAAAAAGTACCTTTATTGATTTCTCTGCTTTTGAAAGATTTGCTCCTCCTCGCTCGTTTTTTTAATCCAAAATATTACTTTTTGCACTAGTATCTCAAATAGCTATTTTTATAGTAAGACTCTGCTTCTTCAATAAACATAAAGCTAAAAATTCACTCTCTTCGTTACTCACTACTGACCGTTTGCTGTTTTCGGTACAAAATGAAATTGGCATTGTTTGCCTAAAGGGCCGCCATGCTTTATTAATTACCAGAAAAGTCTAAACAAAACCGGCCGCCATATTTGCTTTGATATAAATTATCAATGGACTGCAGACTTGTTAGTTTTGGAAACGCTCAATTTCCTTGTGCAAATTTAACCAACAATACGCGAATCGACCATTTTACCGCTGCTTGTGTGTTATGATAAATTTAGTCGAGGATGCACGACGGAATGTATAACTGGAGGGTCCATTGGCGTGTCATAGTTGCCAAAATATACAACGGCCACCCTCGAGCAATAAAAAAGCCCCGAGACATTATCATACATACTACAGATACACAAAGCGTTTCATACGAAAAGGAAATGAATGGACATAAAAGAAACACTACCGCAAAGTGCTGGTAATAATACGAGGAAAGAAATCATGAGAAAGATATTCGTGTCCCTAATTTCTGGCGAAAATGGCCGTTTAATGGCGACACAGGGTGATATAATATTAAATATGGCGTGTCGTTGGGCAATAAAAGTGTTAGACAGAATACAATAATTACAAAGGTCAGTCAGGGGGGAGACTGTTGTCCACTATATTCAATTGGTATCCGGCACGAACCGAGAGTTTTGTGTCCGGATTAATCATCCACAGTCCGCGGAGAGAAAGGACCTTTTCACATTCATTTCGCACGAGAGGCGATTAAAATTCACTTAGAGCTTATGGATTTACCGTTTCTTAGAGAGTAATCTGGTGAAAGCTTTTGTGAACGATATCAGTATGTAAGTCTTTGGCAAGGCTGTCTGACCCACGTAGGTCTCTGCTTTCATCGTCATCTAAAATTTTATTACGAAGCCTAAGAATATGAGAAAAGTTTTCGTTTTTGTTGTCAATTAAGAAAACAAATTCCGATTTTCAAGCTGAAGACAAGTAGGAATAATACAATCTGAAGGGTTTTCCAGGCTTTGGAGCCGTGGTCCAATGGAGTTTCTTTCTGACGTTTCGCCTACAGCTGCTGGGCGAAGTGATCTCCCCTGCTTCCCAACGTTGACTGATTCGACTATAGTAAACGGTGAGCTTTTCAGTCAGACCTGGAAAGTATCCATACCCTGACTAGATCAGAACTCACCAGACCTAGATAACACCACCCTAATTCATGTAAAGTGTTAAAATAAACAGAAGAGAATGAAGAAGAGGTATGATAGATATCCAAGCGTTACACACAAACCAGATCCAAGAACTTCGGAAATTCTTCCTTAGAAAACAAACATCTCTTCAGCAAGCAGTCTGCAAGACTGACAAAAATTGTACACCCCTTGATCTATCCATAGTCAATCACCCATTGGGTGCTTGTAGCGCAGCTCAAAATATAAAAGAAGAAAAACTTCGTGCATGGACAACTAAGCAGCTGCATAGAAACATTCAGCGCGACCACGT
The DNA here is from genome assembly GCA_951812265.1 of Taphrorychus bicolor. Lineage (NCBI taxonomy): Eukaryota > Metazoa > Arthropoda > Insecta > Coleoptera > Curculionidae > Taphrorychus > Taphrorychus bicolor. The sequence goes on along the minus strand of OX638306.1, from coordinate 20,614,407 downwards.
ATCACAAAGTCTCTCTTATAAATGGTTCAAAGATGGAAGATTGTTTCCTGAAACGGAGGTATTTCTCCTTGCAATCCGATGATAGCAACACGAAATTACCAAAAATACGTAATGAAAGACTAACGAGCATACCGATACATGCAGAAAATGCCACCAATTTAAAGAAACCAGAGACCATATCACTGGTGATTGCCAGATCTTAGCAGGTAGAGAATATACCGACAGATACAACACGGCAGGAAAAATTATCCATCACTCATCACAGAGGAGATACCTTACTACAAGTACTCTTCAACGACAATCATAGACACAAGGGAATGCAAACTATACTGAGAGATAGAAGTTCATACAGATAAAACAATAGCAAGCAATAGACCAGACATCGTTTTCCAAAATAAAAAAGAACAAATCACGTATCTCATAGATATATCCGTACCTAACGATCCCAACATTCAAGCAAAATATGGAGAGAAGATGACAAAATATTCGGATTTAGCGATAGAGGTTCAGAGACTTTGGAAACAGAAAAAAGTATTCATCATAACGCTAATTATTTCAACAACAGGCATCACCCCGCACACCTTCACTACACATGTGGAGCAGCTCGGCCTTAACCCGAACATCCATAAAAACATACAAAATTCTGTTATCCTTAAAACATGTAATATAATGCGATCATTCCTCAATTCAGGCAATAGACTCTGAGACGACTTGGTATGGCCCGTCACTTCAGAGAAGGAACACCACTTGATTAAGTGAGAAAAAAAGGGAGACAATAATAATAATAATAGTAACAATAATCTTTATTGTGCAATATATAACATAATACACAAAAGGCGACCATTCGCATTGGCGTTCTTCCATGGCCCCTGAACGAAAAAAAAAACAAAAAAAGTTAACAAAATACTAAAACAAAATACTATCCAACTAAACAAAGGAAAAAAAGAAAAAGAAAAGTCCCTTGCAGCTCGCCTAGCAAAGCATTTGTAACATATTTTTAAACGCATTTCTCTTAAGGTTAATTAGGAAATCAAATAATGGAGAATTCAAGCTTACAGCAAGGTGAGAACATGAACTCCGGTATATCAAGTCTAACAATATTTCCTAAATTTAAAATATGTAAATTCATCCTGTGATTGAAAGTGTTGCATAAGTATTCTGGTGTAGTATTCAATAGCTATTTATGTAACCAGTTACAAAAAGTCCAATTTTGTGTAACGACTGAATGTTTGCGGGACGAGCGCAGCGAGTTCCCGCAATTTGAATGGGATACACAAAAAATGCTTTTCGTCACGTGTTTAATAGAAGATTTTTTCTAATTTTGACTACAAATACCTACTTAGAGAGAGAGTTATTATTGTTAAACTTCAATATTTACTTTTAAACCACTTTGTATCTACTTAATACCGTAAAACTGTAGCAACGGTGTGCCACAACCGAAACCTGCAACTGGTGGTGAAACGAACTTTACATCACCAGTTACGAAAGATTTTACTTTTCGTAACTAGTTACGAAAAGTAGGACGTTACGTCACTGTCATCAGCATTGAAAAGTGCCACTTTATATGTCAAAATTAGAAAAAAATCTTTTGTAAAAATAATCTAAAATGCAATCTAATCCTTAAATCGTACTTTAAAAGTTCTTTATCAATATATAAGGGAGTTATATGTTCGAATTTTCCCGCTCCATATACAAATCTCCTTCCTGAGTTTTGCAACTTTTGAATTTTATGTTTATATTCCTGTGTTAAGTAATTATAATAGACCACGTTACAATAATCCATTTGCGATAAGACTAATGTCTCAATAAGCCTCATTTCTGTCAAATAAGTTTCATTTCTGTTGGGAGAAGGTACTTGAAAGGATACAGATTTTTAAGGGCAATGACTGAGCTATCAATCTTTTTATTGACATGACACTCAAAGTTAAAATCACCGGCAAATATCACTCCCAGGTTTCTTGCATCTTCCAGCCGTGGGTTTTTCAGTATTATTGATATGCAAAGTATTCAAAGAGACTTATGTCTATTCCTTTTAGAGCCTATTATGAGGTACAAATATTTCTCAACATTTAGTGAGAGGCCATTCTCACTAGACCACAGCCAGATATTCCTCAAATCCTCATTAATCCTACAAAGCGCCAAAAAACCCGCGACAAGCTGAGTATCATCGGCATAAAAATGAACAGAACAAACACGAACCTGATCTACAAGATCCGCTGTATATACAGTGAGGTATTTTTATCTCTGAACATACAAGCAATTTACCATGCATGTTCAATTTAAAAAAAAAAAAATATCTCAACACATTGGTGTCAGACGTTGATGTTTAGGCAAAGGTAAAACGTCAAAAAAGCCTCCAAATATATTTCGTTAATTATTTCAATTTAGACATCGCTTTTAAATATTAAATAACATTGATAAAAAGGTATACAGTCCTAGAAAAGTAATTGATTGATATGGTTGTCGGATTGGGACAAGGCAGCAAATTACAAACCTATCTCTTTTCCAAAGCAGAGAGGCACAGGCACAGAAATAGTTGTGTAATTTGCTGCTTTGTCCTAATCCGCCAATGATATCCACCAATTAAATGATATTTTTATAACAAGAAAACATTTATTAAAAACACTAGAAAATTAAAAGTTTATAACAAATTCTCAAAATGTCCCCTTTCGCGTTTTAAACAATATGCAAGTCGATCTTGAAAGGCGCGAATTGTGTTTTTTAAGAAATTTTGATTAAATTCGTTCGTCCACATTCTCAATTTCAACATTGTTATACATTTTCGACTGTAGATAGCCCCATAAAAAAAGTCGTTTGGGGAGAGGTCAGGGGACTTTGGTGGCCATGAAATAGGCCCAAACCTTCCTATCCACGTCTCAGGAAATTCTTGATTGAGGAAATTTCTAATTTCGTTCGTGGAATGAGCAGGAGTGCCATCCATTTGAAACCACGGATTTTCAATATTCAAATTTTCAATTTCTGGCATAATTTGGTCACGGAGCAGGTTTAAAAATTTAGCCGAAATTAAATTCCCTTCAATAAAGAATGGTCCTATAAGTGTATCTCCAATTATGCCTATCCACACGTTGACTCTTGCATTATATTGGAAGTGAGTTAAATTTTGTAAATGCTGATTTGTTTGAGACCAGTATCTAAAAACAATAGGTAATTAGGATATTAAAAACAGAATTCAGGCGTTTGCTAAAAAAGTTCTTTACCTATAATTTTGGGAATTTACACAACCATATAATGAAAAGGATGTTTCATCTGTAAATACAATTTTATGCAAAATGTTGAAATTACTATGGAGTAAATTTAAGAATCTTTCACAGAAATCTGTTCGTCTCTCTTTGTCGTCGTCATAGAGATGATTAGAGTATTTGTAGGATTTGAACTTGAATTCTTTTAGGGTCTTTCGCACAGAAAATTTTGAAATTTGGAAATAATCAGCCACTTGTTTTAAGGTGGATCCAGGATGTTCTTCCATAAAACATAAAATTTCGAGTTTTAATTCCTCTGTAAGAACCTGCGGTTGTTTGGTCCTCTTCCTATGAGAGTTAACTACACATCCTTCTGAATTAAACATCTTGACGGTATTATGTATCGTTCCAATAGAAGGAATGGGCCTCTCTGGATGACTCGTTGCAAATAAATCACGCACTCTCCTAAGGCTATTTTCATTTTTGTAAAGATTAAACAATTCTATTTTTTTCTGTTAGAATACATTATCTAAAGTCTATGAAAAATATTCAGAAAAAAGTTTACTAAAAGCAGCGTTATAAAAAATTAAGTTTGAAGTTTTCGAGCTGTTAAAGTTACCTGTACAGATATCTGAACCTAGAAATTAAGATCTGACAGCAATGCATTGAGATGGTTTTTTTTTAATTGAACATAGGGGAAATAGCGTTATATGTTCAAAGTTAAAAAAAATCTCACTGTATATTAAAAAGCAATGGGCCCAATAGTAGAGAGTTTGTGGGAGAACCTCCTCCTCCCAATCTCACTCCTCCTCCGAAAACCTATGATAGCGTACCCTCCCCCTCCGAAAACCTTGCGGTGGTGGTGGGGTATCGTGTGAAGCAGCAGTGTGGGCTATCGAATTCGCAGTTTGCGTTCGGGTTTGACGGAGGAGTGTACTCTCTCACAGGTTTTCGGGGGAGGAGTATACGCTCTCCTAGGTTTTCGGAGGAGAAGGTTCTCCCACAAACTCTCTACTCCCAATATACTGCCCTGAGGCATACCCCCTGTCACGCGTCAGGCGAGCCAAATTCGATCTTGGACAATCCAATTCTATCACCTGCATCCTATTGCCTAAATAACTTTCAAACATCCAACTCACACTATCTGAATACCCACAGAACTTAAGTTTAGCTAATAGTAATTCATGCAAAACCATGTCGAATGCCTTACTGAATTCAAGTAATACCATGCAAGAAACCTCAGCCCTGTTTAAGCACAGAGAAATGTCATCCGATACCCTAGACAGCGCCGTTACCGTACTATGGCCTTGTCTGAAGCCTGACTGAATTTTAACCTGAATATATATTGATAGGGGTCTCATCTAGTAAAGATTTTATCAGGACAAGATTTACGAACATACTAAGAAACCACTTGAATGGTCCTAGCAACAAAACCCATCCCAGTGTTACTCTTTTTGTTTCTGCCAGTGACTCTAGAGCATCCCTGCAGTCCTGAACGGGTTTTGAACTCGCTCCACTCCTCCAGATGGCTCTCAGAGCTGCCTGAGTGTCGGAGTAGATGTAGATGGCCTGCTCGGTTGCCTGTCAGACTTGTGTTCATGTGGCCACCTCGAGTATTGCAAACACCTCCGCCTAGAAAACCGTGTGGCGAAGCCCTCGCCCTCTACATGGCCTGCTTTGTATATTCCGACTCGCACGAACTAGCACTCCACAACCTTATGGAAAAAATCCAAGATACCCTGGATACAAAGGGTATCGCAGTTGCTATCCTCATTGACATCGTAGGGTCTTTTAGTAACACACTTACAGACTCCCTTCTCAGCGCCTGCAAGGCAAGAAGGGTAGAATCAACAATAACCAACTGGATCCGCAATATGCTAGAATCCAGACTGCATGATCACTACATCATTAAACGAAGACACTGTCAGATTCACAACAGTAGGAGGTTGCCCACAGGGCGGAATCCTTTCATCACTCCTGTGGTCCCTACTAGTGGACGACCTGCTGGCTACTCTGGAACCATGGCGAGTCGAGGTCCAAGCCTACGCGGACGACATCGTTATCCTCATAAGAAACCACCCAAACCAACAAATCTCCAGCACGTTGCAAGAGGTGCTGGACGTGGTACACAGCTGGTGTTTAAAAGAAAACCTAGCAAAAAATCCTAGGACAACTGTGATTGTGCCATTTAGCCGAAGGAAGAGGCTGGACTTTCTGAAACCGCCATCTTTGTTCGAGACCACAATCCCGTTTACCAGCGAAGTAAAATTTCTAGGAGTCATCCTGGACAAATCACTCACATTGACCCCACATGTGACACGAACCGTGGGGAGGGCATTGCTCTCCCTATGGACGTGTAAGAATCGTGTAGTAAATTATGGGGGATGGGACCCCAACAAATTATGTGGTTATACGTGACGGTGATAAGACTGATGATCACATATGGAGCCATAGTTTGGTATCGGAAGAGCAGGCAGAGCTCCATTAGGGCCAAACTGTTTTCTCTGCAAAGACAAATATGTCTCTGCATCACGGGGGCAATGAGACGCCCATTGGTAGCCATGGAGCGCATGCTTGACCTGCTTCCGCTTCCAATACTCTTGGAACAAGAGGCAATGAAGGCGACGTACCGGTTGCAACAGGTGGCATACTTAACGCCGCAGCCATTCAATGGTGGGACTAACAATGCCCAGGCCGACTTGGAGGGCGTTAGGGTATTGGAAATGATCTCCGAGCTAATGGCATCCAAATGTTTAACCGACACTCGATACGTCGTCCGGATTCTCTCACGGGAGGACTGGGATGAACGAGGCGAAGAACTGCAAATGGCAGGTAGTACCTGGTGCACAGACGGATCCAAGACCGATGAAGGTGCTGGCGCCGTAGTGTAAGCTAGTTCGGATGGCACCTGCATAGCAAAGAGCCTAGGCCGACTCAGCACAGTATTTCAGGCAGAAATACACGCCATTGCGCTTTGTGCACGACACCTATTAGAGGAAGGAGGACACAATAGATCAATAAAGATCTGCTCGGACAGTCGGGCAGCAATTTTAGCGCTAAAGTCATTGCGATGCAACTCCAAAACAGTTTGGAGCTGCAACAGAACTTTGAACATCCTATCGCAGGAAAACAACGGCACATTGGTAAGGATCCCAGGGCATCGAGGAGGGCACGAAGGCAATGAGAGGGCCGACTCCTTAGCCAGGAGGGCGGCGAGGGGGGTCCCATACTCCCTGGTCAAGGCTGAACACCAGAAATAGGGCAATGCCAAGTCCCAGGAGTAGTGGGAGAGCCTACCCGGGCACTCCAAACACACTCCAAAAAATGTATCACGGGAACAGGAAGGGCAAAAGTCCAAACATTCCTCAGACTCAATAGGAGACAAATCAGATTCGTTTAGGGTCTGGGCTTAACGGGTGACAATTAGTGGGGCAATCAGGGGTAAACCGTGCTGGCCACACTTCAGGTGAGCCACAATAGACCGCAGGTCGCGGTGGAGGACTGTAACTACGTCCACTCACATCGAATACGATACAATAATCCAATTTCTGAAGCAGCTCTTCTTTGAATTCGTCCCTTGTTGGGATGTTTATCCCAAATGGCTGTGTGACCACTTTTCGTAGCTGCATCCTTCCACTGGCTGGAGCAATCCATCCTCCTGCAGGACAACACAAGCCATCGCTGTGTTGTTATAACGCATTCACTAATTTCTGAAATGAACGCCTACTTGATGTCAAAATAAGTGAATGGTTTATAGTCACGTGTGATGTGGAACCTGAATCTACAAAAATCTCTTCACTAATTTTCTTTTCTGTACATGTCGTAAACGCTGCTTCGCTCTCTTGTGGGTTCAAAATTTTTCAATTAGTTTTTTTTAAGCCTGTTGCCTTTTATGCAAAACTAACTAATATAGAACCCTTTTGTGAAAAACATTTTTAGTTTCTGGGGTGTTTGCGTTATTTGTCGACGAAAATGGCTCTTTGCATCCTCAGCGATTTTGAAATAAACTTAAGCAATTTTATCCCAAATTCTGATTTTGCCCTAAACTTGGCACTACAATTGGTGATGGTTGAGATAGATTCTTAGGCCTGTCCAAGCCTGAGTAAAGTGAAATACCTCTACACGTCTTGCAAAGGTGGTTTGCAGCTAAAGTCTGGACTTTAAACGCTTTTGTGTCGAAAAATGTGAGGATCTGACAACTTTGCAACATGGAAACTGCAGCGGCGTGCGTGGCGTCAATGATACCGGCTAGGAAAAAGAAAACGTATACAACGTTTTTTTTTTTAAATATTCCTTGCCCATATAGCTCTATAGCGACACATTAAAGTTTGTCGTTTTGTTAAAGGTAGATTACTAGTCTGCAAAAAAAACCCTCTTCTTTGTGCACTTATTTGTAAATTTTGATTGAAATTTAGCTTCGAATCAGCGGCAACCAGCTAGGAAAAACATTAATACGACAAAAAAATCCAATTTAAAAACACCGCCCCAAGGCGATCGAACGACGGCGGGCTCTTCTTGTTTTAACTTTGCCATCAGAGAGAACAAAACTAATGTTGCGGCGATTTTAATAACATAGAGCTTTGATGAAAAATTTGTTGCCCACATTGTCGCAACATCAGACGCCCCCGAGCAACAATCTCAACCAGTGCCGGCTTCCAATATAAATTGATTTGTGCATGGTCGGTAAACTTTTTCTTTTCCAAAAATATTTATATTAAAATCTTGATCAAAAGTACATTAAAAAATTATCAAACAGAATAAACTGTTTTAATTTGGGAAATAGAAATGATAATATAGAATAGCGGATTCTTTTTCTTCCCAACTTAGAAAAGGCCTTTGACAAACTATAAAAAGTACCAGGTACGGAATCGATTTTGTTTTTTCCGGATTTATCACATTATGTCACCTAGATAATATAGCTCCTCTCTTTCATATAAACTTTTTTGTTATAGCAAAATAGCGTACAAACCAATTTACTTAGCTTAATACCTACTCCTATTGCAAACCGACATAAGAGAAACTGTGTGTTATATACGCAAGCAGCACTTGCCTGCTTGCCTGGTAATTAACAGTAATACCAACTTCATTGTTATATCTGGAAATCGAAATATCTGTATCCTACCCTAAGATCTCGGCAATAAACTAACAATCAAATTGACGGAGAGAAAGCTGTAAACAACGTATGCCCGCTGGATGTTAATTTAAACAAGGCCTCCGAGCCATCCTAAACTGTATCTAATACCGTTCTAGCTACCTAGACTAGCGAAATTAATTATATTTAAAGCTGGATATTGATCGTTGGGAATTAAAACGGTAACACATCATTTCGGGAATAGTTTCAATTAGACGAGATCTAATAACGTACCTGGAATGGGTCCCAGATGACGACTGATACAATGCAATACTGGCCCGGCCTAATATGTTGCAATGTTACTGTTTTTTATGCTTATATTTATTTGCTCTTTGTGGATAAGTTTCAATTTTGTTTTACTTTGATAAGAGTGTTTTAGTCAACAAGGTTTAAATAGATAAGAATCTTAAGGTTGGAAGAAGCAGAGTCTTGGCCTGATTGACGCTATAGTAGGGGGTGTGTCTCCAGTAATTGTTATTGGAGTCGCAGGTCCAGTAGAGGAAGTAATATTCAAGTTTGAACCGAGGAAATATAACTTGGTGTGATATGTGACGGAAAATATCGATAGTTTATGGAAAATGTAGTCAATTTTCCAAGGTTTAGACAATAAAGGCCAAATTAATAAATGTTTCACTGATAAACGAGCTATACAGCCATAATTTTTGCTATTAAAAAAAAACAGTTGTTGTAGGTTGCAAATCACACAATGCTTCAAATGTATAACAAAATCATCCTGAGACTACTGTTTAATGTAAATTTGTGTAAAAAACCAAGGTATATTTATTTATTTATTTTATCCCAATGTCTACAAATTAGATGTAGTATATACGTACTTAAAGTATTGGATACTATAGAACTTACTACACTGTAAGTTATAGGTAGAATTTGAATGATTAATAGTTTCAATATTGCTCATATGCCTTCATAGAGGTAATAGATGTAATAAAAAAAGTACCTAAACAATATCAATATCATATGATAAAAATTAAATTGCAAAAAGTCGTCAACCATATAGAACACGTTGTCTAGGAGTCGTTCTTTCAGGGTAGAATTTTTTGTTGTGCTCATGTTGACGAATATTAGGAGGAATTTTGTTATACATATAAGTTTAATATCGTATATTTGAATATCAAGAAGCATTCTTTGAATTCTCAAAGGACAATTTATTAGTGTTTTTTAAAAATATGCATAAGTGGCTTATGGTCTGTTTCAACAGTTATGCTTCTCCCAAAAATATATTGATGAAAATGCTTGCATCCAAAAACAATAGCCATCATTTCCTTTTCAATTTGAGCATACGCTTGCTGAACTGAAGTTAAAGACTCTGAAGCATATGATATAGGCAAATTATCTTGCAGAAGTGCTGCTCCTAGAGCATTTTTTTATGCATCTACTGTAAGAGTCAATGGTTCCTTAGGATTATAGAGTTTCAAAACTGGTGGAGTTGCTAAAAGGTTTTTTAATATGTCAAAACTTTTTTGTTGCGCGTGGTCCCAATTAAAAAATGTGTTACCTTTTAGAAGTTGCCTTAAAGGAGCAATAATTTCTGATAAGTTTGGAATGAATTTTCTTACATAATTTATGATTCCCATAAAAGATTGTAATTCTTTTACGTTTGTTGGGACTGGATAATTCTTAATGACTTTAACTTTATCTAACTCTGGTTTAGTGCCGTTTGTGTCTGTAATATGACCTAGATATTTTATTTTATTGAGACCAAACCTGCATTTATCTCTATTGAACTTTACATTAATTTGTTTCGCCCTCTCTAAGACCTGCATTAATCTGTAATCATCTTCCATCTTTGTTTTACCCCACACCAAAATGCCTTCAAAAGATTCTGCCATTTTTCTCTGAAAAACTTCTGATACACTTTTTATTCCGTAAGGTAAGCGTAAGAAACGATACCTTCCAAAAGGAGTATTAAATGTGCACAATTTTGAACTATTTTTATCTAGCTGTAAATTCCAAAATCCACTAGTTGCAACTAAAAGTGAAAAATATGACGCTCCTTGATACTAATATCTTCGAAAGTAGGGATTTGAAAATGCTCTCTTTAAATGATTTTGTTCAAATCGGATGGGTCAATACATAATCTGAAATCGCCATTACTTTTAGGTACAATGATAAGAGAATTTACCCATTCAGTCGGTTCAGTGACTGGTGAATAGTAATTTACGTCACAAGTCCAGTAGGTGACTTATACGAGGAAAGTTATACGAGTACTAGAAGTATAGTAAGAAAACAATACCTAATGGACGTGTATCGTACAATATTTTGTTTTATACTGTTTTTATTATTTAGAAATCAAGTGAAATATGACCACGTAAGAATTAGATTTATTGACATTTGGCGGTGTCTGTATTGTTGTCACTGTCAAAATTCATAATTCGAGAGCTATAGCATAATGATTTAAAATTACGCTATTTATGGTATCAAACTAAACTTTTGAAAAAATACAGCCACTAGTTTTAAAACTTTATTATCACAAAATTATTTTTTATTAAAATTATTACTACATACGTGTAATAGATGTTTCTCAAATTCCTTCGTAAAGTCTTTTTCTAATGGAGAAAATGATGGAGACGTCAGCATTAAATCATCAAAAATGTGCTTGTGTTTCTTCAAATAAATGTAGTACTCTGAAATAAGTCGGTTCTGCTGGGCATTGCGGAGATTTTTGAGTTTCACTGAATAACTTAGAGGCTCGTTTTGAATATCACGAAATGATGATTGATTTAATTTAATGGTTTGATTTATTGACAAGTAATATCAAACGTCGTAACTACTGCGCACAAATTTTGACGTCGCCAACTGAGCATTTGACAAAACCCTAATCAAATTTAAATAACGTGATATTTTATATTAGACGGTAGCTCTCTAACATCGGTTGCCTAGCAACCTTTACCGGACTTGTCCGGTAAAGTTCCATTTACAGAACTCAAATCGATGCATGTAGGACGCATATACCGGATAGTATGAAATAAATAATTTTTTGGTTACACAATTAATTTAATTTAATTTGTAATTTATTTAATATAGCTTGTGGAAATTTTCTTGCCGCGTGAACAACCGGTTTAACATCAGGCTTTATTTTGATTAAGTGTAAGCCTGAAATGCATCCAATATCTGTGAAAACCTGTTTGTACTTTTCAAATAGTCTTCACTAATATTATTAATTTGGTTAATACTCTTTACTATATTTAGCCGCTCTATTGTAGGTAAACGCAAAATACACGGGCCTTGAGAGTTAACAATATAAAAGTCAACTAGTGATTCCTGTCTATTTAAACGACAAAACATTTTAACTAAACCTAATACTTTTAGATTTTCGCATGTATAGGTAGATAGCTCAGTATTGCTCTTAAGGAATTTGTGACTCAAAAAATGTTGTTTATAAACATTTATAGGTATAAGATTAGCTTGTGCTCCTGTGTCGACAAGTTCCCTCCAGTGTGTACAAGTCTCTATCAGTTGAATCAAAGAAAACCTCATGAATCTTATGACTATTATTACGACCTGGATTACGACATACCTTTGCAAAATGATTCATGACTCCACAAGCACTACACTGTTTTCCTGCCGCTAAACACATGTTTCTTCCATGTTTTCTTCCACACTTGCCACAAATATATTCACTGTCACTACTCTGTTTTGAATAATCGCTTCCTCCGTTATTTTGGAAACCACGTCCACGACTTTTGCCTGCTCCAAATCTTGGGAACTGACGTTGTGATGACGTTCCTGGTTGTGTCGTCATCGATGAATGAAGTTGACTTTGACAACCTCTTCCGTTTCCTGCAGCCATGCCATGCCGCTTGGGTGTGGACGCCATTTTTCTTCCTGGATGATTTTCGTGACGTGTTATCATTAGCACGTCTTCATCACATGAATTTTTAATGGATGGGCCTTCCATTTGCTTCTTTGTAATTTCTGCTGCTTTGCATATCTCTATAGCTTTATTTAAATCCAATCCTTTTGTGCGTAACAACCTGTCTTTAACTGGTTTTTCGGAAATTCACTAGCTTGTCTCTTATCAGGCTATCAGTGAGGCTTCCAAAATTTTACGTGGCAGTTAATTCCCTCAATGTGGTTACATATTCGTCCACCGTGTCGCCTGCCTTCTTGTCTCTTGAAAAAAATGTGTGCCTTTCGTATGTCTCCGTCTGTGCGGGTTTGAAGTACTCTTCAAATTTAGCTGCCATTATACTATACTTCTCTATATCTCCTTCAGATGGAAATGTGAATATATTGTAAATTCTCAGGCCTTTGTCTCCTATACAATTTAATACAAGAGCACACGTATATTCCTCAGATTCCTCAGAATTCTTGGATGCTATTAGGTATATCTGTCTGTCCTGTCTGGTTGTTTATAATATTGAGGAAAAGGTTTAATAAACAAGTCAGGTGGGTTCCGAATAGCAACTGCCTTTTATTCATCATATATGCTTACAACACACTTTGACTTTATCGAGTATGAGGATACGCTGTGAAATACATTGGTATATATGGTAACAATATACCATCCTATACGACATGCGCGACTTCATGAGAGTCAAAGCTGAGAAGACCTTCCGTCGCGCGGAAGCACATCCAGATGACCTGTTGGAGGCTTTGGTTCAATACGAGCCGAATCCCGCATCAGGGCAACCCTGGAAGCGGCCACGGCATCAGTTATGATATAAAGCTGCAGAGTAGAGTGACAGCAAAGAGGCAAAAAATCGCCCTGAGGAGCAAGGCCCACATCTCCCGCAAGATATGTCATGCCAAACCAGCCAAGCTGACGAGGCTATGAGATATTGAAAACAGGAAAGTGCGTGCTCCAGAGAAGACTACCGGTAGAAGACCGGGGATGTATACGCTAGCGGGCCCGGAATCCCCAAGCACAATCGGGGTTTTTTAGTGGGTAAGAATCCCACACTACCGGACAGTAGTGAGGGGCTGTCCTCCTGCATGCTTGGCAGGAGACTTGTTAGGTAAGACGCTAGAGAAGGAAGAGGTAAGAAGGTTGCCACACGTCTAGCAATTGAATTAGAGATAATAGTGAACGGTGCGCTAACCAGTATTTGGTTTGGAATTGATTTTAGACAAGATGCTGGCATAGTTTTGGACCCAACTGCAAATAAATAGAAATTTGCTCAAAGCCAACGTCATGAATATTACTTTCTTTATGAAGATCATGTCATGCCACCTTCGTTGAAAGAAAATATTGATATTAGGTACATCATTTTGGAGTACTGATATACTTCGGCCTGACGAAGGTACTAAGCTGATATTAAGAAGTATGACCTGTCATTAAAAAAATAAAAAATGATATCTTTAAACTGACCAAAGACCCAAATTCTTATGCCAACCACTACACAAACACTGAGGAAAATGCGAACAGCTTCACCATCTTATCGAATGGCTCCGCAAAAAAAGGGGTACAGTATGCGTGAACATGAAATCCTAATATGTGAGCATAGGAGGCAACCTAATCTTGCCTTAACAGCCTCAAAAACTCAAAAAAATGCTAAAATATCAGACAATGATACTCTAATACGTAATGCCTTTAATCCTATGAAATACATGTGGAAAATAGTTAGCTAGGTGAGATGGAAGTGAAGGTGTAAATGCACCTCCTGACCAATTCAACAATTTTTTATGGGTATTGCTCATGAACGAGAAAGTAAAGGAAGATCTCACTCACAACAATGACCCTATCAGAATATGCCTGGGGATCCATGTTCGTTCCACTTTCAGTTTTGATGAGATAACATTGAATTGATGTACGAGATATCATAAACTCTTTACAGAATAAAATAAGCAGGTACTCTTACAGTTTTAATGTTTCTTTAATAACATTCATTAAGGACCTAATAGTGTATCCTTTGACTCTACTAATCATTGCTTCAGAGAGTCTCATCATCATGCTCTCACGGAGGCTCTATTAGCCCCAGTATTTAAGAAGGGAGATCCAGGTTATGTCTCAAACTATAGGCCAATTTCACTTTTGCCTATATTTTCTAAATGATTTGAAAAATGTGTTGTTATCAGTATTTCAGGACACCTCCAAGATTCTTTCTTCTTCCCGTCTCTTTCTACATTACGACGTCTAATAAAATTATCTCCCTTGTGGCACTCTTTCCTCTTCTGGCCCGGTGCCTTTTTACGGAAAAATGATGAATCTGAGCGACAAAAACGAAGGGTACCTTTTCTTAAAAGACCGGTTCATAATTTCAAAATTTATACAAAAAAAAAACTAAAATGTTAACCCACAAAAAGTTACGGAAATTTTGTATTTGTATTCACTCCTGCCTGTGAATAAATTTTTACAACTTCGATTCTAGAGTTAGATTCATCATGCAAACATTACTACATTAGAGAAATAAGTGTTATTCTAATGTCAACAGTAAAAGCATAAAAGAAAGAAAACTGTAGTTTTGCTCCTATAGAAAGTTTAAAGATGCATAGCTCCGTTAGGGAGCATTTCTCAATAAATATATATGTTTAATTGAAAAATCAATATTATTTTGGCTTGGCCTCAAGAAACCCCTTCTTGAGTTTGGCTACCTAATTTCGGGACACCCTGTAAACGAAAGTTGTAGATAATTTTAACATGAACAGGCTGCGCTATTCATATTTATTCTGACAACTGTCATTTTTGAGTCATGATATAAACCTACTTTTTTTAATGGACTAATAAAAGAAAGGCAACAGTTTCTTTAGTTTTAAATTGATGCCAACCATTTTTCTCATTGAGGGTAAAATTATCTACAACTTTCGTATTTTTATCAATTTGCTGGAAGATGCAGTAAGACTGATTTAAAGAAATTGTCCAAATTTGGTTTTTGCGAATAATCATCAGTCATAAAAATCCATTTAACCCACTCTATGTGGAGTTCAGATATAAATTTAATTTAATCACATTTGGACAAACTTATTTAAGATTGTAATCAACGAAGTACCTAATAATATTTTCTTGAATCAAAATATTGATAAAAATTTCCATTTATGTGTTATTGACATAACAAATCTCTACTCGTGGCAGTTTTCGATAAGAACAAAAATATAAACAAACCCTACCATACCCCCTATTGTAAAATTATTAAGTAAGTCTAAAAACAACGAATCAAAAATGCAAAACGATGTAGCAATAGGTCATAAGATTTGATGCGCACGCGATGTTTTGCTGGTACACTATAAGAGCAGGGGTCATCAAAAGTAGCGTTCCGTTACAAGCTGAATCTACAGGATTGTTTTGATAAGCTAGTGATAACATAGTACATACAAATAGAAACACGAACTCAAATTCAAAGCCATTATAATTTCAATTATTGGTTAATCGTGTTAACGTGAGTGCTAACAAAAATATAATTGTTAGAAAACATGAGAGTTCTTGTAAGTAAAAATTATAGATATCAACATAAGAATTTAATGTTGTTTTACAAGCTGCAAATTGTAATAATTTGGCCAATTTTTTATGCCATTTTTTTAAACGTTAAAATTGTTTGATCACCTACTCATAAACCATTCAGTAGTTTATTTAAAACCATTCATATTTTTTGTCTTTTCTTATCTATTTCATTATCAACTGAAAGTGTAAGCCAGTTTTAACTATAACCATGGACGTAATAGAAAAAAGAATCTAAAGCAGTTGTTGCTTTCTTTTAAACGTCCATCCATTAGCATTGTTGTGAATCTTCCAGCTATTTCCCAACGGCTAACAGCTCTGTTCTACACAGCCGAGTGGTTACAGAGTTCTGCAAATTTTCATGGTTTAATCACAATCGAATATGAGGATAAAAACTGTCATTCAAAACAAACAAAATACACTCGATTTGGTCATGGTTCATGATTGAATATCTCCCTAACGATCGAAAACACTACAATAATTAAAATTGATCACTTAGATTCAAGAAGTACAAGAGCTTCTTTTTAATAAAATCAAGAACAATCCAACCAAATGCAATACATTTTATTTAACCTATTTAACTTATATCAATAGTAATGTAACATTTTGTACGGGGTGTTCATTATAAAACTTCATCTAGTAGGCTATGAAATTTTGACAGAAAACCATGACATAATCAAAATAAATAGACTTTAGTTTCTGCACCCTTTTCTTTTGACATTTCACAGCAAACTAGATTAATTTTTATAATGAACACCCCGTATAATTATTTACATTATTGACAAAACTTCAAAAAGAAACCTTTTTTTGTTTATTGAATAATATCACTATCGATATTCTCTAAATTAGACACCGATGGGTAATTGACACCCAAGCATCTGGGCTGTATGCGTGAAATTATACGTATTTTAGATGTTTTTGTTGTTGTTTTTTTAATTTTAATTGTATGGTTTCCCAAATTTTAATGTGTTTTGAGTTTGAGGAATGAGTCCTGATGTGCTATTGCTTTTATACCATGACTAGAGCATTTTACGACAAGAACTTCGAGTCCTGATGAAGTTTAATGCTTAGTTAGACGAAACGTTGAAGAAGAGCTGTATGTTTTGCTGCCTTGTCCCAATTCCGCCGATTTCCCCTACGTCGTGATGGGAAATACCAATATTAGGAAAATTTAGAAGAGGTGTTAATTTAACCCATAACGTTTGCGAATAATATGACCAATCAAGTTGCGGAAACGAAAAGTGAGTTCTTCTAATTCTCTAATCTTAACATAAAGAGTAACTGAACTTGAACTTAACCTGAACTAACCGAAAAGTTAACCTGCTCTAAAAATTAGAAGAAAATCGGGCCATCACGGGCCCCTTTTGGATCTTTCAATGATTGGATCATTCAATGATTTGGATCTCCTATTGCTGTGGAAATGCTATGTTGTGGATCTTCTATTGCCTAAAACTGGAACGGAAATAACACGAACTATACAGACCTAACCTAAACTAACTGAAAGTTAACCTGCTCTAAAAATTTGAAGAAAATCGGGCCCTCGCGGGCCCGTTCTTCATATTATTCTCTGCCCTTAACACAAAGAATAGGACTGAAGTAAAATGAGCTAATCTAACCTAAACGTAAAAGTGTAGTTGAACTAACCTAACCAAAACTAGTTAATTGGACTAACCTGAACTAACCGAAAGTTAACTTGTTCTAAAACTTAAAGGAAAAGCGGGCCTTCCTGGTCCCGGTTTTTATATTATTCTCTACTCTTAACATAAAGAGTAGAACTGAACTAATTTGAGCTAGCCTAACCTAAAAGCAAAAAGTATAGCTGAATCAACCTAACCATGAAAAATAAAACTTTCTTTTTTTTTTCTTTTTTTTTATAGCGGATTAGGAATGCCTTTACGCACTACCCCAGGTCGTTGATGGTCGGGTGGTAAATTGACCTGGGAGTGTGTTGTGACTCAGTCATGTCTTCGACAATACCCACTAAACCCATCCCGCTCTTCACCCCAGTTTCCACCCGGAACCGCCACTAGGCATTACTTCAGTTGGGGGGGGGGGGGGGCGGATATGTACACACTCAGTTTGTTTTTTTTTCTTTTTTTTCCCCTCCCTTTTTTTTACATTTCTCAGATTGGCTTCTTTTTCTTAAGTTCAGAGAATCGACTCTAGAGCTGGTTTCGTTTTACGTCGATGTTTGTCTCATTTCGTAGGCTTCCTTCTCTTGCATTATACTTCTTAGCATTTTTGTAACACTTTTCCATTTGTTCTCATCACATTATTACATCTGCGATGTTATCTTTTTTTATGTCTATACTGCAATCTCTTTCTGCTATCATTCTATGCCTTTGGAATTGGGGACAAACGAAGATCGTGTGTTCGGGTGGGTCTACTTCTTCGCAGAACCAGCAAGCGTCGGATTCCTGTTTTTTTATTCTGTGAAGATAGGTGCCGAAAATTCCGTGTCCAGTTATGGCTTGTGTCACGTAGTAGTCGACGTTTCCAAATTTGTTGTGTGACCATTTCTTTACATTTTTGATAAAGGTTTTTGCCCACCCACTGATTTATTTTGCCACATTTCCATCAATATGGACCTAGCAGTTAACCGATAATCCTTGCCGTTTTTATAGGTTGCGTTCCTTTCTTCTATGAGGAGTTCCATGGAGGGTAGCCCTGCGATTGCAAGAGCTGCTTCTGTAGATGTAGTCCTGTATGCCGATATGACCCCCAGCGCGAGGCGTCGGTTCACTTGCTCCAGTTTATTTAAGTATGTCTTGTATTTTGTTGCGGAGCTCCAAACCGGGGTAGCATACAGCATCGCCGATATAACCGCGCTTACCAGTATTCTTCTTTTGTAGGGATTTGGCCCGCCCATGCGCGGCATTAATCGAAGAAGTACGTTACTCATTTTTTTGGCTTTTTCGCAGATTTTGTCTACATGAGACTTCATTTTTAAGTCTTTGTCAAGGTAGACACCTAAGTATTTTACCATTTTAGAGCTGCTAATGTTGCTACCCAATACATCTAATTCTAAGCGGTCCACTTTCTGCCTTCCCGCCAGTAGTACCAACTCAGTTTTTTTGGTCGCCACCTTGATTTTCATTTCTGTCAGAATCCGAGTCACCTCGGCAACAGCATAAGTTGATTTGTCCTCCAACTCTGCTCTGGTTTTAGCTCTTATGATGACAGCTAGGTCGTCAGCGTATGCCATCAGTTCTACATTTTCTTCTGTGCGGATTCTTAGGATTTTGTCGTAGAAGACGTTCCATAAAAGTGGCCCAAGAATGGAACCTTGTGGCACACCACCTGTTATTTTATGTGCTGTCTCTGCACTCTCTGCAACTATATTTCGTTCGCTGAGATATGATTTGACCATCTCTACTAGATATTCACTGATGTTGCCTTTCTTTATGGTATCGACGATGTCTTCCCAAGGAGCCGAGTTGAAAGCATTTTCGATATCCTGCAACACCATAGCGCAGGACTCTCGGTTTCTGTAGCTTTTCGCATCGATATTTTCTTTTATTTTTACCACCTGCATGAGTGGATCCAGCGTGGACATGCCCTTTCTAAACCCGAACTGTGACGTACTAATTAAGCCCTTTTCTTCAACTTCCTTTTCGAGTCGGTTTTTGACGAGAATTTCAAGTAATCAAGCACTGTCTATGAGACATATGGGCCTGTAGGTGACTTCTAGATCGTTAAGTTTTTTTGGCTTCTCGATAAGTACTAACCTGGCGGTTTTCCAGATTTTTGGGAACGTGCTTGTTAGTAAGCATTGGTTGTAGACTTTCAGGAACCTACTCGGACAGGCACTTGCACATGCTTTAATTATATTTGGGGTAATGGCGTCCATACCCGGCGCTCTCTTTGGCTTGAGTCTGCAGATAGCATCTTTTAACTCGTCCAGCTCGAACAGCAGGACATCTCTGGAAGGTACTGTTTTCTTAGTCCATACTGGCGCGTTTTGTGATGGAAAAAGTTTGGCTATTTGCGCCTTTATGCGGTTCGAGTCTAAGTTTCGTTGTTGTCGCAGTTTCAGTTTATTAAAGATTATTTGGTATGCCTTACCCCATATGTCGTTATCAAGTTCAAGACACAGAGACTTCCATTTTGCTTCCTTACTCCGTTTCATTGCTTTGTTTAGTTCCCGTTTGGCCGACTTGTATTCTTCCCGTAAATCTGCTGTTTGTGTGCCGACGTCGTTTCGTGCCCTAGCTCTAGTTGAAGTTCTTCCCAGACGGTTACAAATTATGCGTTTTTGAGCAATTTCCTCATTAGTAGTAGACAGGAGGTCGCTGGTGGGGGTTATGCTTTCTTTTAGGGAACGTAGTATTGCAATTTTCCACCACGAAGTTTATAAGGTCTTCTGGGTTCTTGACAGAGTTTTGATTTCCAGCGCCGGTACATTTCTTAGCAAACTTAGTCAGGGTGATTTCATTAGTGTGCTATCCTTTAACTGGGTGGACCATCGGATGGAAGGTATTGCGATTTTCTAGCAGTGCGCTGAAGCGGATAGAGTTGTGGTCGCTGCCGTTTTCGGTGGTCTCCACTCCATTTGTTGATTCTATCTTTCCAATTTTCAGTCACCAAAGTAATGTCTATGATAGAGTATCCGGCGTGTCCTGCGAAAGTTGGCGTTTCTCCTTCATTGATCACAATCAAGTTATTTGAGCCTATCCAGTCACTCAGGATTCTTCCTCTTAAGGTTTCGATGTGGGACCCCGCCGCATGCATCTTGGCATTGAAGTCACCCGCGATAATAGTTGGTTTATTTGCTCGCTTCAAATGGGTTCCGATGGTATGCAGAAAGTTTTCAAAGTTCTCGATTGGCTTATTAGGTGAGTGGTAGCATGAGATTAACACACATGGTTCCAATTCTACCCGGACAAAGCCTGTTTCGCTTGTGCTATTTATCACAGCCCTTTTTTTGTAAACGTTTATAAAACTATCACAGTTAATATCACAGAAATGTTTGTCTTTGGTTCTTAGATTTGGCTCGCATCCCATCACCACGTCGATGTCCTCGTCCTGGACGCACTTGTACGCCAAGTCGTGCGCAGCTTTAGACCTTCCAAAGTTGAGTTGGAGGAATTCCAACTCGTTCTTCCAAGCAGCCATGCCACAGGTGGGCAGTTGATTTGTAGAAGAGAAAACTTGGGAAGATAGAAGTCTAGTCCGCTTTGGCCTACGCTAAAGAGATTTGTTTCCCATCCTTTTTGCTAAGGATAGCGCCCGTTTAAAGGCACGACACTGGCCGGAACCTGCCATGTGCCCCTCTTCGTTACAAACTGGACATTTTTGACAACTTTTGCAGTCTTTTTCTTTATGGGCTTCATCTCCGCATTTGTAACAGAGTTTGCTTAAGTCGGCTCCTTGGCAATCATTCGTTTCATGACCATACTGCCAGCATCTGCGGCATTTTATCAGGTTAATTCGCTTCTGGATCCCGCAGCGTGAGAGTCCGACTTTGAGCCATCTTGCGTGTATTAATTTATTTGCTGCCGACTCTTTAATTCGGATGGTGACTGCTTGGGTATTATTAGCATTTGGGCGCATGTTGCCGACATGCAGATCATTTTTGAAGTCCGGTTCGTCTTTTAGCAGTCTTATTATGGCCTCTTGGACCTCTCCTCTTGTCGCAGTGGCGGCCATGCCTCGTATGTGAAGGGTCTCGCTTGGTACATGGCCCCCGTTGATCCTTATTTTTGTGTTTGTTATGGATTTTTCAACTGTTTCCTTTAGGCTTTTGAGAGCGTTTGTATCCTTATCGGTAGTAATTAGGATGTTCCCATTGCGAGTCGTTCTAATTGCTCTGATGGCATTGCCTTCCAGTGTATTCCCGATACTATCTTTTAAGCTACTTATAGTCTGTTTGATGTCTAGATCTTTTCCTTCTAGAATCAGGGCATAGGTAGGTTTTTCTTTGGCTGGGTTTTTTCTTTGGTTTTAGCTTTGGTTTTTGTACTGTTTCTATTTTCTCTTGTTTGTCCTCGTCTTCCATAAAGCGTTTGGTCGTATATATGGCAACCATTGTTTTACATCCGTGGAAAATCGCCTCCACCATTTTTTGGAGGTGGTTTAGTGATTTCCATTTGACGTGATGCATCGCGACCCAATCGTAATCTGTAGTTTCTTTTTTAAGAAGATGAAGCTTGTCCCACAGGTCGTTGTCGTCGTTTTTTGTATTTATTTTAATTACCATTTGTGATTCTTCCGGCTCTTTCTTTTTGGACTTTATTTTAATTTTCTGTTCCAAAACGTCAAACTCCTCGCTGCTTTCGCAAAGTTCTGGGTATTTCCTTTTGTACATGGCTTGTATGCTGTCTTCCATGTTTGGATCCGTGGGTTCGACAAAGACCACTTTTACGGTTTGGGCTTTAGTGATAAGCGGATTACCTGTCAGGCATTCCGTGTTGGTAAAACAGCTGGCATGCCATTTGGATTCTATTACATCCTTCAAGTCTTCCAGTGTTTTTATTTCTTCCAGATTGGTGCCCGTTATTTCTGCGTGTTCCTCTTGCCACCCTGTTGGCGTTTGGGAGCTTGTGTCTTGCTTTTTGGCTTTTTCCGTCTGAGTGAGATCTTCAGTCTGAACATCGGCATCGTAGGTCATCTTGTCCTCCTTATCATACCTATGTAGGTCGAGCCACTTTTTTATTGCAGTACCGTTTATTACTTGTACTTGCCTAGTTAGTTTTCTGGCAAGTTCTTTGAGTTCCTTTTTTGTGTTTTGTTCGATGTAGCCGTTTATATCTGTTGAATTTTTTTTTTATCATCTCCAGAGCTTCACTTAGAGCGAAATGCTCTGGACTGATTTTCCTTTTGTAGATTCCATCGTCTGTTTGGTCTATCGAGGTGTCTAGTGTTTTCCTCTTTAAGGCTCCGCGTGCCCTATGGAGTGGCTTCCATTCATTCTGCATAGCAGACTGACGCGATCATCTTGGAGAACCGCGTTCAAGGCCTTTCCTTCGTCTCTGACAATCGGAATGTTGCTCCCCCCAGAATCCATAGAGCGGCCTACCGGAGTAGGGAGGGATTCTCGGCTATTTGCCGTATCCTCCTGGGGTAATTCGTATTTACTTCCCGACATTTTAAGTATAAGTGCGTTTTTAGGCTACCGCCAGCACGTCATAATCTATGTTCATAGCCAGGTCGTCGTCGAGTCCGCTTATCAATCCGTCTGCCGTTATCCAGTCCGTGTTCGTAGCGTGTCGTCGTCCTGCCTTCCGCGTTTGTTACCCCGATGCCCCCTCCACCAGGATTGGTTACCTGATCTCGAGGGAACCAGAACATCCAGGGGCCACCACGTGGAGGTGCGGATAGGACTTTGGCCCCCAGGAAAACTAGAACTGAACTAACCTGAGCTAACCTAACCCAACCAGGAGAACTGGAACTTAACTAAGCTGAACTAACCAAACCTAAGCTGAACTAACCTAACCGTGTTGCCACCGTTAGTACCATTGTACTAAATCTAATCCTTTTGCGTCTCATTTAGTACCCTAATACCCACAGCTCCAAATCTAGCAGTACAATGTTCACAGTTCCTATGCACACACTACGGGCATCCGGTATCTGTCAGAATATTCAAAACTATTCGTATTCACGTCAGTAGCCATTTTCATGTACCTATAAAACGTCATCTAGTTGGCTATGATCTTTTGATAAAAAAGAAGAGAGTTATAAAAATACGTCGTAACTTGATTCGCCATCATCTATTTGACATTAGCTCTTCCCAATCAGCTTTGAGTGTTTAATTAACCTTACTTATTAGTTGCCATCTTGTATTGTTATGAAGTAACTCACGACATGCTTCAAAATAACAAATGAATTTCATAGGTGGCTAGATGACGGATTCTAATGAACACATGGTACATTGTATACGAAGTTGGGTCCCAATACCTAGACAAGTTGGAGTGAGATAGGCTGATGTTCAGAGCGGTCGGGTTTCTGTGGTTCTGTGCTCTCCGTCAGAAGCATTTTTTTTTAATTTTCTTAATTTTTATGACCTAGTTTAAAGTTTGATACCTTAGAAGGCAATCTAGTACAAATTTCTGTCAATTTTAGTACCTACTTTCAAAACATATCAAGGTGGCAACACTGTAACCAAAAGTTAACCTGTTCTAAAAAAAAAAGAAAAGCGGGCCCTCACGGGCCACGTCGGGTCTCCTATACCTGTAAGATCTACTAATAAGTTCTCAGTACATGCAGTAGTTACTGCTGTTCTTTTTGACTGGAATACGGTCATCACATTGCCCAGGTTTATAATTATTCGCAAATAATATCTATTGCGCCCCAGAGCAGGAGTAGTATGTGGAAGGATTGAGCTTTCAAGGCCCTTTTTTAGGTCTGAATCGATTTTTTTCATTTCGGAGATATAGAATCATGAAAATGATCAGATAAAAAGTTTTTAAAATTTTTATTGAAAGGCAGCTATCATCAATTCATAATAACATGCAAATATTCGGTTATGCCAGAAGCAACTTTTAGACAAAAATTAAAATCCTTTCCATCCCCTTCAACATAATATATTTAATCAATACAGATCACTCATCACTTATGCGGCACTCAACGAATTTTAACCAAGAAACTATTTAACAGAACCCAAAACCTCATCAAGTCAACCTTATCGATCCTTCAGAACTGCTGCGACCAGAAGCCAAATTTGCCGAAAAAGATTTCGGTGCTTTCAGAGATTACACAGTGAATCCAGATGATCCCATTCAGGAAAGAGTCAGGATAACCTACTTGGACATGCACACAAATCAGACTGTTGATTTCGTGAAAGGTAAGTAAACATCACCCAAACTTAATTCTATGAAGCACGAGCCTTGTAGGAAAGCACGAAAAATGGTGTCGCTTCAACACTTTCAAGTCAACTATGAAGGACGCATTGATAAAACTAAACGAACTGGTAGATGAGAGCGATCCGGACGTGGATCTTCCCAATATTGTCCATGCATTCCAGACAGCTGAGAGAATTAGGAAAGATTATCCTAACGACGAATGGTTCCATCTAACTGGATTGATCCATGATGCTGGAAAAGTAAGTAGGCTAATGTTGATCGGCTTCAATAACATAGATCGATAAAGTATTCTGTTAATGTTGTCTTTAATTAGCATTTTGTGCATGTTTGAAGCATGTTTTGTTCATTCTTTACTAATTCAACAATGTTTACTAAATCAACAAAAAATGGAGTTATACAAGGTGAGTCATAATGGGTGGTCGAAAACAAAATTTCATATTTTTTGGTCGATTTTAAAGGGGGTCGTAATATTTCTGTTACCTACTAAGCTTCGTGGTTAAACTTGTAACCTGTAATTAGTAGATTTATCACGTACTTAAATAATTATTTACCTAACAAGTGCGGAAAGTGATACTCTTGCGCACGAGGCTGTCGTTCGCGTCGCTTCGCGTCGTTCGGGCAGGCAGTTGAGGGCGGAAAAGACACTTTACGCATGTGTAGGTACAAAATTTTTCCTTCGAGTATCCGTTTCATTATATAGGATTAAAATTTACAGAAAAAATAAAGTTTAATTTTAGTAGTTTGATCTGACGTGCATTTTTAATCAGGAAACTAAATATAAACTTATAATTTTTTGACCTGAGTAGAATTTTTTTATTTATTTTAATCAGTGCGGATAAGTTATTTTACCGCACTCACTGTGGAAAAGTAACTTTACCGCACTCAATGCGGAAAAGTAACTTTAAAGCACTCAATGTAGAAAAATATCTGAGAAACGACTTGGGTATTTTAAATATAGAGAAATGTCATTAGGAATAGCTCATGGTTTGTCAGCAAACAGTAGGTCTGTAAGTATTCCATCTTGTACGCTAAACCATAAACAAAACTTCAAAGATCTAAATAAAATAATAACGTTATTAAACGCAAAACAATGAGCACTAAACATTAATTATCAACAATTAGCACTAAACACTATTAGGGAGATTATGACCCATAAATATTAAAATTAAAAGTAAAATTCGTAGCGCATTGTAGCTTTAGCTCCATTTGTAGCTGCAGATGTTATTTCACCCTGGTTTGTACACTGGATATTAGTAGCTTCTTGTGAAGTCGTTGATGTTAATTTAAGACTGCTAGGCGAGCCATCTAATAATGACGTCATTGAAACGGATTTGCTGCTTCGCCGTTTTTTAAGTATATTTGCTGCAATCTTCTTTTTATTTTCAAGGATATCTTCAATGTAGGATTCCGCGACTGAAGTCGACTTCCACCCACCGTGCCTCTTAATGTTGGTGATATTTGAGTCTGAGTTTGCCAACATTGTAGCTGAGGACCTCCGGAAACAATGGCCGGTATACATCTCAGGATTCTGTAGACCTAAATATACTGCTATGTTCGAAGGCATTTTGCCAAAAATACGGGGTGTTCATTATAAAACTTGTTGTCTGTGAAAGTGTCTAGTTGGCTGTGAAATGTCAAAAGAAAAGGATGGAAAAACAAAAGTCCATTTATCTTGATTATGTCATCCTTTTCTGTCAAAATTTCATAGCGTGCTAGATGAAGTTTTATAATGAACACCCCGTATTTATTCCCACACATTGCTTCGAACATTTGCCATCCTTATATGCTACGAAGAAGCGTCGATGTGGCGTATTTGCAGGACGTAAGGATTTGTACTTTTTGTAAAGGTCAGTGTACCGTGTTTCTGAGTCATCATTATTGCATACGACGAATTTCCTTGAAACATTGGTCTTTTTATTTGAGATTGTTACTAACAAGACATCATTTTTCTCTCCAATGTCATCTATGGTAAGTTTCATCAGCTCATCCCTGCGGCAAGCTCCTGCAATTCCGAAAACTGTTGCACTCTTCATCAATAAATATACACTGTCATGAGCTTCAGACAGAAATCGATCTGCTTCTTCACTTTCGAGTACCTTTGATTTTTTCGACCTAAATCCGTCATTGACTTTCTTCAAAAAGGCTGTTAATTTGAAGAATTTGCTTATATCGATGTTTTTCTTTACTTTTAGAACGAGCTTGATCATTGAGTATTTTGACCACAAAGTTGAAGGAATACATTTTGGACAGGCGATTAAAATATGCTAAAAATACCTCTTCCTTCATTAACGAGTCGTTTTTTTCAGTGCACCATGTTTCAAAGGCTAGATACTCCTTCTGGGAGCGATTCTTCGATTTTTCTGGAATGAAATTACTACTTGCTTCAGTAGCTGCGTCAATTATTTCTTGAGGAAGTTCTTCATCAGAAGAATCAATCTTAAGGATAAGTCAAACTGCAACTGTCAAACTGGAACTATGGAATGGAGTGAAATAAACTGTCAAGCTTTTTTCACAGTTCTTGTTGATATTCTTCGATAACCATCCACAGGCATCAAATGCCATACCCCTATTGTTGTAGTATACTTATAAAGGAGCTACCAGCTAGCACAAGCTGTTGATCAATAATGACATTGAAAAAGTAATAACATTTAGAATCTTATAATATGGAAGTTTGGATAGCTGTGGTACTCGATAAACTGACCTAAGGTTATTGGATTTTCACGCAATTTATAAGTCCCTGTATCTTGAAAACTATTTTTCCTAAGGTCATATTATAACATTCTGGTCAGTGATGAGCTTGGCTATCAGCCCTCTAAGGGTTGACGTTGAGTCTTGGAACACCCTGTATATGGGAGCTCTTGATGATGCTGTTTTCAGTTTACATAATATAAGGTTTTATGATATTACCTTTAACCGTTTTCTCGCAAGTAACAAATATTTTCCCTATATAGCACCCACTAAAATACAATACACTAAAATACAATTCTTATTACTTTTATGGGACAGATATACTTTATATTCATTGGTTAAAATTTGGTGACATTCTGTAAATTTTATATGGTAGGTAAGTCAAGATTATCAATTTTATTTAGTGACAATTTAACTTATTGGCAGTCATAGAAGAACTTTTATTTTTCCATATTCAGTGTGGTAAAGTAACTTTACCTCACCCGGTGCGGAAAAGTACTCCCTCCCAATAGCAAATGAGTGCGGTAAAGGGTGCTTTACCTGAAAAGTGCGGTGGGTGAAAGGACTACTGGCTTTTTCATCTCTTGAATAACATCTCCCTCCTTAACGCCGGTCTTCTCTTTTGGCCATTTCTCAGGCTCCTGACATAGCCATCAGAGACCCTCCCACCATTTCGATTCCAACAATTGTTTTGGGAAGCATCCACTGGAACAGTTCCAGGATTCAAACTACATGGAACATTACTCCCTTAAAGTATCCTTTACAATCTCTTTATCTCTGTTGTGAATATTGCCCACTCTCCTTCTCGATTGATCCAAGAGAGTACCCTGTCCAAAAATACCTATTCAATTGGATCTGCAACTATGTATGAACAGTAAGATAGAGCCTGGTAGCTATGGCAGCTGCAATTAGCTCCAATCGAGGAATTGACACTTGCTTCTTCGTAGTAACTCTACTCTTTGTGGCTAACAAGTTGATACAAACTTCTTGACCAAGAACACAGCGTAAGAAAACTACAGCAGCATAGCCATTTTTACTAGCGTCACAGAAGGTGTTAAAACTGAAATCTTCAGCTTCATTAAGTCCGCCAAATATCCATTTTGGAATCGAGATATTGAAGAGAAACTTTAAATTCACCAGCGGTATTTCCGACCACTTCAGTGTCCCGACCTATTCCCAAATTGCACGTCCTCTGAATTTAGGAATCAAAGTAGCTGGAAAATGCCCATTAGATTAAGTATTCCGTTGTGTCGCTAACAGCATCAACCTGTTAGGAACAGCAATAGTCTGTAAATCTTCCTCTCAAAAAATCAGCCTTAAGTTCAAAAGTATCGGCGTTCCATGAAAGTTCAAGCTTACTTGCCAGTTTGCACTTCCTCTATAATACCCTCTGCTAAACATTCATCAAATACCTTTTCTTTATAAGTCAAATCACTACTTTCCAGTTTCATCAGCTTTCATGCAGGATCACCAATATCCGAAATTTCATTATGCATCTTTATTGGCTCTTGAACCCAAGGAACGTAAAGCAGTGAAGCAACCTCCGAATATATTACAGGCATTGATAAAGCTTCCGCGGTCCAGCTGTAATTATTGTGATAGCTCAATTTTAGAAAGTAAGCATAATATTCTTGTTTGTCATTAACGCCTCCAAAAAGACGGTGTATGTAACTAGCTGTCATAATAACTCGACCGACTCGATCAGAGTTTGAAGAAAGCCATGAAAATGGGAACCATTTATGCAAGTCAACATATTATTTGACTTGGTTGGCAGCTTTCGATTTCCGGTAGATTTCTTCTCTGACCTTTCCTCTGGCAAATCAGGACACATGAGAATCACAGGTGGTTTACTGATTTACAAGTATTTGACTGGTGACCAACCCTCGATAACAGCCATTATTTGTCTTTTTCTCTTAAGAGTCCAACTTTGAGCTTTTCAAGCACTTCAAACTACCATGTTTACAGTCACAAAACATACCATTTTAAACTTCAACCATCTTACCTTAATTGAATAAATCAGTTGCGTTGGGAACTGCTGCCGTTCTCGTAGATTTCCATCAATTTGCTCACAAAACCCAGATCTTTCAGAGCCAAAACAATCCTCTGCATACTGCCAACTTCTTGCTTAAGAAACAACATCATATAACATTGACACAATCTAAGTAACTTTTCCGGTGAACAAAACAGTAGCGTCAAGCCAATTTTACCCCCGAGCAATAGCATTGCTTATTACCAACGCCAAAAGTTCGCGTATATAAAACTCGTCTGCAAATGCATATGAGATATCATAGATGCAAAGCGTCTATGATCTTTTGAAAATTATCTCTTACTCCAGGGAAACTTTGAATGAGCTATCACGCACAACTGCCCAGTACAGTGGCTTGCACCCAGTGACCTAGGAGATACAAAAACCGAGAACTTCCTAAAATTCAAAAACATAAAATAATAGGAACTATTAATAAAATAGCAAAATATTTATAATTTTTACAAGCACGCCAATGACTAGAAGTGGAAGTGGCCGCCGTCTTGAAGAGCCGTTTACAGGTTTAAAGCCAATAAATGGTTTCATTTTTTGGCCTGAAGTCCGCCATTTTCTAGGTACCCATGACGTAATTTCATTATCAAAGTACACATGAATTGGAGAATTACCACATTAAATAATTTGAAGTAAGACGTCAAGTGACGTCAATTCATGCGGATGTCGCCACCATTTTTGAGGATTCCACTGCTAGAAAGAAGGACACAACTGTACAACAGGGTGGTCTCTCCAGAAGTAATATACTAGCTCGTTGCTTGAGTATATAACAGTATCATCGTGAATTTTTTTAAACTAAGCCCAGAAAGGTAACCATTTTTTTATATTTCTACCGAAGGTCTTAAAAATAGTAGTAGTAGACATTGGGGGGCCGAAGCCTTGCGATTAGACTTTAAAGGCCCATTTCACAGTCTCCCGATCCACCTATCTCTACTCGACCTGGGCCCTCATTTCCTCCACCAGTCGACCCGTCCCTCTAATGGAGGAGAGTATCTCGTCCCATCTCAAAGTCGGAAGCTCCCCTCGATGGAAGAAGGCGGCTCCCAGTGTTCTGTGGTGCAGTCGCGCCTACCTATAGCACACTCCCTGAAAGTGGTATGACGACTCTGCCCTTGCTCCACACTGGGTGCAGAATGGACTGTCCCCATTCCTAGAAGGTGAATGTTTCAGTTTATTCTGCGGTGGCCAGTGAGGATTCCTATAAGGTCTCACAGGCACTGCCGACTTCTCCCAAGTAGCCACCAGGCCTTGGATGTGTCCGGGTTAGGGTAGATTTCCTTGATCTGCCCATATATTCCTGACTGTGTCCAGTTTATTGTTGTACTCTCCCATGCCCACTCATTCAGAGCTTGTGGATATTTCCCTCTGGTGATCTCCCAGTGAAGCCGTACCTTACGGTTGGGGAGTGCCGATCTGACGCAGCTTACCACTGTGTTGAGGTTCCCCGGGCCCTAAGGGCCTCATTGATGTTGTTTGTTCTGGCTTTGTCGAATGCTCCATCAATGTCGAAAAGGAGTGCCAACAGCACTTCCTTACTCGAGTATGCCTTCTTTATTTTATGCACTACAGTGGAGAGCGGCAGGAGTCTGCGCAGGCACCAAAGTAGGGCTTAACGATTCAGACTGGTTGGGGGTGGAGCTTAAGATCTTTCATATTTACCAGGGTGGGAATAGGATGGTCCTGATTGGTCAGGAGTTTATATCTACTTCATAATGTAAGTTAGGTTTATATAATAATTTACTGTGAGAACAAAATTTACAAGAATTCATTTGCATTTCATTTTTTGGCTGGAAGTGAGCCAACTTTAAGGAACCCATGACGTAATTTCATCGTAAGAGCACATGAATTGGAAAATGACAACTTTAAATGATTTGACGTAAGATTTCAACTGACGTCAATTGAAGCGGAGATTGTCGCCATTTTTTAGGGACCCACTGCTAAAAAGAGAGGTTAAACTGTAAAACAGGAGACTCTCTCCAGACGTAATATACTTCCTCGTTGATGATGAGAGAATTATCATACAAAGGCGTGAAAGATTAAAAAGGTAATTTCAACTGAGCACGGTTTCCATGATGGCACAACTTCCATCTTATGTCAAATAAAAGCAAACGAAATAGAAATATCAATTAGTGGCGCTTCCTGTTATCTTTTTGATCAATGGGCATGACAGAAGTGATACGTGAAGAGGGAAACTCAAAGGAAGAAGAAAACCACTAAATATGATAAAATTAAGCCATTGTTGATAAATAGG
Organism: Taphrorychus bicolor; assembly: GCA_951812265.1. Taxonomy (NCBI): domain Eukaryota; kingdom Metazoa; phylum Arthropoda; class Insecta; order Coleoptera; family Curculionidae; genus Taphrorychus; species Taphrorychus bicolor. Next base: position 20,582,908 of record OX638306.1, on the reverse strand, counting down.
AATACAATTTAGGGAAAAATAGGAGAAAAATACACCTGGGAATCTAAAGTGGAAACTTGACAACACTGTATAGTCTACGTTAAGTAACCAATAAACAAGAAATGTCAACGTCTACTTTACGGATTTTCGGTTCAAAGTGTTTGGAGTGTCGTTGGAGGTCCTCTGTAATAGTAGAAATGAGCGAAAGTATCGAAAATGATGTAAAAAAGAGAGCATTAAGTTTTCTTTTTTTTATAAAAAAAAAACGATTCTAAATTGAAAGCTGTGACTATATTATTAAGAACTATTTTACCTTTTGATGATCAATTATTCTTCTTGTGTGTTGTAGTTAACTATTTTGTCAAGGCACATCTCAGTTCAGTTCAGTTAAGTTTTTAATTTGGTTAAGTTAGTTCAGTCATGTTTTTATTTTGCTTAGGTTAGTTCAGGTTCAGACTATTTATGTGCTGCATTTCACAGTTTTGTTAAGGCAAATCCCCATATATCAGTATTCTTGGGGGGGATTCAGGGACATCGATTATTTGCTAAATATAACAGTTGAATTTTTTTTTGTCATTGTGACGTCATGGGATTCAGTAGGGTTACTTAATGGGCATCATTTCTATCTAGGGCATACTTATTCAACTATCTCCTGCGTTTATCTTGTGTGACCCTTTCAAGTTATTTTTGAATGAATGAACTAATGAATTTTAATGAAAGAATAAACTGAAATTTGGACATTGAAGAGCACAGGAGTCTAGGAAATAGCTGAACAACATTTTACCAATTTGTGCTATAAGTTGATTGCGCTTAACTAACAGTAATTTCGCTTTAAACACATACGCTATTATACGTTTCAAAAGTATTATTACATTTAAAACTCGTTACTTTTTCCCTATTAATAAACAGGCACGGAAATGGAGCAATCCCTCCAACAATTCGAACGCGCTAAAAGGAAAACTCTCGCCTTCTTCATGGCCTGCTTTGTATATTCCTGACGACCGTGAATCAGCCATTCTTGATCAGTCTGTATACCATACCTGATTATTCTCAGAAGGTTGCTGAAGCAGCTCTTCTTTGAACTCTTCCCTTGTTGGGATGTTTATCTCAAATGGCTGTTATAGTCTCAGCCGATCGCAAGGTCACCCGTCCTGCGACAGGACAATTGGGATGCCCCACTGGATGAGCTGGCGATCTGCGTGTGCCCACGGCTGTTTCCTTTCATAGGTCGCAGAAATCCATCCTCCTGCAGGAACCTGTCGCCTCCCTCTTCACCCAGATTGGAATCCGCGGCAGATCCAGTAAGGCATTAAGAGCTGCTCCCGGTGTTGTTCTGAACGCACCCTTTATGGCTAGGAAGACTCTGTAGTCTGGCCAACCTGAACGCATAGTTTTAGAAGCAGAGCCGTAGTTTTCCTTCTTTTGGTGTAGAGCACAAACTCTGTCTTGCCAGGGTTAACAGACAGTCCCGTCTCGGTACACTATTGTACTATTTTTGATTGTGATCGAATGCCCTTTGCATTCGATCACAAACGCTGCCAACTTCCTTTGTCCTATACTGGTATCACGTCCATAGTCGAGTTGATAAGCAGCTGCCTTATGGACAGCCGCCCTCGTCCTCGATTTCCTTCCGGTGATCTCCCAGAAACTTCATAGTCATAACAAAGTAAGAAGAAGCACCCAAAAAGTTCACAATGCGAAGTCCATATCCGAAAAGATGTGTCTGGTCGAGATCGTCAGAAAATGTGACCGCCCGTTGATGAGAAACTTTGCTTTTCCAGAAGAAGTCTGGTTCGCACAACTCCTACTACTAGTACAACAAGGAATGACTCAAATCTGTCTTGAGTAATTACAGAATGGCATCAAATTGTCACTAAAAAGAAAAATTAATTTTATTTTTCTAAATTTTTAAAAATTTAATAAGTTTTAGGTTTAGGTAGATACGTTCTTCAAAATTCGAAGTAACTAAACCATGTTTCTTTTCAGATAATGGCATTTTACGGTGAACCCCAATGGTGCGTGGTAGGGGACACTTTCGTCGTGGGTGCCGATTGGGCACCGAGCATCGTGTACCGGGACACGTCTTTCGTGAACAACCCAGACGGCAAAAATCCCAAGTATAAGTAAGTAAACGGCAAATCAAAGTCCTCGACTCATTTGATATAGAGGAAACACCGTCGGGAATGATTAAATAATCCGGACCCTCTTCCCCGGAGTTCGCTGCTAAGCAGAAATGTTAAAAGACAGAATCTCATGAATAGCAAATGATGAATAAGAGATTTCGGGTCACATTTCAGATTCCGCGCGTTACGTACGGGCGCGCGAGCGGGGCACAAAAGGCCCAAAGAAAATTTGTTTGACACATCCAGAAGAGATTAATTATGATGAGCGGGCGGGAACGTCTTATCTCGGCTGCTCAACCTCTCCGCAACTCCTCGTGTTTAACGGCAAAATGGCAAAGTTTCTTGACTCTTGCAACTTCACAGGTTTATAACTAAATTAGTTCTCGCGGAGAAGGCAGCTTATGTCACGGGACGGATTTGTCGCATTCGGGATTGGCTCTCGGGAATTAAGTCTCAGGTAATTAAGACCGCGAGCGTTAGTAGTTCCTCCACATGGTCCCTACATTATGATCGTAATTTACGTAAGAGCGGTATTTTTCTCGCTTCTCGAAGATTGAGGTACCCCATTAAGCTTTTAGATTCCAAATTTTGTATCAAGATTGCGAATAATTTAAGGGAAAGTTTTATGTCAATGCATCCGTTTCGACTTAAGTCGAAAACGTAGCTAAATAAAATTTTAAGGTATAGTTAGAGCAATTTTCCCAAGAGATAAAGAAGCAGTTTAATGAAACTAAGTTTGGGCAAAAATCAAACTCACGTTGCTTTCACCAGTAGGCGCTTTAAGTAAGTCTAGTAAAACACATTTAAATTAAACGAGTGATTACTGTTTGAAGTTTGCAATAATTTGGTGTTCATTTATTGACATTCGGTGCACAGTAGTTAATATTTAATACACACCGTAAAAAATTCAATGTACTAGTAGCCCACCAGTCAATTTCGGTGGTTGAAAAGAAACCAAGTGCTGAGATTTTAAACATTAAATTTGATGATGCATTTTCACAAAATCACGAATATCTGAAGAACGGTACGGTTTAGATGCCATAAACCTTAATAAAGCTACCTTTACTTTTGTCCGTAGATACCGAAAATACATTAATATACTAGGTGTTTCATTTAAAAAACTAAAAATGTACTTCCAATAGACCCTCATCCATTTCATATACAAAACGTTTTTTAAATCTAAAAGTTTAGCCATAATCTTCCGTGTCGAATAACGTGAATCCCCCTGTATATTATAATAATAATATAATAATAATAATAATAATAATAATAATAATAATTTGAATTTATTACTTCCCATAAAAAAAACAAGAACATTCTAATATTGTTACATCTAGAAAATGTGGAAAGTAAAGGCCATGTCATTGCAGACTTCTGTGAGAAACAGATACTGTTTAGGCCTAAAAGTAACATAAAATTATAATTCTAACACAATCTTAAATTCAAATAATAATATTCAATAAAAAAATTGGAAATACAAAATTCGATAACATTCCTTAAATAAAAAAAGTGACGATATAAAAAAATAGCATTTTACATCTAGAATTGATTATAATATGGCTACAAGGGGCAAAAAACAAACAATAGGAAATAAGAAACAAGTGGGGTTTCACTGGCCAAGAAGAAGGGATTTCCGTAGAGAAGTCTTAAAATTTTTAGGAGAGCGATCAAAAGATGTAATTTTTAGGTTGTTTAGGTTTTTTTAAATAATTCTTTCCGATGTCTTGGTACTGTTAAAAGACCGGCAATCCGTAAATTTAAGTTATGTTTATCTGTTTAAGTGAGCTCGTGTTTGGCGTTCTACAATCCTTTCTAAAATTTTCGATAAAGTCGATAGAATACTTATCGATCGCAAGTCTTTGAATTCCTTAGGACGACTTATTTTTGGGATTGCCTTGATGTGAGCTTCCCTCCATATTTGTGGAAAGTAGCCGCAATGTAGGCACTCATTTACTATGTGCTTAATAAATGGATGGAAGATTTGAGATTGGATCCTATATAAAAACCAACATCACCCGCTCGTCTATTTATGCGGTCTGATCTAAAAAAGTTATAATTGTTTAGTTGAACCACTGAGCTGTCAATATCAGTATGAAGCCAGGTCTCACTTATGCCTATTAGGTCATAATGAGCCGTTTGTAAATGATCGGAAAATGTTCCAAACTTAGCCAGCAAGGACTCCACATTGAAATAAGAGACAAAAAGTTGCATCCTTTACACCCCGGAATACATCAAAGATAAAAAATAAATTAAAAGTTCAGATGTAGATAAAAACTAAATTTATAAAAATTTCAAAAGTTTTTTGTTGTAAGCGAAATTAATAAATCCATGTACTAGAGCTGATACTACGGTTTTCAGGTCAAATACTTGGCAGAAGTAATTCTTAGGACAACAAATTTTCTTATACTAGAGCTCGGACATCGAGTTTTACTCACCCTGTGCAACATAATATATATTAAGAGAAGGTTTGTTAACACTGAACCACTAAAAGGTCTTACGTAACTGGCTCTTATTCCTGGAACCAAAAAATCTTTCTATTAAAAGCATCTTTGCAGTTATCTACTCCCTGTATATGAGCTGTTTTACAAAACATTAACATTTCTTCACTGTAGAAATCTACAAAAAGGGAAGGACATACTCATGCTATGAAACAAGGTGCAGATAAAATGCATTCATAAGGCCGTCAAAATTTGACCAGAAACAGTGTTTGCACTTCGGATATGGTAGGTACAACGCTCTGCCTCAGAACACTAGGCTTCCTTCCAAGGGGTAGTTCGGGAGGGAAATTAAAACCATTCTTCTTGAATGTGCTAGCTACTGAGTGATTTTGAGAAAATTTATAAGCTGATAAAAACTTTTTTTTAATATAATGGGAGCAACGTCGAGGAAATTAATTTTTCTCCAAACGTCATTAAATTGCTACTTTATTTGATAGAACAGACGAAGGTAAAACACTTCATTTCCTTACTGTCATCACAGCAGGTAAAGTTTTTTCCTGCCGCTCTTCGCCGGCAGATAAAATCTTTAACTGCCGCTCAAGAACATTGCGATGCGATATGCGAAATAATTTTATTACATTTATTGGACATATATTAAATAAGAAATTAAGCTATGCAAAAATATTAATGATTTTTCGTAAAACTCGCCAGGATAAAAGTCCGTCGCTCTAACCATCGCGTTACGGAAGACCTTAAGATTTCTCCGCATAACCGCGCTTACTTTCATATTGGAGGAATGTCCTATACACATATAATTATTATTGATATTTAATTGAATATTATTGTTCACATAAAGACCTTCTTGTTTTCTTGAAAACACGTAGGATATACGTAGAAACATAGCTTATCTAATTACAAATATTTAAATATACACAGACACAGCTGATGATATTTGACCACATCAATCAGTGATGTACTGTTCTCATACAATGACATTAAATAAAATGTTTTCACTTGCTTTTGAATTATGTGCAATATTTTTAGCTTTGCTATCGCTATCACACATCGAATATAACCTATAGTTATTTTATTGAAACCAAAAATAGTACAACAACTTCAATTCTACCCTCGTTACTCGGAAGTGACTGCAAATTGGCTGCATTGGCTCCATATGCCTGCTTGATCTAAACCGACAATACACAGACGCTGGTTTCATTTCACTTTCTATGTTTTGAGTTGAATCTTTTTTTAGAATTATTACCAGAAAAGTCCAATAAGTTAACAAATATTTTTATGAAAATAAGTATTGTAGTAGCAATTTAATATCGAAACGCAATGTATGGTACCTATAGGTATTACCATACGTTTTCGATGATTCAAAGAGGATTTGACATTGATGGCTGTCACTTTACCTGCCGGCGACGGGCGGCAGGAAAAGACTTTGCCTGCCAGCGACGGGCAGCAGGTAACTTCTTTACCTGCCGCTGGTAAGATTGTCTACACTTCTATTAGTACTAATTACAATATAATTCAAAGGTTTGGAGAAAAAATAATATGTTTTATTCGGAGCTAAAGTGACTTTCCTGGCTCGCCTCACTACGTTCGTCCGCCAAACTGCACAGCCTCGCCAGGAAAGTAACACTTTCGCTCGTTATGAAACAATATACTATTGATTTACTCAAAGTCAAACTGACGGCAGACATTAAGGTAAAACTACATTAAACCATCATAACAACTTGTAGGAAAGTTGTTACTGGCTCTTAACTTCACCTGCTTTTAATTTACTGGTTAAAATCTTGTCAATCATATTTTTGGCAAATCAGTTTATGGATAACTAGTATGTCGCGTTTTTGGCGGAATCTTTCCTTTACGGTTTTTATAACATAATCAATAACATTGATACAATTCAAAAATTATAAAGGGGTCGTTCAAATAATAGCCTTTGGAAAAACTTTATGGAACACTTTATATTTTCAAACTACTTGACACTTGTAAGACTGTCAAGGCTTTCACGGCCGGTCAAAATACAATTTACAGCGTTTTCCGGGCTTTGAAGCCGTGTTCCAATGGAATTTGGAAGCTCCGTGGTATTTATTCCCCCACCGTCGCGCTGCAGTGCAGAGACCGTAGTGGGGGTAGTGGTGGCGGGGGGTTTCGGCGCACTTGAAGTATGTCGTAGAACTCTGCTTCCGGAACTGTGTCTAGAAAGGTAATTTCCTCCTTCCTGTTGAAATTGTTGTTGGACAAGATGAAAAAAACAACTTTACCATGGTGCTTGTCCAGTAGCCTGCCGATCCTGTTCGTTATTTTGTGGATGTATGGTAGACTAGTCCATCCGCGCTTTTCTTCATCTTCTCCCGTTGTTCCTGCCTGGCGCCTTACATTCCTTGGACGGACGGCCCTATTGAACTCGTGCTTGCTATATCCATTCCAACCAAAGGCCTTTCTAGATGCTTCATTTCCCGTTCCAATTCAGCCGGCTCACAAATTCTTTTGGCTCTCATAGACAGAGTCTTTATGACTCCCCTTTCTCTTATCGAGGTATAGGTCAATGTGTCAACACACACTGGTTTTCTATAAAGAGTGTGCGCAAGTTTGTCATTCGGCCTCCTTGATACCAAAACATCCATAGAGAAATCCATCTCCATAGAGAATTGAATTTTCTATTTTCTTTTGAATCTATGAAATCAATAAAAACTTACTTTTGGGTGAATCAGAAGTGTCAGTTTGATATGAACATATTTTTTTTTGTCAATGGAACATCCTGTATACCTTCTCATTTTTGGATTCTAATGGTATTCCATGCATCATCCCAGTTCGGAGTTTTAACTATTTTCGAAACAATCACGTCTGAAATATCATAATTTGATTTTTGTTTGTTTATGTGCTCGTTACGCAGCCCATAGCTTCTTAATGGGTTGAATTAGATCGGAACGATTTTTATATCTCTGTCTTAACTTTATAAGATGAATTCAAATGTCTAACTTCACGTGTGCCACAAAAATAGAGACGATTTGACAGGGTCAAAATACGTAATTGGCTCCATTTTGAGAAGTTAAGATAAAATATAAAAACCGTTCAACTTTAACTCAATTCGTTTATATTTTATGGGCTATGTAAGCGATAAAACCCTGATACTTCAAGCATAATTTGGTGCTCCGTGGTCAGTTTTAATCAGGAACCTCTTTCTAACCAGGCTTATTCAAGTTCCTTCCAGGCTTATTCAATGATTTAGTGTGGCACTCGATGACCTTTTCTTGCTCGTTTTGCCTTTAAGATAGTACCGCACCTAGTTGTGTAAAATAGAATCTTTTTTTTTCATTTTGGTGGATTCACACTTGGATTCGAAAAGAGTTAAATCTAATGGAGACAAATTTCTTTGTATTATCTAAAGATTTACAATCTTAAGTTTTAAAACCAATAGCATGGCGATGGCCATATAAAGTTTCATAATGTTTCTTTATTGGAGAAGCACCTTTATACATACCTTTGCATATGACCCAACAGAACTAACTTTTATTTTCTATTATTTAGTAGTGCAATTTAAGTATTGCGATATATTGTATTGTTTTCAATGTGAGTGGACTTCTCCGCCCCGACATGCTGTCTACTGTGGCTCACTCGAAGTGTTGCCAGCAGGGTTTGCCTCTGCTTGCCCAGTCACCCTTATGCCCAGACTCTCAACGAATCTGGTGAGTCTCTCGGGCGACACTGCGTTTGCATCTTGAGACTCAATGATGGTGTTTGTGCATGTGAAATACTGAAATCTTAGGTATGTCCTGTATACAGTGCAGTGGTCACTCTGATTTGTCTCCTATTCAGTCTGAGGAATATTTGGGCTTTTGCCCTCCCTGTTCTCGTAATAATTTTTTCGGAGGGTGATAGTCCGGGTAGGTTCTCCCACCTGTCCTGGGACTTGGCATTGCTCCATTTCTGGACGTCAGTTGACCCGAGAGTACGGGACTCCCCGAGCCGGCTCCGGCCCTACGAATGCAGAGCCCACCGCCCTCCTCGCTAGAGAAACGGCCCTCTTATTGCCTTCGTGACTACGATCGCCCGGGATTCATGCCAGTGAAGCGCTGCCCGACTATCCGAGCAGATCTTTATTGATCTTTTGTGTCCTTCCTCATCTAATAGGTGTCGGGCACACAATTCAATGGCATGTATCTCTGCCTGAAACACCGTGGTGACTCGGCCCAGGCTCTCTGCTATGCAGATGCCATCCGATCTCCCGTACACTCCGGAGCCAGCCCCTTCGTCAGTTTTGGATCCGTCCCTGTACCAGATACTTCCTGCCAGTTACAGATCTTCGCCTCGTATGTCCAGTCTGCCATGAGGGAACCCTGACGACATAGCGAGTGTCTAATGTACAATTTGATGCCATTAGGTCGAAGACCATGTTCAATACCGCAAGGCCTTCAAAGCCGGCCTGGGCATTATTGGTCTCACCATCGAATGGCTGCGGTGCTATGTGCGTCACTTGTTGCAGCCTGTATGTCGCCTTCATAGCCTCTCGTTCCAGGAGTATTGGAATTAAAAGCAAATCAAGCATGCGCTTCATGGCTGCCGTGGGCATCAATCTCATTGCCCCTGTAATGCAGAGACATGTTTGTCTTTGCAAAGAGGACAGTTTAGCTTTGATGGATCTCTGTCTGCTCTTTCGATACCAAACTATGATCCCATGCGTGATTATTGGTCTTATTTCCGTCACGTACAGCCACATAGTTTGTTGGGGTCCAATCCCCCGTGATTTGCCGCACAGGGACTTGCACGACCACAGGGAGAGCTGTGTCCTAACGGTACGAGTCACATGTGGGGTCTATGTGAGTGAATTGTCCAGGATGACTCATAGAAATTTTACTTCGTTGGTAAACGGGATTGTCGTCTGGAACAACGATGGCGGTTTCAGGTTAGTCCAGTCTCTTCCTTCAGGTAAACTTTATTAACTACAACTAGTGGAGTAAGAACCAAATTTAAGCTGAATAAGACACTTAGTGGGGGACCTAATGTGGAAACAGGAACTTCATATCGCATTCACCAGTGCAAACAGAAATTTTTGGTCACTTAGCAAACAGTGCAACAAAGTAAATGACTGCAGTACAAAGTAGATTATATTGCTGATTTCAGCACTTTCTCCTCTTGGTAATTCCTGGTGGTATATTTTTACTATTACTCGTGGAACACTACTTCTATAACAGAGTTCCCAAAACGTTTCTGGAAGGCTGGATCACCCATTCCACATTGTTGTCAAATGGCACGTACAGTCGTTCGAAACATGTTTAAGAATTTTAAAAGGTTAATATCAAACAGACTATTAAAAATGAATAACAACGTTGGGTACAACACACTACTACGTACTCCTGCATGGTTCTCTTATATTTGTCCACGTTTTTTTCGTTTTTTGACATAAGTCAATCGGCAAGCTAACAACCGGCAAGATGACTACGGCAAAAAATTTGAGCTACGATTTCAGTAGAATGGAAGGTTGAAGAAGACGTAAAATAAACATCAAAACGTTGACAATTTCTATGAGGCTAAGTAACCGTAGAAGTAAACATCTAAGTAACCGTAGAAGTAAACTTCTAAGTAACCGTAGAAGTTTGATTTTGTGTCCTTGATTCGACATCATTTTTTTTCCTGGAAATTAAATCTTGTGCACGCTATATACCTAAACTGCAACGCAAACTGCAAACTAATATTTTTTAATGTCTAAAGGGTTATAAAAATCAGTGTCCGTTCTTGGACACATATTATTTTATTCCATTCAGGATTTTTTGAAATCTTAGTAGCCATGGAATGGTAATTTTTTACCTATCTCTCTTTTGCCCATGGCAAACAACTTCAAAGTCAAATTTCCAAGGCTAGCGAGATATCAAACGTTTGTGAGTGGATAGTACATAGAGTTAATTACACCAACGAGTTTATGGACTGTTTAGGTTGACGACACTACCACACATAGTCAAAATTAAACTGAACCTAAACTCTTCACAAAATGATTAGGGCTAGAGATAAAAATCTCATTTACACGCGATTTTATCGACGCCGTCATGCTCTTAATTCCCTTTAATAGGCGACACCGAGGTGTAAAGACCGGTAATACCAAATGCAAAATTAAGTCTGCCGACACGGCTAACCGTGTTATCTACGGCCCTAGACTTATTTTTCGACTTTTTACGACACGGAAAAACTTTTTAACTTTTCTTGATAGACGTGAAAGTTTAATGAGCCCGAAATCTCCGGAGACGTTCCGTTTCTCTTCTTCGCTTCGGGTAAGGGCATATTTAGAGAAACTCTTCCCTTTCTCCCCCCGTCGCTCGAAACTGCTAATTGGGTCACAGAATTATTTATAATCCATTTTATTTTAGCACTCGATATGGCATGTATCAACCTAATTGCGGCCTGGACAACTTGCTGATGTCCTGGGGACATGACGAGTATTTGTATAGAATGCTGAAGCATAATAAGGCCAAGTTACCGGAGCACGCTCTTCAAATGATCAGGTTCTTCTTATGAAGACACAAGAGGGGTCAAATTTACAGCTTTTGGTGGTTACAGGTTTCACAGCTTCTATCCGTGGCACTCCGGAGGTGACTATGGCCATTTGATGACCGAGCGAGATCAAACTGAAATAAAAAAATGGGTTTTAACCTTTAAGTATGTCGGCTATAAGCGAACAGGGCAGTACTTTAAGTTAAATGTTGATATTTCAGTCAATATGACCTCTACACGAAGAGCACCAAAATACCCGACATCGAAGCTTTGTGGCCCTACTACGAGGGACTGATTGACAAGTATTTGCCTGGGGAGTTAGAGTGGTAGAAGAAAAAACGAGTAAAATTTTTAACAAAACTTTAATTTTGTTTTATTATATCTACCTAAACCTAACCGATAAAAAATTTATCATAATAAACTCGAAGTAAGATGATTTTACGCATAAATAGAAACTGTAATTAATGGCGCTTAAAATCCAAATTTTCGCTTATGCCTTTTTCCTTTCTACCAACGATACCTGCAACAACCAGCCGAGTGCAAAATTACCTCCTCTCCTTATAACCGCTGTGGTATCACCTGTCCAACGATAAATTGTAAACAATGAATGGCGTTACGGCATCTTGGCATTTTTTATCTGGTGACAAGGTCTTTCAAGTAAAGCATAAGTAGGTTGCTGCATAGTTCCGGAGCAAATGTTTTCAAATCTAGCACTACCATGTCTTGTCATCAGCTCCCGGACTATAAGTTGACTTTCACTTTTATTACCTATTACAACAGACCATAACAGTTTTCGACTAGTTTGTGCTACTAGGCTACTATGGCAGTTCAAATGGTCGGCTAGAAAAAAATTGCAAATTCCTCGTTTAAATAAAATCTTATACGATCAGATGGCGATTTTTGTTTCTTCTTTTTTCTTGGGCTTTAGTTGGTTTTGCGCACCATCAACGATCAATCTAGCCGTCCAACATGGATTTAAAAATAACGTTTTTGCTGGTTTTTACCTGTGCCTTAGCCAATGGGATACCGACCATGTATAAAGTGAACGAGAACAAGATATTTGAAAAAGGTAGGTGGATGCGTGTTTACCTTGAATTATGGTTTCGAATATTGTTTTATAATTGTGATAAAAGTTTTTTGCTTAAAAAAATATTCTGAGGTATTCCGTTATATTATTTAGTAAATGAATCAGCCGCTGATGTGTAGGTGTGCTAAATGCTATATTTAGACATCTTTTCCGCTGATTTTCTTTTCAACATTTTGTGATTTTGTTATATTTTTTAGATCTAGTGCCAGTGTCCTCGACGGTTATTCCATTACCAATTTACAAAGTCAGCTCAGCTGGATACAATATCAAACCTACGAAAGAAGATGAGCTGAATCAAAGGCCTAAAGGGCCAGTTTCTCTGGTCACAGGTAAGGTTTTTTTGCGGGTTTTCCAACTGACGTGGGATAATTTCGATCCAGCTCGTGATGACTTTTTTCTGGATTAATTAAAAAAAAAACTGGTGTGGCAAAGCGTGCTTCGACCAACGGGTTTTATATAAACCAGGAAACTTGCATAAACGTTACATTTTTCTGTTAATTATATAAGCCATTCACTTATTATTGTCATCAAGTTGGCGTTGGAAATTTGTAAAAAAAAATTAAGGTTTCAAAGGTATCTCGATGGCAAAAATATGTAGAAGGGTAATATGTGTATCTGTTTGGTCGTATTATGATTTAATGATTTTTAGCGAACACCAAGAAAAGAATCATAACTGAAGAGAAAAAATCCACGGTTAAGCAGATAAGCGGAATGAAAAAAGGACCAGCCTAAAGAAAATATTGAAGATCAAATAAACTAACAAAATAAACCAAAGTTACCCTGACTAAATACCTGCATCATGTACCTTATTTTTATTATTAATTTGTATTAATATATACACTAACATAATATGTACTTTTTTTAATTGAAGAACTGTTTAATACTTGTATTTATTGTACTGTCTCGGCAAAAAAATCAGAGGTGATCCACTATCATGTGCACTGGTCAATATAACAACAAAAGTTCCACCTCAAACAACTTAATATTGTTCCCCTATCTGGGTAATTTATCTGAACAAAACTTTGCGATATGCTGTAAATACAGGTAGTTCTGTTCATAAAAAAATAGTACAAAATTTTAGCACTGTGAATCTGCCGTTAATTTACACATGTTCATAAAAAACTAGTACAGCAATGCTTCCTGATGTTGTGTTATAACTCGTAATATATTTCAGAGAAATGTAATATAAAACAAATAATAAGAATCAACGAGTATCTAATTTATTTATTAATTAAGACTATAATTAACTTCAACCTTCAACTATCTTATATTTTATGAAGAAAAGAAGGATAATGCAATACACTCTGTATCCAAAGCAGCAATGCGTGCCAATATTTTGTCATTGCCCCATCTCGTTGAAGAAGCTCTTGCAGCCTGCGAGGTATAGAGTTATACAGATTCGCCGTTAAATATTAGGAACTTCAGATAGTTGCTCTTAAGCTTCTTCCAGGAAATTTACGAGTCCTACCCTGTTATTGGGCCTAAAGTTGGAAATACAATTTTTTTTTGCTATTAATCTCCAAACATCTTCGATAAAATTAATATCAGGGTTTCTAGAAGGCCACAATAACAGCTCGATGTTATTACCATTAAACTCGAGATTAAACCATTCGCTAATTATTCTCGCGGTATGGACAGGACATTATCTTGTTGATATGTAGGTCTCGTTATTGGGAAAGTGTTGTTCCACACTGGGAAGCATTATATTTTCTAAAATATTTCGGTAGTTTGGTGCTGTAGATCTATCCTCCATAACATAAAATACTCCCAGGCCTCAATAGTTGATAGGCGCCCACATTCACAGAAAAACGTCAAAATTTCTCAGAATTATTGACCTATTCTTCACCAAATCGAGTTCCATAAGGTCGGTAAACCCAAATAAGGCCATTGTATGCCGAGTAGAATGTTTTTTCATCCGTAAACACTTCTCTACCCCAATTCTCTCTTAGCTTATATTAAGGGCAAAAATTATTCGTTCCTGTTTTTCATTTAGAACAATCGTTTTTGCAGCAACTTGGTTCTTCAAATTCGACTCCTGAATTCTTCGAACAGCTGTTACTCTGGATGCTGGAAAATTGGTGTTATTGATTGCCTTACGAACGACATCAAATGGATTGCCATCCAAATATCCAACAATAACATCATCATTAGTTTGAGTAGTGCACCGGAGAGGAGAACAACAAACCAGAGGGTTTGTTGTTCAATTCAAAACAACAACAATGTCTCAGTTGTTTCCCATTTTCTCTTAACTTTGAGGATTGTGCATTAATTTCCCATTAAGTGCGCAACTTCTCTTAGGGTGACTTTTACAACTATCAGTAAAACTTCAGTTTGAAGTTAAAACACCAGATATGACCCACATTGCATTGTTTATCTGTCAGGTAAACAATGCAATCTACGTCAATACTGGTGTTTTAACTTCAAACTGAAGTTTTACTGATAGTTGTAAAAGTCACCCTTATTCGCTTTCTCGACGGGGTTTAACCGTGGCATAATGTTTTATAATATTATGAAGGTAAGATTCAAAATTGGCAATAAAGAAAGTGACATTGACTATGACGGACGTTTCAAAGACAGACAATTTACACGATACAAAACTAGCTGTACTATGTTATACATCGTTTCAATCAGCGATTTCGAAAATTAAGATTTTCAGATATCAGAGTTAAATAATTTACAAAAAGACGACTGATACTATATAGGGTGTCTGGAAATGACGCGCAAAAAATTCGGAGGCTAATGTACCCTAAAAAATAGGTATAAAATTTCATATTTGACTAATGGTTGCTTGGTGCGGATCAATGAAACTACAAGATGTAGAAACGTTGTAAAATGTCGACGTTTCGGCAAGACAATCAATTAAGAAATTAACTAATAAAGTTCACTACTTACATACAACACAAGCCACCTAATGTGGGTCGAACTCAACAAACATGCGAGATATTTTCATTTTTTTCATATTTTTTTTTCTTTTGATTATGCGGTTCCAACAACAAGAAGAGAGTAGAGAGGCAGAATGAAAATTGTTCGGTTTTAAGAAATTTAACATTCATCGACCAAGTGGAATCTTCAAAAAAGTAAGAAAAAGTTAAGAAGAGAAGAAGTTCCAATTTTCACAAGGTCCACCTGTGAGTTATGGTCATCTAACGTGGTCCACCTGAATTGATGTTTTTGATAAGCCTTTTATCTTTGTTTTGGACTTAATAAGTGAAAACATGAATTGGTAAGTCCTTCAATATCCTGTTTTTTATTAATAGCGTTAGGTTCTTTTTAATGTCGATCATTTCTTTTAAGAGTCTTTTATGATAGTTTGATATCCTAGGATTTTTACATCATCAAATCTGAAGGAATATAGAAATTTTTCTGAATGTTCTGCAAGTACTATTTTTTGTTTAGAGTTAACTATAGTAGATGAACGAATGCTCCTTTTATGTTCTTGGATTCTGGTTTTTAGGTACCTATCAATTTGTCCGATGTATACTCCTTCACAAGAATCACAAGGAATTTCGTACCAGCTTCCTCTCATAATCTTTATGTAGTTTTTTGTTAGTATTTTCGTTTTCTGAACTTAACAAAATTCAGTTTAGAAGGGTGTTAATCAGGACCGGCTTAAAGTATTTCGGACCCTAACTTTTTTATCAATAACATCTCTACAAGTATCATTTTCTACATTAAAAAGATGTTGTTGGTCGACTTCTTACATATGAAACGTTTTCGAGTCGTCAACTGTGGTTTTGAGTTATTTTTAAAAAAAATTATATTTGTAAATTCAAATTGTTTCTAATTGTAGTTTTTTTTATACAATTTCTATCTGTCAGCGTGTATACGAAACGGTGACAGATACGAAAAAAAATCGATAGACAAGAAAGTTTCCAAATTGAAGATAAAGTTTAGTTTTTAGAAATAAATGATCACTGGCGCACCACAAAACCGTTTGGTAAGGTAAAAAAAGGCCTGACCACTGAAACCCTCACCCTGTAGATTTTCACTAAAATTTGTAAATTGTGCTTATGGAGATTCTAAAGAGTAGTGTAAAACTGAAGCAGCTATGAACTAAGACGTGTAAAAAAATGAAACTTTATCACCCTGTCTTGGTTTGCGTATGACTGTTAGATCCTGACTCACCATAACACCACACACACTTTTGACCTAATGAAAAACTCGATGTTAGGTAGAAGTTTTTACTTTTATAAGTGTAATAAAGTGCCTCTTTTTGCCTTACACTCTCTAGATATTGCTATGGAGACTCCATTACTAAGATAAAAATTAATGAACTTCAAGTGTTTTTTGTGCAGCTTTTTAGGGGTAAGTATGCAGGTACTTTTCTGGGTGGTTTTTCGGTAGTCGGCACTGCATTATCTGTTTCCAGAAAAAAAAGGTATCTATCGATAATATTATGGCCGACTATCCTCACAGCTATACTCTGAAATAGAAAATTATCAATAGCACTAAATTACCTCTAAATTACCACAGACTTACAATGAAATATCTACTCATTCCCACGAGAGAATCAAGTAGTTCCCCTTTCTGCAACTATCACCAGTTTTCTCACTAACCACCGTGGCTGCTGACTTGAATTAATAACATAATTTCTGCTTTAGAAGCAGAAATTACATAATTTGATGAACACCCCCGACTTTTGTAAGGGGTGTTTATTTAAAAACGTCATCTAGTTCGCTGTAAAGTTTCAATAAAAAAGATAATGACCATTTTATTAATTTTATCAGTGGCGTCCGTATGGGTTTTGCCTTGAATATTATTAAAGAAAATAATGGTACGCCATTGCAGTTTGGGTCTAGAAACTCAAAAAAGACGTCTAAGTTTGTAAACTGACGTTCTCTTGACGTAAATTTTTGATCCGCAGGGCAGCCAGTCGGCCATACTTATCCTAACACTTGAACGAACATTTAACGCTTTTATTTTTCGTTCATATGTAGTCAGGTAGTAAAATATTATTGTTAATTGTGATTGAAAGTGATTTATTAATCCTTCGGGCCGGGCCTGGTCCCGTTTCATAAGGATATGAGTACCTATCCCTTTTACAAAATTGAGTTTGATAGTGATTTTAAGCTAGATCGCTGTTATTGTCGGGGTTGCACAAATTATGTTTTAATATATAAGCCTCCGTTGGCTTCAAGGGCAAAAAGACTTTTTCTTACGAGCATGCGCTAAAGTCGCTTTACCGCATTATACAAATGCTATAAACTTTAAGTATACATATACCTATATTAAGTACCTAACTACTTACTAAAAAACTGGAGAGTTGAAGTGTACTCTAGGAACTCCATTTACCTTCAATAATTTGGAGCAGGCTGACTAGTATGAATAAGGCTTACTACAGCATTTCCAGCAGCTTGCTGTTGCTATAATATGGCATTAGGTAAAGAACTGTAAATAATAAAATAATTAATAAAACAATAGAATTGAGTTCTATGAAGCTCCTGTGCAAGTTTTCCCTTCATCAACTTACATCTCCTTAACAGCAAAAGAAAACAGTCTTTATCCCACAGCCTAGAAGTGTTTCTATCGTTTCACATATCGGGCCTAGCAAGCATCCGTGATTTATCCTGTGGAACCCATTGTGACAAATTTAGAATAAATAATATGCCATTGCGATCAAAACATAAGAAATTCTATTACCAATATTATGCCCTTTTGTACTTACTACGTTTTATATGCTGTCTACAGGGTGACATAATAAAGAATCAAGTTGTATTTTTTTAAAGGAGACACCTAGTATATTAATGTATTTTCGGTACCTACGGACAAAAGTAAAGGTAGTTTTATTAAGGTTTATGGCATCTAAACCGTACCATTCTTCAGATATTCGTGATTTTGTGAAAATGCAGCATCAAAATAAATGTTTAAAATCTCAGCACTTGGTTTCTTTTCAACCACCAAAATTGGCTGGTGGGCTAATAGTACATTGGATTTTTTGCAGTTCACACCGTGCACCGAATGTCAATAAATGAACACCAAATTATTGCAAACTTCAAACAGTAATAACTCGTTTAATTTAAATTACACACCCTGTATTTTATAGTATCATTAGATGCAGAATTTAGTTTCATATCAAAACTATTAAACATTCCTATAACTTGGTCTTTGCGTTTTCTTGGAAAATTGATTTTTTTATGAATTTGAGCTGACATAAACGAATTAAGTAATCTACTTTACCTGTTACAATACCTGATTTTGAGAAAGCAAAACTTATTATCATTAGTACTGGGTGTTCACTAGAAAACTTCATTTAGGAGGCTATAAAATTTTGACAGAAAAGGATGGCATAATGAAAGTAAATTGACTTTTGTTTCTCCATTCTTTTCCTTTGATATTTCACAACCAACTAGACGAAGTTTTCTAATGAACACCCCCTATTTGTCAGATATTAATTTATAAGTTACAAAATTATGATCATGAAGATTATTTAGGAGTCATCTGAATGTTAAAGTGCCTTTATTTAGCATAAAATATCAAATAAAACAATAAAAATTATATTACAAGAGGTCTTATAAAATTTAGCATCTCTATTACAAAAAAATTAATTGCAATAATAGTGGCAATTTGAAATACAACAAATAACAAGTCAACATAAGAGTAAAACAAACAAAAACAAACAGTTATAAAATTTGTTCAAAATGACGACCGTCTGATTCTAAACAAAAACGTATTCTGTTTTTAAATCCTTCGCTCACATTGCGTAACATGTAGGGAGTTATGCTTCTGAAGGCCTCTCTGATTCGTTCCTTCATATTTTCTTTTGTGGTTGGTGGCGTATTATACACGACTCCTTTCACATATCCCCATAAAAAGAAATCGGGAGGCGTTATGTCAGGGGACCTTGGTGGCCATTTAAGAACTCCCAGACTTCACGATGATAATGAGCAGGTGCCCCATCCATTTGCAGCCACATGGTTGTTGTTATATCTAGAGGAACTTCTTCCAGCAAAATTGGACGCTGATTTCTCAAAAAATTTAGAAACAACATTCCGTTTAAATGTTCTTCAAAAAAATAAGGTCCAATTGCATACTGTCCCATTATGCCCCCCTTACATTTACTGAAAACCTATGTTGGTTATTATTAACTCTAAATTCATGGGGGTCAAAAATCAGAATAATAATGAAAATTGTGTCGGCTAAAAGAACCATCGTTATGATAATCAAGACGCATCACTAAATAGAACTGATTCAAAAAAATCTTCTTGTTCTCCAACTTCTAACACCCCCACATACAAAAGTCCACTCGTTGGCCAAAATCGTTATCGGAGAGTTCTTGATGTAGTTGTATCTTATAATCGTGATATTTATGTTTTTGAAGAATCCTTGATACGCTTGCTTGGCTAATATTTAAGTTTTGTGCAATTTCTCGTTGTCCGACATGGGGATTTTCAACTACAGAGCCAATAACGGATAATTCAGTTTCTTGGTTTTCTGTAACTGGTCTAGTTTGTAGTAACCTAAGTCGTTTCATACTGAACACTACCAGTTTGTCTAAACTGAACCAACAGTCTTTCAAAAAACGGCACTATTCGGTCGAGTTCGGTTAGGAAACCTTTCAGCATAAACCCTTGATGCTAAAAGACAATTTTGCAAGCATTCTCCCAGAATGAAGATCATATCGACTCGTTCTTCTGTTGTAACTGATACTATAAAATACTACTGAGTTGATATTATAAAATACTATAAAGTTGATACTATAAAATACAGGGTGTCTAGTTTAAATTAAACGAGTTATTACTGTTTGAAGTTTCATTTCAATAATTTTCAATCAATAATTTAGTGTTTATTTTTTTACATACAACGACCAAGCCATAGGAATGTTTAATAGTTTTTGATAGGAAACTAAATTCTGCATCTAATGATACTATAAAATACAGGGTGTCTAATTTAAATTAAACGAGTTAGTACTGTTTGAAGTTTGCAATAATTTAGTGTTAAATTTTTTACATTTGGTACATAGTAGTTAATATTTAATACATACCGCAAAAAACTAAATCTACTAGTAGCCCACCAGCCAATGTCGGTGGTTGAAAAGAAACCAATTGCTGAGATTTTAAACATTGAATTTGATGCTGCATTTTTACAAAATCACGAATATCTGAAGAACGGTACGGTTTAGATGCCATAAACCTAGGTGTTTCATTAAAAAAAATAAAACTTTAATCAATTTTATACTTTTGAAACCACCTGTACACAATGACAATAATTTTAAAATATACTTCCAATAAACCCTCATCCATTCCATAAAAAAAACTTTTTTAAAATCTAAA
Source organism: Taphrorychus bicolor (assembly GCA_951812265.1). Classification (NCBI taxonomy): domain Eukaryota; kingdom Metazoa; phylum Arthropoda; class Insecta; order Coleoptera; family Curculionidae; genus Taphrorychus; species Taphrorychus bicolor. The sequence goes on along the minus strand of OX638306.1, from coordinate 20,562,522 downwards.
AGTTTAGCCATAATCTTTCGTGTCGAATAACGTGAGTCACCCTGTATACTAGCAAATTTTCCAAGCCTTGCCTTGGCACTTTTGGGGCTTTTTAAGCAAAACTTCTGCTATTAATAACAATGCAAGAATAATAACTTTTACTTCATACTGTATTATTTAGGACAATTTTACGTACTTGATTTTAGTCCGGTAAATAGCTTTTTACAGAACTGGATATCGTAAAGAAATTTTACAGTGTTGAGTACCGGTACATTCTGTGGCAGTATTCAATAAGTCCAGTACCGGTAATGGATTTATTGTTCAGGATACCGTAATGAAACTATACCGGATTTCTCAAAAATATATTCGCCACCCATAAAATTATTTTTTTCCTGTTTTTAATAAGTATGAAGTAAAATGTTGTACATCATACGTCAGGTAATGAGTTACAGTAGTCGTTTCAAAATTCCAGACTCGGCTATCGCCTCGTCCAGAAACATCTTACTCCTACTGTAAAACTATAATTACCGGACTTATAACTTAAATAACTATTACTTCATACTGTATCATTTATAACACTTTTACGTACTTGATTTTAATCCGGTAAATAGCTTTTTACAGGATTGGATATCGTAAAGAAATTTTACAGTATTGAGTACCGGCACATCTTCTATAAATCCATTGTATCCATGGTAACCTGTACCGGTACCTGCACCGGTACCGGTACAGGATACCGTAATGAAACTATTTGTCAAATTGGCGGATTTGTCAAAAATATATTCGCCACGCATAAAATTGATATTTTCCTGTTTTTAATAAGTATGAAGTAAAATGTTGTACATCATACGTCCGGTAACATGTTACAGTAGTCGTTTCAAAATTCCAGACTCGGCTAGCGCCTCGTCCGGAAACATCTTACTCCTACTGTAAAACTATATTTACCGGACTTATAACTTAAATAACTATACTATAACTTCTATGTCCTTTACCTGTACTGTAACGGTCCCTTTCGAATCTGTCAGCCGTCATCACTGACAATTGGCAAAAGTGGACGATCTAACCTGAACTACAAACTTTATACCCAAAATAACCTATGATTGGAACCTTCTCATAGAACTATTGTATCCTCTTTGGCGCGGATAGACTAGTCTACCATATATCCACAAAGTAACAGACAGGATCGGCAGTATCACTCGTACAATACAACAGAGCTTGAGATCGGCTAAAGACCGCAGAGATCCCCTACCGGCATATGGAGTTTACCGAATTCCATGCAGGCTCGGCATTAGCACCACAAAACGCAGTGTCAACATGAGAATTGCAGGCTGGGACAAATGCAAAACAGCAGTAGCTGAGCATGCTCTCTCCGAAGGTCACGACATCCTTTCAACGACGTGGATATCTTACATCTATTGCAGCGTTCTATTCGGGACTAACGAGAGAGGCCATTGAGATCTTTAAACACGACAACAATTTCAATAGGAAGGAGGAAATTGCGTTTCTAAATGCAGACTGGAAGCGAGTTCTACGGTATACTTCAAGTGCGCCGAAAGCCCGCGCCACCACTACCCCCACCCCAGTGCCACCTCTGCAGCGCGACGACGGAGGAATAAATACCACAGAACTCACCACAATCGAATCAGTCAACGTCGGGAAACACGGGAGATCACTTCGTTCATTGTCTCACAGCCTTTTGATAATGTCTACTGCAGCTGTAGGCGAAACGTCAGGAAGAAATTCCATTGGACCCCGGCTTCAAAGCCCGGAAAACAGTGTGGATTGTATTTTGACCAGTCGTGAAAGCCTTCACAGACAGATCAAAAGTAAAACAAGAATCAATCTTTGAAAGTACAACAATTGATATTTGGGTAATTGTTTACTATCCAGGCACCATCCAATTTCTTTTTCTTTTTTTTGTTAAAAAACCGTTATATTATGCTCAACAGCAGAGAATTAATACATAATTCACTCTAGGAAAACGTTCCAACAACTCACAAACCCCAAATTTTTGCAAAAAGAGCGCCGCTTGGATACTAAAAAATTACCACTCAGTAACGGTTTACTATGGGTGTTCATTATAAAACTTCATCTAGTTGGCTGTGAAATGTCAAAAGAAAAGGATAAAAAAACAAAAGTCCATTTATTTTGATTGTCATCCTTTTCTGTCAAAATTTCATAGTCTGCTAGATGAAGCTTTATAATGAACACCCCGTAATTACCACTCAGTAACGGTTTACTATACAGGCACCATCACACTTTCACTTCATTTGGTTTAAATTAATTAAATTGTAGTTAATAATAGATAATGAATAATTTACTGTCGAAGATCGTTTTGTTGTTTTCCATCATACTCAAAAATTACTATCAAAATGTCTGTTTGGCAGTATTTGGTGAATCATTTATTTAATAGTTACTCTTATTTTAATCAGTATTTATTCTTGTACTGTGCGCTGAAAATGCTTGACATTACTGGTTAGTTATGTTTTTGTTTTGGTTAGGTTAGTTGAGTTATGTTTTTCTTCTGGTTAGGTTAGTTCAGGTTAATATGAGACTAAGGGCCGCTTTTTTCCGGGGGTGCTTTGGTTAGGTGAGTTCAGGTTAGTTTAGTTTTGTGTTTCCTTAGATTAGGTTAGCTTAGGTTACTTCAGTTCTGTTTTTTCTTTGGTTAGGTTAGTTTGGGACAAAGCAGCCCATTAATTTTTTTTTGTTTTAGACTAGAATTAGGTTATTCCAAGCGACCCCCAGTAGGGCCGCTTTTTTCTCTTACACCAAAAGCGGCCCGTTAGCGCCGCTTTGTTTTCCTACGCGAGATGCTTTGGTTAGGATAGTTCAGGTTAGTTTCGGTGAGTCCCGTTATGTTTTCCTTTTGGCTAATTTAGTTCAGTTGGGTTTTTCCTTTGGTTCATTTGGTCTGGGACCAAGCGGCCTGTTTTGGAAGCAGTCTAAACTTTAGACCTTAATCTGCCTAACCTGTAAATAATAATAAAGGTGTACGTAACGAGCGATAATAGCTAACAAATTAGTAAATATAAATTTAATAGCTGATCAAGGGAGTTTTTTTCTACTGAAAATAGTCGTGGGTGAAAATTTGCGCGCTTTCCGACAATGTATTATTTATTGAACCTCTATTTTTAAGCATATTTGATCTAAATTTCCACACAAAAACTAAAAATGAGATGATGCCTGGATAGTAACCTGTTACTGTGTGGTAATTATTTAATATCCAAGCGCCGTTTTTTTTGCATAAATTCGGGGTGCAAAAGTCGTTGGAACGTTTTCCGACTATGGATTATGTATTAATTCTCTGCTGTTGAACATAATATAACCGTTAAAAAAAATCTAAAAATAAGGTGGTGCCTGGGTAGTAAACTGTTACCGATATTTGATATCAATTAAAAACAAACAACTAATAACAAAACGCCACTCAACGATCACCAACTAAGCCATTAACATTAAACTTACCTTATAATAAGAACAACGGCGCTGAGCCTAACGTTCAACGAATTTCTTTTCAAAAACATTTTGTGTTTTTTTTTTCTTTTATGCCCCTGTTTCAGTTATCTTTATTAAAATATACATTTTTTATTTCTACCTTTCTAACTCCATTTTACTCATTTTTTTTTCTTAATGAGGAGTCTAGAACTGTATGTATTTTTTTACTCCTCGGGGCTTACGAGAACCATGCAATGTTCTCATCTTTATCGTATTTTACCTTATTTTTTTTCTGTTTATACTCAAAAAATAGAATACAAAGTATGGTGTACTACAGCTATTTTACACATTTCTTTGGGCCAAAAATCCATATTCGCGATTAGAGTTAAAAAATCAAATGGGATACTATATCTGTACTAGCCAAATGAAATGTAGATTTTTGGCTAACAATAGTTAGTTAATACGATAAAAATTACCAGGAATATAACTGCTGGTACCCCCTGTTATTAAAAAAGAATAACCATGGAACATATAGTCTACACTCAAAGCTAAATATGTGTCTGTAAATTACCGTGCCTAACCAATACTATAATAACAAGCTTACGTCACGCCTCTCATAAAGCAAAAAGAAATGTTAGTTCCTGAAACTTTCTTCGATGATATGTTTTACATCAGTGAATCATCCCTCTAGGTTATGCTGAGAGGCAAAATCGTAAGCGCATCACCGGAAGAAATAAACCAAACACTATGGCATCCAAAAGCTAAACTTGACAGCACTTGCCCTAGTTGTTAACAATAATATAGTACTGAAAATCATTATCCGAACACAACTTATTTAGACAGCTCTTAAGTGACTAAACGTTTAATAATTCAGAAAACATCAACTATCGCCGCCACGAGCGGTCTTCTTCGTCCTCGTCCTCGTCGTCTTGGAGAAGAGCTTCTTCAGTCTCCGGGGCAACCTAGGAAAATTTTCTCGGGTATTTATTCAAATTGATTAGATTTTTTTTATATGAAGTATATATATATATAATAGTTTCTACAATCAAGCGTAAAACAGCATTTCGCGATATCCTATGAAAGCACAAAAAGGTGCCGTTTTTGCGCACCTGCCTTAATACAAACGTAATGGCTGATATCTAGTGGTTGAGTTGCTCTGTTTGTTGTTTGACTTCAAATATTTGGCTTTGTCAATTAAAATTATTACTGTATCTATCATAAGTGTATTTTATGGCATGATTTGTAGAAAAAATTATATTTGTAATTCAAGTAAAAAGTGTTTTTGTCGCTCTCAAATAACTATCCGCAATCTGTCATAATAGCTATTCGTGTATTAAGACCGCAAAGTGATATATTGCCGCTCTGAGTGAAAAGTTTGACGCGCGACGCGTAGTACATCTCACGAGAGCGGCATTATCACTTTGCACTCGAATTACACACAACATTTTTTCTACAACCGATGTTTTTATGTAAATGTTTGTTAAAAGCTAATAATTAATGACCTCAAATTTTTTGGTCAAGAACGATCTTAAAGTCACGAGCTAGACAGAAAATTGACATCTGTCAAATACCCCTCAATTCATACTTTTGTCGCAAAAGTCGCAGAAATACTAAATGTTTCTTTATTATGGTTTTCATGGTAACTAAGCGAGCGTTTTGATTACTTTGTAGCTCAGCGAGCGGCAAAGTAAAAAACGCTCGCTCCTCGAAAAAGCGCAACTTTGCACTTTCTTTTGAAAGCTAAGCGCAAATTTGTACTTTTCGCTCGGTTGTAGAAAAGTAACCATTGGGCATTAAGAACGCAGAGGGATATTTTGTCGCTCGATGAAAAACGTTATACGCGCGACGCAAATAGTTACTCAAAAGCGACAAAAACACTTTGCGCGAGAATTACACACATATTATTTTCTAGAAATGAAAATTAATACACTCAATAATAATAATAATTTTAATTGACAATGTCAAATATTTGAGAAGTCAACAAACAAAACAGAGCACCCAACAACTAGACACCAGCAATTGCGTTCATTTTAAAGCAAGTGCGCGTGCGCAAAAACGACTTTATGGATCGCCGCCCTGCAAAGTAACGGCACCAATTACTCGGCAAAGCACTTTTTAAGCTTTTATTTGGAAGCGCAAAATGGTGTTTTACGCTTAATTTTAGAAAAACATTGTTTTGGCTCCCCAACTATGTCCTGTTATTCAACGAATACATGAGCTTACACTTGTACCCACATTTGTTGCAAGGATCAAGTTAGGAAATTAGTAGATGGTTGAAACTAAATGTATCTTGTGACTTATGCTATTGGCGAAAATCCTTCAGCACTAGATGGCACTGTGTGGGGATCATCAAAAGCACAGGAACACTGCACTCAAGGTCAATTTGTCACCCATGTTTTGCATATTATTTGTCACCCATGTTTTGCATATTCTGTAGTTCTACACTAGTTTAATTCTCTGCTTTAAATGTTGCTTAAGTTATTAAAGGATAGACGTAGATTCGTGAAGAACGCTATTAGTACCAATAGATGTCACTCTCTTTGCTACCTTTTGCGCTTAATTATTTCATGGGATAATGTGGAACAATAAATTGTATTATGTTATATTGTAATTCTGACTAGAATGATATATAACCACATAGTTCCATAACATATAAACCATTCACTTATTATTGCCGTCAAGTAGGCGTTGGAAATCTGACTTTGACATTTTTATCCTATCTTCTCATCATGTGAGGAAAAGAGATACGTATAAAAAAAATGAAGGTTTCAAAGGTAACGAGATGCCAAAAATAAGTGAATATGGTATACTGGACTTTGCCTATATTTTACATTGCTGGCCTGGGACTGCAAAAGGATTGCAACACGCACACATGCCGAAAGTTGAGCGTTCTTTTGAAAGTAGAATCCTTGGACCCACGTACAGTAAAACCTATGAACCATTCACTTATTATTGCCGTCAAATAGGCGTTGGAAATCTGATTGACATTTTTATCGTATCTTCTCAACATATGACGAAAAGAGATAGGTATTAAAAAAATGTAGTGATTGAGTTATAAGTGAATGAGATATACAGGGTGTCGACAATACTCCTCCTGATAAAAGCCTCATTCTTGACAACGCAAAAAATAAAAAATTAGTATTAATGAAAGTATCACGGTTTCCATGATAGTTGCAGTTTTTTCAAAATCGACATAAACTGACATAACTTGATATTTCGTACATTTACTCTTCCATAACACCATGTAGAAAGATAATTTATTTAGTTTAGGTTTCGCAAATGGTCGTAGTATAAAAGCTAATCAACAGATTTGGAACGTATCCTTTGGATTTTTAAGAAACAATTTCATTTTAACGTATTTCTTTAACTCCATTTCAGTTATGCATCTTTTGATCGCTACTGTAGCAAAAGATGGACAGCTATCTTGATGCCCCTAAGTACATAAAGTAGCGTCGTCCTTCTAGATTTTAAAATGTTATACTAGGTAACTATTCCATAAAAAGTAAATATTTTTCATGTTCGGTAGTATGGTCGGTGTTATGGTCGGTTTGATGCAACAAGTACAATTTTTACATTTACATACAATATCGTTTATTTGTTCTATAGACAAGAAATGGAGCAAGAACCAATTAACGCATAAGAAAACTTAAAGTAAATGTTCAAAGTGACCGCGATTGGCTCTTATGCACGCTTTCCATCTTTTTATTGATCGATACTGGAGCTCGTTAATTTCCTGAGCTGCTCTAAAGACATTTTGTGCTCTTCGCGAGTGTCGGCCAGTCGTGTATAAACCTTTTCTTTCAGACAGCCCCAATAAAAATAATCTAATGGATTTAAATCCGGCGAACGTGGTGGATTTAAATCCATTAGATTTAGAAGAGGACCACAAAATAGGTTCTTAATGTCCAATCCACCTGCCAGGAAAAAACGTGATTTAGGTGTTCTCTCACAACCAGTGCATAGTGGGCAGGATAGCCATTATGTTGGACCCACATTCGTCTTCTTATTAATAGAGAAACGTCTTCAAATAACACCGATAACTGACTCCGCAAAAATTACAGATAACTTTTAGCATTCAAATTTTCTGGTAATTCTACTGGTCCTATAATTTTGTTGTTGATTTTTCCTGTCCAAACGTTGACTTTAGAATGATGCCGAAAAGTATTTTCCCTGAAGTCATGTGAATTTTCTATTTGCCAACTGTGTAAATTATGAATATTGAAAATACCACCTCGTTTGCATGAAGATTCATCTGTCCAAAGAGTGCAATCAAAAAAAGTTGGATCTTGACGCAATTTTGGTAACATGCGCCTACAAAAATTTACTCTGTGTTGAAAGTCTCCTGGAAGAAGGGACTTCACTCTCTGGACATGATACAGGTGCATTTGATCTCGCTTTAAAATTCAATGTACAATGGTTTTTGGAATGGCTGTCAGGCGTGCGATGACTCGTACCAATGTGGTTGAATCCCCACGTATTTCTTCTAATACCTCATTTCCAGATATACGCTGATACGCGTAGTAAAGCAAATCTGGAGCCGGTCTAACCTGTTCTTGTTAGTTAAGGCATCTGTCATTCGTCATTAAGCTGACGTCACTCCACTCTCCGAGAGAGGTTTGCTCTCCCGAGTCAAAATATGGGCCCCTAATATCGCTCACGACTCGCTTTTTGCTGAATCTCACGGCTCGTTATTATTGGTCGTTTTTAGCTCTAGTTTTACGTATCACAAATCGAATGTTTTTTTTTGTATTTTGCTCGTTGTTAAACGCACCAATTTATTATTAAATGGATTTATTTAAAATTAAATGAGACAAATTGGTGCGGTTTCCGCTCTATGGTATGTGAACGTTTGGATAACAGGTGCACGACAAGAAAGCTACTTCACTTTTTAGAAATCGCCAACGTTACGACATTTAGTTGAGGTCCTCCTCAGGATTGAAAAAGCCCTGAGAAACACCTCAATTAAAAGTCGAAACGTTGGAAATTTTTAAAAAGTAAAGTAGCTTTCTTGTCCTACACCTGCTATCCAAACGTTCACATTTCTTTCACAAGACGTAAGATGTCTGGGTGGTCCCATAGAGTAAAGAAAAACCCTGATCGAGGTCGTTCATCTTGGCCTGGCTACTGAACTCAAATGCACGACAACTCGCCAAAATCACGTCTTTATCAACACATCTTAAACTCGGCACTTAATACACTGTAGACCTCAAAACTTTTTGGCCACAAAAACGCGTTTTGCCTGGGAGACTTACCTCATCGTCTCCTTCCAACAAGCTTTGGTCTATCAGGTGATCTTCATCGGACTCGGACAGTAGGACGGTTCTGGTCGATGAACCTCCGCTTCTCTGTGTCTGCAGACGGTGGGCGGCACCTGATTGCCAGGTTATCGACAAAGTCCGATCCTAAAGAAGCAAATAGTAGGGATATGTCTACTTGAATCTCACTTGAACAAATGAAATCTCACAAAAATGGATAAACCACACTTATAAACGTTGATAATATCTAAATTATTAGTTAATTAGTTTTTACCTGAAAATGTTTTCCTTTCAGTAGTGCCGTTTCGGCCTCTTTTCTAGTTTTATAATTCAAACTAATGCTCGGTAATGAGGTATCGATGGAGTACTCAGCTACTTCACCAAATTGCTGAAATGGTAATCATTTTAATTTAAATTAATGAATTCATGCTACAGGGGTGGGCATGTGTTCCGGAGCGATACGATTAAAGCCGAAAAAAAAATGTTGAAACATTCTGGATTTTCAAGTCTTGCATAACGCAAACAACACTACAATCTACGCACCAATGATTTAGGAGATATGGAAAAAAGCAAACGAACGCCGATGTTTTCCTAAAAATGGTCCTGTTTTTTGGACAAAAATTTGGTATTTTTAAAGGACCCATGACGTAATTTCATCATAAAAGCACAATTGGCGAATCGCGATTTTCAATTATTTGACATAAGACAGTTGACGTCAATTCGCCGGAAGTGATCGCACTGCAACATCACTCAGTGTAGCAGTGCGGTGCACTATCAATCAGTGACGCAATTTGTCATTATCTTAAATGATACACCCGTATATAATTTCTTATATTCTATAAGGGTTATTTTACTACCCCATATATTATACTACGTAAATGGTAATAACTAGCTATTTAAACAAATTATCTGTGAAAATTATTATTAAATCGTCCGAATTTCTTTCCTTAGGCTGCTTGACAAAGTCCTAATGTTTCGTAAAATCCGGATTGTACATATTGTAAATGTTCGTCGGGTATAACATTTTGTATTGCATTTCTTATCCTCGCTTCTAGTTGCTCCATAAAACCTGATTTTCAAGAAAGAAACTTCTTCTTCTTATTGTGCACTGTCAGGTCCCCCTGACGTTGGCAATCACGATGGCGAGCTGATCCCTGTCTTCAGTCACTCTAAACAATTGTTCGACGCTATGGTATGCCTGTTCATTTCCGGATGTTCTTTAACCAGGAGATTTGTTTTCTTTCTACGCCCCTGCGGCCTTCTATTTTGCTCTTCATTATAAGCTGTATGATCCGGTAGCGATTACCTCTGAGAACATGGCCGAGCAGGTATGCCAGTTTTCGGCATGTAACTGTTGTCAAAAGCTCACGAACTGTATTTACATTGTCTAAGACAACTTCATTTCTTTGCAAAGCCACGCATGGTATTCTTAGCATCCGTCTATGTAACCACATTGCAAATGCTTCTAGACGGTTGATTGTGGCAGCTTTCAGTGTCCAGACTTCAGCTCCGTACAACAGCACAGACCAAATGTAATATTTAATCATTCCTAGTCTCAGAAAGAAACTACACTCTTTAAATGACGCCAAGTATAAAAATCCAAAGGTGTCGTATCTGGTAAAGTAGGCGGCCACGCTACGTTACCAGTAATGGGTATTCTCTTTCTATCCACCGGCTGGGAAAAGTTTCATTCAAAAATTATCCCACTTGTGCTGGTGCTACGACCTGTTGAAACCAAATATTGTCACGCAGTGTTCGACCATTATCGTCACCACACACCACAAAATCTTACTACGCGATCCATTACTTCCTGACAAAATGACGTCTTCTCCGAAATTTCGCAAAATATGCAGTTCGGAAGTATTTAATACACTGTATCAGAGATATATCGGCTTTTTAGTTTTAGAGCATTAAAATACCATACACATAAATAAAAATCGTAAAGTGAACCAAACCAGATTTTCGCCGAAGTTGTCACTTCCCACAGACAGATGGCCGACGACAGGAAGACTTTAACGGTGGGCAGAAAGTATGTTAGATTTCCATTTAAAAACAAATGCTGCGAGTTTGATGCGTTATCTTTTGGACTCAACGTTGCTGCCTTCGATGAATGACGCAAACATGACATGTAGGAGGAGTTTATTTGAAAATGTCACCTAGTTGGCTGTAAAAAGAGTGCAGTGATTCTTGACCTTAGAGATAGGTTATTAAAAGTAATTTAGATATTTCCATTATTGTATGATAAACCTGTATTACGTGTCCTGTATTACGTAAAATTCCTATTTAGAGCTTTCAATTGAAGCATCGTGGAAGAAATCATCTTATTTTCCCTCGCGAATAATGTTTTAAAAGCCCTGGAAGCAAGGCCACTTAGTAAGGGCACAGTTTATTAGCTTTGAAGATCCTTCTGATAGACTTTTCACCACCGTGTGTCTTAGCAAGTTCGGGAACAGAATTTCTTGTAACATTTTGTATGTCAAGCAAGTCATAACGCGATAAATTCTCCAACTTAGATGCCCTTGGACGACCAGCTTTTGGCAAGTTTTTATATACCCGAATGTTCAAAATTAGTCCCTATTCTATTAGCTGTTTCGAGAACTTCGAAATTCGATTACGTAAGAGAAAAGTATGATTTAAGAGATTGGGGGATTATTGAAAAGAACGACATTTATGACCGTTTTCGGATATTTATCACTGGTTTCAATCTAAGTTTTCGGTGATAAATGTCGCTATATTTTTTAATGAATATACAGGGTGTAGAAAAAAAGCACTGTAAAATTTTTGCAATTTAACCCACCTGCATTTGGTATCTAGAGTAGTCGTAGTAGTAGTAGTAGTAATAATTGATTTGGGGGGGGCCGAAGCCTTGTGACCTTTTCACAGTCCTCCGATACACCCATCCCTACTCTGCCTGAGCCCTCATTTCCTACACGAGTCAACCCGTCCCTCTAATGAAGGAGAGTATCCCGTCCCACCTCACAGCCGGAAGCTCCTCTTGATGGAAAAACGCGGCCCTCATTGTCCTGGGGCGCAGTCGCGCCCTCCTATAACACACTCGCAGAAACTGGTATGACGAATCTTCCCCTGTTGCACAGTGGGTGCAGAGCGGACTATCCACCATTCCTATGAGGTGCATGTTAGGATTCCTATAAGGTCTCTCAGACACTATCGACTTCTTCCAAGTAGCCAAGAGGCATTGGATCTATCCAGGACTGTGACCAGTTTGTCCTTGTACCATCCCATGCCCCCTCATTTAGAGCGTGAGAGGTGTACCTATTGCTTACTCCTAAACATGGCCCCGGTCCATAGTAAAGCACGTCTGGAAAGCACGCTTGGCCGATTCATCGGCGCGCTCGTTTCCCTCAATGCCCCTATATCCAGAAACCCATCTCAGAGTTACCCTTTTTGTTTCTGTCAGTGACTCTAGAGCATCGCTGCAGTCCTGAACGAGCTTTGAACTCGTCCTGTTCCCGCAGAAGGCTAGCAGGGCCGCCTGACTGTCGAAGTAGGTGAAGATGTTCTGTTCTGCTCCTTGTTTGAATTCTGGTCGTGGGGCCACTTCGAGTATTGCAAACACTTTCTCCTGAAAAACCATCGTGTGGCTTCCCAAGAGAAACCTCTCGCACTCTTCATAGCCTGCTTTGTATATTCCGGCTTCTGACGAATGTTAATCAGTCATTCTTCAAAACCGCCAAACATGTCCCGATATATAAACTAAAGTTTCTTAAATTACCCTAGCTACCAAGTGCAGTGGGTTGAAATCCAACCATTTTGCAGTGCTTTCTTCTTTACCCTGTATAATCTTCAAAAAATAACTTTTGTTTCAAGTCAAGCCCTCCTATCCTGATTCTAGAAGGAATGGCCTTTCAAAGCCTCTTTAAGTTACAAGTTTCGGTTAAGACATTACCGAGATACACACTCCCAAAAAATGACGCTCTGCTGTTTCAATCTTTTACGTTAGCAGTTTAGTTGGAGATTAAAAAAAAGGTTATAATATATACGGTGTCACTACTTGGTGGCGTTCATAGTAATTTTTGCGTTATACAACCCTTCAAAAACCAGAATGTTGTAACTCCTCGTTCATCTGTAATTGAGCTTTTCCGGTACATATGCCCATCCTGTGTATTAAATTTTTAATATACTTATTCTAACAAACATTTCCAACCGCAAAACTTTAAAGATTTTTATATGTATTTAATAGCTGTTCAAAGAGTGACAATAGCGCAGATTTAAACTAATGAAATATTTATGTAGAAAGCCAAATACGGGGTGTTCATTACAAAACTTCATCCAAAAAGCTATGAATGTTTGACAGAAAAGGATGACATAATTAAAGTAAATGGTCTCTTGTTACTTCATTCTTTTCTTTTGACATTTTACAGCCTACTAAATGACGTTTTCAAATGAACACCCCTGCATTAATAATAAATATACCCATACATAACACAACCCAAAAAATTGTTCAAAGTTAACGGTAAATTCGTGATGAATTTACAATATGTGATGATTTGGAAACATTATGCAGAGTTTAGATCTTGTTCACATAATAAACCAAATGTTGAAATAATAAACTAACCTGAAAATGGCTTAACACAGCCTCCTGCTCCTCCATTTCGTACCCAGACACCAATATCCTGGTTGGCCGATGATCCACCGTGTGTTTCTGGAAAGCGGTCGTCGGTTGCGTTTGACCTAATGCCGTAGCTAGCGGCGGAGTCGCCGCTGTCGTCGAGACGTTGTTGACAATTTTGTTGACAGTTTTAATTTTTCCGCCCAATTCTAAACAAAAAAAAAACGTCATGATAGATACATTATATAAATAACAGATGTTCAATAGAAAAGTTTATCAAGTTGTAAAGAGTAGATTACATTTTTCGTAGTTCATTTTTTTCGCTTGACTTTTCACAGCCAACTTTTTTTAACGAAATCCCCCTGTAACATGTCCAGCACGGAGATCTCAAAAATCAAATTCATAATATTTACTTACTGAAATTATTATCAACCAAATTGTTTTTAGACAACAAATGCCAGCTTGCCACGGGGGTAAACCTGCCCCTGCCACGCCCCCTCACCGCCGCCGTCTTGCCGAGCGTCGCGGCTCTGGACTTCAGCTCTGCCATTTTCCTCTGCAATTCCGTCGTATCGGCGCCCTCTTGCTGTTTGGCCATCAGGTCTAATTCCATATCAAGCAACTCCTGTAGAGTAATATATAAAATAATCGGTTAAAATCAAGGCACTGTCCCAAAAAAAAAACGTACTTTTTGAATGTCTTCCTTGGACATTTTAGTCCCAACGGTGGCCGTTTTGATAGCTAAAGCGGCATTCTCTAAATCCTTCTTTATCCCTTCTATGGATTCTTGAGTTTTCTTTATTGTCTCTTTGACAATATCCCTTTGAGGTCCCGGAGGCACTGAAAAATGGTTAGAAAATATTGTACAATAACAGTATGTATTTTTGTATAATAACAGTTTAATTAACAAAGCTATTTAGTATACACAGGGTATTCCAACTCTATTTAGATCCTACAAATCACAGCTTCTGTAAAAAGTTTTAGACAAAAAGGTGATAGTTAAGTGAGTTGCTTTCAACAACAATTTTCTAAATAACATAACAATTAGTCCCATACGTTGACTTTTGAGTTTCCAAAGCACTCCTAAAACTCAAAAAAAATTGTTCTTTATCTGAATCAGACCATTTCACTACATAACAAACATAATAAGAGTGAAGTTAGTCCCATACGTTGACCTTATTGGAACTCAATCTAAAGTGTTTTCCGGGCTTTGAAGCCGTGGTCCAATGGATTTTAATAACTAAACTAAAAATAATTAAACCCCGTTGTGTGTTAGCATTAGTTTTCGGGGCTCCCATCTCGGATTGTTATGTTTTGCATCTTCCGATTGTTTTCCGCACTTTTGCATAAAAACCAGTACTACTTTCAATCCGCAAATACGTGCGGTAAAGAGTATTTGCGCAGAGTTTGGAAGTTAGCAACTATTATTATACAAATAAAACTTACATTTCGCCATTTTATCAAGTAGCACTTTCTGCTGGGAGAGTTGCTTATCCAACAGCTCCTGTTTTCTTTTTCTCAGATCACTCTGAATTTTTAATACTTCTTTCCGTTGCTCGTCTTTGCTCTTAATCATCTGCGCAATTAAACGTTACATATTTAACCGATTTTCTAAGACGGCTGTAAACATCCTACCTTAACTTGGGCAGCCAGCAAGTCTTGATTCTTCTTTATGTCGGCGGTCTCTTGCGCCTTGGTTTCTTCTTTGCTAAGCTCGGGCTTAGCCTCGTCTTTTTCGGTACCGTTTTCCGTCTCGCCAGCTTTAGGCTGGACTAAATTCAATACCTGAAAGCGTTTAAAGAAGCTGTAGAAACAATTAAAAACTTCTGCTTCTTTTAATTAAGCGTTATTGCGTTATAATGCTTAATTAAAAACGCAATAAGTTTTATGCGACAAGTAATGTGTTTTTAGAAGCCAAAACGCAATACTACAATATGAAATAGCTTTTGACAATCGGCTGAGGAAAAACTCATAACTTTTTTGCCAAATTAACTGAAATTTAGCATAACCGATTTTACATCTTAATTTACCATAATATTTTGGAGCTTTTGTACACTTTAACCTAGGATAACTAGTGACCATCACACCACCAGTTACATCTTAAGCTTAAACTTGAGATGTGAAAGTGCTCTAATTAACTGGGCAAAACCAGCAATTTAGTCTGCCCTGTCTGGCTAACAAAGTAGTTTATAAACGTACTGTTAATCAAGGTCACAAGTCTAGCATGAAAGAAAAAAAATCCTCAAGTATTATTTTCAGGTAGTTTAAGTATCACCAGATATTTTCACTTTGATTTAAAAAGATTTACGTAAATATATTTGACTAAGAGTGACTTTTACAACTATCAGTAAAACTTCAGTTTGAAGATAAAACACCAGTAATGACGTAGACTGCATTATTACCAACAATGTAATTTACGTCATTACTGGTGAATTATCTTCAAACTGAAGTTTTACCGTTAGTTGTAAGAGTCACTCTTAGACATACCTTATTACTGTTCGGGGGTATAGGACCGCCAAGTCGATCTTTGACAGCGCCTTGTTGGGCAGGAGGAACGTTCTCTTGCTTATTTCCATCAGCGTCGTGCCAAAACACTTTTATGAAGCGGTTATTTAGCACTGCTTCCGTGCTCCTGTAAGCTGAGACAGCCTCACCATGATTAGAGAAGGTTATCAGAGCACCTTCCACGTCACCTTCGTAATTGACCTAAATTACCAGAAATGGAGATTACCCGATGTTTCAAATGAAATCTAAGATGATTATACAGAGTGTCTCGAATAAAATCGCTGTAAAATTGGAGAAAAATGTGCCACCAATAAGATTATATTCCGATGCCTCAGATATTTAAAATAATTCCGAAGAAAAGGTTTTATTTTATTCGTTTTAAAAAGCCAAATTAAGGAAAAATTATAAAGAAAAATATATGTTCGGTGGAGCGGTAATCATAGAAATCTGAGAGATTGCGCCCTACATAAAATTTGTCATATACCGGGTGACACAGGAATTACTAGCCAAGCGATAACTCTGGTTAAAAGAATGCTAACTTTTTGAAACTTTGGGGAAGAATATAGTAGCTTAGTGCCTACAAACTGCACATAAGCATGACTAATTGGCGTTTCCTGTTTTACCGGAAGTGACGTCACTTTTATTATTTTAAATAGAACACCCTGTATATTTGTTCATTTTCGGATTCTACGTGGAATTCTACGTTATTAACCTAGTGTATGCCTAGCTGTTACCGTTTTCGAGAAAATCGCGCTCGAACGTTCCATATCATCAATAATAAATGTTGATTTTTATAGAAAACAATGAATATCAGTCAGCCTCGATTTCCCAAATGACTATTTTTTTAGGTTCTCTATCAACCAACATTAAAAAAAAGTTTTTCCAAGGCGCCATGGAAAAAGTAGAAAATTGATTTTTTGAAGACATTTATCTTCTCCATAACTTCCAATGAAAACACCTATTTTATTCCTAACATTTGGATTCCTTATTCAATTTCGAACATTATTTCAATTTAAACTGCTTGAGTAAAACCAGAAGTTTTCGAGAAATTGTACTGCCAATAAAAGTGGCCACGCCCTTTTTAATAAATCTACTCGAGACATCTTAATAGTTGACAATCGAGTCATCCATGAAAACAACTGGTTTTGCTCAAACACTTTAAATTTGAAATTATGTTTGAAATTGAATAAGGAATCCAAATGTTAAGAATAAAGTTGGTGTTTCAATTGGAAGTTATGGAAATAAATGTCTTCAAAAAATCAACTTTTCACTTTTTCCATGACGACTTGGAAAAACTTTTTTTTAATGTTGGTTGGTAGAGAACCTATAAAAATAGTCATCTGTGAAATCGAGGCTGATTGACATTCATTTGTTTCCATAAAAATCAACATTTATTATTGATGATATGGAACGTTCGAGCGCGATTTTCTCGAAAATGGAAAGAACTAGGCATACACTATGTTACACGTTAATAACTTAGAATTCGACGTAGAATCCGAAAATGGACAAATATATAGGGTGTTCTATTTAAAATAATAAAAGTGACGTCACTTCCGGTAAAACAGGAAACGCCAATTAGTCATACTTGTGTGCAATTTGTAGGTTCTAAGCTGCTATATTCATCCCCAAAATTTCAAAATATTAGCATTCTCTTAACCAGAGTTATCGCTTGGTTAGTAATTCTTGTGTCACCCGGTATAAAACAGTATCATTGTCATTGGTTATATTTCCAAAATTCAAAGACTAGAAAATACTGCGTCTACAAAAATGTTGTCCAAAAACTGGCCAAAAATAAAAGCTGAAAGGAAAATACTTAAAAATATATTCAACATAATATGTTAAGTAAAGTTTATCAATTCTGAAATTAAATTAAAAACCATTTAATAGTATGTTGTTTGACAAGTGATGAAAATAGTTTGGTAATGTTCTCAAGCGATAGAAAATGCTTTATTTGACGAGTAAAACACTATACTTTTCCTTCGACCATTGCTTCTAACATTTGGGTCCTCATTAACTTTAAAAATAACTTCTATGTAGCATTTCTTTAAAAAAAATAATGCGCGTCATTGTCGAAATGACACCTCGTCACTGAGCTCAGTTTGGTCAAATTTTCAACATTTTAAGTTGAGTTCGGTAATTGCCTCCCGATAGCTCGGGATATCAGTCTATCTCCCTCTAGCTTGTTAAGATTTTGGGAGATGGTCAGTGTCCGGAGCGCTCGGATGGAATTGCCGAACCCGACTTTAGTTTGCATTATTGAGGCCCGGTGAGGCAAAATATACAGTGAGCGACAAATGTATGGCATAAATTATTTAAAAATTAGGTGTTTATTTTTTGAATAATCGCTCGGACCTGCTGATTTTTTTTTTAATTGCGCATTTTCTGAACCAACTTTTATTTATAAAGGGTGGCTCAAAAAAATCTCACCGAAATGCCCATGCATTGTCTAGAAGACCGTCTAAATAAAACTGTCGGCATTGTCAAATGACAGAGTAACGTGAAGGACTTTCTTCTGTAAGGAGAAAACCGATGGAACTGAACCATAGATGGACTACCCAGAAACTTAGAGATGTTAGACCCAGTAGTTAGATCCATATTCTTAGCAAACATTGACGATGAAAGGCCGGAGTGGCGACATATTGCTCAGGTCCAAATTGAAGGCGTAATGGCCTCAGTGGGACTCCTTTAAAATAAAAAATGGCGCATGAGAGAGTCTGGACGGCAGGACCGCAGTCAGTCATTTAGTAGTTCCTGACAGCAGGAAATCAAATGTACTAAAGGGAATGCACAACAGAACGTGAAGTAGAGAAGAAGTGGAGTGAATAAGACTCTGGCGAAAACTAAAGAGCGGCTCTATGCATGAATTATCATGAAGACATCGAGTCTCGGTGCCGCAAGTGTGAAGTTTGTTAAGCTACAAAAGGACCCCAAGATCACGTGGTCGAATGGCACAGTATAGCAATTGATGTCGCCGGAGCATTTCCACTGACTGAGGCAGGCAACAAGTACATCTTGGTTGCCATGAATTACTTCACCAAATGGCCTGAAGCATACGCCCTCATCGCCACGCCTAATCAAGAAGCGACAACTGTGGCAATGATGCTGGTAAATGGAGTTTTGAGTCCATCTAAAACTCCATTCGTAGAAACTTTGAATTGGCTGTTTTCCAGAAGGTTGTGGAACTTTTCGGAATTTGCAAGACCAGGACAACTCTTTTGCATCCGCAGTCGGATGGGATGGTGGACACCTACCTCTCATACATTAGCAAAAGTAATGTTCGGAGGAAGGGAAAGGGAGCATTCGGCAGATTTAATGTACGGAACACCGGAAAAAGTTTCGTTCAACTTTCAGAATTTTGTGGATATGCTAAAGGAGAAACTTGTTCATTGGAATCTCGTTGTTCATCAGAAAGTCAGGAGTAAACTGCGGATGGCCAGTGATCGAGCCAAAAAAAGATGTTACTGTACAATCTGCGGCGAAAGGTGGGAAAGTCGCCCAAAATTCCAAAAGTGAAAATTAGGAAGGTCCGAACAGAGTTATAAATGAGATCTTTCCGAATAAAAGTCTACAGAATGGAGCGGACCCCCAGGGCAAAGTTAAAGGTGGTTCATTTGGATCTATTGACGAAATTGCACGGTGCTCAGTATGTTCAGGACGAACAGCCTTAAGGTGCTAGTTCACTTAGGCAAAGTGTCGCGAACGGAGGCGTTGCGAAGAGAATTGTATTTATTTCGCCGGAGAAATTCACATTTAGTTCAGTGAATCCCCGCTCACTCACCGGGTGTGAAGGAAAAAAGCGCGTCGGCTGACGCGCGAACTCTCTCAAGAGCAAGTAGGACCGTTTTACTCCACGCTTCGCGTAGATGGGCGAGGGACAAGCGAAAAGAAGATAAAAAAAATGTGTTGCTCCTTGTCTGAAAGTGAGTTTTTACTGGTGAAATATGACATTACCTTAGGCAAAGAGCAAGTATCTCGTCAATAGACACAGCCCTTTGAAATCTAATATTTTTGGTTCTTAATTCTTTAATTATGAACAGAGAAGAACATTAAGAAGCTCAAACAACTTTTCCCATGACATACGAAAATACTTTAAAAAACTCTTTTTATTTTGTCTCAGATAAGAAAACAAGCGATGAAATTAACCCCATGTTTGTCTCTTTTGAGTAATATTAATAAGCAGCATTTTTTCTTCTTCCATGCTGATAATCAAATTTAATACAAAAAGATCTTCCGACCAGGAACTGCTCATATTCACTGAACAATGTACCACGTTCAAATGCGCGTATTACGTTCTCTTCGCCCCAATGTGCGGACATAGGCTAAATGACTCTTCGCCTGGAAACGCTTCTGTTCGCGACGCTTCGCCTAAGTAACCGAGCACCTTTAAGAGATGGGCAGTGTTAAAGATTGACGAGTTCCAAGATCACTCCCGGCTTCGATATTGTTCCCGCGCGACCGTTAAACCTGCCGCGGCTCGTCGACGAGCGTGATTTATTACCTTGTGACTTTTAGTGTTATTTAAAACATATAGTGGAATTCATTGAATTGTTCGATGAATGTTATGGAGTTCTAGATTATAAGCTTTAGGTATATAAGAGCAGAGTCCGCGGCCGGTTGAGCCAGGCTGACTCTTAAACGATTATAACTAAGCTAAAAGAGTAAACCACTAATAGTGAGCTGTAGTAAAGTATTAATAGTGGACTATACGTACAAAAATAGTGTTTTTAATTAAAGACTACTACACTGGAATTATTCGAACCCCCAGTTCGCTACAATATATAAAACCGAATAAAACCCAAAATTTTAAATTGTAAGATTGCCTTTTGTGTGCACAGCCGTCATACAGTACTGTAGCTAGGCACACAACAACCCGACGTCGCATTTTTGCTTATCAAACATCGATTCATTTAGCCAGCGCTGACAGCCTTAACTATAGTTTTAATAATGACATTTTCATATCATTGGTAGCATAGCACTGAAAATGTGGGCAATAAACGGCAAAACAGTTTTTGCTCAAATGGCGGATTTATTTGTTTTATTCCCGATAATAAATTAATTTTAAAACTCAGCGGTTTATCCACTAATTAAACAGGTCATCTACCAATTCAACGTGTGCAACTTTAGCCGGTGGATGGACCAGTGAGTTTTGAAATTTGCCCAACCTTACTACGAATATGTACTTTGAGGGTGCTATATCAAACCAACAGGTAACTATAATATTTCACAGCATAAAATATATTAAACAACCACTTACCTGGATATTAACAATTTTGCCAAACTTAGAAAAATGATTGTTCAGGTTGGTTATGTTGTTTAACGCTATGGGGACCTTCTTCAATTCCAAACTGCAGTTTGCCATGTTTTTCCTGGGGCCCAGCCTGTTGTAGTCAAACTAGGAGATAACAAAAATTATAGGAAAAATCTTTTATGCTTCAACTGGTTAGTCAAGTCAAACTCGAACACATCGTACTTCTGACAAGACTTCCCTTTTGGTAAAAACAAACGTCACAAAAAAATATATTTATGAAGGAGTTAATTGGGGAATTTGTCGGTCAATTATGAAGAAGAGCTTTAACCTTTGAAAAAACTAAGAAACAAAAGGACCAATGCTCCATACGTAGACACAAAGCTGGTGGTTATAACAATTTAACGGGAAAACCATCCTACCTTTCTCTTGTACATTCCTGTGTGCATGGTGGCGCCCTCCAAACCGGGATGAGATACTGGAATCCCACCAGGGCCGTAATTCTGGGGCGGAGCTGCCCCTGGAGGGCCATACGGCGGTACAGGGGCATAGCCGCCGGGTGGCATCACGCCTGGCGGTTTCGTGTTGTCCATTACCACAGGCACTGGAATCAACTCCCTTTGGAAACCGAGATTCGGAGGAGGCTGATGAGGGGCAAACTGATTCATTCCTGGTAACTGTTGTTACAAAATATTTGGTAAAATATTCTGTTTGAATGTACACTTACGAAAAAGGCAAACTTACCCTTACACCGCCCATGGGTCTAGGTCCTCTGAACCTGTTCCCAGACCACATCTGCGGAGCTTGCGGATTGTACGGATTGTCAACGGGAGGAGGGTGAGCTCCAGGGGGTAAGGGAACACCAGGCAGAGGACCGCCGGCGGATAAAGCACCGGCAACGTCGCCGTTGGCATTGTAAGACAGCACTCTTGACAAAGTAGTGTCCTCAAGGACCACGGGATCCACACCGTGATCGTAAGGACACATTTCTCCCTTCATGCAGTAGCCTTTTTCGTCGAAGTCCCTACATCTGCGTTTTGATAGGTTCGATGGCAAACCGGAACCGGGCTCGGAATCTGTGTGATTGGCATCTTGACTGGTCGTAGTGGGGCTGGAAAAATACCAATACAATACTAACGTAATTCACGTGGGACGCCAAAAAGGTTGCATAATTTTGACCAGTTTTATCTTCTAATTTTTTTTTTGTGATGGATTTTCAGCAAAAATTGCAAAAGCTCTTCCTCCGTGGGTTTTTTACCACTAATTTGAGAAATAAGGGACAAGCAATGTTTTTTTTTCTAATGTAAGATGAATTGTTGGACCGATACCATTAATATCTTTATTTGATAGAAAAATAACCCTGTAGTTTGAAAATATAGTCTCTATGACTGTTTCATTAAATTATGTCCTTTTTTATATAAACATTAACAGGCAAAGTTAAACTGCCAAGAAAATTTGCTTGAAGTCCGTTTGAAGTATAGCACTTACGCCTGGGAAGAGGATATTTGGAAGGATAATGAGCCGCAGTAATATCAAGGTTTTCAGTCAGCCATATATAAAACATTCACTTATTATTGCCGTCAAGTAGGCGTTGGAAATTTGACTTTGACATTTTTATCGTATCTTCTCAACATGTGCCGAAAAGAGATAGGTATAAAAAAAATGACGGTTTCAAAGATAAACAGATGCCAAAAATAACTGAATGAGGTATAATTCTACTGAGTGAAGTCGTCTAGCTGCTTTCGTAACCTATCTTTTTTTTACACGGAATGTCGTGATGCACTTAGTTCATTTTTTCCACTCCATGCAATCAAGCACAGACTAATAAAAAACGATGGATTACTAATGGTATGCGCGTTAGTACGCGCAAGCGGCGCTGCCTAAGGCTCACTGTTACAGGTTCAGTTTCAAGATTTCAAGACAAACAAAAGACTTTGACAGATAAACAATGCAATATGAGTCAAGTCTTGAGTTTAAACTTCATACTATATATATATAAAACACACTAAGGTGCGATTGTACAAGTCACCCTCAAAGTCGGGTTCAGCTAAACTCGACTGGTACTTGAACTCGCCCATAAGAAAAGCATTGCTGTCAACAAGTGTCAGAAATGAAATAAATTTGACAGCAATGTTATTCTTATGGGCAGGTTCAAGTACCAGTCGAGTTTAGCTGAACCCGACTTTGAGGGTGACTTGTACAATCGCACCTTAGTGTGTTTTTATATATATAGTATGAAGTTTAAACTCAAGACTTGACGCATATTGCATTGTTTATCTGTTGAGGGTGACTTGTACAATTGGGCCTTAGGGTGACTTTTACAACTATCAGTAAAACTTCAGTTTGAAGTTAAAACAGCACTAATGACATTGTTACATGACAGTTAAACAATGCAATCTATGTAATATCAGGTGTTTTAACTTCAAACTGAAGTTTTACTGATAGTTGTAAAAGTCCCCCTAAAGGAGCTCTGCAGGCACTTTGTGCCACTGATGTGTTTATCGCTTTAATACGCATCGTAAAACATACACGGCTGCAAGTAAAAAACGAAAAAAGAATATAACGGTAATAGACTTAAGAATGGAGGCCAATAAGCCGCTTGAGGCCTAAAAAATGATTAACGATGTTACGGGGAGAATTACTCGGGGCCAGAAGCGAACAGATGTAAACCCTTGTGACTTTAGTGACTACTAATGCTCAGTTGCTGCGAATCTTTCTGGTTTCTAGCTTCTAGCTTCTGGCCGGTCTGAGGGTGACGCGTCATTTTTCTTGCGGCTTACTGAACAATGGGCATTTTTTCGACTAACAAGAAAAAAAGCAGCCTTGGGGGTGGAGTCTCCCTGTAATGGTGGTTTTTCAGAAGCTTCTACATGAATCACGGTCGGCTCTTGTCGATTTAATCAATAATTCTTCCTTCCTTCAAGCGGGGTGTTTCTCCAGGCGCATGAAGTCTTCTCTTGTTAATCGAGGACGGCAATCAATATTGCTGTTGTCTGTACTATCCAAAAGTATTAAGCATATCGTCAAGACACGCACGGTGTCTCCCTTGAAAGCCAATCAAGTTCTGAATGACAGACAGTTGAGATTTCGGACTACCATGCTCCGATGCAGTTTTCAGCTTTCTGGAGATGTTGACAATTGAACAGGAAGGAGGCATAAACGGCGATCTTTTGGGATTTCTCCAATGCATTTGAGTGTGTCGAGGGAATATACTCTCCCAGAAGGTGTCTGTTTGGGATTTCAGGGGTGTTGCATTTAGTTGACTGTGGTCCTTTTTGTCTGGGCATGTACAGGATATTTCGGTGGGGAAAGAGGAATCTGAGCGGGTGGCCGGTGGAATGCTCACGGGCACCATATTAAGTCATTTTCTGTTCATGCTACACATTAGTGACTTGATGCAACTTAGAATTACGAGACCATTCATGACACACAACACCACAATTCTGTGGAGAGTTGAGGATGATGGTGGACAGCATTCTCGTATTGGATCGGATCTGAAGAGTCAGAGTGTGATGTCAACCTTTTCACACTTCATTATAAGGCGCATACTGTCACGTTTAGAAATTCTGAAAGACCACGGTCAGAAGAGCATTCAGAACATTCTGAGAGTATAGTTTCTAGAACTGTCGATTGACTAAAAGTTGGGGTTTAAAAGACACATAAGGGTCTTGAGGTATGATAAATTTGCGTTTTGTGCATTTTGTGTGAGGATAGCTGCTTTGGAGCTAATTATACAAAGCCTTAGATCAATATATTTCGTCTTGAGTGAGTGACATATTAGATATTTTGGAGCTCGTGTACAGAAAGTACAGAGTTTGATTAGATTTTCGTTTTTCAGAATAAAGGGCTTTCTTCGTTTTTCGAGTTCCGTCTGGGACTCATTGTAGGCTTTTACTCATTGAGAATAATATCTTGACTCTAGCATCCCTGTATATACTTCTTATATGTCCTTGGGACGGTCTGTGAGATAAAGAAGCACATTTTGTGTATCACCTATGGTGGAGATATATGTTACTCGTCAAAGCAATAACTTTAGACTCCCGACTCGCGATTACAGTTTGGAGCAGAGATCCTTTGTTAAGTGGTTTAATCATTTGCATTTGCGTCAGCAGAACAAAGGTTTTAGCGGGAATTTCGGCGACTCCCGACCATTTGAGATATGAGTGTATTCATGGATTGCGACTAGGTTAGTTTATGATTTATGTCTTGACCATACTTTATTTGTGGGTAGGTACCTGAACTGATTCCAGGATTTAACAATTAAATTGTACTGATTTAGGACAATCAAGCTTTTTTGTATTGGCTGAACTTTGAATATAATTAAATAAATAAATGAAGTCAAATTAAATTCTTAAACTTTATACGATTTTCTTCCAATTTAGAATAAATTCATGGTCAAAAAGTGGAAAATAACTATTGCTGGACAAAAGCAACAGTTTCAAGACAAGAATAAACAATTTAAGTATTGAATTGTGAAACATTACCAATGTATCACTATTACTTAGTTTTTTATGGTTTTCAATAGCAAAAAAAAACGAAGGTCATAGTAGGTAGTTTATTGACAAGGTTCCCACCACATGAAAAAAAGGAGCTCAAATCTTTATTTTATTATTGGTTTTTTATAGAGGGCTGCTTATTTAAAAACGTCATCTAGTTGGCTTTGAAATGTCAAAGGAAAACGATGAAGCAAAAAGTTCCATTTACTTTCATGCCGTCATCCTTTCCTCTCAAAAATTCATAGCCCTCTAGATGAGTGATATTGAATGAACATCCGGTATAATTATCTGCAATTAATATATTGAAATGGATGGAAAAGGACTAACAGTCATGAAGAAATATGAATCCGGAGTCTCATGCATCCGTCCGTCATATGAAAAACGTCCGATTGACGCGCCTCCGATTGACGGATGCACGAGACTCCTCTCCGGCTTATGGTTTGCCTCCTCATGCATCCAAAATCCCACATCCGATGCCCAAAATTTAATAATAATCGGACCGAAACGACGGTTGAAATTTGTCATAATGTTTTAAAACTTTAACCTAAAAAATTACATTCCCGTACATTTTCATTTGGATTATTATTGAACTCTTCTAGTTTGTCTTCACTATCCGCAAATTCATATTTATTCTCATTTTGTTAAAAAAAAATGTGTAAACCAGAAAAATAATATAATAAACAACACACAAAGTGATATAAAACAAGACACGGCATCGGAAAAATTAAAGTTATTTTAACTTCTTCTGATATCGCAAGGAATGGTTAAAATATTCGGATCAAATGAGGGGCAAAAATATTTTGACCAATATGAGTCCTTTTCAATCACCTGACCTTTGGATCTCTAATGCATGAGAAGAGGCCTTAAGACCACATAAGTTTTTAATCGAATGTCTAGCTGGAAGTAATTTTCAAAACTCACCTTGATTGATTTTTCGAGTCCTTAGTATCTTTCCTATCTCTCTTCTCGAGCGAACGTGACCTACTGCGGCTTCCTCGGAACCTACTCCTGTGTCCATGCCTGGGACTTCGAGACCTCGATCGGATCCTGACAGGGCTCGGGCTGCGAGTCCTCGACCTTCTTCTATCATACCGTCTACCAGGCGACTTGTTCCTCCATGGCCTTATTCTGTCCCGTTCAACTCTATCCCTGTCTCGTTTCTCTCTCTCTACTCTGTGCGGCTCTCTATCAACCCTCTCTCTCGACTTCTCCCTGGACTTGGACCTTTTGTTTCTGTCCCACGACCTAGATCTCGATTTAGAGCGATTGCGCGACAAGGAGCGGTGCCTGGACCGCCGTCTAGGCGGTCTGTCATCTCGCTCTGGGATGTTAGAAGGCAGAGAAGGAGGAAGAGCCGTGGGAGCTCTAGCGAGCCCTTCTGTGCTTACAGCGTTTTCTGAATTTCTCCTACTTTTAACCAGTTTTTTCGGTTCTTTTTTCTCGGTAGTGTTTCCGTTGACGTCATTGAGGTCGGGCAATTCACTGGGTTGAACGATCACTTTGGTATCTTTACCCTGTTATACAAATATATGAAGAAATCAAAATTTTCTGATAAACACATATAAAATAATAATACAACTATAGTTGTTGTGTGTAATGTTATTTAATAAGGCCAACCATGAAAAAGTTTTAGCAGACAAATTTAAGTGACATGTCTTATCGAGCAGTGCCGAATTCAAACAAAAGTAGTATATTACAATACGAGATGGGAACTATTTTATTTTCAACCACACTTTCTGCGTAACATCAAAAAATGTTCTTGAATATTATTTATTCATATAATATTCTGGCTCAAATCTTCACTCAAGAGGCGGAATTCTGATGGTTGCTGTTGCTATGGTATAGAGCAAAACCAACATTCAGGGTTTCTGTAATTCCCTGAAGTTTCTGCGCTTTGTTTGCATGTGCATTACTGGTCTAGACCAGTAATGGAATTACTTCCCATCCGAGACCAGTAATGAGACACTTCCAAGATTTTAAAAAGACAGAAATGTCATCATTACATATGTGGTTGAAAATAAAATTATTTTCTAAAACTTCTACCGGACAAATGTTTTTTTTTTTAATTCTAATAACAACTTTGTCCAACAGAATTCTTTTTAGTTGCATTTTTGAGTTTTAAATCGGCGTGATTCGATAAGACCCTAACGGTGCAGGTAGACCTGATTGGAATAACGCTGTGATCAAACAGTTAAAATCAGATATTATTAGCTATAGCTGCGTATGGTCTTTTCGATTTAAAAGCGCCTTTTCAGAAAAGACCACGTACGCTAGGACATCCGGAAGTTTAAATGGTCGATTAAAAGTGAGTGAAATTGTCGGTGAAAGTGCAGCGTGCCTTTGAAAGAAACAAACATGTTTTGAAAGTTACTAAAAATTAATAAACCTTGCAAATTCGATACCTTACTTCTACAGTTTTATGTGAATTTCAACAACATCAAAACTTACAAATACTCTTGAAATAATTATTCCTTTACTAATTCTATCCAGTCCAAAAATGAACTGAAAAAAAAAATTAAGAAATGAACCTCATTGAAATAAGACCATTTTTGTTTTCGTCCTATATTCATTTTGGCTCTAGACCCTAAGCATCTCATTTAATGATTTTTTAAATTGGTTTTTACTTGCAACAATGCTAAACAATACTTACATCTTTAGGTTTAGGCGGAGTGGGAATATTTGGATTTGGAGGGTTAGCATTTGGTATCACTGGAGTGGTGATGTAATCCTTACTGGTCAGTGTTTGGAACACCTGGTTGACAAAATTCTCTGTTTCTGGAAATAAAATAAAAGTAACATTAACACTCGCCAATTAAGATGTGTGAAAATCAATCAGAGTCTAACTGTAAGGGGCTGTAGAGTTACTTATTAGCTCTTCTTTCCCTATAACATGTCAGGCCTTCAAAGAAATAATGAAACAATTAAAAAAATGATCAAATATCATACAAATGGTGGGTATTACCTTCTAGTTATAGGTACCAAGATAAATATTAAATAAACATTTTAAGATTTTTTTTCAAAGCTCTTCCAGTTTTTGAGATAATCTCTTCAAACTTTGAGTATAGTAACTTATTAAGCTCTACATACGGGGTGTTCATTATAAAACTTCATCTAAATGTCAAAAGAAAAGGATGGAGAAACAAAATTCCATTTACTTTGATTATGTCATCCTTTTCTGTCAAAATTTCATAGCCTGCTAGATGAAGTTTTATAATGAACACCTCGTAGATAGTCTTACTAAAAGGGTCTCAAATTTTACAGAAATGTTTTTAGTTTGGGGTTAGGTCACCTTTTACCACCACAAAATTGTTTATCGTATGCAAGTGATAGTTTATTCAGAGAGTTATTCCTCAAGATTTATGCTCCTTGTTCAATTTGGAAAGTTTTCACTTACAAGAACTTAATATTTCTAGCCGTTTTCAAGATATTCAGGAATATGAAAAAAACATAATTCTGGGTAACAAAATGGGTACATTATTTACCATACAAAACGGTGAAGATCTTAGTGTTTTAAAACTTTTTTTAAATGACCTTTAACCTTAAAGTGTGTAATTTAGAAGTAAAATAGCTTCGTCTAAGTGGCCTCTGGTATATAATGTCAACATTTATAATCAAATGTAAATTCAGATTAACTGTTTATATTCATATTTTAAAAAACACCTCAAAAACGGTTACATAGTTCATGCAAGCAGACAACTTCTTTTCGAAATTACTAAGGGAGCAATCTTAGGAAATATCGAGGGAAATATGCTACCAGTGACCTATGATAAAAAAAAACTTTGGGGAGGTACAAGGGGGGCCTGATACCAACAAAATACATTTCGATGGATTTAAAAACCCTGTTGGTAAGTCCAACTATGTAGAGCATAATGAGTTACCCACATTCGAAATTTGAGTGAAAATCTCTAAAAATGTAACAGCTATAAGAAAAAGAATTGAAATGTTTAAGTTTAACACTCTGTATCTATGTAACAAAGCGTTTGAGAACATATGTGTAAGTATATGAACTTTCCATGATATATTTTGGTCTAGACTACGCTGTTAAACTATTACACGCTAATTTCGGACCTAGCGTATAATCTTTCCACCCATCAAGTTTCAAGCAAATCTGTTCAAGAAGGGCGAACACTTGAACATTACGATTTTTAAAAAAAAAAAAAAAGAAGTGTTTTAACTAAGCTAAAGTTACAAAATTGCACATTTTTTAGAATTCTATACCCAAACTAGGCATAATGACTGATAACTGATAAATAAAATAATGATAAAAAAAATCCACTTATAATTTTTATTGTGCATATCTGAATTGATATGGTAACTAGATTTTTTTACCATTTTTTTAATTATTAGTAAAAAAACACATATAATCACTCTCCTGGCTGAGCCAGAAGCGAAAGTAAATTTCTCTAAATGAACCATCCACCTAAATGGATCTGTTTTTGAGAAAATACAACCTGAAAATGGGATAGTGAACGAAATTTTTAGCTTTTTCGCAGGAAACTCTAGTTTAAAATATGCAAAAAAGCAATATTTACTAATTGGAAATTGAAAACTTATCTTTTTTGAGTAGTTGTTTCTGTTTGTTTCCTTCTTAAACGCTGCAATATTTTTGGAAATATTGAAAGCAGATAAGTTTTCAATTTCCAATTAGTAAATATTGCTTTTTTGCATATTTTAAACTAGAGTTTCCTGCGAAAAAGCTAAAAATTTCGTTCACTAACATATTTCGCAGAAATTAACTTTCTTTTAACTGTCTGAAAATGGGATTTTCAACTTTTAAAAAGCTGTAAAACCCTCAGTAAAACCTAAGCTGCTGAAGTTTAATAAGAACTTTACAGTAATTTTAGCACAGCTTGCACTTTGTTTTATAGTTTTTCATGGGCTCTTCAATGGTGCCAGTATTAAGTTTGAAATTATTTTATGTTAATCTATTTTAAATAAAAAAAATATTAATATAATTGTTGGTGAAGTTAGCAGGATTGGGTATTAGAGAGGGCTCTAAGTGAGAATAGCCCTGAAGAAGACTAAATAAATAGTCGAAACGTCGGCCATTTTCGAATAAAGAAGAGGTGCATTATTTGTCCCAAACCTGCTAACTTCACCAACAACTTACAACTTAAAGACGCTAATTACAACAATGTATTTATATAATTTTATAATAAAATAATAATAGAAACCAATTATCCACCATTGAAGAGCCTCTAAAAACCTAAGACAAGAAAAAAGTGCAAGTTATTTTGCTACGCTACAACTTCAAAACTTTAGGTTTTACAGAGAGTTTTATATCTTTGTGACAATTGAAAAATCCTATTTTCAGAAGCAATTCTTTGTGGTGTGACACTCTGCAACCATAGGTATACAATAGAGATACCATATATAGCTACATTGTAATAAAGTAGGCACATCTATTATTATATATCAAATCAAATCAAACCACTTTATTGCCTTAAAAGCTGTGAAGCAATGACAACATCAAAATAGAGTAGGTTCGGTTCTACAATAAGTACAAGAAAAATGAAATAATGAAGGTAAAATAACAGTTTGTTACAGTATTCCCTAACATCATAAAATAAATGTTCAAGAAGGTAGCTCTTCAATAGCACTTAAAATTTTTTTTTACAAGTAATTGACTTCAGATTATTTGGTAATGTGTTATATACGTTGACACAAATGAAGTAAAGGCTTTTCTGGAATTAAGCTGTTGAGTAAGGCGGAACGTAAATATCTGTTTTTTTGTCTCGTACTGTGATCATGAATATGCACGTGCTGTGAGAATTTAGTGAAATGTTTCTTAATTAATAGGACTGAGCTAAAAATAAGTATGCATGGGAATGGTAATATTTGGTGTCTACAAAAAAGTGGTCTGCAGGAGTCTAGTGGGTTCAGCAAGAATATATTTCTAATTATGCGCTTCTGAAGAATGACGATTCTGTTATTATCTATTGACTGACCCCAAAAAAGAAGGCCATAGCTCAAGTGGCTATAGGCTAGGGCGTTGTAGGAGGTGATTTGTCTTCAGTATACCTCGGAGGTTTCTGATTGCATAGTAACTGGCTGAGTTAAGTATGCCAGCAACATAGACAGTATGATGTCTCCACCTGAGGCGGAGATCGACGTGGAAACGGTGGAATTTGAAGGACTCAGCATGCTAGATGGGTTTGGAGTTTATAGTAATCTCGGTATTTTCTGGAGGTCACTTACGGTTGCTATAAATCATGCAGGATGTCTTTGACCCATTTACAATAAGCTTATTTAGCAGGCACCATTGAGAAAATCTTTGACCTATTATGTTGGCCTTGTTGGTAAGGGCAGTAAAATTATTCAGTACAATCACATGGAGATTGGCTTGATAGTTCAGGTTTTAGGAGGTAAGCTACTAAGTTGTTGATGTATAAGGTGAATAGTAAAAGGTCAATATGGTACCGCGGAGACACCCCATGGTGAACTTTTGGGCTTTGATCTGTTTTCTCCAACCCTGACCTTTCAATCTGTGACAAAAGATTAGAGCCAATCACAAGTAGATCCCCTTATACTAAGTGCTTGCAGTTTTTCATAAAGAAACTTGCAATTTATGCAGTCAAATGCCTGGACACTTTGAAGAATCAATATTGCGATAAACAAAATCTGATAGATCAAATGCTTGCATTGTTGTCGACAAACTGTTCCAAAACACATGCTGTTTCAAAGTGATTAGCTTATTGTTTTTAAGCTACCTTTCCAACTTGATACATTCTGATTTTTCAAATAGCTTTGATAATGAAACTAGGCCGGTTATACCCTGATAGTTTTCAACCCTTTCACGATCACCCTTTTTGTAAAGAGGAATTATTTCACCAACCTTAAGATCATCTGGGAATTTTCCCTTGGATAATGATAGATTCAGAAGATGTGACAAAGGCGGACCTATGAAGTTCCAGACTCTCCACAACAAAAATCAGAACGTCGTTTAGACCTGCGCAGACCGATTTATTTCTTTTGCAATGCAAATCCTCTAGACAATTGTCCATGGTGATTGGGAATAGGAAAAATTAAATATATTACTAAGAAATATGAATAAGAAGCAACACATATGTTGTACATTATGACTTTACTTGCGCAGGCAGCTATGAAATTTTTTAGTTAGATTGGCACTCATGAATTTTCAGCTCTTGTTTACCACCCTGCTTCTTTAAACCGAGTCCATAACCATGTCCATAATGAGGTGCGAAATCAAAATCTTCCAATAAAATTGAATTTTGGGAAAATTCAACCAATTGTGTTCAAGCAATCTGTTTACCAAGAAATTAGCTTAATGTCAGTGTGAAATGTGCCACCAGCAATTACTTTTATAAATTGGATGTTGTCTAATTTTGTGCTCTTTTTGAGTTGGTATGTTTTTATATAAATCCTACTAATTTGAAGATCTATTCTAATATATTCTCTTCTGTTTGGCTGTATGGAAGGAAGACCTAACTGGGAAGACCTGGAAGGAAGAACTAAACCCGATCACTCCAGAATTATATACCATCACAGATATTAGGTATTCATACTGAGCAAATTATTAATATTTGGCATGAGAAAGTGTCTCCCCGGCAAAATCGAACTTCTAATAATCTAGGTAAGCGATGGAATTGATTAATCATGGACTCAAATTATGAGTTTTACAGTTTTAGCTAGTTGTCTACTCAATTGACCCATAGTTGTAAAACTCATCCTTAATAGCGCTTTATGGTTAGTTCCATGACAACATGAAATTAACATTGTAATTTTTTTAGAGAATAATTAAATTACTCTTATTAATTCCTTGTTTTATTACTTAGGTACTTTTATTTAACAATTATTGATATACCTTTCAAATTTTTCCAAAAATAAACAAAAAATAAAAAAGATGTCTTAGAAAAAAGTGGCCAGCCCTCAATAGGCCTCACACTCACAAAATTTCCGACTGTACCACACACACATAACATTGTCTACATAATATCATTGACCTGTAAGACGAAAAACGTTGCATGAGGTAAACACACACATCTGTTTTTTTAAGTTAACTAATTATCATGCCTTCATGTAGGTGGCACATCAAAATAAAAATAGATTCAACATGTCCAAGTCCAACCACTTCTTACCTCCCTCCAAGAAAACTTCAAGTTGTCCCACCATACTTTTTCTGAGTTCCACCTCAGATTTATCCTTCTTGATCAGCGCCAGGACATATTTGGCCAGAGCGGCTGGATCAGCCTCACACCTGGAAAAAAGTGGATTCAATCCAAAGAATAGGGTTAGGTTTCACGTTATGATGATCATAATTTAAACCTTAATAAAGCGACTTTTTTTAAGTAGAAACGTTTTGTTAGACGAGGAAAGATGTTTTGTAAGCTGTGTTGTAAGGGAGGTATTTCCTATCAAAATTGGTTATTTTGCACTTTTATGGGGGTCAACTTACATGGGCTTTAGAACAGCTGTCAGCCAAGTTTTAAAGGCGTCTACTTGTTCAATTATCATGTTGGGTGGAATAGTATCCACGAAATAGTTAATTACAACTTCACTATCACACAAGGGCAATAAAGTCACAGTTAAAATTATTCGATAAAAGAATTATTGCCAGCAAAACTGCACGGCCAAAGTTTTGTGGTGAATGTTAGCCATTTTTCTTTTAATCAACTTGTCAAGTTGTCAAAAGTCAAAAGTCAACTTTGCTATTCAGTTTGAACTTACTGCTAGACCAAAAATTGGAAGAGTATCTTTCTCTCTTTATCTCGCTCATAGTCCCTCGAGAGAGAAAGACATTGTTTCTTAGGTTTTTATGCAAGTGGTAATTAGTTGATGCTTTACGCTGATGTCAGATTTTGATAAGTACAATCAGAGATAACATTTCTATCTAATTTTTGCGTTAATTTCACGATAGTTCTTATAATATTCAGTTCTGCATTATATTAGACTTAAGAACATATTAGATTTATATCAGTAAATACCTCTGTTGATAAAGTGCAGGTTATTTTTACACAGTGCACAATTGAATTATGGCTACCTCAGACTTTCTGAAGAATGTTTCTTCAATGCGACAACGTTGCGTTATAGTCTAATAAATGTTGTGCGGCGTTGCCGTAATACCTCATTTATCTGATTGAGTCTGATTATTATTTTATTTATATTTCTTGTAGCTTATAGCTTAAATCTTCCGATAGGATTATTTTATTCTATGTTTAGAATATATTTAAAAATAGTTAAAATTTAAGATATCTAATAATGATATATGAAGGTATTTGATAAAACAGACAAACCATGTATGTTTTTTTGAGATACCTATGTGACATTTAAATATAATAAATATGTTTATATAGATAGGTACATTTTTATCATATTTTTGTGACCTAAATCCTAAATAATGTGCTTGAATGAGTAAATAATTAATGATCGAAGCATGTCCAGATAAGTAATGATTAGATTTAGCATTTGTTTGGTTTTTGACTGGTTGGTGATCCGAATGATGCGAATCCTCTATGTCTGTGTGGGTCAGTCGTTCGCTCATAGTCTATAGTAGTGCGCGTGCAAATGCCAAATCCAAATGGTATTAATCAGATGACCATAAGTCTGTTTAGTTCGAAAGAAACAACAATGATTTTGAGATCTGTTTTATATGTATTTATTAGAAAATAAATAAAATTTGCAGCATCGCAAGCAAGAAATCAATAAAAACTGGCCGATTCGGTGAGTATAGTTATGTGATACGTACTTCTATTTATAGCAAATAAGAATTGTTTTTTTTATCACAAAAAGTTTAGTTTATTAAGTTCTTATAAGCTATATAGAAAACAATAACATGTTACTATAAAATAAATGCGTATAAATACATAATTAAACTGCGTGTCTTTTAGTTAACTGAATTAACAAGATTTGCTGATCACATTGGTTTGTTCAATAAAAAATAGGGTTATGGATGAAGCAATAAAGATGATGTGAACTTTGCCATAGATTGTGTATGATTTTCTCTTGTATGAGACGGGGCGAAATGATTATTAAATATCTCAGCGAAATATGTGCTTTGTATCTTTACTATGAACATATTATGATCTTGATATTTATTTTGTCAGAAAAATGTTCTGAATTTGAGAAAGTCATAAGAGTGCCTTTGTGCACGTTTCTGCACAATTTTTAAAACTCGATAACCATGCATCTTGTTTTTGACGATCAGCTGGTAGACGTTTAAGGCGCGGTTGCCACCTCTTCTGCGAGGAGTGCGAGGTCAATGTTGAGGGCAGGACAGTTTGCAGGGATGGGCGCGTAAATAAATACGACGTAAACAAATATTTATTTTTGCGTACCTAAGCAATTTTTGTTGCATTTTTTGGGTAAAAAATAATAAAAATGTATAACTCTCTTAACTAAAACTTTGTTGGTTATTATCTACTTTTTTATATCAGCATTCAACTTGCAATATGCAACACAATAAATTCCTATATCAGTTTTCCCAATAAAATTAAATTTGTTATTGAAGTGTTTGATTTATCGATGTCAAGTTGCATACCAGACAGTATAGAATGATGCACAGTACCTATAATAACGTTTTTCGCTCAGTTTGTTTACTTTTAATTTAAAAAGTCACAAAAAAACCGCTTCTCGGGGTACTAACCTCAGTGGCCATCGCCGATAATTATTGTATTTCATTTCCTTTTCTTTCAATAAGTTATACCTATGTGAATAGATAGTTTTTTCTCTAATTAATGGCGTATTATTTCAATATAGCATCCATTAAAGAAAACGTTGACAAAGACTGTGAAGGCTTTCACCGCCGGTCTAAATACAATCTAAAGTGTTTTCCGGGCTTTGAAGCAGTTTCGTCTACAGCTGCCGCAGACATTATCAAAGGCGATGGGGCAGCGGGCGAAAGTGATCTCCCGTGCTTCCCGACGTTGACTGTTTCGACTGCGGTGAGCTCCGTGATATTTATTCCCCTGCCGTCGCGCTGCAGTGGAAGGACTGGGGTGGGGGTATTGGTGGCGGGGGGAATCGGGGCACTTAATGTATTTCGTAGAACTCGTTTCTAGTCTGCATTTTGAAACGTAATTTCCTCATTCCTGTTGAAATGGTTTTCGTGTTTATGGATCTCAATAGCCTCTCTCTCTCGTTAGTCTCGGATAGAAACGCTGCGATTGATATACGATATCCACCTTGTTGAAAAGGATGTCGTGACTTTCGGAGAGAGCGTGCTCTGCTACCTGCTACTGCTTACTTTTGTGTTGGCCCCATCAGCCTGCAACTCCTCTTGTGTTCCGTAATCCTTGGCACCGCGTTTTGTGGTGCCAACGTATTGCATACTTTCCCACAGCTGCATGGAACTTATAGCAAATTCCGGGTGCCGATAGGGGACCTCTGCGGTGTTTGACCGATCTCAAGCTCTGTTGTATTGTGCAAGTGGGTTTAAAAGGCAGTTTTAAAATTGTGCTTTTCCAGTAGCCTGGCGATCCTGTCTGTTATACTTTGTGGATGTATGGTAGAGTAGTCCATCCGCGTTTTTCTTCATCTCTCCTTGTTCCTTCTTGGCGCTCTACATTCTTTGGACAGACGGCCCTATCGAACTTGTGCTTGCTGTGTCCATGTCGACCAAAGGCTCTTTTGCCATTTCCAGATGCTTTATTTCCCGTTTCAATTCAGCTGGCTCACAAATTCTCGTTGCTCTCACAGACATATGAGTCTTTATGACTCCCCTTTTGAGTCTGGGATGATGATTTGATCCGTTATTGACGTATTTCTATTCGGCCTCCTTGATACCAAAACGTCCAAAAACGGTAGGCGTTCTTCCTCTTCTATCTTCATAGTGAATTGAATTGTTGGGTTGATAACGTAAATTTCCATACAATAGTTGGCTATTACTGGACCAAGGCCTCGAAAATGTCCATAAAATAATTGGGTGTTACTGAACTAAGGGGGCTGCCCATAGCTACACCATCTATTTGTTCGTAGAAATCTTCCTTCCATTTCATTCACTATGGAGATAGAAAAGGAAGGACGCCTACCGTTTTTGGACGTTTTGGTATCAAGGAGGCCGAATGGGAAGCTTACGCACACCGTTTATAGAAAACCAACACACACTGACGGATACCTCAATAACGAATCAAATCATCATCCCAGACAAAAAAGGAGAGTCATAAATACTTGTGAAAGCCAAGATAATTTGTGAGCCGGCTGAATTGCAACAAGAAATGAAGCATCTGGAAAGAGTCTTTGGTTGGAATGGATACAGCAAGCACGAGTTCGATAGGGCCGTCCGTCCAAAGAATGTAGAGCGCCAGGAAGGAACAACGGGAGAAGATGAAGAAAAGCGCGGATGAACTAGTTTACCATCCATCCACAACGTAACGGACAGGATCGCCAGGCTACTAGCAAAGCGCAATGTTAAAACTGTCTTTAAACCCACTCGCACGATACAACAGAGCTTGAGATCGGCCAAAGACCGCAGAGATCCCCTATAAACTCCCAGAGTTTACCGAGTTCCATGCAGCTGTGGCCCGGTGTAAATGAACACCACAAAACGTAGTGTCAACACGAGGATTACGGAACATAAAAGGAGTTGAAGGCTGGGCCAAACACAAAAGTCAGCAGTAGCAGAGCACGCTCTGTCCGAAGGTCACGACATCCTTTGTAACAATGTGGATATCTTATATCAATCGCAGTTTCTATCCGAGATTAACGAGAGAGGCCATTGAGATCTTTAAATATGACAAACATTTCAACAGGAAGGAAGAAATTACGATTATAAATGCAGATTGGAAGCGAGTTCTACGAAATACTTCAGGTGCACCGAAATCCGGCAACACCACAACTCCAACCCCAGTCCCCCCACTGCAGCGCGACGGCAGGGGAATAAATACCACGGAGCTCACCACAGTCGAATCAGTCGAGATCACATCGTCCATTGCCTCATCGCTTTTGATAATGTCTGCCGCAGCTGTAGACGAAATATCAGGAAGAAATTCCATTGGATCACGGCTTCAAAGCCCGGAAAATACTTTAGATTGTAAAAAGTTTTCTGTTGGTGAAAAAAAACTTAAAAGCGTTCAAGAAAAGCGTAATCTAAAGAACTGTAAATAATTCCAGTTTTATCCAAATCGGAGGGATAGAATAACGTTTTCCTAAATCGAAATATTTAAAAAATCAAAAAAAAATAGTCCTTATGTAGATTTCTTAATGGGCATTCAAATGCTCAACTTTGTTCTTATTTAACTGACTCCGTAAGTCTTACCTTTTCACAGATCCCGTCAATGGTAAGCATTGTAAAAGTAACCACCCTGCTATTAGGCATATGACTCTAAGGGAAGGACCAACTCAGACGTTTTATCGATGTACCTGTGTTGCATGATGGTATCGAAATAGGTTTTATTCATTGGACTTCAATACTAATTATTATTTATAAAGGTGTTGGATCGCAGGTGTAGGACAAATTGCCACTTCACTTTCGCGAAATCGCCAACGTTTCGACCTTTATTTTTAGGTCTTCCTCAGGCCTTTTTCCATCAGTGAGGAAGACCTAAAAATAAAGGTCGAAACGTTGACGATTTCGAGAAAGTGAAGTGGCCATTTGTCCTACACCTGCGATCCAACACCATTCTAATTATTGATAGGACGCAAAGCGTAATATGATTATTATTTATCTTTCAATTCGTTTAATTTCACGAATATGATATATTTGTTAAAGCAAATCTCGGATTCTTGGGTTTTGAATAATGAATAATCTAATTTTCTAAAGACTTGATGATGAAAACAGATGAAAACAATTAGACACAAAATATAAACAATCAAATAGCATCCTATAACAATCCAATTTAATCATCTCTAAAGTCGCTCCACTCTTTATTAACATGTGCAGACAAGAACTATATTTCCCAAGAAATTTATTTAAACTAAAAATGAAATGTTAATTATCTCATTATTTTTCTTCAAGTTTAATTTAAACTTGAATTTGTCTTTGTTACGCATACAAACAATAATAAAAAAAATCAAATTTTTGTTTATCAAGGACTAAGGGTGCAATTACCTAATTAATTGAATAATTATTATTACGCAAAGTTATTCGTTTAATTAATTTTAAATAAAAATTGAGAATTTAATTTCCTCGTTATTAATATCCAAGTCACATGATGAAACAAGGTGACGAAAATCACATGACTGAGGTGGATACCTGTTCTTGTATGTAAATTAAGACAAGATTACTTGCACTTAAAAAAAATTAATAATGCTTGATATCCATATATGATATGAGGTCCCATACACCTTCGGTCTGCGAAAGATTAATGGATTTGCTATTCATTAATGGAAAAGTTTGTGGGTAGCATACAAGTGGTCGCATTTAGTATATCACCTATCTATATTTCAAACCACCGACGGTTCATAAATACATGTAAATGCACGAAATATTCTGATACTTTCATCCACTTCTTGTCTGTATATTATGTTTTTCTCTCTCCTTCCTCTTTGAGATAATTCAAATTATGGTGTTTTTGTTTCACTTTCTCTATTTAAATTTTACCTTTTCCCACTGTTTTGATAATTAGTTATATATACGTTCTCCCATATATTGCCTTCATTAGTGAGTTTTTAAAACTTTTTGATAAGATGGTATAATGATTCGTGGTTAAACTGTTTTTGCTTCTTTATTGTTACCATTAGTTAAGATATATGTTATTTTACCTTTATTTTTTATACCTGAACCTGAAATATTTACTTTGTTTTTATAATGTTGAAACAATTCGTCTTTGTGCTATCAGTTATAGATCAATCAATGATCAATCTATAAACTCTCTGGACATATTTTTTAGCCAATTCAGACTGCCTATATCCTTCTTTCCTTCTTTCATGTCACTTTAATTCCCCCAGTTATTATTTCCCATAAGTACGATGAAAGACGAAAACTTCAACAATTTCAGTAGAAAACTTGAAAAAAAAAAACGCAAAATAGACACCGAAACGTCGGTAATGCAATTTCTGTATAACCGTGGTTTTCATTTAAAGTTAAATAAAGATCAATTTTTGTTGAATTTGTTAATTTTTTTTTCAATTAATTTTATTTGTTTTAACTATGTTACAAATACAATATATTGTGTTTTCCGGGTTTTGAAGCCGTGGTCCAATGGAATTTCTTCCTGACGTTTCGTCTACAGCTGCGGCAGACATTGTCAAAGGCGATGACAATGGGCGAAGTGTTCTCCTGTGCTTCCCAAAAAGTAACATAGGTCCAAGAACGAAGCAACGTATAAACGTAGCAATTAAAAAATATA
Organism: Taphrorychus bicolor; assembly: GCA_951812265.1. Taxonomy (NCBI): domain Eukaryota; kingdom Metazoa; phylum Arthropoda; class Insecta; order Coleoptera; family Curculionidae; genus Taphrorychus; species Taphrorychus bicolor. The sequence goes on along the minus strand of OX638306.1, from coordinate 20,521,795 downwards.
TTAGTCGACCACCAATTTTGATTTGTACGCAAACGATCTACAGAACTGTCGGTTTTTAGCATCACAAATTATGTATTTGAAAACGTCGACCATCGTAATAAGGTCGCCGTTTTTGACCTGTCAAAAGCTTTTGACACAATAAACCATCAACTCCTACCGCAAAAATAAGATTTCTACGGGATAAGAGGTAAATGTTGTTCACTTGTCAGGTCCTATTTGTGGGGCAGAAAACAGGCTGTCTCCCTAACTTTTTTTTTTACGAGGTACAAAATCTTCTAAAGACACTCGACCTGTTGTTCTGGCGACCGGGTAGTGTAGGATTCGCAAGGAGCTCTCCACCCCCGCAGCAACCAGCCGATTAGTGTGGACCAGCTGCTCCGAAGGCAGCGGAGGTACCAAGTGCCTATTCACTAAACAAAACTGCCTCGAATTCAATTTTTTTTTCACCCTCATCGATCCCTACGGCACCACCCTTTAGGGTATTTTCTAGCCTTTCTTCTTTTGTTTTTTTTTTCTGTTCTCTTTATTCTACATTTTCGTTGTTCCTGCCTTCCTTTTCTTTCGCTTGTGTAACTTCCATCAGAAATGTTTCACAATCGTCCCGATTCTCAGATGACGTTAACATTACGTCGACGAGGCTGTTGGCCGCTATCTCAACTTCCACCTGTAACTCAATCTGGTCCATCTGGGGCCATGGAAGAGGTTGTGCTCCGCCGCACAGTGGTTGGGCGGACCTCATTTCACGCGCAAAATTTTGAGTTGCATTATTATGTGAAATTAGACAACTAGATTTTTCTACAGGTACCTCACATGGTTTTACACCTTTTAAAATGTTTACATCTGAATTTTGTCATTTATACAGGGTCTCCATAAAAATCTTCATGACGTACCCATCTAAATAATGAGAACGCCTTTTATTTTTTGAACCATTTGCATTATCACAAAATTTTGGATACATAAAATAAGATCCAATTTCTCATTTTTGGTATTTGTAAAATTGTTGTTTTATTAGTTGTTCGGTATTTATTTTGTCATTTATACAGGGTCTCCATAAAAATCTTCATGACGTACCCATCTAAATAATGAGAACGCCTTTTATTTTTTGAACCATTTGCATTATCACAAAATTTTGGATACATAAAATAAGATCCAATTTCTCATTTTTGGTATTTGTAAAATTGTTGTTTTATTAGTTGTTCGGTATTTAAATGGTTATAATAACATGATTAACTAAATAAGTGTTGATAATTACTGAATCTCATAGAAAATTTGTGTGATGCGTTGTGTAAATTTAGTTTGATCACAGATATTACCAGCAAAACTTGTTTATTATATTTATAACAAAAATGGGACTACTCTCATTGTTTTTACAGTACAAAAAATCTCATTTTTGCAGTAAAAACCGCCTATCGTTATTTTTTACAGCTTCATTTGAATTTTTTAATTAATTTGATATATTAAATGTTTCAGACTGAAAAAGTTATTCTTGTGCTTCCTAGGGCATTACTTGGAATTGTTTTTGATAACATCATTTACAAATAGCAAAAAATTGCGACAGGTGTCTTTTTTAACTACAGGAACAATGGTTTCTGCAAGCAATAATAGTATTGTCTACCTACCCCTTGCTTGTTATTTAGATACTTCTTTTAAGAAATGTTCACAATGTTGCGATTGGTTGCTTGGATTCTGAGATGTTAGAAAAAATATAAAACTTGACAAAAACTTCTATTTTTTTTTATTCAAAATTAAGTTCCCTAAAATCCTATTCCTAAAATACTATAAATACTTACTAGGGTTGACATACATTGTTGAAACGCATCTTGTTCCCTGTAAACAAGTGTAAAAATCCAATATGGCCGTCATAAGAACAGAAGTTGATGATGGTTCCAGAAAACCGAAACGTTCTATCGAAATTTTACCTTTACAAGTATATTCGGCTCAAAAAGTTGCTTCAAAAAATGTTTTCACAAATTTCGTTTATCTTTCAAAATAAAGGATTTATAACAGTTTCTTAAAAATGCACCATTTTAGTTTTTCCAACATTTCTTAAAAACCCGATTGGTTACAGCCACCCCGTTTTTGTCATTACATTACTAACACAATTGTCTAGAACTTTCCCTATTTAACCGACTTCGTGGCTCCTATAGTTTCCGAGATCCCAATACATAGAAGACCAATTTGGGACACACTGTATACGCTCAAGAGCAAATGATATTATTCTGTCACATGGTTCGTTAATAACCGACTTTGCTATCATTTTTCTTACTCTTTGACTGTTCTAGAATTACAGTTACACAATATTTCAATAATTTCAATCACTTTAGAAAATTCCTCTTTGTGCGTGAAATTGGGTCCGTCCGACCACTGTGCGCCGTGTCATCCGCCGCGCCACAGTGTGGGCAGTTGCCGTGTGTTTTCCCTATCCTATTAGTGTAGTGTCGGAAGCTTCCTTGTCCACATACAGCTTGAGTTATAAAATAGTTTACGTTTCTGTGTTTGCAGCTGACCCACTTTCGTTGGTCTGGAATCAGTTTTTTTGTCCACTGTCCCTTAACTTGTTCAGCGTCCCATCTGGCTTGCAATTTGTGCAACGCTTCGTCCCTTAGTTCAGATTTTGTGCGTCCTGTTCTTTGCTACTGTGTCCTTTCCTCAATGAGTAAGTTAATGGGTGTAAGTCCCGCTATAACCTGTGTCGCTTCCGTTGAGATCGTCGAGTATCCAGAGATCATCCGAAGCAATGCTTTCCTTTGTGCCGCAATAAGTTTTTGTTTCTGTTTTGACTGCAGTAATCTCCACCCCATATTCGGGACACCTATTGACTGAACCACTCCATAAGTTAGTTTCCTTTTTGTGCTTTTTGGGCCATCAAGGTTTGGCATAATCGTTCGCAGAGTGCTTACTCTGTCGGTGCACTTCTGCGCTGTGATTTTAGCATGTTCCGCATATCTCATATTTTCCCCAAACTAAACTGCGAGATATTTTACTTAGGTATATTGTGGATTCCCCAACCTTAAAACTTGCTGCCGGTCCTGTCCCTTCTGCCGCTAAGAATCACCGTATCTTTTTTTTTCCGGGGCCAGTTTTAATGATTTTGTATGGAGCGACCCAATAGTCTGTTCAATTACTCTACATAGGAGCAATGTCGTCAGTGTAAGCCACTATTTCTACGTTGTCTGTACATATTTCTCTAATAATGTCATCATACTGTAAATTTCACAGTGTAGGTCCCAAGACTGATCCTTGTCGTCCTCCTCGGTCGACCCCCGGAGACATGTTAAAATCGTAGTTTTCATCTAGTACAACGCGACGGCATTCGAAGTAGTCTATGGGTATGTTCACGAAGTAGCTAGATATCCTTCTTCTGTGGAGTTCTCTTATTGTCTCCCGCGAAACACTATTAAAAGTATTTTTCATGTCGACATTGACTAGCACCATTTCCGTGCTCTCCCTTGGTTTCTCTTTACCGCTTTCACCCTATCTTTGACAGCCCTCATGGCGTTTAACGTGGATACATTCCGCCTAAAGCCGGTTACTGTTTGTGGTACGGTGACTGTACCCAGGTACTGTTTTTCAGAGATGGGCATAGATTCTGCATCTCGGTCTCTATTCAGGCCTTAATGAGGTGGTCCTAGATTTTTGCAAATGTTTTTAACAAGCATAAAGGTCTGTATGAGCTTAGTGCAACCACTGGCTTTCTGGGTTTTAGTATCAGTACTAATTTTGCTTCTTTCCATTCATCAGGAAATATACCTGGTTATAGCCTCCACCGGCAATCCATCCGGGCCCAGTGCTTCCTCGAGTTTGAGTTTGCTGGTCGTCTCTTTAAGTTCTTCTATGGTAAACTCAGTATATTCCGCGGAGTATGTTTTTGTGGGTAATTCCAGGTGCATCGTGGGGAAGAGAAGCCCAGCTGCTTCCTTCTTCATGCACGATGCCATTTCTACCTGATGTCCTTGTTTCAGATTTTTGTATAGCATTTTATACCCTTCTCCCCATACATCGTCCTCTAGCTGCCTGCACACTTGCTTCCAGCACTGTGTATTGGATCTTCATATTTCTCTCCTCAGTTCTTACCTTTTGGCCTTGAAGTTTTCCCATAGTCCTTCGAGGATACCTCTGGCTCGTGCCGCGTCCTAGCCCTGGTGTATGAGCGTCTCAGGTCCTTGCTCCCTGCTTTCTTTAATTTTTTCATTCCACCAATAAGTAGTTTTGGATCTCACTATCTGTGGATGGGAGACATTGGCTCTCTGTTGTTTCTTACCTATATCAATCGTCTGGCGGGTGTGATGGGTGCCAGTACTTAGAATAGTACTGTACTTAAATTCTGTCTGGTCTGTCAATATGCAGACGGTACACGGAATGTTCTGGCATGCCCAACCGTAGATGCCTTATCTGCATCATTCGGTACTGATAAAACTGGCTTGGTCTGCTTTGAGATGAAATCGCACTGCTCACTTTCCGTTCCGGTTGATGGTATAAGTCGATCGCGTTGGCCAATAATATTAAATTTATGGGAATAGGTTTTTAGAGCACAGAAACGGCTAATTAGAGCCATGGTTGGGCTACATCCACGAAAGAGTTGTCAAAACTAATTTGGAACATCGAACATTCTCACTGCTCCATCTCTATATTTTCTATCCTTGGCAATGTTTATTAAAAAATACCCAAAACCATTCCTGGGAAACTCAGCTGATGCAACTGTAGTGACCAGATCTAGAGAGAGTCTTTCTCTTCCGCCACATGGCTCGACTTTATATATATATATAGCTAGTATTTCAAACTTTCGAAATAGACAAAATCATTTTTTGACAAGTGTTTTTACTCTTTTACCTTTAACGAATAGTAATAAGCTTTGTACTTTTTTTATGGATGTCTTAACAATAGACAGTTTTACATATGGGATACCGTGGTATCCTTGTTTGTTCATTTTAAAATAGTTCTTTGTGTAAGTAAAAAATTTTTCCAAACTCCAACCGTTCTCGTGATATTCTCAAAATGTTAGGTGCAAAGATCGACCAATAGAGTTTGTTCTATTTTTCAGTTAATTTTTTCCAGGTAAAACGATAAAGTATACATTTTTCAAACTCTCAACCAATTAGGGCCGTGAATTACACCCTACATATGAACATCCAGCGATTTTTTATTTTATCATGTTTAGTACACACCAAAACAACATTTATAAAGAAAAAAACACTAAAAATGTTGTGTATATCTATATAGACCCGAAAACCGTGATAAGCTGTTCAGTCTTAAACTAATTAACTACTCACAAATACACTGCTGGACAATAGGTTGGAATAATGCAAATGTGTAAAGTTATTATGAAAGCAGATATCTTCTAGACGACGTGAAATATCAAAATAAATTTTTCAGAACATTTTGGAAATGTCGTTGATAGTGACTGGTCTTAATACCAGTTTTTTATTGTGCTTACGAAAGGCATATACAGGGTGTAAATTCAGACCTTCACAAAAAATCAAAATTTCTTTCTTACCGAAGATTTAGAAAAACCAAAATCGATTTGTAATTTCTATTCTAGGGTAATCTATCCATTTTTGGAAAAATTCATATTCGGCCGATTTTTTATATGTAGCTTATTTTTGAATATACGAGGATTTTGAAAATGAACCTCTTACTTTTTTAGAGCAATGCAAGAAATAGATTTTTTCTACTTATCAAACATCCTTGCGTACATGTAACTGTTGTCCTATTCAGAATTGTAACTGTTTATACAGGGTGGCTGCAATGTTTTTTTATAAACGTGTCTGACGAAGAATCCGTGAATTTTTATAAGCTGCCTGCTATACGCTGTATAATTAAGACGAGTGATAATTTTGAACTTTTGAAACACTATAGGGAAAACTTGGTCCAATACCACAAAACGGTTTGTTAATTTTTTTGATAAGATTAGTGTTACCATACGGTCCTCCAAGAACTGCACGTTACGTCATGTTACCGAAAAATTAGAAATGATAATAATCTGAAAATGTGGTTAGGATAGCATAACCAGACGATGAGGGCACTCTACCTACAAATTTTCAAGATACTGGCGCACTTCCGGATATACCGGAAACAGATGGCAACTTCTGTATTTTAAATGGAGCACCCTGTATATTGTGCAACTTCTATATTTTAAATGGGGCATCCTGTATATTGTTGCATTTTTAGATTCTCCTTAAAATTATAAGATTATCTTCATAGAACGCACCCTATGCTGATTTTGATCGTTTTCGTCATATTGACGATTAACAAATTACACTTTTTGCATTACTTTGAAACGAATGGTAATTTTGAAATTTTTAAACTTTGTATATGGAACACTGACACAATTATCTCAAAACGATTTTTTATAGAGTGACAGTAATGACATACGTTTTACCAAATTTTTACAAATCTAATATCGACTAGGCCCTCCTCTCTCATTAGAAATTTCAAGTCATCCGTTTGGCATAACGAACTTATTGCGATATTAAATATACCCATATAACATTGTACCACAAAATTTACAGATTGTTGTCGTTTCTAATTTTTCGGTAACATCACGTAACGTGCAGTTCTTGGAGAACCACAATGTATGGTAATACTAATCTTATTAAAAAAATTAACAAACCGTTTTGTGGTATTGGTCCAAGTTTTCCCTACACTGTTTCAAAAGTTCAAAATTATTACTCGTTTTAATTATACAGCGTACAGCAGGCAGCTTATAAAAATTCACGGATTCTACTTGAGACACGTTTATAAAAAAACATTGCAGCCACCCTGTATAAACAGTTACAATTCTGAATAGGAAGACAGTTACATGTAGACAAGGATGTTTGATAAGAAGAAAAAAAATCCATTACTTGCTTCGCTCTAAAAAAGTAAGAGGTACATTTTCAAAAAGGTGTGCTAATTTTAATAAAAACCTCGTATATTCAAAAATAAGCGAGACATAAAAAATCGGCCGAATACGTATTTTTCCATTAGTGGATAGATTACCCTAGAATATAAATTACAAATCGATTTTGGTTTTTCTAAATCTTCGGTAAGAAAGATAGTTTTGATTTTTTGTGAAGGTCTGAATTTACACCCTGTCTTTCGTAAGCACAATGAAAAACTGGTATTAAGACCAGTTACTATTAACGACATTTCCAAAAAGTCCTGAAAAATTTATTTTGATATTTCACGTCTAGAAAATATCTGCTTTCAAAATAACTTTGGAAATTTGCATTATTCCAACCTATTGTCCAGCAGTGCATATATCTGATAATTTAGGAATTACTATATTCTTATAATAATTAATTATAGTATGTTCACGCATTCTAAAAAGTCTGGCCTGTTTTCTTTGTAATATTTATAGGACTTTATAATTTGATTTTTGTTTTTTTTTCGGAAAATTAATTTAATTTACTCAGTGTCAACCTGGGGGGAGAAATTAAAGTGAAACTACATGAAAATTGTCGTAACAACTTGTGTGGTTGTAATACTGGGTTGTAAATACAAATTATTATTGGTATTTACAACCCTGCTTTTAATTTACTTTTTAGAATCCTGTCAATCACATTTTTGACAAATCAGTTTATAGATGAATTGTATGTCGCGTTTTTGGCGGAATCCTTTCTTTATGGTTTTCATAACATAACCTATAACACTGACAGTGTTCAAAATTTAGTAATATTTATGTTTATTTATATTTACGCATATTTATGTGGATTTAAATTTATTTGCATGTATTTATGTGTATTTTATAAGTACTGTTCTTTTACTACTTAGGTACACTTAAATTTTTACGTTCTAAAGTACCAGCAATTTTTTATAAATCAGAGACAGAAAGCACAATTTACTGTAACTTTCTTATCAGTTATGTTTTAATAAAAGTGCACGTTTTTGTTACTAACTGAAACAAAGCAAATTGCTGTAATAAATTGAAGAGATAGGTAGAGATTTAACCGATTACAGAGACCTAACAAATCCTGAATTAACAGGCCAATACTCGTATAAAGATTTTCTTTCCAGTTTAATTGCCCCCCAATTATGTTTAAAACCTAGTGTTAGCCATGAATGCTGTTTACAGTAAGCGAAAACCCAATTTAAAAAGTGTTCTTCATTATACACTCACATCCGGGTAGTATAGGTGTCATTTAGCTAATAATAAGTCTAATAATGCGGTTTTAGGTAAGTGATATGGAAATAATTTTTATGTAAAAAATGTGATATTTTTCGAATTATTATTTCCCATAAAGCAACATCCGATAATATATTTTAATAGCAAGTTATTAGCTAGACTTGAGGCGTGAAGAGGATATACTCCGTATTTAATCTCGTGATACTATTGTCCAAAGCAATTAGAACGTACCTCAAAGATAATTAAATTGGTGTGCCACTAATAAGTTATGAAAACAAACTTATTTTCGAACTTGTAGTATTACTATATTCGGATAAAATACCGGAAAAATTCCTTTCGATCCTGAATCACATCCTTCCACGTCAGCCTCAGGGCACTCTACATTTCTAAGTAGAGACGAAATTATATAAGCCGCAAAACATCTATATGGGATTTACCAATCACCGATTTGCAATAGCTGCTAGGTCAAGTTCATTAAAGCATACAACATTATCAACAATTGTTCATTAGGTATCGCACGTTTGATGTAGGCAGTAGTGCATGAAAAATCTCAACTAAAAAATAGAAAACGTTTTTTATCGATTTTTCATTAGTGCGAAGAATTTCGATTAAACACCGAAAATCCAAGGTGATAATTCTACAACAATAAAAAATGTCATAATTGGATAGACCTTGCAATTGACCATCTTGCAGGACCCATTAGCCGCAGCAGTACAAAAGCGTGTGTCCAGTCTGTCAAGTGTTCTTTACATGTTAAGGTGAAATAGGATCTGAAGAGATGCACGTCAAACAGTACTGTAAGTTTCTTGACCCTGAAATATAGCATAAATCCTTTAATCAGACTCTGAACCCAGCAGATGTACGAAGATCAAGTTCTACTTAACACAAAGATTAATGTTATTTATTTTTCTAAATTTTACCACTATCCGACATATTATAGTCGCAGTAATTATTGTTGTGTGCTGGATTACATACCTCCCTTGTTAGATACCCATACCAATGGCTCATGGGTAGGGGCAAAAGAAGTAAAAGTCAACAGTGCAACCTTAATTTGAGTTCGGTTAAATCCATGGACAGTTGTAAGACTATATAAAGGAGTGCTTTTTTCCAGACTGATGTCTACACTTCAATCGGCCACCACACTATTGACGACGATCAGATTAGATAGCGTGCTTGAGAATTTCAAATCCGGGATTCGATAATCGCTTTGAGTTAGGAATTCTTGAGAGAGTGAAGCGAACATTTCCTGACTATATGGTAGTTTTGTAATGTCGCAGTGAAGGTGCGCAAAGTCCTTGAATATGGCGGGAAAGAAGGAGAAGAGCGCCCTGGAGCCCACGTTCAACAGGTGAGTTTCAGCAATTTTTTATGACTTACCTTACTTCCAAAAAAAGAATGTCGGTGCAAGTGTTACAGATCATTAAAGATCTATTGTCTGTTTTTAAAACTAATTTTCTTTAAGAACTAATTATAGACCAGTCTAAATAAAACAAAAATTAAAATATAGTAGGTACATGTAATATTGACTCCTCTGCTTTAAGGATTGTTGTAATATTTAATTAATTGTAATCTGGAGTTTCAATAAAACTTAAACTTGAGATTTAAAAGATAAAATGAAGTTCGAGTAAATTGTGTAGTCAGCTTTATGAATCCCATTAAGCTTACTTTAATTTATTCATATACAGGACCACCGCAGACATTGAAAAAAGTGTAACGCATTGTACCACTCTACAGAGGAAGTCAAAATAATAAAAAAAAAACGTATTCACTTTGGTCGAAATTCTTTTCTTTTTCGAAATACTCAAGTTTTATGACAAAAAAAACTACATATTTTTGTATTTCTTTATCGCCTCTGCCACCTTTGAAATGACTTAAGATACAGAAACGAAATTGCTTCGAGCAACTTGCAAAAACAAAAATTTTTTGAGCAAAAAAATTAAAACCATTTTTATGCACAGCATTAAAAATGTGTAATTTCAGTGTGTTCATTTGAAAACTTCATTAAGTTGGCTCTGAAATGTCAAAAGAAAAAAATAAAACAACAAAAGTCTATTTATATACTTTGATTATGTCATCTTTTTCTGCAAAAAAATTCATAGCCTTGTAGACGACGTTTTCTAATGAACACGCGAAACATACCCCGTGTTAATTAGAAAAATGAATTTTTTACAGAAATAGATGACATAGTCAAAGTAAATGGACTATTCTTTCATCTTTTCCTTTCGACATTTCACAGCCAACTAGGTGACTCAATCGAACACCCCCTACTTATATTACTAACGAGTACCACTGACTGGTGGGATTAAAAATTAAAAACATTTTAGAAAGAATAAAAATACATCTCATGAGGACATTTTTATTCTTATCGTGATTTCTTTCAGGGTTCACTCTAAATCCTATAATTTCCAAGGTTATTCAAATTTTTTTCTGCTATATTCTTTTTGCATATTCAGGGGCTCTTTTAGTTCTGGTAGAAGCTAGCTGAGAAAGTAGATCTTTTCGTTCCTTATGATTCCTAAAATTTTCCTAAAGTTCCAAGTATGTTATTCCAAACTTTCTCATTATAGACGGATTCTAATAATTAACCTTTACATGTATAACTGCAAGTAACCTTTTTTCTGAATAAGAGTGACTTTTGAGGTACCTACTTATCTCCTTGCTATCCTGGACTTTTTCCGATAAAGCAATTTAATGTTCGGTTTTTACAGAATTCAAACATTTCTCATGAAGACACTTTTATTTATATCATCTTTTTTTTTGCAATAACATAGCCTCATTTAGTTCTGAATTTAACCCTAGAAAATAGATCTTTTTGTTCCTTCTCAGTCTGAAAATGTGCCTAAAATTGCAACGTTAATCCAAATTTTTCCACTTGAGATGATCCTAAAAACTAGCTTTCCCATATGTAAATTCTTTTTTCTGGGTAAGATTAGCTTCTGAAGAATTCTAGTTTCTTGGTTTCTAGGACCACCACCTCTGAGAAAGCAATTGGACAAAATTTTTACAGAAATCAAACATTTATTGTGATGATACTTACTTCTCTCTTATAATTTGTCTTGCAATATCAGGGGTTTACTTAATTCTGAGTTTAATTACATCAAAGAGCTCTCCAAAAAAGTAGTCACACCAACCCTGCTAAAATCTACGATTATGGCTTTTCACCCACACAAATCCCCTGGGGAGGATGCAGTGTTGCCGGCACTATTACAACAGGGCCTGGATCAACTCGCACCTATAGACACCATCCTCAGCGCCAGTAAATCGAGCAGGGTCGAACCAATAACAACCAACTGATTCGCACCGTGTTCGGATCCAGACTGATCACTACATCCTTAAGCGATAACACTGTCAGATTCACAACAGCGGGAGGTTGTCCACAGGGCGGAGTCTTTTCACCATTCCTGTGCTCCCTACTAGTGGTTGACCTTCTGGCTACTTGGTATCTATGAGGAGTCGAGGTACAAACATACGCCGACGACACCGTTATCCTTATAAGAAACCACCCAGACCAACAAATCTCCAGCTGAATCCTGCTGAATGTTGTACACGGCTGGTGTTGAAAAGAAAACCTAGCAATAACCCCTAGGAAAATAGTGATTGTGCCATTTACCAGAAGGAAGAGGTTGGACTTCCTGAAACCGCGATCTTTGTTCGGGACGACAATCCCGTTTACCAACGAAGTAAAATTTCTGGGAGTCATCCTAGACAAATCACTCACATGGACCCCACACGTGACTCGTACCGTTAGGAGGGCACAGCTCTCCCTTTGGTCGTGAAAAAACCTATGCGGCAAATCATGGGGGATGGAACCTCAAAAAACTAGGTGGCTACACGTGACGGTAATAAAACGGATCACCACGTGTGGGGCCATAGTTTCGTATCGAAAGAGAAGACAGAGCTCCATCAAAGCTAAACTGTCCTCTCTGTAAAAACAAACATGTCTCTGCATCACGGCAGCCATGGAGCGGCATGGTGAGACCAATAATGCCCAGGCTGGCTTGGAAGGCCTTGCGGAATTGAACATGGTCTCCGACCTAATGGCATCAAAACGTACATTAGACACTCGCTACGTCGTCAGGGTTTCCTCATGGGCAAACTGGGACGAACGGAGACTGCAAGATCTGCAACTGAGTACCTGGTACATGGACGGATCCAAAACAAACGAAGGGGCTGGCTCCGGAGTGTACGGGAGATCGGATGGCATCTTCATAGCAGAGAGCCTGGTTCGATTCACCTCAGTGCTTCAGGCAGAGATACATGCCATTGATTTGTGTACCCGACACCTATTGGATGAGGGAGGGCGCAATAGATCAATAAAGATCAACTCGGATAGTCGGGCAGCGCTTTTAGCGCTTATGTCTTTGCGCTGCAATTTCAAAACTGTTTGGAACTAGCACAGGACTCTCAACACCCTATCGCAGGAGAACAGCGTCACACTGGTATGGATCCCGGGCCATTGTGGTCACGAAGGCAATGATAGGACCGACTCTCTAGCCAGGAGGGCAACGGGCTCTGCATTCGTTGGCCCGGAGCCGGCACTGGGAGCCCCATGCTCTCTGGTCAAGGGTGAACTCCAGAAATGGAGCAATGCCAAGTCCCAGGACTGGTGGGAGAACCTACCCGGACTATCACACTCCAAAAAATGTAGCACGGGAACAGGGAGGGCAAAAGCCTAAACATTCATCAGACTAAATAGGAGACAAATCAGAGTGGCCACTGCACTGAGCACAGGACATAGCCGCCTAAGATTTCACATGCACAGACTCGAACTATCCGAAGAGACGCAGTGTCGGCTGTGCTTGGAGGACGACGAGACAGTCGAGCACGTCCTATGTGACTGCCCGGCTATTGCTAGATCGAGATACTCACTATTCGGAAACACGATCATTGAGCCTCGAGATGCAAACGAAGTGTAGCCCGAGAGACTCATCAGATTCGTTGAGGGTCTGTGCATAACTGGTGACAATTAATGGAGCAAGCAGGGACAAACCTTGCTGGCAACACTTCGAGTGAGCCACAATAAATCGCAGGTCGCGGTAGAGGAAGTCCACTCAGATTGAATTCAATACAATACAATTGATCCTAAAGTTTCTCTAAAATTTCGACTGTATTACAAACATTCCCATTCCAAAAATTAACACTTTCTACTAAGGAAAACCTGTGGTCTGAGTAGTGACTTTTGAGTTAATTTGTCTCCCTCTATCTCTCTTGATTTCTAAAATTTTTTCGAGAAACATTTTGACACGATTTTAACAGAATGCAAAACAACATCCTTCTACTTCTGAGTTTTACTTGAGAAAATTTATTTGTTTGTTCCTTCCATGTCCTAAGATTTTCCTAAATGTTCCCATTCCAAGTGATCCCTTTCAATTCCAGATGGAATCCAAAATTTTACTTCTCCATGTGTAACTTCGGGTAAGTAACCTTTGTTCTGAGTATGACTTCTGAGGTACCTTTATATAATTTCATGATCAGTAGAAGGGATTTGTGAGGATTTTATAATACATTTCTGTAACCTCATCTGACTAAACAATTTCACAAGATTTTTTCAGAACTCAAACATTTTTCATGGGGATATTTCGATTTCTACCACAATTTCTTGTAATATCAGACGGTTCTGAGAATATAGATCTCTTTATTCCTTCTGGATACTATTTATCCCTAGAACTTTGACGTTGCTCCAAATTTTCCCATTCCCGATTGATCTTAAAAATTACGTTTTCCTACATATAACTGTAGGTAACTTTTGTTCTAAGTAAAAATTTCGATATTACCTTTGCTCTACATATTATAGAACAAATAATTTCACTTCAAAAAGTAGTTTTGCGAAGGTCTTTTTAATATGTGTTTCTTTGGTAAAGAAACAGAAAGTAGCAAAAACAAAATGCATGCAAAGTATGAAATAAGTAGGTGCAAACTATTTAAGATTTTTTTTTGTACGACTATCAAAAATAAATTCAATTCATTTGGTCTTCGACCTAGATCTACTGCTATTTATTGTGGTACATTTCGGTTATTTAACTGAATTCGTGCCAACACTTTTCCATACTTCAGTCACCAGTTGTTTGTTTCTATTTTCATTCTTGGCAAAAATTTGGGAGTGCAGCAACAAGACACTAGAAAATAATCAGTTGCACCAGACTACTCATAGCAAAGAGTTCATTTAGCCTAAATAATCATAAAATAATAATTTCTCCTCTACCTACCACAAACAATACTTCCTTTACACTCTGAAAACCATACACAGGCATTTGGGATCAAAAAAATTTAACCACTATCACTTTCTTATCAAGTTGTTCTTAATTCCGACGATTTCGAGTTGTTTATATTTGTCTTGAATTTGGGTTGTTTTCGTTATTGTGAGACGTTTCAATTAAAGCGTATGTATAAAACGATGTTCTGATTTGAGCCTTTTAAAGTAAAATGGACCAAGAAAAAGTGCCTTTGTTGCAACACAAGACCTATTACTTTCAGCCAAACTCGTAAGCAGTTTTTCTGTCATTATTTTTTTTGGGTATTTAGGTTGGGATAACACTCAGTCAAATGACAAACCGGCTGATAATGAGCAAACAATTGTAAAGTACAAAAGCTGATCTTTCTTTCAATTGCGTCTTTCATGATCTATCTGGTGTTATTCCTTTGCAGCTATCACACCAACGACGACATAGTCAATCAAAACAGTCCTGACCTGCACATCGCCAGGCCTATCTATCAACTAGAGGAACTTCACAAAGACGCTCATTATGAAAAACCTTACACTACAGGTGAAATTTAACATGCTTTACTTACGTATCAGGCACTTATTGTTCATTGCTCGTAGTTAAGAGCAAAGCAAGGAACTACTGCAGGTCCATTAGGCCCTTAGACTGTCTCTTAAATAGAATTCCGTTATTGCGATGGCTGCCAGAATACAGTTGGAAAAGAAGCTTCCTAGCGGATGTTATCAGTGGGATCACTGTGGCAGTTATGCATATTCCTCAGGTAACACTTTTTATTATAAATTAAAAAAACAAAAACAAAAATATTTGTATAAATAGGGTATGGCCTATGGTTTGCTGGGCAACGTCCCTCCAGTAAGCGGCATCTACATGGCCTTCTTTCCAGTCTTGGTCTACTTCTTCTTCGGAACGTCGAGGCACGTTTCCATGGGTTAGCCTTCAACCGTAACACCAAAAAGAAGCCCAACAACTATTTTTTTTGCAGGTACTTTTGCTATAGTTTGTCTGATGACCGGTAAGGTGGTGAGCGAACACACAAACCTGGAAATTATGACCAACGGTACTCAGAAATTGCTGGACCCGAACATGGAGGAAGGTGCCCTGAAAGTTACCAATATCCAGGTGGCTATTACTGTGACATTTGGTGTTGCGATATTGCAGGTAATGAAATAAAGGTAGTTAGTGTTAAAAAAGTCACTCTTACATTACTTTAAAAACTGCTGTCATTGTATCTTCTCAAATTATCCGGGCCCTTATAAAAAAAAAAGAGCACACCAACAATTCACTCAGTAATAGTCAGCCATTTTAGCTGGAATGATTTATTTTGATTCTTAAAGGTTTTTAGGAAAAATACCTGAATGAAAACAGGTGAGGTCCCTGCCTTTTATACCTAAACCTTATAAACTAGAAAGTTCCTAAATTACATCGAACAATAAAAAAGTATCCCTAAACCTTTAAATATCACTAAAAGTCGAGTAAACAAGACAATAAATCACACTCTGCGACGAGTCGCGACAGGTCCAAAGGTCGCCCGTATACGTTTTTATCAATTCTTAACACTACCCTCCTCGTAAGCCTGTTCCCCTCGAACAGACGGAGTTCCAGGGTATTTCGTTATCGATTCAAAAGAATAACCTTCATCTTGACAACACTGCCCTCCTCTTAAGGCTATTTGTCCTGAAAACTTGTCCGTGGAATTTCGTCAATCAATCCAAATAAACCAAACAAATTCTTGCCTTTGGGGTCCGCTAGATTCTATAGACTACGTCGTTAATCTTCTTTATAACTGTGTAAGGACCTTGCCAATTTTGGCAAATTTTGGGTGACTTCTCCACCATTTGCCGCAGATACACAACCACACCAAGTCACCTTCCTAGAAACCGCGGGAAACTAATCCATATGGACCAGGATGTGTTTGTTACCTGCCTCAGTCTGTGGAAATGGTCTCGAGACATCAATTGCTACCCTTTCGAATGAGCATCTACAGAGTACTGCACCATTGAAACACGTGATCTTGTTCGATGTATTTTTGTAGCACAATAGACTTTACACTTGTGGCATAAATACTCAACGATGTCATGATAATTCACCCAGTAGATTCGCTCTTTCATTTTTGCCAATTATTCACTACAAAGTGATCTCCTCTTGATCCATTGTACATTTTCTTTAGTACATCTGACTTCCTCCTTTCATGAACAACGAATTGACAAACTACGGTCCTGCGTTCCGAACTCTCCCACGCTCTTTTCAGCCAATGGGTAGCTGTTTTTCTTAGTCACATCAATAAGCTTCCTGTAGTCGATGTAGAACTTTGTGGAACCATCATTCTTCTTAACAAGAATCACAAGCGACTATCATGGACTAGATGATTATTCTATGAAGCATACCTCTAGCATTTTATTCAGCAATTTGTTGACCTCCTGTTGTTTAGCCAGAGAATCTTATCGTGGATGTTGATATATTGGCTGAGCATTTCCTGCTCAGCCAATATAATCTTATGGGAATATAATCTTATGGGCATCTAAATCAGTTTGAGTGTCGCTATCCTTGATGTCAAAAATATCAGATTCGGCCACAACAAATTTAATGGCTGTTTCAAGCTGTTCCTTTGAAAGATAACTCCAATGGCTTTCGAAAGCATCAACAATTTCTGGAGAAGTTAGATGTTTTCTTTTTGGATGTTTCTACTCCCACACACTTGCATACCCATTACAAGGCATCATAGTTGGCAAGAACTTTTCCTGCTTTGAGACCCATGTTCCTTTCCCCAATATTCACCACTCGGACTAACGTTGCCTTCTTCGTATTACTCAAAGGTTCGTAGATAACTCCTAAATCTTTGAGGCGGAAAGTTCATTTTTTAACTTCACTCAAAGGTTCGTGCTATCATGAGTTGTTGTCAAATCCAGGTGAGGTTCTACAAGTCCAATGAACTACCCAGGATCATTATCACATCTTCAGCCACCAGCAGCCGTACGCTGGTTCTCACATTTCCATTAGCTAATGCAAACACCTCATCCCCAAAGGTAAGAATCTCTCGTTAATGATCATAGGAGAATCCATGATTCCTGATGATATGCATTCCGAAAATAAATTCGTCGTTGATCTTGGCAACCAACACTGTATGCTGAATCTCCAATAACGATGGTAACATCGGCCTCTCCGTCTATAGGGCAAGACTCTCCAGGGACTGAATTTAACCTAATAGGGTCGGGCAATGGTCATATGGTATATCCCACATGTTTACCTAGTCTTACGGTGATCATGTCTGATGCATCGATGGTGTTCTGGATCCTCTGTTTCTTAATGCCTCTGGCCACTGTTAGACTTTTCCCTTCCAAATTATTGGCTAACAATCTTTTTTCCCTTCTTCTCCAAAACTGCTTCTTTGCCCAAGCCAATTCTTCTCGAAGGTCTTCTAAACGACAGATACGGACTTCGTGTCATACTGCGGCAGTTACTTTTGATATATCCCAGTTTTACGCAATTGAAACACTTCATGCCCCGTTTGTTCGTTGATCTAGGCATTTTTTCTACAAGGCCTTGCACGTTGTACACATTGCGCTCGTCGTCGCAAGTTACCATTCATACGCGTGGGGAAGCACTAGATACCACTCGCGACGTTTCTTAATTCAAGGCCCCGAATTAAGGTTTCACTGATATTCCTGGGCCTAACGAGACGTAAGTGGTATCTCATATCGTTACCCCAACCTTCTTCAATTAATTTTTCTTCGGCCAACCGCTTCTGGAAATAGTAAGAGCTGAAGGGTATGCTAGGTGTTCAGGTCTCCGTATATAAATGTCGAGTAAACAAGGTAATAAATCACGCTCGGCGGGAAAGATCGAATGGTGCCCTTTCTTAACATTAATAGGGCATGTATAACTGCCGAAAATATTGCATGAAGGTTTGTTGCCAAGAATCATCTTGAATGCATTTAGCTTGTTGTTTGACAAAAAGTGCGCGACCCGAAAGAGAGAACGCTGTTTCTTCAAGCAACAAACCTAAATGCAACATTTTCTGAAAGTTTACATGCACGAAGCGTAGTTTATAGACTATTTCCTGAATAAAAATACTATATAAGTGATAGCTTAAAGTTTAGTAGATTTGACAAATAAAGCTTGACGTGTGTATAATGGATATCAGCAACAACGACACCAACAGTATGCAATTTTCAGTTAGAAGTACAATTGGCGCTGTAATTCGGTGACAACTGCACTGCAGCTTTAATGGATGAGGGAAATAGTCATAATAATTTGTGTTTCTTTACAAAGTTTTAAGGTACTCCTAATAAACCTGAAAAAAGAATTCTCAATTTTTAGAAATGTCTGCTCAAAAATAACTTTATCAAATCGATTGGGGCATAATGTTCATAAATTAACTATTTTTAATAAATGTAACGTAACTATTACCATTATGTGTGCTTGGTTCCTTGTTACCTATACATAATAGAGGCACCAATTAATAATTATTTCCAGTTGCTAATGTTTACTCTGCGACTTGGTGCTGTTTCCAGCCTGCTCTCTGATAACTTAGTCAGTGGATTTACATGCGCCTCCGCCTTTCACGTGGTTTCTTCTCAACTCAAAGATTTGTTGGGACTGAATATCGGGAAGAGGAGAGGCAATTTCTCCTTCATTTTTGTAAGTTGCATCTCGATATATCACTAGTCTAGAGGGTATTAGATGTATATTTTAGACTCTCTATGATGCGGCCTTGGCAATACCAAAACCAAACGTTACGTCTCTGCTAATATCGGTTTTCGCTTGCTGCATTTTGATACTAAATAATGAGTTCTTTAAGGTAAGAAGTGTTATCTATCCTTTAACCAAATCCAGTGGAAGACACAAAGTGATTTCAGCCATGGCTGGCAAAGAAATGTAGAATGCCGTTTCCCATAGAGCTTGTGGCTGTATTTGTCGGCACAGGAGTTGCCTATTTTACTGGTATTCCCCAAACTCACAATGTAACAACTTTAGGATATATCCCTACAGGGTATGTAGAGCAATGAGATGGATGACTCCCTGCTTACGTGCAGAATTTTAGGTTTCCCGAACCTCAAATGCCGGTCTTAAGCCTTCTGCCTCACATATGGGTTGACATAATCGTTATCACAATGGTTTCTTATACGATCACCATGTCCATGGCACTGATATTCGCCAGGAAGCTCATGTACGAGGTCGATTCGAACCAGGAACTTTTAGCTATGGTATGAAGCTGATGACTAACGACGTCGTGGCGGTTCGGTGTCACCATGAATGATTTTCTATAGGGTCTCAGTAATTGCGTGGGGTCTATCTTCTCTTGCCTTCCAGTTACAGCCTCTCTATCCAGGTCTATGATCCAGCAAACAGTGGGCGGTGTCACCCAACTGGCCAGTGTAGTTAGCAGCGTTCTTCTGCTGATAGTGCTTCTGTGGGTGGGTCCAGTGTTTGAAACCCTGCCCCGGTGCGTTTTAGCCAGCATTATTGTGGTTGCGTTGAAGGTAAGACCCAGGTGTAAAACTCCTTATTGAAGTGATATGGAAAGTATAAAATGAAGGTTTTGTTCTAGGGTATGATATGGCAAGTCAAAGACTTTCCCCGTTACTGGAAACTCAGTCGCTGGGATGGCTTCGTATGGGCTGTGACGTTTTTCACCACCCTGCTGGTGCAAATCAGCGTAGGTTTGGCGGCGGGAGTGGCTGCTTCATTGCTGAGTGTAGCTGCTCAAGGTTTGCGGCCTAGGGCGTCTATTTTGGGACGATTGCCGGGTACCGACTTGTATTTGGAGTTGAAACGGCATAAAGCTGTATGTCAATAACTAAATAACATACTCATCAGATCATGGAATACGATTTTTTTTTAGACTCAAGAAGTGCCTGGATTGAGGATCCTCCACTTCGTCGGAGGGCTAAATTTCGCCTCTAGAGACTCGTTTAAAGAACTTTTTATCCAAAAGGTCGGAATGGATCCTGCGGCTATTTTACGAAAACGAGCGAAACTCGAACATAAAGTAGTGTTCCTGGCACACATTTCAAAATATGTCGGATAGTTAATAGTAATCTTTTAGGGTATATACGGGGGTGACCAAGAAGACCTGGTAGCCAGGGGCATAATCATCGACTTTTGCTCTTTGACTTTCCTGGATCCCTCAGGAGTAGTTTTTCTCAGACAGTTGCAGTCAGATCTCGAAAAATTGGGAATTTCCTTGTATATTGCTGGTTGCTCAGGTACGAGCAAAACCTTGCTTATCCTTAGAAACACTCATGGTCGTCTTTTGTTGCAGGTCAAACCTATGAAGTGATAACAAACTGTGATAGGTGGGAGAAGAAGGATAGTAAATTTCTCATTTTTCCCACCGTACATGATGCAGTACTTTACGCTCAGTCTAACTTGGCAGTGCAAATTGTGGATGGAGAGTTAGTGAGCGACAAGAAGAACTAGTATTTAAGTCTTAGAAAAGTTCTATTTTATTAATTGTAAATATCTAAGCAAAGTTAGTTTTTTTTATTAAGTAGGAAAATTGAAGTAATTATTTTGTACTTACTATACTTCCTTTTGGCTGATAACCAGAAAAAGTTGAGGGCTTTACAAAAAGCATCTTTTATCTCTTTTCCTCAAGACTAAATGATAAAACAAATTGTACAAAAATATATTTGAATTAGATGAAATTTTGTTCTAAAACTGTAGATTTTTTTAAATCCAGAACTTGAACTAAAAGGTGAATCGGGACACTGCTGTTGTTGTTATTTTTCCGAGATAAATGCTTAAACTTAACAAATTAGATAACATAACAAATAACAACTTCATACGTGCTCTCAGTGAAAAACGGTACATTCAAGGGTCTTCCATTCTCTCCCCCCCCCCCCCAATAGTTTAAAAGGAAGACTTTCGTCGGTCTCTTTATTACCATCCGATATTGTCAGTATGTACCGCGATAAGTTGTATGGTGGTATGTATGGTGGTAATAAGGCCTGTTGTCAAATCAAATCAGTTGAGGTGGGGTGTAAGTCAAGTCGGCTAAAGACTTTTAGTTACTAGACAGCATGGCGATACAACTTGTTATCAAAATATAACGCGTACCTACTGTTTCTTTTCTACAAAGAGGTAAAATCTCTTTCTAGGAAATATAAAGAAACTCCGATATTTGATCGTTGTCTTGTCACCGGGTCACAAGAGGAAAAGGTGCCACAAGAGAGACAACCTTATCAAAGATCGTAATGTAAAAAAGTATGGGTAGAAAAAGGATATTTTGGAAACATGCTAATCTGCGCCGTAATATTTCTCTCTTGTGACACAAGCTTTCTAACGTCAACTCAACTTATACAGGGTGTCCGAATGTCGATGGTATCTTAAACGTTTATGAAAAACAAAACACAGAATCTTTCTGAAAATGTGCACCTATAGTTAATCGGTCTTGCTCTATCAACCTATAATATTTTTAGGAGGCGGCACTGCATTTTTGAATTTGTCTCGGAATTCTAAAAATATTTTGTGTAACACAGGTATGTGCTGGTTAGTTCAGGTGGTAACAACACTGTGGTAACACACAGGCGTGTGCAAAGAAACACACACAAAGAAACAAACACACGGGCGTGTGCAAAGAAACTTTGCACACGCTTCTGTATGAGAGCGTGCGCAAGGTGCACTTTGCAAACGCTTCCGTATGAAAGCGTGCGCAATGTGCACTTTGCGCTCGCTGTTTGCAATATGCGATTTTCAACGATAGTTAGTAGTAGTGCGCATTTGTTCATTTTCAAGGCAATCGTAGAAAAAAATGTTTGAAATCAGACAATGTATTTCAAATGAAGACTATATGTCAAAAAGCGTTTTTTACTCATAGCACTAGTGCGCACTGAGTGTATTTCTTTTCTTTGGTAATTCAACCAAAATATAAAGTTATAAATACTTTCAGTGCGCACTAGACCATCCAGTTTAAAACGCTAAAAGTCAGACTTGAGGCTTACGCGTATTCTAGTCACAAATATAGATAAGGGCCTTACACGTTGACAGTCTCAATTCCGGTGAACAAAAACGTTCTTCACGGACGTATGCCAAACGTCTTTTTCAAACACACGTCGGACTCAATATTCCAACGTACGGTAAACTTCGTTCTTGTACGTGTATTAGATGATATTTTTGTATGTCTTTTTTACATGTAAGTGGTGCCACTAATCGCAGATTCTTTCTTTTCAGAACATAATCTTATTATCGTGGTTAGGAACTCACAGCTAGATATTTAGCTGGCAGATTTCTTCTGATAGACAGGACTCAGCCAAGTCCATCAGAAGTTATTTTTCATTAAGAAACGATCTCATGATGTTGCATGTGTCAGTACAACTGCTTTCTGTGCCACTGAATCCCTGCGTAGATCCACCTCGTCCAGATGTTTAGCAAACGTGAATGGGGTAACACCTGTCGCAGAAATAACAATAGGCATGATCTGAACAGTTTTTTGTTTCCATAGTCTCTCAGTTTCGATCGCGAGCTCCTGATATTTACTTTTCTTCTCTGAGTATTATTATTATTGTTGTTTATCACTATGTTGATTCCTCCAAAACTGTTCGTTCCCGTGCAACACGCAACATGTGGTAGATACAGTGAGGGTGTAAGTACGCCACGCCAGATGAGAATAGTCACGACAAACACCAAACACAGGAAGCTCTTGCTTATTTTCTACCGAATTAAGTCAATCAGAGCATCTCAGTGACACAAAAATCAAGCAGTAAACCAAACAAAATCGCTGCAAACAGACCAAATTTGAGGACAAATTTACGTAGTTCACAAGCTCCAATCTCAAAAATATGGCGTCTCATGAGCAATGTTCCTCGAGTTCAGGACTCGTTCCACGAGACATTCTCAAATAAATATGACCCTAATCAGCATCATGCCACATGTAATAAAAACAATTACTTAGTTATGCTAATCCAGCTACCGGTCGAAACACAAAAAAATATCAAGATAAAAATCACGAAAATCCTTCGTGAAGAGGCAAAGGCAAAAGTTTACAACTTTTGTATTATAAGTTTGTATACATTTGGCAGTATCGAGTTTTGAGTATCACTCACACTATTCAAAACATCTACCTACCTGTAATAGGTCCGATAATTAAAGGTTTAAAAAGTACGTTTTCGGTTAGTACTTTTCAGTTCTACAATCGTCTCCAAAACGTCCCAGTCAGGTCCAGGAGGTCTTGGCTGAACGTTTTAAGAACGTCTAGTGCTACTTGGAACTCTTTCGAAATATGTGCAAGAGATATGAAAGAGGTAAAATATCAATTTTTGATGTATCGATATTTGCCTCTTTAATACTTAGGTAAAGATAAGGAGGTAAAGATTTGATTATAAAAAAATATATATACATATAAAAACTATCTATGGAACAAAAATGGAAACAAATTAAGCTAAATCATATCCCAGCAGCTCCTCTAACCCGTAACCGAACAACATAAAATCTAAATGGTACTTTCTGTACAAATGTTCAATGGTAAAAATAGACAGTTGCTGGAAGTACTGGCGCAGCATGTCTTTGGTGTGCCCCGCCCTCGTGACTGGAAATACAACAGGAGGAGCTCCAACCATGTCCAGGATGGTTTTGGCATCCTGAGACAAAGTTTCATAATGGCCTAGAAAGTTTTTTTTCTTTAAACATGGGCTTACTGGAAGGTCTCGATAATAAAGGTAAGGCAAAATTGCTACTACACCAGATGTTTCCACTTTTATTGCGGTCTTCCTCAAGGCTTCTCCAGTTGGCAAAATTTGTCAGAAGGCAAAGAAAAACATTCTCTTTATTCGTTGTGTTTTATATAATTAGTACATTTGGGACAAAATAGGTAAAAACTTTAGACCATCAACCTCGTAAAAT
Organism: Taphrorychus bicolor; assembly: GCA_951812265.1. Lineage (NCBI taxonomy): Eukaryota > Metazoa > Arthropoda > Insecta > Coleoptera > Curculionidae > Taphrorychus > Taphrorychus bicolor. The sequence continues at coordinate 20,497,630 of OX638306.1, read as the reverse complement.
TATCTGTGGGTACGGCAAAGTATAAACCAGATATTTGCTTTTTTTTGTCCGCGCATTCTCCCCCTCTTATTCCCTACTTCGAAAATTTCGTCATCATTAGCAGAAAAACCGGCTATGAGATCTCAAAAATACGTTGTTATTTTGAATCAATGGCAACTTTCTTAATCCTCACACGCACAACTCGAATCTGAAGTGAAGTGGAAAGTGTTCTAATATGGGACGGCTCACTGAAAAACACCAATGAGGAAGACCATAATAAAGATCAAAATGTTGGCAAATTTATAAAATGTAGAGTAGAGGTTTTATTTAAAATCAAACGATCTAAATAATTTCAGTCAGTTAAACTCGAATACTTCAGACAACACAATACGGCAGAAAAAAGGAACAGCAAAAATTTACCCTTTATGGTAACTACCTACTTTAATAGTGTAATTTGTACTCACCAATGAATGTATAGTTGAGTGAGCACGGGTGGCACAGATCATAAATCGGGGTCCAATGCTCGTTGGTATCCACTCCATCGTTCAACAGATACTGCACAAATTCAGGAAATGACACATTGTCTCCGGAATTCAGATCGTTACTCGTAGCCGCGGAACGGTACTTTTTGATAATGTATTTTCCATATCGTGCCTAAAATACTGTAATATTAAAAGACATGAGACAGAGAAAAGAGCCACATCTACTAATTCGTTTCTAATACGGATTGGGTGCAGTCATATACTGATATAAAAATAATAAATTTGGTATATTCAATGCGCATTTTATGAAACAAAAGATTAAAAGTAAAAAATTTTGTTAGAACATTTATCAAGTAAATTATACAGGGTGTTTCTTTTATGTGTGCAATGTTTCCATCATCGCCTTTTGTTGAGCTTCTTTAAGATTCCACTTCGAGGTTGCCACATTTTTATTGCCTTCCGAGTTATTTGGTAAAATTTGAAAGTTTCTCAAAACTTAAAATTCCTGTATTTCGTAAACTGTTCGTGATAGAAGAAAATGTTTAATTAGAAAGTTTTTTTAATAAATATACAGGTGATTCACGTTATTCGACACGGAAGATTATGGCTAAACATTTAGATTTTAAAAAAGTTTTGTATATGGAATGGATGAGGATCTATTGGAAGTACATTTAAAAATTATTGTCATTGTATACAGGTGGTCCCAAAAGTATAAATTTGATTAAAGTTTTATTTTTTTAAATGAAACACTTAGTATATTAGTGTATTTTCGGTATCTACGGACAAAAGTAAAGGTAGTTTTATTAAGGTTTATGGCATCTAAACCATGCCGTTCTTCAGATATTCGGGTTTTTGTGAAAATGCAGCATCAAATTTAATGTTTAAAATCTCAGCACTTGGGTTTCTTTTCAACCACCGCAATTGGCTGGTGGGCTAATAGTACATTGAATTGTTTGCGGAATGTATTAAATATTAACTACTGTGTACCAAATGTAAAAAAATGAACACTAAATTATCGCAAACTTCAAACAGTAATAACTCGTTTAATTTAAATTAGACACTCTGTTTTTTATAGTATCATTAGATGCAGAATTTAGTTTCCTATCAAAAACTATTAAACATTCCTATAGCTTGGTCGTTGCATTTTCTTGGAAAATTGATTTTTTCTGAATTTCCGCTGACATAAACGAATGTAGTAATCTAATTTACCTGTTCAGTTCTGTTCAGGTCTTACCTGATTTTGACAAAGCAAAATTTGTTGTCATTTCTAGTTGTCACATATTAATTTAAAGTTAAATATGTTTTTACTGTTATAATTGGTGGTTAACAGGGAGTTTTTTTATTTAATCAAAATGCTGGTTTACACAACAGAAGAACGAGTCGATATGATCTTCATTCTAGGAGAATGCTTGCAAAATTGTCTTTTAGCATCAAGGGTTTATACTGAAAGGTTTCCTTACCGAACTCGACCGAATAGAGCCGTTTTTGAAAGACTGCTGGTTCAACTTAGGCAAACTGGTAGTGTTCAGTATGAAACGACTGCCAAAACGAGACCAGTTACAGAAAACCAAGAAACTGAATTAGCCGTTATTGGCTCTGTAGTTGAAAATCCCCATGTCGGACAACGAGAAATTGCACAAAACTTAAATATTAGCCAAGCAAGCGTATCAAGGATTCTTCAAGAACATAAATATCACGATTATAAGATACAACTACATCAAGAACTCTCCGATAATGATTTTCTGTCAAAAACTCCATTCTTATCTGTCAAAATTTTATAGCCTCCTAAATGAAGTTTTCTAGTGAACACTCAGTACTAATGATAATAAATTTTGCTTTCTCAAAATCAGGTATTGTAACAGGTAAAGTAGATTACTTAATTCGTTTGTCAGCTCAAATTCAGAAAAAAATAAATTTTCCAAGAAAACGCAAAGACCAAGCTATAAGAAATGTTTAATAGTTTTGATAGGAAACTAAATTCTGCATCTAATGATTCTATAAAATACAGGGTGTCTAATTTAAATTAAACGAGTTATTACTGTTTGAAGTTTGCAATAATTTGGTGTTCATTTATTGACATTGGGTGCACAGTAGTTAATATTTAATACACACTGCAAAAAATCCAATGTACTATTAGCCCACCAGCCAATTTTGGTGGTTGAAAAGAAACCAAGTGCTGAGATTTTAAACATTTAATTTCATGCTGTATTTTGACAAAATCGCGAATATCTGAAGAACGGTACAGTTTAGATGCCATAAACCTTAATAAAACTACCTTTACTTTTGTCCGTAGGTACCGAAAATACAATAATATACTAGGTGTCTCATTTAAAAAAATACAACTTTAATCAATTTTATACTTTTGCGACCACCTTTTAAAATCTATGTTTAGCCATAATCTTCCGTGTCGAGTAACGTGAATCACCCTGTATAATAAACTTTTTAATCTCTATAAAATGGCATATCGCATGTCATTATGTGTCTTTTAATAACTGCGTTACCAACTATTTTTTTTTATATACGCCGGGCCTTTTATTCCACATTTCTAAGACTCTCGTCATTCCTGAAAGATCAATATATTAGTTGAATAAATTCATAGTCGCTTTACCTAGAAAATCCATCATCAAGGTTTATTTATATGGAGTCTTCATTAGAAAACGTCATCTAGAAAGCTATGAATTTTTGACAGAAAAAGGTGGCATAATCAAAGTAAATGGACCGATGAAATCGGTATAACCGAACCCTTCGGATATATCTAGATCTGCCCCAAAACGACAGCTCACCTATTATTGGTTGTAGATATTTTGTCACTTTTTCACAATGTCGTTCAAATACTTTATTATTAAAGATAAAAATAAAAGGGGACGAGCGACTGGTGAGCAATTGAATGGGCTTCTTGGGGATATACTTGAAATTAAAATCGATCTGGGGAGGCTTAGTAGTAGCGTGCCAAAATAAAAATTTCGCAACAATACAACAATAAAAATTCGTCATATTATGTATTTCGAATTTTTGAACCACTATCGCCGCACAAAGTTGAAACTCTCAAGGTCGGTAGAGTTTCAGCACGCGACCTCGGGAATCTTTGCGCGACATCGTGGCTCCCATAGAAAAGTATAGAAAAATCGCAAAATTTTGAAAATTTTTCAATGTAAGGGTTGTCTTTACGTGTGCTGGATCCCCTTAGATGGGCAAGCAGCTGGTCGAGGGTGGTATCGAGGGAAAGGGCATCTCCTTGGGACCATTTCATCTCATTTAGTCAAAGATTTACAAAATGCTGAAAAAAAAATATTTGAAAAAACCAGGAAAAAACGTGAACAAGTTCAGTCAGTTTTTGTGAATTATTTCGGAGCTGAAGACGGCCGGGGTTCATTCCACTTTGTAGATCTAGTGATGAGAAGAAAAAAGCGATATTCATTTTGGGCGTGACTGTAATACCGGCTACCAGAATTGTTCAAATATTTAGAAAATTTCGTCAATTTTACTGTACATTACGCACATTTCACCTTGTAGGTCATACGTTTTTAGAAGGAAAAATATTAACTAATTCAAGAGAATAGTACACATATGGGCTCGCTTTGCCGTGATTCTAAAACCAAGGGTCTAGATTTGAAATTGATATTGTGACCAATTTTTAATCTTTACATTTTAAATTGCCACTTTTGAGGCGAGCGATTTGTGCTTAAACCGTGTTACTTATTGAAAGGCTGTGTCCTATAAAAAACTATAGAACGTTTTTCATCACCGACCTCTTAAGCACTATTCCGCTTAGATCACGCTAAATGGTCCAAATTGAATTTCAAGGGCGAACACATGACTAACAGAGAAAGGGGCCTTCAGAACCGTTCGGGAGCTTTCGCGTCAACATTTGACAATTAATATATAAAAATCCAAGGCGGCGGGCTGGAAAAATGTGGTTAAACAGCGGTATCTCGGGAACGGTTAGAGCTAAGAGGGTGAAATTTGGCAAGTGGCTTGCTTACGGTATGGGCTACGAGGCGAGATATAGGAATAGCCCGATATATAAGAGTATACAGGAACCCTTTAAGTGGTACTATATTCGAAGCTTTTTTCAATTTTTATTTTTTTTTAATCAACCTCAGGACTGTTGCAACTGTTTAAAATCTAACTTGGATAACAGCTCAATATTGTGGCCACCTCGTTCTTCGGATATCACGCCTATGGATTTTCAATTTGGGAAATTATTAAAGATAAAGTGTACCAAACCATACCAGAAATTATTGACTTCAAAAATAAAATTACGTACACGTGCATGTCAAAGTATTATACCCAGAACACTAAGTACTATTTAGAAAAAAAAACTTATAAATCCTCAGTGGTTTATTCTGTAGTTTGTTCCAACTGCGACGCCCGGTATATTGGACAAACAAAGAACAAATTGGTGACTAGATCGAAACCACATAGATATGACTGTAACATTACAAACACATTAACAAGAAAGAAAATACTGCTTTAGCTACTCTCAGTACTATCACTTTGAAACTAGACATCATTTTGACTTTACCAACCCTACAGTCTTGGACGTAGAGATGAATTATAGAAAACGTGCAATCTCAGAAATTTTACATATAAACAAGGGGCGTGAAAAAACAGTAAACTTCAGAACAGATACGCAAAACTTGAGTGTCATTTACAATTTTTTAACAACAAAAAGTCAAGAAATTTGAAAATAAGAGGGATTTTTGGCGTAATTATTGGGTATTCGATTTGGAGAGTTTTGGAAACCATGTATGGGTGTCGATGGAAAAAAAAGAAAATTAATAATAAGCAATGATGCGGCGCACCGCACGGATAGGCCACTGTGATGAATTCTTGAGAGACCTGCCAGTCTGCTTACCCGGTATTTTTATAAGTAATGTGCTGTTTGTATTGAGTTAGTTATTTTATTAATTTTACTTCTATTTTAACGTGTGCCGTAATCCGTAATGTTTTTTTAATTTATCTTTTAACGCACCAACATATTTAGACTCGAGGTGAGGTGTATTTGATGTTTTCTGTTTCTCCTTCTAACGGTTCAATTAATGTCTTTATAACCATGAAGAAGTCCGAGTTTATTAGATGAAACGTCGGGGAAGAGTTTGCAGTTTAATTTGATTCTGTCCCAACCCGCCAATTCAAAGAAACTTATAAATAATGTACGGTTATGTTTAAGGGAGAACGGAAGGGCATTTTGAACATTTAGGATAGTTTTCTCATACTAACGAAATAAAAAGTTCTTATAATGATGGAATTTTGTAATTAAAGGCGATTATGAATCTATTCAAATAATACATTGACCTTTCAGAAATAACGAGCGCTTTTGAAATATGGAATATTTCAGGTCCGTATTTAAAAAAGTTGAGTTGGCAAGGGTAACTCAGTTATTAAAAGAATCATAATGAAATGCGATATTCCATTTTGTTGAGATTAAAACGTTATTACACTTTCTAATTAAAAATTTACTTCTATCACGAATAATTCACGAAATAGGTATAGGAGATTAAAGTTTTGAAAAATGAATGAAACTAGAGAATTGCCTCCCAGGTAGAATTATACAGCAACTTCTTCGCCTGGCGAAGAAATTACTGTATAATTGCTGCCTTTAGTCCCTATCCGCCAATTGACCACCAAAATCAGTTTTGAAAAATTTCCACATTTTTCCAAATAACCTTGTACTTCTTACCGTCTCAGAGATGGCAATGGTGGGCACACATAAAAGAAACACCCTGTATATAGGGTGTCCGGAAACTAAACCGACAAAGACAGCACATTTCAGAGATGTTTTCATGTCGATTTGAGGTAAATTGTCTTATGCAAAAAAGTCTCCTAAGGCAGCTAGGATGTTTTGAAGATTGCCCTTTGACATTGGTTATTGATGTGTGGTAAATTGGTGGATTGGGACAAGTCCAAAAACTACGAACTCATCTCCAACGTTTCGTTTACTTCAATTTAAACTTCATCAGGGCTGTATAAAAATTGCAAAATTATGGTTGTGTAGCTTTGATGAAGTTTAAGTTGAATTAAATGAGAAGTCGGCGATGAGTTCGTAGTTTTTTGACTTCTTGTCCCAATCCGCCAAATTTAATACACATATTACTACTTCCTGGGACACAATCTCCATATTGGTTATTTTTATAATTGATTAGATTGTTTTCTTTTATCTAGAAAAACCAAATCTAGGTTATATGTTAAATCTTACATGAGCGATCTTATAAAGAAACAGTGACCAAGGGCATTTTTGAGATAAAAACGGCGGTCGGCTTGGGAGAATTCACGAGGGGAGTAGATTGGGAAGTCGCGTTCGGGCTGATTGGAAAGTTGCGCCGGAAGGACAAACAAATACCAACTAGCCCACTGTTTAAAAACAGAAATAGAAGTTGTTTGGGGAAAACAGAAATAGAAGTTGTTTGGGGGACTCGCAAAAGAGTCGTTTTTGGGGACTCACGAGTAGAGTGGGGATTCAGAAGGAGAGTCGTCCGGGAGGGTTGGTGAAAGGGGTCGAAAAAAGGAGTGTCGTTACGCCGGAGGAATGGAAGATCACCATCCGAGACACCACTAGAAGCATGTAGGTTGTTATTCAAATTAAACAGAAGGATGGAAGTAGGTACCTCTTGGTTCCCACAAGTCTTTTTGCACCGATAAGGACGATCGGCGCTGCAAGTCCACTTAATTGAGTGGCAAGATATGGTCGTTCTAGCTAAGAATAAGATCCACTGTCCACCAAATTTACTAGAGTATTTCCAATTTGTCTATTTAGTTAAATAAAGCCAACACTTTTTTATTTTATTCGTCACAATAAAACTATTAATAATTATTTGATTTTTCGTTTAAGGCACATTTTAGCAACTTGTTACAAGAGTATCTTTTTGAACTTAAAATAGTCTGTAGATTTCGATTTGGATATTAAAAATACTAAAAAGTCAAAACATAAAAAGATTTTTAGAATTATCAGTTGACCCCTCCAAATATGACCCTTATAGTAGAAACTGCAAGATCATTTTTACGTCATAAGATCGCTCATTCAAGAATTAACACATAACGTAAGTTTGGTTTTTCTAGATAAAAAACAATCTAAGAAATTATAAGAAAACCAATGAGAAAGGTCCATCTTCAAAGTGCTCTAGCTCCCTTAGGACATATTTTTGGATAAGACGATTTACATCAAATCGGCATGAAAACATCTCGATAATATGCTATCTTCGTTTGTCGGTTTAGTTTCCGGACATACTGTATAAAAAAACTTTCGTCACCTATCAACTTTGTAGCTAAATTTTAGTCTTCAGCAGGGCAATAAGACACCGCTGCTTTTTCCGTCATTGTACCTTCAGTTGTACATTTATCGTCGTAAATGCAAGGTACATATCTTAGTAATTACGCAAGATAGAGAAAATCAATGTAGGCGCGAAATGGGAGCTCCATTTTCATGAAACGAAGCGTGAAAGCGCCGGAAAAGTAGTCAACACCTTCGTTTTGTACATAAATTTTTCCGGAATTTTGCCGGAAGTAAAACTGGAAATAAACTTTGAAACCAATTCATAGAAAAATATGCAAAAAATTACCTGAAAATACTTTGAACTGGTGATGTTATCTTCAAATTTATTCCTATATGCCGAAAGCAGCCTCTCAAAGGGATGTCTCACAACCAAAAACAGGGTATATCCTTTCAAGATCCTCTTAACCTCAGTCTTGGGAAGGTCAGATAATCTAAAGTATGAAACGGAATAACAAACACCACGTATCAACAACCGATAATCTCAATCATACCTAATAGTCGAGCTATTGGCATGTGCCAAATTCGAAGGTATATCGACTAGATTGCTAACGTTCGACTGACCAGTCAAAACCATCATAACGCGCTTCCAATTCGTGCAAGCCACCTTTGGCACGTAGCAGTAAAGCAATTTGTGCGCGTGGTCGACTAGAATGTGGCTTAACTCAGAAACGTGACGCGCCCTGCGCTGGTTTAAGGGAAGGTGCTCACATCCCAACATCAAATCCTCTTGACGGGTGATTTGTTCCAGCCAAGGATAAGACTCAGCATTTAGTACTTAAAATATGACAAAAAACATACATTTTACGTCGTTTATGGTAAATAGGGCAGCCTGAGCAAACAGTTACTTTGTAGTTATTACACCAACGTTTAGACGGGTTTAAAAAAAAAGTAAAAATTGTGGCAATTTTAGTGTTTTGTCATAGTGTGTTCTTTTAAGTAATGTAAGCCTAGAGGTGTTTCTTTTTTGCCTTCTGACAGGCTCCACAAAGTGAAAAAATCCTGAAGATAAAGATCAGAACGTGGCAATTTCACAACTATTGTGAACTAGATATTTGGCTATCAACTACTTTTAAGATCTTTATTTTTACTTAGAAAAGCTAAACTGCATGTGGGCAAACTCAAAAGTACAAATATAGACTATAAAAACAATGTAGATATCTTACCTGAAACTGGTAAGAGAACTGCTGGGAAGAAGAACACAAATAACATGAAGTGGTTTTTTCTTAACTCTAGGTCCCACATAACTAGGCACTAACATGTCTTATTGAGCGTCTGAGGGACCTTTATCCTTCACTCGTTTCACAAATCTAAGCTCAGATCTAAAAATGATACAAAGCACCAATGAAAATACGGAAAAATAAGCTGAAACATAACACTTCGCGGTTACACGTGTGTTTCGTATGTAAATAATTTCTACGCGTATTCGTGTTATTAGGTATATAAAGCGCGGACTGAAATAAACTTTTTTAAAAGAATATGGGTTACTGCGACGTTGAATAAAAGAAATTAAAAAATCACTCACCTGTTAACAACTCCATAATTATTAACCAACTCCTTGTCGTTTTTGAGCACTTTGCCATTGACAGTGTTCTGCAACCAATAAGTCCGCCAAATATACCTCCAACTCACTTTAGTCTTGCTCTTTTGCCGCTGCAATCGCAACTGAAAATGCCGCTTAATGGCCTTTTTCAAATCGAGAACTGTAGTATTTTGTTGCGGAATCTAAAGCAGAAACTATTTGGGTAGTTTGCGTGAGCAGAATACTCTCATAATGATAGCAAATCGTTTCAATCTTTCTTTGCCGATAAGAGTGTAGTATCGTCGGATAAATATTAAGTAAATGAATGATCTGTCGCGGCAATTCAAATTAATTTACAACTTCAGAAGTTCTCAAGTCATAAAAGGATTTCAAAATAATGAATGAAGAAAGAGGCATAATAAGTCAGATAGTTAATTAGGTTATAATTAGGCGTTTCCTATCTTATCTGATGCAAAAGGCATGTTTCTAAACGCTAATTAGTTAACGTTAAATTATTGGCAATTAATATTGGTATGATGTCATACTAATTGATAACATTGTAATGAAGGCAATGCTTCTATGAAAGTTGCATTGTATACAAATATACTAACCACAACATTTAATGGTGTCTCCGAGTATCTCACAATAGTCACCGTGATGCTCTGACCCTGTATAACAGCAATTTGAGCTAGCACCTACAAAAAATAAAAACGTTCTGTTAACAAAGAATTTGCAAGCGTTGTCAATGTAGAGTGGTAACCTCTTCAGGAGTGACATCTACAGGTAGATCAGAGAGCAAAGGATCTGAGGCTATAAGCCTTTTAACGCTGCTTTGAGTGATCTCGAGCAGATCTTCGTGAGAGAGATTCTCGATGGCTTCGTCAAGGGTCGTTGTTTCTGGTTTAATGGTTGCTGTAGCGTCAGTCATTCTGGAAAAAATATTGTGAATTGCAAAAGCTCATTCTATGTATGTAACATCTATAGGATGGCAGAATGCTACTCTTAATCTCACTCCTGGTATTATAGTTTTGGCTGGGTAATGTTAGAATGTCACTTTGAATAAAGCTTCATTCTTACACCCAGTCAGCATGTTTTTAGTAATTAGCAGAAAAATTCTGTTACCCCCTTTGGAGTTAAACCAGAAAAGTATATTCCGTATCTGATAAGTGACTGCACAAATCAATTAGTGTGGCTTTCCCCCATACCAATAAGCTCAGAGCGTTCAACAGTTTTCAACACAAAAGAGTGTCTCGCTGTACTCTCAGCAAATTGAATTTATCAGCATATATACCAATAAGATGAAAAAATCCGAAAAAGCTAGGAGAAATCAGAATTTTCTTCCTAGACAAAGAATCAAGAATGTCAAAACAGGGGAAAATTAATTAATAACATATCAAAGAAAAGGAGATTCAAAGAATAAAATGGCGAATGATGAGTGAAAACAATTCTGGGAGAAAAATACGACACAAACAAGACCTCCTCGACTCCTTAATTAATGAAGACACTTTCAGCCTAATTGAAAACCTATTTAAAGAGCCACATTATATCTAGGGGATAAATCGCTGGAAAATTCTCGGCTAAGGCTACAGAAGGACAAAAAAAGCCTCTTTTCATTCTTTAAACCCACACAAATCTTGTTGCAGAAATTGTGTAATAAATGAGTTATTGACGCTCTCTCGACGAAAACTCTAATCTTAGGTAGGTAGCAGGTTTCTTTACTTTAAAGATACCTACATACATTGAGGAAATTCTCAGAAGAAAAACTCTACAGACGTGGCCTTAGAGCTTACATACAATATTTGACTTAACTTCTAGCATGGTGCCGACATGTCTCACAAATTTCTAAACAAAACTAAAATAATTTACTCCAATAAAGCGTCAATAACTTATGCTAATACGCAGACGTGCTTTAGAGAATCCTCAAGCACTATCGTGGGTAAAAAAAAAACATTGAATGATGGACTTCACTGGCTAAACAAAAATGTTGCTAATACATAATATACTGCCTGTATTACTTCTAATTCTTCTTGGTCCATCTATATGAACCCTGTATGAATACCAGACAGACACATTGAAATAATTTCACAAATGCAAATGAGTATTGTTTTCTTAACAAGAATTGCTAAATTAGTCATAAAATAAGTATCAAATCATAATAAATTAGGAAGAGGAAGCATAATGATGCAAATGGGTAGGTGAGTAGGAAAACCCATGATATTATAATAAATAATTTGGACAGATTTTTTAATTTTAGTAAATGGTAAATAAAGTATAATAATAAAACATCATCATGATTTAGTGCTAACTTAACAGATAAGGCTATTAACCACCATTAGCAGTGAAGTTTTTGGTTCAGATTATTATTGCAATCAGGAAATTTTTACTAGGTCTTCTTAAAAAAAAGATGGTTCTTCCTTACTTATATCTTTCCATTCTTAATGAGTTTTGGAGGAGCACAAAGAAGGTAGATACTTACTCTAAAGACTAGCTGTAAAGCAACAGCATCTTTATCTCTATCAGATAACAAGGTTTCATGCAGTATTATTCAGAATTTCTATATGCACTTATGCAATTACTAGTGTAATCTTTCTTTTCAAATAATGTAAATAAAGATGTATGAGTTAGGTATATAACAGTTGGAAGACAAAATAGATACCTAATAAAAATATTTAATTTCCATCTTACCAATGTAAACACTGTAAGCTCCCCACACACTACACAGTCCCCATTTTCATTTTAAATACAATTAATTCACTTGCCTATAAATACATCTAGCAATTAGGCAATAATACTATCTCTAATAACAAAAACCAACTGATTAAGCATATAAATTCATAGCATAGAACTTACCATGTGCATTTTCCAGTAATAATATACCAGTCAAGGTTCAGTTTTTAATGAGTTAACTGTAATATGGGAATTTGTAAAGATGACAGACTATTACTCAAATTATCAAAACAAGTTTTATTTACAACATCATAACAAACTATTACTGGTTTGTTATGAACCCAATGCGGTAATTCTAAATGCTAAGTTCTGGGTAACTAAATATGCGTATGAAAAGCAATTGGTGTCAATTGATTTGTTTGGTTGGTTGTGTTAGGAATTTTTGAATAATAATTGGCAAGTACCTACTTGGTTAATATTTTTAAATAATGTGTGACTTGTACATGTGTGCTTCAGCTAAAGCGCTGTGCGGGTGTGTGTGTGTGTGTGTGTGGGGGGGGGGGAGATATTTATGTAAAAAAAAACAGTTAAATTCTCGAAATTATTAAATGTATGGGGGTCACTGAAGACACTGAGGGGGGACACGCGAAATTCTTACCTAAATACATTACACTTCGGCTCTGCACTCAGTTGGGTTCAGTTTCGTATTGTTGCTTTATTCATTTACTAAATGGCACTTATTTGTTATTGAATTTTCATTCAAATGATAATTATTTTCTCAACTTATTCATCTTTTTTTTTTATAAAATTTGTTTACATACTTAAATTTTATTTGAGGTTAGATTTACAGATTGTGGCAAACATGTCACTTGTCAATGGAAACGTCAAAAGTCAAAAAGTGTTATACTCAACAACTGATGAGAACCTATTGTTATCTTGCTCCTATAGCTAAAGTCGTTTGGTCCCAACAAAGACGAAAAGTTAAATTCGTGTGAATCTGTCCACCCGCTCCCAGCCACCGCCAGCAACTTTTCCGTCGATCATGCCCGAAGGTCCAGTGGCGTCCGCAGATATGTTTCTCTCTTTATACATTTATTTAAATATTATTAAATGCTAATATCAATAATTTTCAGTTAATAGTCAGTAACTTTATTTTTGTTTGTAAAAATTGTTGAATATAATAGTTTTGTAGAAAATATAAAGTCATAAATAGTTGTTTTAATCGTTATAAATGCATTTAATTGCAGCAAATGTTACAAGCATACTCTCAGCACGGCATAATCTAAGTTTGCTGGGTTCAAAGGTCGTGTGTCAAAACGGCACCTTATGGGGATGATAGTTGGACCCATTCCACACCATATGTATGGGGTGAGAACGACTTACATGCCGTCAGAGGGGCGGTATAGAGCCAGCAACTTTTACAAACATACTCTCGGCACGGCATAGTCTAAGTTTGCTGGGTTCAAAGGTCGTGTGTCAAAACGGCACGTTATGGGGATGATAGTTGGGCCCATTCCACACCATATGTATGGGGTCAGAACGACTTACATGCCGTCAGAGGGGCGGTATAGAGCCAGCAACTTTTACATACCCTCGACCCGGCATAATCTAAATTTGCTGGGTTCAAAGGTCGTGTGTCAAAACGGCACGTTATGGGGATGATAGTTGGACCCATTCCACACCATATGTATGGGGTGAGAACGACTTACATGCCGTCAGAGGGGCGGTATAGAGCCAGCAACTTTTACGTACTCTCGACCCGGCATATTCTAAGTTTGCTGGGTTCAAAGGTCGTGTGTCAAAACGGCACGTTATGGGGATGATAGTTGGGCCCATTCCACACCATATGTATGGGGTGAGAACGACTTACATGCCGTCAGAGGGGCGGTATAGAGCCAGCAACTTTTACGTACTCTCGGCACGGCATAGTCTAAGTTTGCTGGATTCAAAGTTCGTGTGTCAAAACGGCACCTTATGGGGATGATAGTTGGACCCATTCCACACCATATGTATGAGGTGAGAACGACTTACATGCCGTCAGAGGGGCGGTATACTGCCAGCAACTTTTACAAACATACTCTCGGCACGGCATAATCTAAGTTTTCTGGGTTCAAAGGTCGTGTGTCAAAACGGCGCCTTATGGGGATGATAGTTGGGCCCATTCCACACCATATGTATGGGGTCAGAACGACTTACATGCCGTCAGAGGGGCGGTATAGAGCCAGCAACTTTTACATACCCTCGACCCGGCATAATCTAAATTTGCTGGGTTCAAAGGTCGTGTGTCAAAACGGCACCTTATAGGGATGATAATTGGACCCAGTCCACACCATATGTATGGGGTGAGAACGACTTACATGCCGTCAGAGGGGCGGTATAGAGCCAGCAACTTTTACGTACTCTCGACCCGGCATATTCTAAGTTTGCTGGGTTCGAAGGTCGTGTGTCAAAACGGCACGTTATGGGGATGATAGTTGGGCCCATTCCACACCATATGTATGGGGTCAGAACGACTTACATGCCGTCAGAGGGGCGGTATATAGCTAGCAACTTTTACATACTCTCAGAGCACGGCATATTCTAAGTTTGCTGGGTTCAAAGGTCGTGTGTCAAAACGGCACCTTATAGGGATGATAGTTGGACCCAGTCCACACCATATGTATGGGGTGAGAACGACTTACATGCCGTCAGAGGGGCGGTATAGAGCCAGCAACTTTTACAAACATACTCTCGGCACGGCATAATCTAAGTTTGCTGGGTTCAAAGGTCGTGAGTCAAAACGGCACCTCATGGGGATGATAGTTGGGCCCATTCCACACCATATGTATGGGGTGAGAACGCCTTACATGCCGTCAGAGGGGCGGTATAGAGCTAGCAACTTTTACATACTCTCAGCACGGCATATTCTAAGTTTGCTGGGTTCAAAGGTCGTGTGTCAAAACGGCACCTTATAGGGATGATAGTTGGACCCAGTCCACACCATATGTATGGGGTGAGAACGACTTACATGCCGTCAGAGGGGCGGTAGGGAGCCAGCAACTTTTACGTACTCTCGACCCGGCATATTCTAAGTTTGCTGGGTTCAAAGGTCGTGTGTCAAAACGGCACCTTATAGGGATGATAATTGGACCCAGTCCACACCATATGTATGGGGTGAGAACGACTTACATGCCGTCAGAGGGGCGGTATAGAGCCAGCAACTTTTACGTACTCTCGACCCGGCATATTCTAAGTTTGCTGGGTTCGAAGGTCGTGTGTCAAAACGGCACGTTATGGGGATGATAGTTGGGCCCATTCCACACCATATGTATGGGGTCAGAACGACTTACATGCCGTCAGAGGGGCGGTATATAGCTAGCAACTTTTACATACTCTCAGCACGGCATATTCTAAGTTTGCTGGGTTCAAAGGTCGTGTGTCAAAACGGCACCTTATAGGGATGATAGTTGGACCCAGTCCACACCATATGTATGGGGTGAGAACGACTTACATGCCGTCAGAGGGGCGGTAGGGAGCCAGCTACTTTTACGTACTCTCGACCCGGCATATTCTAAGTTTGCTGGGTTCAAAGGTCGTGTGTCAAAACGGCACCTTATAGGGATGATAATTGGACCCAGTCCACACCATATGTATGGGGTGAGAACGACTTACATGCCGTCAGAGGGGCGGTATAGAGCCAGCAACTTTTACGTACTCTCGACCCGGCATATTCTAAGTTTGCTGGGTTCGAAGGTCGTGTGTCAAAACGGCACCTTATAGGGATGATAGTTGGACCCAGTCCACACCATATGTATGGGGTGAGAACGACTTACATGCCGTCAGAGGGGCGGTATAGAGCTAGCAACTTTTACATACTCTCAGCACGGCATAATCTAAGTTTGCTGGGTTCAAAGGTCGTGTGTCAAAACGGCACCTCATGGGGATGATAGTTGGACCCAGTCCACACCATATGTATGGGGTGAGAACGACTTACATGCCGTCAGAGGGGCGGTATAGAGCCAGCAACTTTTACGTACTCTCGACCCGGCATATTCTAAGTTTGCTGGGTTCAAAGGTCGTGTGTCAAAACGGCACGTTATGGGGATGATAGTTGGGCCCATTCCACACCATATGTATGGGGTGAGAACGACTTACATGCCGTCAGAGGGGCGGTATAGAGCTAGCAACTTTTACATACTCTCAGCACGGCATATTCTAAGTTTGCTGGGTTCAAAGGTCGTGTGTCAAAACGGCACCTTATGGGGATGATAGTTGGACCCATTCCACACCATATGTATGAGGTGAGAACGACTTACATGCCGTCAGAGGGGCGGTATACTGCCAGCAACTTTTACAAACATACTCTCGGCACGGCATAATCTAAGTTTTCTGGGTTCAAAGGTCGTGTGTCAAAACGGCGCCTTATGGGGATGATAGTTGGACCCATTCCACACTATATGCATGGGGTGAGAACGACTTACATGCCGTCAGAGGGGCGGTATAGAGCCAGCAACTTTTACAAACATACTCTCGGCACGGCATAATCTAAGTTTGCTGGGTTCAAAGGTCGTGAGTCAAAACGGCACCTCATGGGGATGATAGTTGGGCCCATTCCACACTATATGCATGGGGTGAGAACGCCTTACATGCCGTCAGAGGGGCGGTATAGAGCTAGCAACTTTTACATACTCTCAGCACGGCATATTCTAAGTTTGCTGGGTTCAAAGGTCGTGTGTCAAAACGGCACCTTATGGGGATGATAGTTGGACCCATTCCACACCATATGTATGGGGTGAGAACGACTTACATACCGTCAGACGGCGCAATAGAGCCATCCACTTCTTTTGAACATACACTCGGACAGGCATAATTTTGAATTCTCCGCTCTCAGGGCTTGTGTGCCACAACGGCACCTTATGGGGATGATAGATAGGCCCCTTACCCACCATATGTATGGGGTGAGAACGACTTACATACCGTCAGGGGGGCGCAATAGAGCCAGCAACTTTCTTTGAACACACACTTGGAGCGGCATAAATTTAAATTCCGGAGCTCAGGCACGGCCACAACGGCACCATTTGTTTATTCAAAATTGTCAAGATTGCAAAGAAACTTGAATGCTTAGAGTGAGTTTTTGTCATTACATTAGTAACATCTCTAGTCTAGAACTTACCCCATTTTATTGATTTCCTAGTTCCTATTCCTAGGTCCTCCAATGCATGGAAAGTCGATTTGGGACATAATGCATGGTGCTAGACTTTTCTGTTCTTTAATAATGGTGAATTTTTGTTACTTAAAATGAGCGAAATAATTTAATTCTTAATCATGGAGCCTACTTATAAAGTAAAAAATGCTATAAAAAACAATATGTAAATAATTCCATTGGAAAATTGAACCTAAACCTCATGTTTTTTATGAATGCTTTCGACTTGTTACTGATGTAGACCAAAAAGATTAGGGAAATGTGTAGTATAACCACTATAACCAACTGAAGATAATTTCTATTTGCTTGCATTAACTTTGCATTGAAATATTTGTTTCACTTTTTTTTTCTTCATATATTTATTATGCAATATACCTTAATATTTTATTCACAATTATTTACTTGTGAATAATTGTCTTTATTCACAAGTGAATATAGATTACCATTAATCTTGAGAATGTACAAGGATAATATGATCATTCTAGTGTGGTCTTGGATAAAGTATAGTATTCCACTCGCATTTAATGAGCGTTATTCTATCGGCTAACTTGTGATATAAGTACTGGTAATACGTATAACCAGCACATAACTTGGTATGAGCGTTAATACCGCCTTCTACAAGCTACTGAAATTCAGCAAAGGTGTAGAACGGAAACATAAACCTATATAAGCCATTCACTTATAATTGTCGTCAAGTAGGTTGGAAATTTGACTTTGACATTTTTTTCGTACCTTCTCAACATGTGCTAAAAGGAGATGGGTATAAAAAAAATTAGGGTTTCAGAGGTAACTAGACGACAAGAATAAGTGAATGGGTAATACCTACTCTTTTTCTAAAAAGTTCAGTCCTCACTTAGTTCAATAATACAAGATAATAAGTTTTATTTTGAACACCCTGTATCTTAATAGAGGTTGCTCTTAGAAAACATAATTTCTAAACAAATTGTATCTTTCCATGATACATATCATGTTGTTTCCACTTTAAGAATAAAATTTTTTTTCTTGGTTTAATATTTGCTGTTTTTCCGCACTGTTATGACGTCAAAACAGTATCGAAGATCTTTTCATTCTTTTCGACACCCGTTTTGATTTTGGCCTTGTAATGTTGGTAGCGGTATGGTCCATTTCAAATAGATATTCATCTAGCAGGCTGAGGAATTGACAGATTTGTCCTATTCCATATATGTAAATTTGTCATTTATATGTCAATTTCTCAGCTTACTACATGAATATCTATTTGTAATGGACTCTATCTATATGAAATGTTATTTTTAATAGAGATCAAAAAATGATACGAGATTAAATTATTTCGATATGGTAATTATGGTACGCAATATTCACAACATTTAATGCAATGCTTTGCATTAGTGGACTGAATACGTACAACTGATTACTTTGTTCATTACTTTCTTTTTGTTTTGATATGAAAGTTATTGATAATTATTCATGTGTCGAAATTTGAAGTTTATTTTAAATGAAAATGGCGGCGACGGGAATGCTTATCAAGCCTATAAAATATTACCGATACCGATATTAGAAGTTAAAAAACGTACATATTAGAGAGAAATAAATGTATATTTAGTAGAGATGGGTTTTCACCCGGTTTTTTTCATTTTTGAGGGTTTATTTCCTGGGAAATTCCGGGTTTAATAACCTCTAAATTTAACTTACGTTTCTATTTTCAATACTCCTATAACAATTACCGATTAAGCAATAATTTATTCGTTTGTGCAGTTTGAGGCACAGTGCAGTTGATCAATTGAACTGTGTTTAGTTTATCAAAAAACAAAGCAGACTCTGGAATTATTGACTTCTAATCTAAAATCTAACCTTAAATCTTGAAACTGCTGGGTTCTCTCAAAAGAAGATGGGAAAAAACCCGGGTAAAAACCCAAATTGGGTTCAAAGTCTTTTGGGAATTTTCCCTTCGCCCATCTATAATATTTAGTGAGAATATACCGGGTGACACAGGAATTACTAGCCAAAAGCGATAACTCTGGTTAAAAGAATGGTAACATTTTGAAACTTTGGGGATGAATATAATAACTTAATGCCTACAAACTGCGCATAAGTATGACTAATTGGCGTTTCCGGTTTAACCGGAAGTGACGTCACTTTTATTACTTTAAATGGAACACCCTGCATATTTATATTGTATTTAAAATAATAAAAGTGACGTCACTTCCGGTTAAACCGGAAACGCCAATTAGTCATACTTATGCGCAATTTGTAGGTACTAAGCTACTATATTCATTCCCAAAATTTCAAAATATTACCATTCTCTTAACCAGAGTTATTGCTTGCCTACTAATTCTTGTGTCATGTTGCATGTTGTGTAAGTTGTGTTGCTGGTATTTTACAAAAAAACCTGAACTATCCTGCACTGGTGGCGAGGTTCAGGAAAATGTTTTGAAAGATTTGTCACAATTTTTTTTAGAAAATCCAGATCATCTTACACCACGGTCATTGAATAACGACCCTAATTAGTCGTATTCCTGTTTGGATCGTCTGTTGTGAGAACTCTATTCCAGAGCCCTACACAATCTCCTTCCAAGTCCACTTGCCCTATTAGGCTAGCCGCATGTTGAACGCAGCACAGCCGAGGGTAGCCCTTGGATTGTTAAACAAAATTATTACAAATCGAACTGAAATAAACAAATACTGTCAATTATTTTACCCTGTCCCTACGTTCAATATGCGGTCATCGCACGAGAAGAACACGGGAATAGTTCCTCTGCTATTTTTCTGCTGTGCTGTGCTGCGTTCAATATGCGGCCAGCCTAGTGACCTCACTGAGCTCGGAAGCTCATAGAGTATCCTGCAGGTTTGAAGACTCGCTTAGAGAAGGAACTTGTGTTTCTAAAGGAGGTAATGAAATGTTATTTTGATTACCTCCTATTTGAATTTTAACAGTGAAATCTAAAGTACTAGGGAACTTAAGCTTAAAGCTGGGATTCTACATTGTGAAATTTACTCGCGCAACTGATGATCGCGAAACAAGACTTGCCCTGCTGCTGTCTCGCGTATCCATTTACATGTTGCGAAACGTTTTGCTGAACTGAATATCGGCGAAACAAGGCGAGCGAACTAGTTGGTACAAACAAAGAAGATACCGATGGTGGATGAAGAAACTGTTTCATCTCAACTTTTTAGAGAATATGGTAGCAGAACCATCGGATCACGTTGAAACTATGCGAAGCAAGTCAGCTCGAGACACTTTGACGCGCGCTCAAAAACCCACCACGAGTTGGCTCTCCCCGAAGACGGCTGTAGTTACAAGTTCGATTAAATTAGCAAAACGTTGTCTTGTGTGGAGACTTTTTAGAAAACATTTACAGAGTTGCCACATTTAAAGTAGTTTCTAAAATATTTAGAAGAATGTAAAAATTGCGCAAATTTTAAATATGTTCTATTTCTAAAACTATTGGTGTCACGAAAAAAGCTTAAATT